>OY757935.1:56814006-56879006 GCA_963585895.1 Sepioteuthis lessoniana | reverse complement strand
GTTATTTAACGCCAAATCCATTTTTATGTAAATAATCTGTTCTATTTAAAACAATTAAGTCTAGCATAAGTACACAGTGTAATTGTCAAAAACATTTCCATTTCAAACTATTCAAGCAGTTATATATAACAATTAAGTTAAGTTTTAATGTCGAAAAACAGTTCTATTTCAAATAATTCAGTTAAGCTTAAGCACGCGGTTTAAATGTAGGTACGGCTTAATTGTCAAAAACATTTCTATTTCAAGCTATTCAGTTTACTCAAACAATTCATTTTAGCATAAGTATGCTGTTTGTTCTATTTAACACATTGATAGGGCCCTATCAGGTGCTACCACTCCGGGCCAGAGTGTAGCTGGGAGCGATGGCAATGAAGGGGTACTCTGCATTCCCCAAAGCTCCAGTCAGGTGCAGTCAGTGTATTCTACAGCCCCAGCTGACTGGGCAAGCATATATATGTGTATAGTTGTATATGTATTCCGGCTGTGCAACATCTCTCCTCGTGTCGAAGAACGAAATACGGAAGTTAGTAAATGCGTTCGTACCAGAACACCGGAGTTTTCCTGTGTTTTGTTTTGTTTGGTTTATTGGGTTTTATGGCATATCAACCTTTGTAGGTTATTCAACGCCAAATCCATTTTTATGTAAATAATCTGTTCTTTGTAAAACAATTCAGTTTAGCATAAGTACACAGTTTAATGGTCAAAAACATTTCTATTTCTAACTATTCAAGCAGTTATATGTAACAATTCAGGTAAGTGTAAATACAGTTTTAATGTCGAAAAACAGTTCTATTTCAAATAATTCAGTTTCGCATAAGTACACAGTTTAATGGTCAAAAACATTTCTATTTCAAACTATTCAAGCAGTTACATGTAACAATTCAGGTAAGTGTAAATACAGTTTTCATCTCGAAAAACAGTTCTATTTCAAATAATTCAGTTTAGCATAAGTACACAGTTTAATGGTCAAAAACATTTCCATTTCAAACTATTCAAGCAGTTATATGTAACAATTCAGGTAAGTGTAAATACAGTTTTAATGTCGAAAAACAGTTCTATTTCAAATAATTCAGTTTCGCATAAGTACACAGTTTAATGGTCAAAAACATTTCCATTTCAAACTATTCAAGCAGTTATATGTAACAATTCAGGTAAGTGTAAATACAGTTTTAATGTCGAAAAACAGTTCTATTTCAAATAATTCAGTTAAGCATAAGTACACAGTTTAATGGTCAAAAACATTTTCTTTTCAAACTATTCAAGCAGTTATATGTAACAATTCAGGTAAGTGTAAATACAGTTTTAATGTCGAAAAACAGTTCTATTTCAAATAATTCAGTTTCGCATAAGTACACAGTTTAATGGTCAAAAACATTTCTATTTCAAACTATTCAAGCAGTTACATGTAACAATTCAGGTAAGTGTAAATACAGTTTTAATGTCGAAAAACAGTTCTATTTCAAATAATTCAGTTTCGCATAAGTACACAGTTTAATGGTCAAAAACATTTCCATTTCAAACTATTCAAGCAGTTATATGTAACAATTCAGGTAAGTGTAAATACAGTTTTAATGTCGAAAAACAGTTCTATTTCAAATAATTCAGTTAAGCATAAGTACACAGTTTAATGGTCAAAAACATTTTCTTTTCAAACTATTCAAGCAGTTATATGTAACAATTCAGGTAAGTGTAAATACAGTTTTAATGTCGAAAAACAGTTCTATTTCAAATAATTCAGTTTCGCATAAGTACACAGTTTAATGGTCAAAAACATTTCTATTTCAAACTATTCAAGCAGTTACATGTAACAATTCAGGTAAGTGTAAATACAGTTTTCATCTCGAAAAACAGTTCTATTTCAAATAATTCAGTTTAGCATAAGTACACAGTTTAATGGTCAAAAACATTTCCATTTCAAACTATTCAAGCAGTTATATGTAACAATTCAGGTAAGTGTAAATACAGTTTTAATGTCGAAAAACAGTTCTATTTCAAATAATTCAGTTTCGCATAAGTACACAGTTTAATGGTCAAAAACATTTCCATTTCAAACTATTCAAGCAGTTATATGTAACAATTCAGGTAAGTGTAAATACAGTTTTAATGTCGAAAAACAGTTCTATTTCAAATAATTCAGTTAAGCATAAGTACACAGTTTAATGGTCAAAAACATTTTCTTTTCAAACTATTCAAGCAGTTATATGTAACAATTCAGGTAAGTGTAAATACAGTTTTAATGTCGAAAAACAGTTCTATTTCAAATAATTCAGTTAGGCATAAGTACACAGTTTAATGGTCAAAAACATTTCTATTTCTAACTATTCAAGCAGTTATATGTAATAATTCAGTTTAGCATAAGTATGCCGTTAGTTCTATTTAACCCATAGACAGGTGCTACCACTCCGGGCCCGAGTGGACCTGGGAGCAATGGCAATGAAGGGGTACTCCGCATTCCCCAAAGCTCCAGCACTGCGGGAGACTCACCATAGTGTCATAACCAGGGCACTCGGTGGGGGGTGTCTTACCTCTCTGCAGAGGTGCAGTCAGTGTATTCTACAGCCCCAGCTGACTGGGCAACCTGTGTTTTGTATTTGCGTATATTACAGTTGTGTTTGAGATCATCGTGATTGTAAAACAGATGTATTCCAAACAGCACGCAGAATTCTTGTGTAGTTCCCATCTGGCTTTTTCTCCGATTAATCTGTATATAACTGAAGACCATATTTTGTTTAGTTATCTTCAGGACAAAATAAACAACCAACTATTCTTATGTTTTTTTTAAGTAAAAAGTATTGTTTTAATTTTTACAAGTGACAAGAATCTCTGATAGTCAAACCTTCTATAAATGATCACAATTGCGTGTGGAGTCACGCCTTCATTACTATTACTCCCAGATCGACTCGACGTGGAGTAGTAGTACCTGTTAAGGTCACTTCTATCGTTCAAATGGATCTGTTTGAAAATTATTAATATTAGCTAGGAATACTTGAAACCATATAACTGTGCAAACAAATGATTATTATCACTGAATAGAAATAATAATCTGAAACCATATAATTGCTCAAAACTAAAAAGACTAACATCAGCATTAAATATCCCTGCAAGGGTTTATATGCCGATAATCAACCAACAACCAACCACTCAGCCAACCGAGTTTATCCGTGCATTTATTTGTAAATTGTACTCAAGGATATTCTGTCCCTAAACCACAGAATTCTTCTGTCCACTAAAAATCTTTACGAGTAAGCAGGCGAACAGGGTCCATGGAGGCAGATCCGAACTTATTTCACAGTCGATTGAAACCTATTAACCCTTTTTCCAACGTCATTTTCTTCTAGACGAAGTCTTTTAAATGGAAAATAAACCCTTTCTAATATTTCATGTACAGTCTTTTCTCCTTTCACAAATTCCCTACCTGGAAGCGAGAAGTATTCATTTGAATACATACACGTGTACATACGAGCGCGCACATGTGTGTCTGTGTTTTTTAATGGATACTTCTACCTTCGGGGTGTGGGAAATTGATGTAAAGGAAATGGAAAAGAACAACTCGCTCGATGTCCAATAATCGTTTCGTTTTCTGTTTAATGGCATATCAACCTCCGTAGGTTATTTAATGCCAAAGCCATCTTTGTAGAATAACAGTAGTGATGTTATTAAACCAACAATTGGAAAAGTTAAAAGAGTTCATTCCTTTCCAAAGTGTATTAGTCCGAAAGTGAACCTAATAGCCAATCTGGAGTTCGAATTTGCTTACTATGATGCCACAGTCTAGCCCGTTAACCACAACACTCGGAAACACACTATTATTATAGCCTTGTACCGAATCTAAGCTGCTCTAAGTAAAAAAAAAAAAACCCTTAAATCTCCCCCCTCTCTCACTTTGTATATTATAATGCAATAGCTCTACTTTATACGTAAAAAATTCCTAAACTAACGCAGAGAATGACACTGTCTCTGAGATCACTGACTAACGTAAAGTCAGGTGGGTTTCGATCCCAACTTGAAGCAACTCGCGTGGTTAACCACACTGAAAAGTTGTGATATAATGAAACAGTCTGTCCGTAGATGATAATATATATATATATATATATATATATATATATATATATATATATATATGCAGCATTATCTCTTTTAAATACTTATGATCAAATAGCACAGACACGTCGTGTCTACTTATTCTGCAGAGATGCAGTCGGTTTATTCTACATCTCCAGCTGACTGGGCCACAGGACACTCGTTGGGGGGGGGGGGTATTATCCCTCTGCAGAGATGCAGTCAATGTATTCTTCAATTCCAGCCTATTGAGCTGTCATCTTAGAGAGTGTGAATAATGAAATGATGAACACAATGACGGTTCTCATACAATTTTATAAAGAGTAGGAAGAAGAAGTGGTAGGGGAATTTAAGAAAAAATTGTTTACTTTTGGTTAGAGGAAAAATAAGCAGGAAATTTGCACATCCGAAGCTAAATCATATCAAAGTTAGAACAGGCTTGCATGAAGTGTCTGTTCTATTGAATCACACACACACACACACACACACACACACACACACACACACACACACACACACACACACACACTTGCCCAGTCGGCTGGGGCTGTAGAATGCACTGACTGCAGAGGGTTAAGAACCCCACCAACGAGTGTCACAGATATGACACTAAACAATCTATTGGTGAGATTCCTGTAATGCTGGAACTTTAAGGAATGCGGAGTACCCCTTTTTTTTACATATCTCCCCACTGGATCGGAGTGGTAGCACCTGATAGTCTCCTATCTATGGGTCAAATAGAACTAAACTGTGTACTCAGGCTAAACTGAATTGCTTGAAATGGAAATGTTTTTGACATTGAAACTCTACCTATGCTAAACTGAACTATTTGAAATAGAACTGTTTTGACATTTAACTGTGTGTAAGCAAAAACTATATTGTGTAAGCAAAAACTGAATTGTTAGAATTAGAACTGTTTGACTAAACGGAATAGTTTGAAATAGAAATGTTTTTGACAATTAACTCTGTACTTATGCTAAACTGAATTGTTTGAAATAGAACTGTTTATTTGTAAAAAATGGATTTTGCATTAAATAACCTACAAAGTTGATATGCCATAAACCCAAACAGACCAACAGACACAAACACATGCACACACACGCATATATATATATATATATATATATATTGGTTGAAAAAAAATTGCACATATCAGTTTGTTAATCTCGACTGATTTTGGCTATCATCAAAACATATTTATTACATGAATGCTTACATATCAATACTGAAAGTATATGAATGTCTGAGGAGTGGCTTCACGTGTGAAGAAAACATAAAGATCAAGGTTTAACGATGTAAACATTAGATTTTGCTCGTTTTTAAAAATAATAAGCAAGGGGATCAATCTAAAGAACAAGGAATTTTTACATAATGAATTTTTCAAAAAACCTTTCTAAGTATGAAAATGTTAGAATGTAATATTTTGTAGATGGTTTAGTATATTATTAAACATTTTGAAGTGAATGTTTTAAGGCAGAATATCAATATACGTATCTTCATACACACGTACAATGTAATGTTACGGACGGGCGCCGTCATTAAATTGAAGCGGTCTCAAGGTTAAAGAACATTCGAGCACATCAGCTGTCATCAGTCATTAGGTACAAAGGTCTGACGATCAAAAATGTCACGAACCTCGCTCGTGCAGGCAGAGTGACCTGTAGAGTTCAAGCGTGATTTTAATATAATCACGCGTGAACTTTCACGTGTTGCATCCTACTGTTCAACTGGTGAGCATCGAACCTTCGGGAACCTTCGAATTGATCCATCAAATCGCTATATAAGAAAATCAAGTAGCGAGATTTTGGCAGTTCAAGACAGGTTTTCAAACAGGTTTCAACGGCGGCGACGTCGCCCGAACCAGGTCATAACCCAGCCTGTGATAGCAATCCGACTGATATGATAAGTATCAACAGGCCGACGATAAAACTCCTCCGTCATCGCCAAGAAGAGGAAGGTGTACCTTTTCTACGTACGCTAACTGAGGTGCACAGAGGGAAAGAGTGATACAAAAAGAAAACATTTGATAGCGACAAAAAAAAAAAAAGAGAAGGCGAGGAAGAACGCTAAAAAACGAACCTTTTAACAACAGCCCGCTCTAATTCCCCAAAATAAAAGCGACTGCTATTTTCTTCCTTGAGATTCAAGTTTTGAGTGTTTCTTTTCTGTGAATTTATTTCTTTTTGACACAACATTTTAATTTTTTTGGTCCTATGCTACAACAATAGTATATATGGGGTGTCCTCGTTATGGTTTTTTTACCCTTTCACATAGAAGCAGTCGGTGTATTCTACAGTCCCTGCCGACTGGTCAAACAACGGATTGATATAAAAAAGAATTATTTGTGTTAATTAACAATGCTTGAAACCATTTGATTTATGAGCAGACAATAACTTACGATACTTGAAACAATTTAACTGTGTGCTAAAAACATCTGGCTCGTTTAAAAATAAAGTTTCCAACAAACTATTCGTTTACAATTCATATTCATGTATATACATTTATGTGTGTGTGTGTGTGTGTGTGTGTGTGTGTGTGTGTGTGTGTGTAAAAGAATTTGGCATCACGAGAATTGATATGTCATGAATAAAACCAAACAATCTATTTCAGTGCGTTCCCATTTATCTTTCTGTCTACGCGTTACATAGCCATAATGAACTGTCAAGACAATCTTTTTTTTAACCCAAATATATCACTATCTTTATGACATCTCGAAAGGTCCAAAATTCTGTAATTCTGAGAAAGACCGGGACAAGAGGACGGAGGACTCGGACACAGATTGGCGGACGACTGCCACATTGACCCATATCTTCCGAACCACGTTGTGATTCCACTTTCAGAACATTACATACTTGCTCCTGGACGATAGGTTCCCAATCGAATTCTTCCAGTAAGCTATTTAACCCAACCCGCCTCTGGGTACTCACTGGCCACTCTCTGAATCTCTTGACTGCCCGACTGACTGACTGACTGACTGTCTGTCCGAGGGTACCTGTGTATATATATTTTTGAAACGCCTACGGATCCAGTTATCTTTCCGGTTGTCAACCTACGTGATCTGCTTACACCTACGCGTCGCTTGTCTTCCGGTAATCCCTTTGTTTATACAGCTGGAACATCCTGTCCCAGAAATCCCTGAATGACGGCTCTGTCAAAGGTATTTATACAACATATGCTCGTCGGTCTGTCTTTCTGCATGAATACTCGAGTGAGTTGACATAAAAAAGCGGCAAAAATAAAAAAAGAAAGTAAATACTAATCAGGGTTCAATTAAAAAGAGGTGTTTTTTTACAGTGCTTTATCTAAAAACAATACATATATATATATATATATATATATATATATATATATATATATATATATATATATATATATGGGGGTGTAAACATACATACATACCCTAAATTAGTGGCATATAAGTCAATCACCAGATTGTCAGCTCAAAATTCTGGGTTACAGCAATACCTACTGTGTAGTTGGTTGGTTGGTTGGTTGGTTGTGTTTTATGGTATCAACCTTTGTAGCCTATTTAATGCCAAATCCATTTTTATACACAGAGTTCTATTTCAAACAATTCAGTTTAGCCTAAGTACGCAATTTAAATTTAAGTACAGTTTAATTGTGAAAAACATTTCTATTTCAAGATATTCAGTTTAGTCAAGCAGTTCTAATTCATCTAATTTAATTTAGCATGTGTACAGATTTTTTTTACACATAGTTAAATGTCAAAACAGTTCTATATTAAACAATTCAGTTTAGTGTAAGTCCAGTTTTAATATAAAAAAAAAACTGTTTCATTTTAAATAATTCAGTTTAGAATAAGCACGCAGTTTAAATGTAAGTACGGTTTAATTGTCAAAAACATTTCAATTTCAAACTATTCAGTTTAGTGAAACTATTCAGTTTAGCATAAGTATGCCGTTAGTTCTATTTAACCCATAGACAGGTGCTACCACTCCGGGCAAGAGTGGACCTGGGAGCAATGGCAATGAAGGGGTACTCCACATTCCCCAAACCTTCAGCACTGCTGGAACCTCACCATCAGATTGTTTAGTGTCATATCCAGGACACTCGTTGGGTGGGTGGGGGTCTTACCCCTCTGCAGAGGTGCAGTCATTGTATTCTACAGCCCCAGCTGACTGGGCAAGAATGTATATGTGTATAGTTGTGTATGTATTCCGGCTATGCAGCATCTCTCCTCGTGTCGAA
Organism: Sepioteuthis lessoniana; assembly: GCA_963585895.1. Taxonomy (NCBI): domain Eukaryota; kingdom Metazoa; phylum Mollusca; class Cephalopoda; order Myopsida; family Loliginidae; genus Sepioteuthis; species Sepioteuthis lessoniana. The sequence goes on along the minus strand of OY757935.1, from coordinate 56,870,738 downwards.
GAACGAAATACGGAAGTTAATAAATGCGTTCCTACCAGAACAACGGAGTCCGCCTTTGTTTTGGATTTGCGTGTATTACAGTTGTGATTGAGATCATCGTGATTATATAACAGATGTGTTCCAAACAGCACGCAGAATCCTTGAGTAGTTCCCATCTAGCTTTTTCTCCGATTAATCTGTATATAACTGAAGACCATATTTTGTTTAGCTATCTTCAGGACAAAATAAACAACCAACTATTCTTGTGTTTTTTAAGTAAAAAGTATTGTTTTAATTTTTACAAATGACAAGAATCACAGATAGTCAAATCTTGAATAAATGACGACAGATGCGTGTGGAGTCACGCCTTCATTACGATTACTCTCAGATCGACTCGACGTGGAGTAGTAGTCCCTGTTAAGGTCACATCAATCGTTCAAATGGATCTGTTTGTATTCTACCACCATGCTGTATAGATTGATCCCAAAATATGTATAGTCGGCTACTGGAAGGCCAAAATTTACACAGTAGACGATAGAATATGATAATCTGTCGTCAAAGCATGTCAGTATATTGGGGTATGATTTTATTCATGTGAATGAATAAATACTTTTCAAATTACAATTTGTTATCTTAGGTTTTCTTATAGACGATTAAAACCTTGATTTCTCAAGTAACCTCTACATAAAATGTTATATAATTACGGAATGCTTTCTTATATTAATCATTTTTCGTTAATTATATTTTATCATTCAGTTTGGTAGGGTTTTGTACTATTCGGCTCTTAGTTCAAGTTCAGAGCATTGGGTACAGTTTACGCTCGTGCGCAAAGGATATGACAATCACAATTGTCATAATAAACCCCCAGGTAGGAAATGAGGCTGGAGTGTGAATGACGTCATGCCCGGAAGCGATGGTCCTGAGAATTTGAAGATTTTCAAAAATAGTCAGTTGGGAGTTGACTTAGTGGCATGTAAGCAGATAGTTGGTTTGCCTGCTTCAATAGCAGACAGTTGAAGTTGGGAGCCGACCATGATGTTGTGGAGTTGGGGTCCGACAATGATGATGAGAAGTTGGGGTCCGGCCATGGTGTTGAGAAATTGAGGTTGGACCACGAGATGTTCTGAACTTTGGGGTGTTGTTAGCATAGTATCATTACGAAAGCCTTTTAAGAATTGTATCTCTCTGCTCGTGTCGAAGAACCGAAGTCAGAAATTAATGAACGGTTCGTACCTGAACAACGTAGTCGCCTGTATATTAATGTCCATCTGTGTATTTGAGTTTGCCTATCGTGTATTTGTATTGTGTTTTTGAATATGTATATGTACAGTTGTTATTGGTATCATTATGATTATGACTATACAACAAAAATATGCCATATGTACAGTAATAATGTCAATATGTGTATACTCATTAAACTTCTATTATATCACGTCGTAGGAAATGGATACGGCGACACAAGTTCAAATCCTGGACGAGACTGATAGTATTGTACATAACACTAATACCCTTGGGAAAGGTATGAATCCAATTATTCTCCCTCCAGCTATGGGTAAATAGTAGGACAGGCTTGGTTCTTCAGCCTTGGTGAGGCAACTAGTCTTGGAGAATGAAAACTCTGAATTCAAACGTGCTAAACACCGCTTAAAAGTTGACCTTGTGTCGTATCCTTCCGCAGCGGAGGGGTTGGTAAATAGGATTATATCACATTAAACTGTCATGATACCAGGAGTTTATGGCTCATTTTTTTTAAATCAGCGCTACGTCATATGGAACATGCAAATCTTAATCATAAAAGCTTATATTCATATGAATTCATTGTCCAGTCGGCTGGGGCTGTAGAATACACCGACTGACTCTCGGTAGAAAGGTAAGACCCCCCCCAAACAAGTGTTCTGGATATGACACTACACAATCTGATGATGAGGTTCCAGTAATGCTGGAGGTTTGGAGAATGCCGAGTACCTCTTCATTGCCATTGCTCCCAGGTCCACTCTGGCCCGGAGTAGTAGCACCTATCGATAGCTCAAATAGAACTAAGCTGCATAATCATGCTAAACTAAATTACTTGAAATAGAACAATTTTGATATTAAACTGCATACTTATGCTAAACTGAATTGTTTGAAATAAAACTGTTTTGACTTTTAACTGTGTGCGGACAAACATATACTTATTTAAACTGAATTGTTTGAATTAGAACGGTTTGTCTAAACTGAATAGTTTTAGATAGAAATGTTTTTAACATTTAACCTGTGTACTCATACTAAACTGAATTGTTCTCAATATAACTGATTATTTGTATAAAAATGGATTTGGCTTTGAATAGCCTACAAGGGTTGATATGCCATAAAATCCAAACAACCAACTACCAATCATATGAATTCACAATTTATTGTATTATCATGAAACTATGCAGATAAACAATATACCACAGTTGTCTGACTGGCCACCTAGGTGCTGCGACGTTCCGGTTAGCGTTTACAATCAGTGCATCATTTGTATAACAGTTTTATTACTTTATTTTAATCTGTGTGTTCATTTTCAAAATATGTTCATGAAACACGAATTCAAGTTCAAAATGTTTGTTTCAGTCTCATGGGGTTATGGTAAGTGGTAGACGTTGATTGTTACGAGTATTGTTCCACTGGTCGATTTTAGCTCTGCTGTGTAGGTCGACCCCTAATTCTGTGTAAATGTTTTCAAGCAAAAAGGGCGACTTGTGCGCTGCAATTTACGGTAATGTCAAAAAGTGATGTCAATATTTAAACGTCGGATGCAGCGTCTTATCTACTGAAAATGACATAACACATGACTAGCACAGTGAGGTCAGCTATCGACAAGCTATCGGCTATATGGAAGTCAGACCTCTCCGAGAGAATAAAACGCCGCTTTTTCCAAACGGCGGTCGTGTCAATACAACTATATGGATGCACCATATGGACGCTGACTAAGCGTAAGGAAAAAAAGCTTGATTGAAATTGCACAAGAATGCTATGGGCTGCATTGAAAAATTCCTGGAGGCAACATCCCACAAACCACTAGCTGTACGGCCACCTACCACCCATCTAAAAAACTATCCAAATTAGACGAACAAGACATGTTGGATACGGCTGAAGAAGTAAAGACGGACACATAAAAGATGTACTCCCATGGACCTCTTCACACGGATGACCAGCAAGAACATATTTACAACAGCTCTGTACTGATACAGAATGTTGTATGGAAGATCTGCCGGGAGCGATGGACAATAGAGACAAGTCGTGAGAGGGATTCAGGCAAATCTGTGCTAGCAGTACGTCATGATGATGATAATGATATATATGTGTATCAACAATTGTTGTTTTTTAATGCTATATCTTGTTTATACATTCATATCTATATATCAACTATTATTGGTTATTTAATGCCAAATCCTCTTTACACATTTATATTAAATATATATGACTTGTAAACACATTTTGTAGACAACATTCTTAAACGATCCTGAGATCTTTTTAGCACTCAGATAAATGGTTTCAAGTATTGCAATATAACAATCACAATTTTAACATCAGTCATTTTGTTTGCACACAGTTTATTCTATTTGACACATTGAGAGAACCCTATCAGGTGCTTATCACTCCAGGTCAGAGGGGACCCAGGAGTATTGGCAATGAAGGGATACACCACATTCCTCAAAGCTCCAATACTGGAACCTCGCCATCAGGTAGCTTAATGTCATATCTTGCACACTAGTGGTGGAGGGGGGGTCTTACAACTCTGCAGAAATGCAGTCGGTGTATTCTACAGCCCCATCCGCTTGAATTGTGATATTGTAGAAAGCGAATTCCAACCTCATTCACGCTATTACGTTCACTTTCTATACACTCCATTATCTCCTCAGGTATGGGATAAATAGTATCACTGCTGTTTTTCTACAAGGATATTTTTGATATTAAATAACCCACGAAGGTTGATATGCAATTAAACAAAAAAACCCAAACTAAACCAAATCCTGAAATTACGTTTTTGAGGATTTTTTTTTCGGTATAGAAAAGAAGAAAAAATTCACTTGGATCTATGACCGGAGAGTGTTTTGCACTAACATAATCCTGTGCATCGCAAAAATAAAAGGAAAAAAGAAAAAGAAAGCGTTGACAAAAACAAAAACAAAAAATATCGAGAAGTATCGAAACCTCTTCACGAACTTGTTAACCAGTCTTCTACTTTAAAAAAAAACTCTAAGAACGAAATGAATTATGCATTACCGACACAAACAAGTGAGTCTATACACAGATCTATATTAGTGTGCTTATTAAGACCTCGTTTACATATATATATATATATATATATATATATATATATATATATATATATATATATATATATATATATATATATATATATATATATATATATATATATATATATATATATATATATATATATATATATATATATATATATATATATATATATATATATATATATATATATATATATATATATATATATATATATATATATATATATATATATATATATGTGTGTGTGTGTGTGTGTGTGTGTGTAAAGAAAGCGAGCCTTTGAATTTAGAATATATTGTCCAGAATCATTCGATTTTAACCGCGGTTGGACGTCAACAAAAATATTTTTTTTACCAAGAGTTTGCGAGTACATCTCAATGGTGCAGATATCAATCTATAGGCATGGTATTGTTTTTATGTAGAACCAATGAGTACCTTTTTCATTTTTGACAATCAAGATTTTCTTTTCGCTTAGTTTTGAGCATTTACTTCTTATTTTCTCCGTCTTTCATCAAATAGATTGATAGATAGATAGATAGATACCTGAGTATACATAGATATGCTCACACACACATGGATCCACGCACACATATACACACACATAATATATATATAAATATATATATATATATATATATATATATATATATATAGAGAGAGAGAGAGAGAGAGAGAGAGAGAGAAAGACAACAAGGAATATATGAACAAATGAACCCAAATAGATATGACCAGACAGAGATAAATGTGGACAGGCCAAGATAGATAGATAGATAGATAGATACCTGAGTATACATAGATATGCTCACACACACATGGATCCATGCACACATATACACACACATAATATATATATATATATATATATATATATATATATATATATATATATATATATATAGAGAGAGAGAGAGAGAGAGAGAGAGAGAGAGAGAGAGAGAGAAAGAGAACAAGGAATATATGAACAAATGAACCCAAATAGATATGAACAGACAGAGATAAATGTGGACAGGCCAAGATAGATAGATAGATAGACAGATAGACAGATAGATAGATAGATAGATACCTGAGTATACATAGATATGCTCACACACACACATGGATGCACGCACACATATACACACACATAATATATATATATATATATAGACAGAGAGAGAGAGAATAAGGAATATATGAACAAATGAACCCAAATAGATATGAACAGACAGAGATAAATGTGGACAGGCCAAGATAGATAGATAGATAGATAGATAGATTTGAATAGAATAAATATTCAAACAGAATGAGAAAATACAGATTGATGTGTACAAAAGTAATGATTTACAGATAAATAGATTTGAACTTAAACATCGATCAAGTTATTAGATTACGAAATGATATCAATTTTTATGAAACGCCATGTACATCTCAGAAATATAAATCCAAGTCGGTTGGGGCTGTCGGTAGGTTGGTTGGTTGGTTGGTTGGTTGGTTTTACGATACATAAACTCTTTTCGGTTAATTTAACACCGAATTAAAAAATTTTGGTTTGATTTGGTTTTATGGCATATCAACTATTGTAGGTCATTTCATGCAGGATCCATATATATATATATATATATATATATATATATATATATATATATATATATATATATATATAAACAGTTCTATGTCAAACTATTTAGTTTAGTCGGTTGGTGCTGTTGGTAAGTTGGTTGGTTGGTTGGTTGGTTTTACGATACGTAAACTCATTTCGGTTCATTTAACACCGAATTAAAAGATTTTGGTTTGATTTGGTTTTATGGAATATCAACCATTGTAGGTCATTTCATGCCAAATTCATTCATATATATATATATATATATATATATATATATATATATTAGTTGGCAACCAAAGTCGAGGGTGACCAGAAGGCTCCTTTTTCAATAGCTACTACACCGAGGTGTAGGGGAGGACGCTACTCCTTTCCCTGGATTGCTCCACTTTACCCTTGATATGTACCTTATATTGCTGAGTAAACAGTTCTATGTCAAACTATTCAGTTTAGTGTAATTGCATTGTTTAGTTCTATTTAATCCATAGGTAAGACTCTAGTTCTATTTAATCCATAGATAAGACCTTAGTTCTATTTAATCCATAGATAAGACCACTCCGGGTCAGAAAAGTCCTGGAAGCGATGAAAATAAAGGGATAGTCCAAATTCCCCAAAAGCTTCAACATTACTAGAGCTTCACCATCAGATTGTTTAGTGTCATATCCCGGACATTCGTTGGGTGGGTTTCACTCCTTTGTAGAAATGCAGTCGGTGTGTTCTGCAGACCCATCCGACTTAGCCAGGGGCTGTAGAATACGCTGACTGCATTTCTGCAGAGGGGTAAAACCCACCCAACAAATGTCCTGGATATGACACTAAGCAATCTGATGGTGAATGTCCTGTATATGTCTTTAAACCATCTAATTGTGAGGCTTCTGTCCTGCAGCTTTGAGAAATGTGGTGTACACCTTCGTTGCCATTAGTCCTAGGTCCATTCTTACCCGGAATGGTAGTGCCTGTGCATGGGAGAACTGTTTAATCCTTTGCAATATTTGAAACTATTTGACTGTGTGCAAATAATACACGTTTTCTATGTCTCCGCAGCCAATAATACTATTACGGTTTGATAGCAATACTTGCAGCCATTTTAATATGTTAAATATGAGATCTGACTTGTTTAAAAAATGTTACCTACAAACTATTCACTTACAAATCATATATCTTACAAATGTGTATCATGAGAATTTGGTATTAAATAACCTACAAGAGTTGATATGCCGTAAAACATAACCAACCAGCCAAAAAATATGAAAATATTTTGTATATGTTCTTTTTTTAACGGGGCCATTGGCCTGATGAGTTAGGTGTTCGCCAATGGTCCGGAAGACCGGGGGTTCAATCCCAGGTCGAGTCATACCAAATACTTAAAAATAGTACTTGATGCCACCTTGCTTAACTCTCAGCATTATAAGGTAATGATCAAGGGTAAAGTGGAGTAATCCTGGAGTGGAGTAGCACCCTCCCTTACACCTCGGTGGAATAGCTATTGAAAAGGGAGCCTTTGGGTCACCCTCGATTGAGGTCACCAACTTTACTACTTTTTTTACAGGTGCTGATATATATTTACCTAATATCTTCCACCACACACTGGATATGACACAAAGGCAATCTCTCTGCGGAGTACAGCTGACTTGAATTCAGAGTTGTTATTCTCTTAGACTGGTTGCCTAACCATGCCTAAATAATCCAGTCTACTTAACTATCTTACCCATAGTTGAAAGAAGGAAGAACAGAGGGATTAATACCTTCCCCAGGGACATTAGCACCAAATCAAAAGCAGAGAGTCTCATCCAGGATTTGAACACGGGTTGTAGATCCTATTTTCCACGACGACAGCCGTCACATTTGTCTCTGCATCTCTACAGAAGGGTAAGACTCCCCATCTCTACAGAAGGGTAAGACTCCCCATCTCTACAGAAGGGTAAGACTCCCCGTCTCTACAGGGGGGTAAGACTCCACCAAAGGCTTCAGTAATGCTGGACCTTTGGTGAACGTGGAGTAGCTCTTCATTCCCAGGTCCTCTCTGACATGGAGTTGTAGCACATGATAGTTTCCTATCTATGGGTCAAATAGAACTGTTTGGCATTAGCTTATGCTTAACTGAATTGCTTGAAATAGAACAGTTTTTACATTTAAGTGTGTGTAAAGGAAAAACTGTAATTATGCTAAACTGAATTGTTTGAAATAGAACCATCTGATCATTTAACTGTGTGATAACAAATAAATGATGTTTATCTGAATTGTTAGTGATACATAGCAATACTTGAAACTATCTTTGTTGAGTTATGCTAAATACTTGAAAACATTTAACTGTGTGCTAACAAATGATTGATAGAAAAATAGAATTATACGTATTTAATGGAAATAAATGAAACTATTTGACTGTGTGGAAAAAATGGGCTCAGGCTCATTTAAAAATATTATCTACCAAATATGCTTAGAAATTATATGGGGGGTGTCCTCGTGGTGTAATGGTTAAAGTGATGGACTGCGGAATCGTAGTAAGCGAGTTCGTACTCCAATCGCGCTATTACTTTCGGGTAAATACCCTTGGGAAAGGTATGAACCCCCTTATCCTCCCAGCTATGGGTTAAATAGTACCACTCCTGTTCCTCTAGGAGAATAGGTTTGGCATTAAATAACCTACAAAGGTTGATATGCCATTAAACAAAAAAAAACAACAACAAACAAACATTATAAATTATGTTTAATAAATATGTAGAAAAAGGATTTGGCATTAAATAATCTGTAATGGTTGATATACCATAAAAACCGTCTAAATCAGAACAAATATACTTAATGTACATGTATAATGAGGATTTGGCATTAAATAACCTACAATGGTTGATATGCCATAAAACCCAACCAAACCAAGCCATATATATTTAATATATATGTATATAGAGTATTTGGTATTAAATAACCTACAATGGTTGGTATGCCATAAAACCAAACCAAACAAAACCATATATATTTAATATATATGTATAAAGAGGATTTGGCATTAAATAACCTACAATGGTTGATATGCCATTAAACCAAACCAAACCAAACCAAATCAAACCATGTATATCTAATATATATGTATAAAGAGGATTTGACATTAATTAACCCACGATGGTTGATATGCCATAAAACCAAACCAAACAAAACCATATATATTTAATATATATGTAAAAAGAGGATTTGGCATTAAATAACCTACAATAATTGATGTGCCATAAAAATAATCCAAACCAAATCCTATGTACATGCGGGAGAAGTGAAAGAAAAAAACAGTCTAGTTCAAGATTTGAACTCTGGTCACCAATTCTATTTCATACGACAACTATAAATCTCAGCGCACCTCCCATCCAACGTCTACACGACCGACAGGATGAGACGTAATTTCAATTTTAAAGTGGGGTAAAACGGATCAGAATTCTGCATTTTTCTAGTTCTACGCTAAAGAACCCCTTCTGTCTTAATATTTACCTGCAGCAAGGGAGTGAGAAGTGAATAACTGATGGATTCACACCTTTCTCGAGGGTATTAGCACAAAATGAAACATAAACAGATTCGCCCAGGATTGGAACCCGGGTCACCGATCCCATTTCCTAAAACGATAACCGTTACGCTAGGCGTGCTTCCGGTAAATATGCTAGCACTTATTTAATAATCAGAGTCGGTAACTCTAAATTGCTTCCGAATTTGACCCCGTCTCATTGACATTGGATTCCCCCACCGTCACTCGCAGTCATCGGATCCTCTGAAGTCTCTGCTTGTCACCGGATCCATCGCCGTCTCTCCCTGACACTGGATCCGCCAAGCATATATATATATATATATATTTCCATAAACATTTTCCATAACCGCAGTTTATATTCTGATCCGACTTGTTTATATTTATTTTAAAAAATTTTTTCAGGCGAAACGAAATACCAAGCGATTTCTTTGAAAAAAAGCAATTCTGATATGCCGCTGTTTACATAGCAAAATGGCGTTGAAATAATGTTTTCATTTGAAGAGGGATCTTTCTGTGTTCTTGCCTCGAAGAGTTCCACTCAATTGAGAACGTGATTGGTTGATTCCCAGTGGGGCACAAATAAATATGTGGCATGGGTTCGACGCCATTGGTAAGCATTCGATTCTAGGTCGGAAATATGATAAAACGTAAAAAAGAAATGACTGCCGAGCCTGTCTTTACCATGAAGGAGTGTTCGCAAGCTCGTCTCACCAGAACGTTACAACTAAAATGAGTTTGAAACTTACCGGGTGACCCAGTCATGGCTTTTCATGTTTACTAGAGAGTATTATAGGTATTTAAGTGTAGGGCAATAATTAGCAAATTAATCTCTTAATCCTAAAGGGCCTTAACATATAGTCTTTGTGCCTAATAGTGGTAAGTTTGCTAACATATATATTGGCCAAGTATGTAGAGTGTTTGCTTATGGCACGAGAGACCAGGTTTCAGTCCCTGGTCGAATCCTACCAAAGTCTTAAAAATTGTACTTGCTTAACACTTAGCATTATAAGGTTAGAGTAAAGGAAAGCAATCCAGGGAAAGGAGGAGCGCCCTCCCCTACACTTCGGTGCAGTAGCAAAAGAAAAGGAAGCCTTCCTGTCATCATCGACTACGGTCAGCAACTTTTCTTATATATATATATATATATATATATATATATATATATAAATATATATATATATATTATGATTGATTTATTGATTGATATTAGCGGCTTGTCAGCTTAGGTCATTTTTTTGCCGATGTTTGGGAACCCCGTAATCAGATTTGGTTTTAGAGGTGCCACTCGTAGTAAATGTTTGGTTTGATTCGTCTGGTCGAAACCAATCCTCTCCAGGTTTTGTTTTGAATCCTGAGTTTTCTTTCTCTTAGACTGGTTGCTATACCAAGGTTAAAAGGCCAGTCTGCCCTACTATTTACGCAGAGTTGGAAGAAGAATTGTTGGAAGGAGTGTTAGCGTTAGGTGATATGGAAACAGCTTCGTCTCGGATTTGAACTCCGATAGCTGAGTCCATTTCATACGGCGATAACCATTAGGCCACGAGCGCCTCCACATTGTACGATCGTATTTACATTTTTGTGTTGTTCTTTAAGATTCGTCTTTCGTCCACACAGTCCTATCGAATCCGAATATTTTTAAACAGATCCATTTGACTCATAGATGGGACTCTGACAGTTACTATCAACCCCAGACACAGTGGACCTGCAAGTAATGGCAACGTAGTGGTACTTTATATTCCCTAAATCTTCAAAATGGCAGCTTTAACATCAGATGCTGTATATTATCTTACTCAGGAGACCACTATATATATATATATATATATATATATAATTCTACCCATAAAAGCTATACATTGAACAATCTTTTAATGGTTGGTCGGTGGAGCTGAGATATGTTGACAGTGTTGAATAACAGTGAGATACAACGACGCCGATAGCTGGAAGGAAGAAATCTAAAACCCAAATGTACGGAAGAGATAGCTCTAGAAGAGATAGGTCTAAAGTTGACATGTCTGAAGGTGACAAGTCATGTATCTGGAAAGAACGGAATTAAAAGTGATAGGTCTGGACGTGAGAGGTCTGGAAGTAATAGGTCTGGAAGCGATAAATCTAAAAGCGACAGGTCTGAAAATGATAGGTCTGGAACTGATAGGCGTAAAGGTGTTATATCTGAAAGTGAAAGGTCTTTGGTTGGCATGTCTTGAAGTGACACATCGGGGGATGAAAGATCTGGTAGTGATAGATCTGCAAGTGATTGATCTGGAGGTGATAGATCTGAGAGTAATAGATCTGGAAGGGAAAAGTCTAGAAGTAACTCAAGTGATGCCGGGTGATGATAGATCTGCAAGTTATTGGTTTTCACATTGGTTGGCGGCTGATGAGGATAGGGTACTCCTAAGAGTAGCACATGAGAAATGTGTAAGTTGACCGAAGTGGATTGTTGAAATGAAGAGTAAGTTGAGAATTTGTTATTTTGATGAGAAAAAATTTGTCAAACGCATTCTTTGATGAGAAGGAAAATTAGATGAGTTGTTTCTAATTTTACGAATCATTGTAAAATGCAAATCGGAAAAGCGAATTCAGATCAAGGCTACAACCGTCCTTCACCCAGATGGCTGCCTGGGAACGAATTTTCGGAATATTTTTTTTAACTATTCGAAAATGGAAAATTTTCTTTAAAACGGTGGTGATTTCAAATTAGGGAAGACTGTCGCTTTTAGGGGAAAGAAAATGCATATACTTGGGGAGTCAAAGGGGAAATGAGTAAATGCAGATAAGACTTCACATCGTTCTGGGTTCTGGTCTTGAGCTAGACTGCCCAGAGAGAGAGAGAGAGAGGGAGAGAGAGAGAGAGAGAGAGGCGAAGAGAAATCAAGATGATATGATACCTCGAGAGGGCCTTGTATCTGACTTCCTCGGGTTTAAATGTGCAGAGATTGAAGATAATATGACCCTTTGAGAATCAATACAATACTTGAGACGTCCTTGTACCACACTCGCAAAAGTAAAGAAGCGAGGTGAAATTAACATAACACGCTATTTAAGATAACCTTGTACCAGACTATCAAGGAATCGAGCGAAGCTGATCGCTAAACAGAGAAAAACAAAAATTAGCGCCATTTGAGATTGGTTGGATGGTTGGTTGGTTGTTTTGTTTTACAGTGTATCAACCCTTTGCGAGTCATTTAACGCCAAATTTAGTCATTTTGATAAAAGTTTCAAACAATTCAGTTAAGTACAAGTATAGTTTTTTCTATTTATATATGTTATCAGTTCTATTTCTAACAATTCAGTTTAGCATAAGCACACAATTTGAACATACAGTTATATTTTTTAAAAAAATAATTTTAAAAAAATCAGTTTAGCGTAATTACAGTATGATTCTGTTTGACCCATAGATAGGAACCTCTAAGTTGCTACCACTCCAGGCCAGAGTGGATCTGAGAGTGATGGCAATGAAGGGATACTCTGCATTCCCCAGAGCTCCAGCATTACTGAAGCCTTACTATCAGATTGTTTCGTGTCATATCCAGGACACTCGTTGGGGAAGTCTTAACCCTGTATTCTATATTCTGCAGCCCATTTTAGATTGCCAAACTAAAGAAAGCGAGAATAGAAAAGCCTAAAACACACACAATAGATAAAGAAGCCTTTTGCCTGACTTTGAATGCCTATTAACTGACTGTCTGCTAATTTGTAAACTCAGTCTCTGACTAAAACTTCCCACCTTCTTGGATGGGTTTGAACATATACCATTTTTAAACACACTTTCTTTTTTACTAAATATAATTATTGTAACAAGCCGTTATTTGTTCTCTGTTTGTTGGCATCGATATTTTTTTTGTTTGTTTTCTTAACTGTGCGATCTCATCGACCGGCGACTCCGATTAGCCATTGATCAACTGTCTGGATCAAAAACACAAAGTGGGCAGACAGCAGATTAGTCATGTCATCCGAAGACATAACCGACCAGCAGAACAGTGTACGGATTGGAAGCTGAATCACCTCCATGTTAAGTGAGGGTGAGTATATTTCCACATCATCATATTTCTTTCGGTGTTCACTAAATCCCCATGAGTGAACTGTCCGTGGCGAAGTGGCTAACGTACTGGACAGTGATATCATAGTAAGCTAGTTCGAACACTATTCGAGCTATTACGTTCGCTTTCGGACGCATGACCTTGGGAAACCCTCTTACCCCACCTAGCTATGGGATAAATAGTATCACTGCTGTTCTTCTACAAGGATGCTTTTGATATCAAATAACCCACGAAGGTTGATGTTGTTGTATACTCATATGCAGATGCATTACGACAACACAATAAAAACGAGCGGCACGGTTCTTTTGAAAAATCTACCCCTTACTTTATTGAAAGGGTTGTGTGTGAGAGGGAGTTGGAGACCGAACAGAACTGCAACATATTAACCTCCACTCCTATGGCCATAACAGCGTTTCTTTCCCGTTCTCCTGGGCTGCTCAACTGGCGGCCTGGGGGCCCAGCCTCTCTGGGTGCTGGTTCTCTCTACCGCATCTTATCCCCAACTGATTGAACGTCCTGTGCTCCAAGTTATATAATAGTTCGACATCCACCTTCTTCTTGTGGACGTCACAAATCGCACTCATTCAACTCGTCCACGGTTAAGGTTATATTCTGACATTCCTAGACCGGATGCACCAATTATTTACACAGGTGCATTTCCTATTCTGACAGCTTGGCCGGGGTCAATATACAACAATATGATATTAAACAAAGAAACCAAACGAGACAAAATCCTCAAATTCCGTTTTTGAGATTCATTTTCGGTATAGAAAAGAAGGAAAAATCCATCAGAGGTAAAACTGAAGAGTATTTTGCACTTACACAATCCTGTGCTTCGCAAAAAAAGAATCATAAACCTCCTTATTTCCCTCAGCTATGGGTTAGGTAGTAGTGCTCCTGTTTTTTTTTTGTTTTTTTTTTACCAGAAAGACATTGGCTTTAAATAATCCCCGAAGATTGATATGCCATTAAACAAAATGAAAATTCTTCTTCTTTGAATTATCTTCCTTTCGATTCTCACTTGGGGCTCGATACTTCTAACCTTGTACCAAACAAAGCTCTGATCAGTAAATGACTATTATTTTTTGTATTTCTTAGACTATTCGATATTTCATTCTTTTTTCATTATATTCTTCATCAATAACATCATGATCAGCCTTTTTAATCTTTATTATTCTCTTCTTTTGAAACGTCTTAATCATCCTTCTCTTCGTTACCATCATCGTCATCATCTTTTATATCATCACTATCTTATAACCATCACCATCATCATCCTCTTGACATCACTATCAGTATTTTTATCATCCTCATGATGTTCGTTTTCATCATCATCTTCATCACTGTCTTGGTGTTTGTATTTAAGAAAGAAATAAAATTAAAGAAAGGTTTCGTGCACTCTTGAATAATGCGGTCAAAGAAAGAAAGAAAGAAAGAAGAAAATTGCAAGAGAGAAAGAAAGAAACAAACGCATTACCAAAAAGAAAGAACATTACCAAAAGAGAAAGAATACCGAAAAGAAAAAAATATATATTAGCTAAAAAGAAAGAAAAAAAGAAAGAAGGGAAGAAAGAAAGAACATTAGGGAAAAGAAAGAAAATACTTGAAAAAGGAAAATAAAAGATAGATAGATAGATCTACGTCATTCTCATAAAATCTACTCCTTCATCTTTTTCATTGTTAACATCATCCTCTGTATCATCACTATCGTATATATCATCATCATCATCCTTTTGTTCGTTTTCATCGTCAGTTTTTATCAAAATCACCTTTATCCTCATCATTTACATCTTCATTATCTTCTTAATTATCATCATCCTCTTCATCTTTTTCATCATTGTCTACAAACTCACCATCCACTTTCTTCTTCTTCTTCTTCTTCTTCTTCTTCTTCTTCTTCTTCTTCTTCTTCTTCTTCTTCTTCTTCTTTCCGCATTTTGTGATTTGGCTTTTAAAACATGATTCATTCATTTCTTCTTTCATTCACTTGATATAATCCCTTTTCTTTTCTTTGTTTCATTCTTCTTCTTCTTCTTCTTCTTCTTCTTCTTCTTCTTCTTCTTCTTCTTGTCTTGATCAGAATAAATAGCAGATAATGAGCGCAGACTCTCTTTGTAGTCAACCTTGACAGATCAATAAGGCCGATTTCTTTAATAAAACAACAACAAAAACAACAACAAAGAAGGAAATCCAGTCCCTAAATCCAAGGATCAAGACGAAACGTAGAACGTGCAGGGTGAGGCTCAGTCCACATACTGGTTGACATCCGGGGACTCAGCCGTCCCAGAACGTATCACAGCATCTTCTCACACTTGATGGTCATTTCGAGAATATCCTCAATTCTTCGTCTTCCTCGCTATAAATAGACAATAATGACCTTCGAGCAGTTGACTTTTTTAAAATCTTGTTTTATTTTATTATTTTATTTACTAATTCTTTCTTTTCGACAGTTGTTTTTTCTGTTTCACACACACACAAACACACACACACACACACACACATATATATATATATATATATATACACACACATATATATATATACACTCACACACAGAGACACACACAGAGACACACACACACACACACACACACACACACACACACACACACACACATATATATATATATATATATATATATATATATATATATATTATTCAGGCTTTTTATGGGTATTTTTCCAGAAAATCGAAATTAAAAGATTATTGTGTAATTTGTTTTTCGGATATTATTTGCTGTTATCCTTAGAATTATTGTCTTCTTCTTCTTCTTCTTCTTCTTCTTCTTCTTCTTCTTCTTCTTCTTCTTCTTCTTCTTCTTCTTCTTCTTCTTCTCTTGTTTGTTATATTCTTATTTTCCTACCCTTTTCTGACACATTCTTTCTTTCTTTCTTTCTTTTTTTCTTTCTATCTTTCTCATGTTCATCCTTTCTTTCGTTTTTCTGAAACAAATTCTCTTACTTCTTTGATAATCAAAAGTGAATTCTTCTTTCTAAAATAAATACTCTTTGATGATCGCCTAAACCAATCAGGATTACTCACAAATTAATCTTACATTTTTGTTCACCTCCCCATTTATCTCTCTCTCTCTCTCTATATATATATATATCTATCTATATATATATATATATATATATATATATATATATATATATATACCTGTAGAAGTACGTGGTTCATTGACCGGACTAAAAAGATTTTAGAAACACCAGTGAGTGAGTAAGCTAAGAATTAAAAATACAACGTGCATACGATAAGTTACCAGACTTTTTTCGTATGGGTACATTTATAGGTAGTACACATGAAACTCTTGTCCCCTTCGAAGTAATCTCCTCCGGCTGCAATCCACTTGTTGTACAGTTCCAACAACTTCTGTAAGGCTCCATAGAAGTCCTCTTGTGTAAGCGTGTCAATGACCTTCGTCATAGCTTCTTTCATCACCTCAATTGTCTCATACCGACAGCCTCTGAGCTTAAGGAATAACCGAAAGTCACGGGGAGCAAGGTCTGGACTATAGGGTGGGGTGTGGAACTGTCTTGATACCCATCTTGGTCAAATAGTCTGTGACAAGAATGGAGTTGTGGAATGGTGTATTGTCCTGCTGGTATTGCCACTGACCTGATTTGAAGAGTGCTGGCCTATTCCGATGGAATCTCTTCCTGAACTCGCTTAAAACCTCAACATAGTAACCCTAACCCGAACACTTTGGCCAATCAACTCTGGTGTATTGACTTCCTTACTCCTCTCACATTTCTCATCATCCATCACAGACTCCCTGCTTTCTTAGAATTTCGTATGCCACTGAAAAACTAATGCTCGATTCATGCAAGATGGTCCAAAAGCAGTCTGAAGCATTGCATACGTTTCTGTAGCATTTTTCCCAAGTTTAAAACAGAATTTTATTGCATATCGTTCTTCTAAAGTGTCAGATTGCATTTTTGAAATTGACCAGCTGAAATCATAAAAATTGGTCAGTCATCTCATAAGATGTATAGCAATAACATAGTGAGTATTCAAGAGTCTACGACAATTTTAAATGCCCATGCAAAAAAGTATGGAAACTTATCGTATGAACCTCGTGTGTCTTCATTTGAAGTTGAAAGATTTTGTCGATCAATTTAAATATATTTTTTTTTTTATTTTACGAATTATTTATTACTATTTTTTAGTTTATATTCAAATGAATATTTAAAAATATGTAACCCTGAAATGGTGAAAGGTTTCAAAGATTTTCGTGACTTTTTCCAATAATTTTTTTTATTTTTTACAATTAGTGCTCATTTATGAAGATATATTTTAGTTGATTATTTTTGAAAAAGTTGTGTGGTTGAAATTCAAATTTTCATTCACCCCTTAAAAATTCAACGATAAAAGAATTTAAGAATTAACGTATTACAATATTCTTTTATTCTCAGATATTCTTTTGTTAATGTTCAAAATATTATTAAAAAATGTGACACAAAACTCGCAAGTGGTTTAAAACATTAATATTTTATTTTTCTTTAAATGTTTTTTCAAATATGACAAAATTTAAATTCTGTTCTTATTTTCTTGAGTTACCGTAATAAAAAATGTATTTGTTTAATTTATTTTCTTTTTTTTACCCAATAAAAATGTAACATTTAAAAGAAGCTAAGAATTAAAAATCTGTCAAAATTTTTCGATGGAAAATTTTGTATATTAATTCAAAGGAGTCCTGGCGGCAACACCCCACAAGACACCAACTGTACGGCCACCTGCCTCCTATCACGAAAACTATCCAAGTTAGACGAACCAGACATGCAAGACACTGCTGAAGAAGCAGGGACAAGCTCATAAGTAATGTACTCCTATGGACCCCCACATATGGCCGAGCAAAAGCAGGACGACCAGCACGAACATACATTCAACAACTATGTGAGGATACGGGATGTAGTCCAGAAGACCAGCCAGAGGCAATGAACGATAGGGAAAAGTGGCGAGAGAGGGTTAGGGATATCCGTGCTACCAGCACGACATGATGATGATGAATTGAAAGGAAAAAATATTAATTCATTTCTTTAAAAATTTTTTTAGTTACACTGATTAAAAATTAAAATATTTTGTTCTAAGAAATATGAAAAGTATTGGCATAAAATCAGTTTTTATTTATTGAGAAGCCATAAATTTATTTAATTTTGGTTCTTTTCTTTTCTTTTTTTACTCTCTAAAAATTTGATATTATAGGTAGATGCAATAAAAAGAAAGATAAGAAATAAAAATGTATCCTTACAATGAAAAAAGAACGATTAAAATGTAAAATTTTTCATATTAAAATTGCGTTTTTTTATTTTTATTTTTTAATTTTTATATACGCTTAAAATAGTATTTTTAAAAAGATATTCCTGGGTTTGAGACGTTTTTATGAATTTTTTTCTCCAGAAAACAAATAACTTTTTTTTTAGTACCGATTTATTAAACAATAATTTTCGCAAAAAGCATTAACTTTTAACTTTTATGGAATCTCTGATATTTAAATATGGCAGGTCTTAAAAAGAACTGAATTCTTTTTAGGTTTACGTCTATTATAGTATTTTCAAAATTTTTTTCATTGTTCAAAAAAAAAAAGTATTTTATTTTGTTTTTTAATAAGTACTAAATTACAAAACAATTTTTTAAAAAAGCATCAAGATCACATTTCATCCATATATGGTAGGCCTTAAGAAGAACTGAAAAGCTACACGTGGCTTTTTGTACTTTTGTGTAGGACTGTGAAGAGTTCCACAAATCGGATGATTTTTTTAATATTTAAATTATACGTATCAATTAATCAGGAAAAAAAGTCAAAATGCAGTTGAACAAATGGACTCAATGTTCAGGACAAGTTTGTATATATATATATATATATATCTTTTTTTTTTCAACTTATATTCATAAGGATAAATATGAACTGAGATATATAGACATACACACTTATATAAGCAAATACATCAACATACATCTGTGTTGGTAAGCACTCATGCAAGTGCACACACATATGTCTATACAGAAGTATGTATTTTATATGTGTACATGTATGATATATGTGAATATTTATGTACATATGCACGTTACAAACACACACACACACACACACACACACACACACACACATATATATATATATATATATGTGTGTGTGTGTATGTATGTATGTATTCAATGTAACAACCTTAATATAGGCCTCATTAATATAATAATAACAGGTCTTAGAGGAAAACTTTCGACTTGGTGATTTTTTATGGTTTTAATCAAAGTCGTTGTATTCAGGTCTATCGACCACAAAAAAAAATTCTAGTAACAATAAAAAAGAAAGAAGAGAGAGAGAGAGAGAAATAAAGAAAGAAAGAAAGAAAGAAAACAGCCTAAGGGTTACCTGCTTTTGACAAGGTCTGGGCGGGGGACAGCATACCCTCCGGGTGGGTGGAGTCGTTACCTTTGCTTCATTTTCCGTATCTTTCCCTAGTGGGTCTTTTTCGTTGGAGAAAAGAACTCGAGGCAAAATCAGGATTTTAAAATCTTCAACAATCTAACAGTATTATTATTATTATTATTGCTGTTATTGTTACTGTCGTTGTTGTTGTTGTTAGTTGTGGCATCGTTGATAGTGTTTTTTCTTGTAACTGAAAGGTCAGGTCATTTGCGATTTTTTGGACATCAAAGCGGAGAAAACCAGCGATCGGAAACTGGACATGGCGGGGGTGCTTCATCAAATTTCCAGCTTAGTGTTACGTAGTCCACACACACACACAAACACAGAGAGAGAGAGAGAGAGAGAGAGAGAGAGAGAGAGAGAGAGAGAGAGAGAGAGGAAACACACACACTAACACATGCACATAATACTTACGCATCATACATCTATCTATCTATCTATCTATCTATCTATCTTAGTCTCTCTCTCTCTCTCTCTCGATAGATAGATAGATAGATAGAGAGAGAGAGAGAGAGAGTTTGTTCTGCCAGGTTAAAATTGTTGTAGACACTTGAAAATTCACTATGTTATTGCTATACATGTAACGAGATGACTGACCAATTTTTATGATTTCAGATTCAAATAAAAAGCTACAGCAGCAATTGGAATACACCCTACTAAAGCCTGATTGTCACAGCTGATGAATTTCAGAAATGCAATCTGACACTTTAGAAGAACGATATGCAATAAAATTATGATTCAAACTTGGAAAAAATGCAACAGAAACGTATGGAATGTTTCACACTGCATTTCGAGCATCTTGCATGAATCGAGCATTAGTTTTTCAGTGGCATAAGAGATTCAAGGAAGGCAGGGAGTCTGTGAGGGATGATGAGAGGTGTGGAAGAGGAAGGAAGTCAATACACCAGAGTTGATTGGCCAAAGTGTTCGGGTTAGGGTTACTATGTTGAGGTTTTAAGGGAGTGCAGAAAGAGATTCCGTCGGAAGGGGCCCGCACTCTTCAAATCACATCAGTAGCAATTCCAGCAGGACAATACACCAGTCCACAACTCCATTCTTGCCACAGACTATTTGACCAAGATGAGCATCAAGACAGTTCCTTAGCCCCTCCCTATAGTCCAGACCTTGCTCCCCGTGACTTTTGGTTATTCCTTAAGCTCAGAGGTTGTCGGTATGAGACAATTATGGAGATGAAAGAGGCTGTGACGAAGGTCTTTGACACTCTCACACAAGATGACTTCCATGGGGCCTTACAGAAGTTGTTGGAACGGTGCAACAAGAACATTGCAGCCGGAGGAGATTACTTCGAAAGGGACTAGAGTTTCGTACGAATGCACAAGTGTGTACGTGACATTTATTATTTATACTAAGTCGAATTTTGTGGTCATCCTTTATACTCATATCTATGGGTCTATTTCATTCTGGTCATCAAAGGAGTGTGTGTGTGTGTGTGTGTGAGAGTGAGTGAGTGAGAGAGAGAGAGAGGGAGAGAGAGAGAGATTGGAGGGGAGGATTCGGAGAGCAAATAGCGACAGAATATCTATCTATCTATCTATCTATGTCCATGAACAAAGAAACAAACAGGAATATCTACGTATGTGAATATAAGCACGGAGATTTACACACATATTCCTCACACACACACACACACACACACACACACACACACACACATATATATATATATATATATACTTAAATATTAGATTATGGTGAATCTTACAAGATGCTAAAAATAAATGGAAAGATGGATAAATCAGATACTTAAAAAGGGTTTAGTAATAATATTTCATTCTTTAGTTCTGAAGAAATTATTTAAATAAAGAATGAAATATTACTGTTAAACCCTTTTTAAGGGTCTGATTTATCCATATTTTCACTTTTTTTATTATATATATATATATATATTTGAACACTCTGGCGAAGGAATTAACGGTTGCCACCCGCGTAATGCAAAGTTCTTCGAATGATCCAGTAAGGCAAAATGTAAACAAACGAAAGCTACTACATAATGCCTAATAATTCCCGAGCCGACATATGTCACCTGAAGGCTGAGCGGTAAGATACTAAGTCTAGAGTAAAGTTAGGCGAGTTTCGATCTTAGCTGGAAGCGTCCTGCGTGTCTAACCACAC
Source organism: Sepioteuthis lessoniana (assembly GCA_963585895.1). NCBI lineage: Eukaryota > Metazoa > Mollusca > Cephalopoda > Myopsida > Loliginidae > Sepioteuthis > Sepioteuthis lessoniana. The sequence goes on along the minus strand of OY757935.1, from coordinate 56,848,787 downwards.
TGAAGAATTGTGATACAAGACACAGTCTGTCTATGGACGACAATATATATATATATATATGAGAGTGGGTGAAAGTATTTTCTTCTGAAATCTTTATTTGTTTGTTCGACTGCATAAATGGATAAGCGTTGAATTAAGTGCATTGACAATATCCTTTTGCGTAAAATTAGTGGCATTTTCATCACTAATTTATCGTTCGCATAAAAATAAAGTAATGTTCATTAAGAAATTTCTTGTCTTTTTAATTATAGATATAGAGGGATAGTTTGATATAGACCAGAAGAATGATCCATAGAGTTCAAAGAGAAACGAAATAACAAAGAAATAAAACACTTACGTATATATATATATATATATATATATATATATATAAACACACACACACCGGCACATACACTCATACACACCCACACACATAATATATATATACATATATCTATATCTATGTGTGTGTGTGTGTATATTTTGGCAGCATTTTTTCATTGATACAAATTTCGTAGAATATTATAGACATTTTCTGTCTACATATTTTCTTGTTGATCCTTTCATATTGCCGTATTGATTTTATAGTATTCGTCAGGAATTGATTGATAATTGCTTATTTCCCAAGTACTTCTGCTCGACTTTGGGCCATCATCGGGGGAGGATGTATTACAGAAGTGATGTAACTTTTGTATGTATATTACTACTTTGTAAGAAGAAGAGCACCTTTCTGATACAAGTTCGATAGCACAGCTTTAAAAAAGTTCATGCCCAGCAACAGAACTACGGAAAATTCTCACCGAAAACTCAACAATATTAGAACATCAAAATAACAAACAAAAATTACAAATTCTCGAAGCACTACATATTAGAAACATGCAACCCAAACTTAACAGAATTAATTTTCAAACGAGTGCTAATGTACTTAAATGTCTTTAGCTACTGACACTATTTATAGAACAATTTTAAAAGTAACGGCCCAGATGCTCTTCTTCTTACAAAGTAGTAATGTACATACAAAAGTTACATCACTTTTGTAATACATCCATAAATTTGTATATATATATATATATACCTACCTGCTATCTACCAGCATTTACGGTTACCAGGAAAAAATTAAAAAAAACACTAGGAACAAGAGGTAAAAATATCTCGAATCACCGCCCGGGGGAAAAAAATGAAAAAATATCACAGGACAAAAAAAATAAAAGGCCAACTTCGTCACACCAGTTGGAAAAAAATCAAGAGATATACAGTCAGTTGGTCAAAAGAAAAATAAAACCCACCGTAAAATGCCACAATGCTACAATTACAAGAGTGCTCAATACGAAGTAGAGCCAATTACAAAAATTACCTTAAATCGTGAGTCGGAATTCTCCGACTAAAGTTTCACCTCAACGGATCATCAGGGAGTTTAGTACCGACCGACGACAAAGGAGAAAACACCATTTTTATTCACCAAAAACCTACCCAGCTTCAAATTTACATAACAAAAGAAAAAAATATCCATAACAAAAATAAATAAATAAATAAATAAGTAAATAAAAATTAAAAAAATAAAATAAAATAAAAAATGAACCAAAAACACTACTTTTTAATATCTAGTTTATCAGTAAAAAACAAAACAAAACAAAAATCCTCTGGTATAAATACGTGAAACCTATCTCTAATTATAGAGTAGCCACCCCTTTTTGTGTTTACAACTGCTTGAAACCTCCGACCTTTGGTTTAACATATTCCTACTTTTACAAGAAGCTATAGCTAACTTCTCATTGCAAAGCAAGCAGTCTTTGTCGCCAGCTCTATATTTACGGCATTTCTTTATTACTTCCCATTTCAGTATTGGATCTATTTCTTTTTTTTTTATCTTTGACCTCCCACACATAACTAGATAACGTGTTACTCTGCCTATATTTTCCGTGGGAGAAACTCGTTCTATGGTTATAGTACCCTAGTCTTAAATTACCCTTGCGTTGACCCAAAATATACCTTTTTGTTTCTATCATCACCTGAATCACTATACACTTCCATTTTCTACACCACACATTCCTGTTTACATTTGCCTTCCAGTGGGCACATAACCTTATCCCTACAATTACATTTAGCAATCACCTTATTTTTCTCTTTGTTAAGTTTAGCTATATTACTCTTGTTTATTATATTATTGATGTTCGGCATACAACTATAACTTAATTTAACACACTTTTTATTAAATATCTTATGTAGCGGGTTCCCACTGGAGAAATTTCTTTTTAACAACTTAAAGAATTCTTTCCCTAATTTATTGACTACGGGGGGTTAATAAATAGGATTTTTCTAGGTCTATTTCTTTTTTTTTTTGTGTATTACTTCTCTCTCTATCTCTATATTCCAATTTAATACCATATCTGCCATTCTTCAATGCCTCCTCATACTCCTGCTTACTCCGTTCCAAAATTTCCTTATTAGAGGAGTTAGTTGATAACCTATGCTCTATGCCCTTAGGGATATGTTTAAATACCTGGTTTGGGTGGTTGGATCCCCTGTCTACATAACGCAGGTCCTGGTTCCCTTTTCTAAATGGGGATACAGTTCCATTGTAAAGGTTTAAAGTAACATCAAGATAATCGGCAATTTTTAGGTCTGTTTGTATATTTAACTTAAATCCAAATTCGCCAAACAGCCTATGCAATCTTTTTCTAATACCATCACATTTTTTCGGCGTGCTTTTATCCACGATATAAAGCCATCATAGGATATAGCCGGGGGCTACCAGGGTCCACAATCTTAGTAATGTTATACAATAATACACACCCCACGAGCTCACAAATTTCGGCCCCATCATAGGCCCCTATTCCCACTTTCTCCTTCTTTATCCATATACTATCCTCATAGTATAGCAATGTTTTACGACAATGCTTAATTATCTCCACTTTGTCTAAAGGTTTCACCATATATTCCTTAGCCCAATCTAAAGCTCTATCTAATTGCCCTTTCGGTTATCGTTCGGTAAAATTCCCTAATATCATATTTGATAAAGGAACACCTATCATCCTTGTCGTATTCTTCAAACCACTTAATACAATCTTTTGTGCTTCGCCACTGGTTAATATTTAATGCTAGCTTAAGTGAAGCACATATGTCTTGCACGATTATCTTGCTAACCCTACCTATCTGTGTTTCTACGTATTTATCCCGAAGGTTTTTTTTTTACTAATAAACCAGATATTAAAAAGTAGAGTTTTTGGTTCATTTTTTATTTTATTTTATTTATTTATTTCATTTTTTTAATTTTTTTTTGTTATGGATATTTTTTTCTTTTGTTAAATAAATTTTAAGTTGGGTAGGTTTTTGGTGAATAAAAATGGTGTTTTCTCCTTTGTCGTCGGTCGGTACTAAACTCCCCGATGATCCGTTGATGTGAAACTTTAGTTGGAGAATTCCGACTCATTATTCAAGTGAATTTATATATATATATATATATATATATATATATATATATATTGTGTCAGTCTTTCAGAGGATAAAAATACCAAAGTATAAATAATGATATTTCGAATTTTTATGAAGCCTGTCAGATGGTCGTATTTTTAAATATCTTTAACTGATTAATCTCGAACATTTCTAGACATATGTTGTAAAAAGTCAGTTTTTCATATATAAGGAAAACAAGAGCATGATTGGGTGGCCACAGTGATCGTCTGGTAATTGTGCAAATGACGAAATCTTTAATGTTATATGAACAGACAAGAATCTTTCCTAGAAAATGAGAATAAGAAAATTATCGGCGATTCTGAGACGTAAACAGATAAGACAGTGCAGGCTAGAAGACAAGGGCTAGTCTACAATAAGAAAAGGACTTGTCTACTAATTCAGTGGATAGTAGATTTCAAATGGGAGAAAGTGAGCACAAGAAGGCTGCGAGCTGTTTTGAACAAGTCCGGGAGGCAGTATCTCACGAAGTAGCAACTGTATGGACACCTATCAACCATCTCGAAAACCATCCAAATTAGACGAACAAGACATGCGCGACACTGCTGGAGAAGTAAGGGTGAGTTCATACAGGTTGAAGGATGGAAGACCTGCAGAGAGAAATGGACGATAGGGAAGAGTAGTGGGAGAGGGTCAGGGAAATCTATTCTAGGTGTACGCCATGATGATGATGATATATATATAAAGAGAGAGAGAGAGAGAGAGAGAGAGAGAGAGAGAGAGTGGAATATGATAGTGGCAGTGATACCAGTTGCAGGAACGATCCCTTAGAGCAAGAAATAAATAGATTGTGTGAACTGGAAATCAGTGGAAGAACTAAGACTATATCGACAACAGCTCGTTAAAATCAACTAGACTTCTATGACGTGTCCTGGGACTTGCTGTCACTTAAGCTTCAGTGAAAATCATCAGTTACGATTGGTATAAAAATCCCTGAAAAGAGAAATTGAATCTGTTTTGATAACAGCAAAGAATAATACCGTATGAACAAATTATGTCAAAGCAAAACTTGATAATACGCATGGTTGCCCAGTCAGCTGGGACTGCAGAATACACCGACTGCATCATTGCATAGGGGTAAGACTCTCCCCATGAGTATCCTGGATATAACACTTAACAATCTGATGGTGAGGTTCTAGTAATGCTGGAGCTTTGGGGATTGTGGAGTACCCATTCATTGCCATCGCTTACAGGTCCGCTCTGGCCTGGAGTAGTAGCATCTGATAGGGTCCTATCCATGGGTCAAATAGAACTAAACTGAGTAATTACGTTAAACTAAATTGTCTGAAATAGAACTGTTTTTACATTTTACTGTGTGTTTAAACTGCATACATATGCTAAACGGAATAGCTTGAAATAGAACTGTTTTGGCATTTAACTGTGTGTAAACAAAAAGTTATACCTATACTAAACTGAATTGTTTGAAGTAGAACTGTTTTTTGACATTTTGAATGTGTACTTGTGCTTAACTGAATTGTTTGAAATAGAACTTCTTATATGTATAAAAATGGATTTGGTATTAGACAACCTACAATGGTTGATATGGCATAAAACCAAACCAAACTTAGACAATTTTTTATCAACATGACTTGATAAGACATTAAATGACCCGAAAAGAGTTGATATGCCGTAAAACAAAACCAATCAATATGACAATACGCAGAAGAATAACAAGTATTGCTTTTTGGTGACAAATATAAAACGGTGATATAATAAAGGAATACAGAAAACTGATAAAAAAGGAATACAGAAGAAGGTATGAAAGATGATCCACTGGGAACTGTGCAAGAGAATCAACTTTAGCCATGTTTAAAAAAGATATGTTCACACACCAAAATCTGCTCTACAAAATGTGACCCATAAAATTTTCGGCTACTATGAGATAAAAACAGACCAACAAATTCCAGCCACCATACCAGACCTAGTATTAATTAACAAGCAAAAAAAACAAAAAAAAAAAAAACGACAAAAAAAAATAGTTTTAACGAGCAAAGAAAAAGACCTGGTATTAATTATAAAAAAAGGCCTAGTATTAATTAACAAGAAAAAACAGCCCATTGTCAAGTGAGTAGAGTGTTCGCTAGTGGCGGAGGAGACTGAAGTTCAATCCCAGTTCGAGTCATACCGAAGACTCCAAAATATGGTACTTGCTTAACACTCACCTTATAAGGAAGGGATCAACGGTGAAGTCGGGCAATCCAGGGAATGGAGTAGCGCCCTCCACTACACCTCTGTGTTGTAGCTATTGAAAAGAGAGCCTTCGGGTCAACTTCGAGTACGGTCGCCAACTTTATTTTACTTTACTTATTAATTAGCAAAGAAAAAAAATTAATTGTTGTTTATTAAAAAAGATAGTATTAATTAACAAAGCTGCTGAATGTATGTTCGAGCTGGTCGTCCTGCTTTTGCCCGGCTATATGTGGGGGTCCATAGGAGTACATCACTTATGAGCTCGTCCCTGTTTCTCCAGCAGTGTCCTGCGTGTCTGGTTCGTCTAACTTGGATAGTTTTCGTGATGGGATGCAGGTGGCCGTAAAATTAGTGTCTTGTGGGGTGTTGTCGCCGGGACTTGTTCAATATTGCTCGCAGCATTCTTGTGTAATTGCCGTCTAGCTTCTTCTCCAGCCGTTTTGTTAGCGTCCATGTAGTGCATCCATACAGCAGTATCGATACGACAGCTGCCTGGAAGAAACTGCGTTTCATTTTATCGGTTAGGTCTGACTTCCATATGATCGATAGCTTATTGATAGCTGTCCATGCCTTCGTTAGACGCGTGTCGATATCCTTTTCGGTTGATGAGACGCTGCTTCCGAATTGTGAAGTGCTTGTGAATTCAGAATTGTTCTTTTTTTTTCAAGACCGTTTGCCTAACAAAGACCACATAACCCAAAATGTCCTACTATTTTACAGATAAGACGATGAAGATTACATTGTTTTCCTAAAGGTATTAGCATGCAGGAATTGTTAACAGCCTTCCACCAGTGGAGTAATGGTTATCGTCGTAGGAATTGGACACGGCGACACGAGTTCAAATCCTGGACGAGGCTGATTGCATTTTCACATAGCACTAATACCCTTGGGAAAGGTATGAATCCAATTATTCTCCCTCCAGCTATGGGTAAATAGTAGGACAGACTAGGTTCTTCAGCCTTGGTGAGGCAACTAGTCTAGGAGAAGGAAAACTCTGAATTCAAACCTGTTGAACTCCGCTTAAAAATTGACCTTGTGTCATATCCTGCCCGAGCGGAGGGGTTGGTAAATAGGAACAGCCTTCCACCAGCGTGCTCTTCTTCTTCTTCTTCTTCTTCTTCTTCTTCTTCTTCTTCTTCTTCTTCTTCTTCTTCTTCTTCTCTCTCTTTCTCTTTCTCTGTATATATATAAAACCATGATTAAGACGTTCTGAAGCCATTAAATCTTTACTGTGCTCAATGAAAGAAAATGCTGAACAATATCCAAATACATTTCAAGTACCAGGTAAGATCAGAATAAAAAATAGGAAAAACTCACGACTCAGAGTTTGACGTTGTCGGTTCTCAGGTGAGCTAGTATTCAACACTTAAAACACACACACACACAGACGTGCACACACACATGTATATTTATGTAGAGAAGGAGACGGAGACAGAGAAAGAGAAAGAGAGAATGACAAACAGAGAGAGAGAGAGAGAGGAATAAAATGTGTCAGGTAATTGAGAACAAATTAAAATACGTGTCCATAGACACATCTGCATATTGATATATATATATATATATAGAGAGAGAGAGAGAGAATGAGAGAGTGAGAAATAGAGTGATCCAGGTAATTAAGAACAAATTATTATAAACTTTTGTAAATGTTCATCTTTGAAAAATTGAAAAATGTTATCCAATAAAACTGTTCACAATCTTGAGGAAAAAAATCGAATCATGTGAATGATTCTCAAAAGTATTTGAACAAACACGCAACATCTGTTTTTCTTTTTTTTCGTTAAGATTTCGAGGTAGGAAGTTTAGACCGTACTTATAACTGGGAAAACATGATAGATTCATCCTTTACTTGAATGAAAGACAAACAGCTTCGTACAGCGTTTGAAATCGTCTCGCCGAGCCCATTCTTTTAACGCTAACTATTGCTCTACCTGTGTCTTTTTGGAAAGTTGAACCAGATTGTCTGAGAGTTTGGTGGTTGTGGTTTTAAACGTGTCGATAGATAAAATAGAAGACTCCGTCTAAATTGTCTATCCGTTTTACTGGCATATATATATATATATATATATATATATATTGTAGGTTTTTGTAAAGGGAAAAGGTCGTTGCTGAATATTTTTCCTCTGTAAGCAAAAGAACATAAAGGCAGTTATTGTAATTTGTTTGCGAAAGGCTTTGCTTTTGAATTGCAACTGTAACCATGACAACCCCGCAAAAGCTTGGAGACGAGAGGCAATAATTACTAAAACTTTCACCCGACTATTTTTGCCCGCTGCCCCCACAACTACTGAGATGAAGAAAAATAAGCCTTGTCTCTACATGATGAATAGAGAGTGTACAATGTAAAAATCCAAAACGTACCGTTTTTTTTCTCTCTCTCTCTCTCAACGTCTCCAGTAATAAAAAAAGGGATGGCCAGGAACGTAGTCAACTTAGTGACCTCAAAAAAAAGTGTACACAAAAAAAAAAAAAAGAAAAAAAAAAAGAAAAAGCAAAAAGGCTAGGATCAAAACCCCTTCGCTCACACACTCAAACACACACATTCCGAAAAAAAAAGATAGAAGAATCTTTTACATCGTCAATATAAAAAAATATATATCGAAGTATCCGAAACGAAAACAGAAACCAAATACGTATCCCGGGTAAACGAACAAAGACATATACACAGAGACTTCGACGCTAAAAAGACATTTCACTGTGAGAAAGACCTTTGTTAGCTCCTGCAACACTGACCACAGAGGCCAGAAAGTGAAAGATTCTTGCTCAAGGTCAAAGGAAAACCGAAACATTCGAGGAAGAAGTGTCAACATTTCTTAAAGAATATCATTTGTCTTTGAGCAGAAAGTTTATATATATATATATATATATATATATATATATATATATATATATGTGTGTGTGTGTGTGTGTGTGTGCGTGTGTGTGTGCGTGTGTGTGTCGTGTAGTATATATATATATATATATATATATATATATATATATATATATATATATATATACGTATAAGCAATAAGTCCACAGAAACGTCTATTCTTCTTTATTTTTCCACAAATGAAAGAAACCAATCGCCTGTCTTTAAAATTGACATTTCTCTTTCGTCTGTAAGGATTATCATAACAGACCGACGATTCTTTATAATTGGACTACTTCCATATGCATCCCTGTTACACCAAAGTATAGTATTTTGGTTGTTCCCGTTTTTATTACAGATGAAAAAAAAAAAAAGAAAGAGGAATGAAAGGATTAGAAAACCCCCCAAAAACAAACAATAATATATCATAACTCCTTCCTTTCTTCATCTATTAATAGATAGATAGATAAATAGATGAAAAAAAGGGAAAAGAGAAATGAAAGAATTGAAAAACCCCTAACAAACAAACAAACAAACAAACATCACAATTTCTTTCTTTCTTTCCATCTAATTCAATATTATATATATATATATATATATATATATATATATATATATATATATATATATATATATATATATATATATATATAATTGTATGGAGTTACTGTTTTCGTATCCTTTTACAATCATTAATTTTTGTTCTCCATTCTCCGCTTTTATATATATCAATCTATCTATCGATCTATCTCATTCTGATTATATCTATCTATCTATCTATCTATCAATCTATCTATCTATCTATCTATTTTATTCTGTTTATCTACCTCATTCTATCTATCTATCTATCTATCTATCTATCTATCTATCTTATACCCTGAAAAAGTCCCTGCACTTTGTTTATATTCTTCAAATGAGTTGCATAAAAATCATTCGATATGTACAGTTACCATGGCAACAACAAAATGTTCTCACGCAGTATCTCAAAATGACCTCAAAGTGACATATAAGTATACATATATGTATACATGTTTGTGAGTGCCTGTGTGCTGGAACGTGAGAGTATGTATTAAAAGTCGACTTATTCCTATTTCTAAAGAAAACAAACGGCAAAAGACATCTTATTTCGTCTTCTTCCGGCACCCTAAATGATCACAAAAAATTGATGTTGACGCCACTTGGCTAAAAAAAAGACTATTTTCAAAATTTTGAAAAAAACCAGCGAATGACTCTAATATTATTCGTTTTTTAAGGAGTTTTCTAATTCATGAGAAATGGGATAGTTGAAAATAAACAACAAATGAGAAGATAACAAAGATAATATATATATATATATATATATATATATATATATATATATTATACCAACCCTTCTGCTCGGGCTGGATACAACACAAGGTCAATTTTTAAGCGGAGTTTTACGGGTTTGATTTCAGAGAATTCTTTCTCCTAGACTAGTTGCCTCACCAAGGCTGAAGAACCTACTCTGCCCTACTATTTACCCATAGCTGGAGGGAAAGTAATTATATTCATACCTTTCCCAAGTGTATAAGCGCTATGTGAAATGCAATCAGCCTCGTCCAGGATTTGAAGTTGTGTCGCCGTGTCCATTTCCTATGACGATGACCATTACACCATATATTGAAGTGTGTATATTTAGGCAGTAAGTTATTATTCAAGCAAGTTAACTTTATTTTTTCAGGTGTCCATGTAATTTTCCTAGCGTCGGGATCTAGTGGGTAAAGGAATTGTCCTATATCTTCTGCCCAAGAGCTTTCGACCATGCTTTTGGTCTTCATCAGGGGTAATGTAATAAAAGCTCAACCTGTTTACTCAAAACTGCACTAGCCCTGACGATGACCAAAAGTATGGTCGGAAGCGCTTGGGCAAAAGATATGGGACAGTTCGCTTGTATATATATATATATATATATATTTATGTATACATGGCACATGAATGCTACGACATATCGAACAAATCCTGGAAGCAACTAGTCAGAAAACAAGCAGATATACAGCCACTTGCTTCCCATCTCTAAAACCATCCAATTAAGACGAACAAGACATTCAGAACGCTGCTGGAGAAGCAAGGACGGACTCATGCGTCGTTCTCCTATGGAACTCTTCATATAGACGCGCCAGTCTTAATCGATTAGCAAGGAGTTACCAACACAGGACACAGGATGCAGTTACCAACACAGGACACAGGATGCAGTTACCAACACGGACACAGGATGCAGTTTAGAGGACCTGTCAAGAGCGATGGACAATAGGGACGAGTGGTGAAAGAGAGAGAGAGAGAGAGAGAGAGAGAAAGAGAGAGAATCATCTGTACAATCCGTGTTAGTAGTGTGACGATGACATATATATATATATATATATACGCGGTGTATTCAATAAGTTTCCAGACTTTTTTGTATAGGCATTTAAAATTGTCGTAGACTCTCGAAAATTCACTATGTTATTGCTATACATCTTATGAGATGTGACTGACCAATTTTTATGATTTCAGGTTCAAATGAACAGCTACAGCAGCAATTGGAATACACCCTACTAAAGCCTGATTGTCATTGCTGGTCAATTTCAAATATGCAGTCTGGACGTGAGGACACTTGAGAAGAACGATATGCAATAAAATTCTGTTTTCAACTTGGAAAAAATGCCACAGAAACCTATGGAATGCTTCAGACTGCTTTTGGAGCATCTTGCATGAATCGAGTATGAGTTTCTGAGTGGTATAAGAGATTCAAGGAAGGCAGGGAGTCTGTGAGGGGTGAAGGAGAAAGGAAGTCAATACACTAGAGTTGATTGGCCAAAGGGTTAGGGTTAGGGTTACTATGTTGAGGTTTTAAGGGAGTGCAGAAAGAGATTCCACCGTCAGAAGATGCCAGCACACTTCAAATCGGGTCAGTGGCATTTCCATCAGGACAATGCACCAGTCCACAACTCCATCCTTGTCACAGACTATTTGACCAAGATGGGCATCAAGACAGTTCCTCACCCTCCCTGTAGTCTAGATCTTGCTCCCTGTGACTTTTGGTTATTCCCAAAGGTCAGAGGATGACATTTTGAGACAATTGAGGAGTTGAAAGGGGCTGTGACGAAGGTCATTGACACGCTCACACAAGAGGACTTCCATGTGGCCTTCCAGAGGTTGTTGGAACAGTACAAGTGCATTGCAGCCAGAGGAGATTACTTCGAAGGGAACTAGTATCAATAAAAGTACCCATACGAAAGAAAGTCTGGAAACTTATTTAGTGATCCTCGTATATATTAAACATGACATGGCCCTTATGTAGAGAAGTCTCCGTGGCGTTGTGGCTAACGTTCTAGACTGTGACATCCTAACAAGCGAGTTCGAACTCTAGTTACGCTATGACGTTTACTTTCAGACGAATGCCCTCAGAAAAGGCTTAAAACTTCTTATTCCCTCTCCAACTATGGGTTGAATAGTTCTTCTACAGTTTTACGAAAATGGGATTGGCATTAAATAATCCACGAAGGTTGATATGGCATTAATAAAAAGAAAGCAAACCAAATAAAGCCTCTCAAAATAGTTTGCGGGAAGTACTTAATATTTTGTTCTTCCATTGGATTTCTGTCTGATGATTGTGTTTTTGCTTTTCCACTTTCTAAAACGCGCCCAACTAATACTAATAAAATGAACCAAGGAAATTCGGATAAGAATTATTTAGCTTATATATATATATATTGTCATCCACAGACAGACCTGTTTCGTTCTATCATAACTCATCAGTGTAGCTAGATTATCGAAGCTGGGATCGAAACCCGGTTGACTCAAACGCCAATCCAAGATTCTACCACTCAGTCACGAGGAAACTAGCACAAGGGAAGGAAATTTAAACGGTTATGTATCACAATTGTTTTTGTTTTACATATATTAGCTTAACGGCTACCGAGAGCTCGATTCATATGAAGAGACTTGCATTACGCTAATGGCAACCATTTACTTCCCTCACTAGAGAGCTCAACCCTACAGGGGTAGGGGAGCATATATTGTCATCCACACACACACACACACACACATTTTATATATTAGAGAAATCACTCCTCCCAATATTAAGCTGAAAATAACCTTTTTTAAAAAGAGTTGCCCAATGCCAAAAACGGCTGAAGAGCTCATTAAAATGGACTCCAAGCTAAATACTCTCTCTCTCTCTCTCTCTCTCTCTCTCTCTCTTTATCTATCTATCTATCTCTATATATATTCAAGAAAGTCTTGTTAAAAACGATGGAACACTGTTTATTATTTTTGATGTTATTTTTGAGTCACCTTGTAATTTTTCATATGTTGGTAAGGGAACTGTCCCATATCTTCTGCCCAAGCGCTTCCGACCATACTTTTGGTCATCGTCAGGAATAGTGCAGTTTTGAGTAAACAGTTTGAGCTTTTATTACACTACCCTGATGATGACCAAACATATGGTCGAAAGCTCTTGGGCAGAAGATATGGGACAATTCCTTTACCCCTTAGATCCCGACATAAGGAAAATTACAAGGACACCTGAAAAAATAAAATTAAGAATAATGAACAGTGTTCCATCTTCTTTAACAAAACTTGCTTGAATAATAACTTGCTGTCTAAATATACACACTTCAATATATATATATATATATATATATATATATATATATATATATATATATATTATAATAGTGTTGGTTGTCACTAAATTACTTTGTGGGTTCTAATCGAACAAAGTGCAATATAATTCATTTCATTTTCTTAACTGCCTGATGATTGTTGTTTTGCAAAAAACTCCATGAAACCCAGGGTTCGCAGTCTAAATTCCATGAATTAAATATATATATATATATATATATATATATATATATATATCTAATATATATTTCATTATTATATATATATATATATATATATATATAAACCCGGTCGGCAAGAGATGATGAATACACCGACTGCATCTTTGCAGAGAAGTAAATCCCAACCAATGAGTGTCTTAGGTATGACAATGAACCATCTAGTGGTGAGGCTCCAGTTCTGGAGCTCTAAGGAGTGGGAAGTACCCCTTCATTACTTCCAGGTTCACTCTGACCCGGAGTGGTAGTACCTGTTACGATCTTAAATAGAACTGTTTGACCAATTGTTATATAATTGCGGAATGATTTTTTTTATATTATCATTTTTCTTTGTTATATCTTATCATTCGTTTTAGTTAGGCTTAGAACTATTCGGCTTAGTGCACGTGCAGGTGAACACATTGAGCGCAGGTGTTCACGCTCGTGCGCGGAGGATATGACAATCACAGATGTCATAATAAAACCCCCAGATGGGAAATGGGACTGGGATGTGAATGACGTTATGCCCGGGGCTGAGGATTTTGGTGATTTTGAAAAAAAAGCAGTTAGTTGAGATTTGTCTCTGGGCGAGGTTAGTTGAGATCCGAAGCTGGGCGAGGCCAGTTGAGATTTGGAGCTCGACGAGGCAAGTCCAGTTTGTAGCCTACGGGATGCGCCGTGCGTTTTTTGGGTCAGATGGAACGGTCAGCATAGTAAAAATTGTGTCTCTCTCTCTCTCTCTCTCTCTTCTCGTGTCGAAAGACTAAACTCTAGAAGTTAAACGTTTCGTACCTGAACTAAAGAAAGTCGTCAGTGTTTCGGGATTCCTATGCATGTGAACGTTCTACGCATCTGTATATTTTACAGAGCCGTATGTTACACAATTAACTATGTGTGAGCAAATAATCGATGTTGAATTAAATTGTTAGTGTTACATAGCTCAACTTAGAACCATTTGATTGGATGTAAACGAATGAATAGAAATGAATAGGATTATTAAAGTTATTAGTTTCTTTGGTTTGGTTTCTTTGTTTAATGGTATATCAACCTTTGTAGGTTATTTAATGCCAAAGCCATTCTCCAAGAAGAACAGTAGTGGTACTATTTAACCCATAGTTAGGAGGATGAGGGGGTTCATACCTTTCCCAAGGGTATTTGCCCGAAAGTGACCGTAATAGCGCGACTGGAATACGAACTTGCTCACTACGATTACGCAGTCCATCACTTTAACCACTACACCACGAGGACGCCACCTTATAAGAGTTATGTAACAATAGTTTGAACCATTTTACTGTGTGCAAACAATAGCAATATTTAACTGTGTGTAAAAAAAATTAGATCTAACATTTTAAAAATGAAATTACCTACAAATCCTTTACTTACAAATCCTAAGAATAACCACTTTATTCTGAGCTAACAACTGATTCATAAGGTCGCTAACTTTACTCCAGGGAAAGGAGTAGCGTCCTCCGCTACACCTCGGTGTAGTAGCTATTGAAAAGGGAACCTTCTGGTCACCCTCGAATACGGTCGCCATTTTAGTGACCTTAGTCGAGGGCAACCCAAAGACTCCCTTTTCAATTGCTACTACACTGAGGTGTAAGAAAAGGAGCTGCAACTTTCCTTGGATTGCTCCACTGTACCCTTTATGGATACCTGATACTGCTGAGTGTTACGCATGGAGGGATCAAGTACCATTTTTTGTGTCTTTGGTATGACTCAACCTGGGATTGAACCCCGATCTGCAGGAACATTGGCGAACACTCTAACTATTATGCCAATGGGCTGGTTGAGTAGCTTTTCTTTACGTTAGATCGGTATACTTATGTCATTTAACTTTGTGCAAACAATTGATGTATATTAAACAAACGCATTTGTATTAGAAAGTGATACTTGAAACCATTCAATTGTGTTGAGAGTTTAAAAATGTTACCTCAATATATATATATATATATATATATATATATATATATATATATATATCTAATATATATATTAACTGGATTTGACATCAATAAACTACAAGCAATGTTATACCATAATAAATCCAACCAACCAACCAACCAACCATTCCCTTTTTCTTTCTCTCTCTATCTCTCTCTCTCTCTCTATATATATATATATATACGCTCTTGTAATGTCTTTTCTCGTTTCGCTGAAAACTATTTCCCTGGGCTCTCCTTCAACATAAAGAGAAGGGAGAAATTTTTAAAAAGACCAAATTAAACGATATGAAATATTCAAAGCCATAAAACCACTTTAGCTGTTCGCCTGCATTAAAGTAAAGGAGCGGTTCGAAAATATGATATTTTTCAGTTATTGTGATTTTTCCTGTGTAAATTGTATTTTTTCATTTGCATTGTTCTAGGAGTTAGATATATTCAAGTACACATTTTGTCATCATATAAATTCATAGCCAAGTCGGCTGAGGGTGTAAACTAGGCTGATTGCATATCTGCAAAGACTCTAATTCATATGATGGTGAGGTGTATTTGGGAAACATGGAGTACCCTTTTATTTCCATAAAGCTTGACGGCAATTACTCAAGAATGCTGCGAGCAATAGTGAACAAGTCCTAGGGGCAACTCTCCCTAAAATAGGAGTTGCCCGGCCACCTACCATCCATCATGAAAAATGATGAACCAGACATACGGGACACTACTGGAGAAGTAAGGACGAACTCATGAGTTACATACTCTTGTGGACCCCTTCACATGGACGAGCAAAAGCAGGACGACCAGCTAGAACTTATATAAAACAGCTCTGTGCCGATACAGGATGTAGCCTGGAAGACCTGGATGACTGGTGGCGAGATTGAAACGGGTGGCGAGAGAGGGCCTGGGAGATCCATGCTAGCAGCGTGACATGATGATACTATTTACCAACCCCTCCGCTCGGGCAGGATATGACACAAGGTCGATTTTTAAGCGGAGTTTAACAGGTTTGAATTCAGAGTTTTCATTCTCCTAGACTAGTTGCCTAACCAAGGCTGAAGAACCTAGTCTGTCCTACTATTTACCCATAGCTGGAGGGAGAATAATTGGATTCATACCTTTCCCAAGGGTATTAGTGCTATGTGAAATGCAATCAGTATCGTCCAGGATTTGAACTCGTATCGCCGTGTTCATTTCCTACGGCGATAACGACTACACCACAGGCACCTCCTATCTATCTATCTTGGGATGGAAGCCCACGTGTCATCTTAATAACGAGTTAAACTGGAAGCGAGTTCGAACTCCGCTTGCGGTATTACGTTCACTTTCGACCATGAACGCTTGAGACTTGTAGAACCACTTCATCTCTCCGGCGTGACATGATGATGATGAGTTCCAGGTCCACTCCGGCCCAAAGTAGTTGTACCAGTTAGAGCCCTTCTATGGATCAAATAGAACTGTTTATTATACTTGAAACTTCTTAACTATGCGCAATTAATTGACTAAATGAATCATTGAGATTAGAGAGCAACGCTTGAAACTCTTTAAAGGAGTGTAAGTAAAACTATAAGAGTTTTATAGCAATAATAAAAACCATTTAACAGTGTGCAAACAAATGAGGTCTGACTGGTTTACCTGCGAATCATTCAGTCTAAAACCATGTGTATGAATTAGATTTCTCCTTAAATAACCAACAAGGGTTGATATAATACAAAACCAAATAACCCAAACTAAAATCTATGCTATGTTTTTGATTTTCCCGGGAAACACCAGGTAACCTTGCTAGTACAGATATATTAAAGCGAATAATCTTTGAGTGATAAATAGTTATACATTATTCGTAACACCCAGAAATAGATTACGGTGTATATATGCATATATATATATATATATGCATATATATATATATATATATATATATATATAATTATAATCGAGCCCAAATGAACAAAGGGAGCCGAGGTCACAGATGCAAGCAATGAAATTACTTAAAATGGCCGCTGTGAGCTTTTCTCCCGCGCTTTTTCGATTCCCCGTCTCATGTTTGTTGCATCTTCCTTTGTTATGATCAATGGACGGTACTTCGCTCCCGGCGGCGGCCATCTTAACTTTCAATTCATTTTTTTTTTCATTCAAGACTCAAAGGTCAGCTTTTAGATGGACTATTTGCGGGTTCGGGTTAGAGATTGAGCAGTGTTAGATTCCATCAGTCTTATCATTTTCACGAACACTTATATGAAAGTATCTATCTATCTATCTATCTATCTATGAATCATCTATCAACTTAGTCTTTCATCTATCTATCTATGTTTAGAATCATCTTAGTTTGTAATCTATCTATCTATCTATCTTGGGATGGAAGCCCACGTGTCATCTTAATAACGAGTTAAACTGGAAGCGAGTTCGAACTCCGCTTGCGGTATTACGTTCACTTTCGACCATGAACGCTTGAGACTTGTAGAACCACTTCATCTCTCCGGCTATAGATTAGATAGAATTACTGCTGTTCTTCTATAAGGGAGGGCTTAAACAACCAAATCTATCTATCTATCTATCTATCTATCTATCTATCTATCTATCTATCTATGTCTCTTAATTATCCATCATAGTCTCTTTTGTATGTATGTATGTATGTATCTATCTATCTATCTATCTTAATTATCCATCATAGTCTCTTATGTATGTATGTATGTTAGTCTCTTAATCATCTATCTATCTATCTATCTATCTATCTATCTATCTATCAGGAAAGCGTACAACAAAATATCTGGAATTTGTGGCACTCATACTGTCACAATTGTATAAAGAAAATATTGATACTCGAAATTGTCCAACATATTTGTGAAACTTTTTGTTCCTTTCTGTGACAAACGTGATATAGACTGTTGGGATATGTTCATCATTTTTACGTATCTGTCTGCTAAAAATTCAATTATTAAAATATTATGACAAATTCAAATGCAGTTATGCCTCAACACAAAAGATTTTGAAGTCGTTATAATATTAAACAGCCGAAGATAAAGAGATAAGCAGCTACGATGATCATTAAATAAGTTTCCAGACTTTTTTCGTATGGGCACTTTTATTGATAGTACACTCATGAAATTCTACTCCCCTTGCGTGGACGTGTCCTCTTGCGTGGACGTGTCCTCTTGCGTGGACGTGTCAATGACCTTCGTCACTGCCTCTTTCATCTCAATTGTCTCATAACGACAACCTCTGAGCTTAGAGAATAACCAAAAGTCACAGGGAGCAAGGTCTGCACTATAGGGAGGCTGAGGAACTGTCTTGATGCCCATCTTGGTCAAATAGTCTATGACAAGGATGGAGTTATGGACTGGTGCATTGTCCTGGTGGAAATGCCACTGACCCGATTTGAAGAGTGCTAGTCTATTCCAATAGAATCTCTTCCTGAAATCCCTTAAAACCCCAACATAGTAACCATAACCCTAAACCTTTGGCCAATCAACTCTAGTGTATTAACTTTCTTACTCCCCCCACAGCTCTCATCATCCATCAAAGACTTCCTGCCTTCCTTGAATCTCTTATGCCACTCAAAAACTTGTACTCGATTCATGCAATAGGCTCCAAAAGCAGTCTGAAGCATTCCATACGTTTCTGTGGCATTTT
This sequence comes from Sepioteuthis lessoniana, assembly GCA_963585895.1. Classification (NCBI taxonomy): domain Eukaryota; kingdom Metazoa; phylum Mollusca; class Cephalopoda; order Myopsida; family Loliginidae; genus Sepioteuthis; species Sepioteuthis lessoniana. The sequence continues at coordinate 56,829,912 of OY757935.1, read as the reverse complement.
TTCCAAGTTTAAAACAGTATCTTATTGCATATCGTTCCTTAAAAGTGTCCACACGTCCAGACTGCTTTTTTGAAATTGACTAGCTGTGACAATCAGGCTTTTGTAGGGTGTATTCCAATTCCTGCTGTAGCTGTTAATTTGAACCTGAAATCATAAAAATTGGTCAGTCATCTCATAAGATGTATAGCAATAAAATACTGAATTTTCAAGAGTCTACAACAATTTTGAATGCCTGGATAACAAAGTCCGGAAACTTATTGAAGACACCACGTATTTATGGACAGTGATAGATAGATTTTAACAGATAGAGATAGATTTGAACCAGTGTTCACCAATGTCCCTGGAGACCTGAGTTCAATCCCAAGTCAAGTCATACCAAAGACTCAAAATAGGTACTTGATGCTATCTTGCATAATACTCAGCATTATAAGATACGGATCAAGGGTAAAGTGGAACAATCCAGGGAAAGGAGTAGTGCCCTCCCCTACACCTTGGTGTAGTAGCTATCGAAAAGGGAGACTTCCGGTCACCCGCGACTAAGGCTGCCAACTTTACTTATATATATATATATATATATATGTAGATATTTACCAACCCCTCCGCACGGGCAGGATATGACACAAGGTCAATTTTTAAGCGGAGTTTAACAGGTTTCAATTCAGAGTTTTCCTTCTACTAGACTAGTTGCCTCACCAAGGCTGAAGAACCTAGTCTGTCCTACTATTTACCCGTAGCTGGAGGGAGAATAATTGGATTCATACCTTTCCCAAGGGTATTAGTGCTATATGAAATGCAATCAGTCTCGTGTCGCCGTATCCATTTCCTACGACGATAACCATTACACCACGGGCATATATATATATATATATTGAGTCGTTTACGTTCTTACTAGAATATTCCTAAATTTAAATATATCATCGTCATCATCATCATCATCATGTCGCATTGGTAGCAAGGATATCCCTGACCTTCTCTCGCCACTCCTCCCTATCGTTCATCGCCCAAGGCAGGTCTTCAGGACAACATCCCGTATCCTCACATAGCTGCTGAATGTATGTTCGTGCTGGTCGTCTTACTTTTGCACGGCCATGTGTGGAGGTCCATAAGAGTACATCTCTTTTGAGTTCGTCCCTGCTTCTCCAGCAGTGTCCTGCATGTCTGGTTCGTCTAACTTGAATAGTTTTCGTGATAGGAGGTAGGTGGCCGTACAGTTGGTGTCTTGGGGGTGTTGCCGCCAGGACTTGTTCAAGATTGCACGCAGCATTCTGGTGTATTTGCCGTCTAGCTTCTTCTCCAGCCGTTTTGTTAGCGTCCATGTAGTGCACCCATATAGCAGTATCGATGTGACCGCTGCCTGGAAGAAACTGCGTTTCATTTTATTGGTTAGGTCTGATTTCCATATAATCGATTGCCTGTTGATAAGTGTCCATGCTGTCGTTAACCTCGTTTCGATGTCCTTTTCGGTTGATTCGACGCTGCTTCTTAGGTAAGTGAATTTGTCTACTAGTTTAAGAGGGGTTCCTTCTAGAGTGGAGATGTCCCCTTTTTGATTATAGCACATATATTCCATTTTGTGTGCATTAACATAGAGGCCTATGCCTGTGGCTGCTCGTTCCAAACTATGCAGTAGTGTTTCGGCTTGTTCGGGTGTATTTGCCAGTATCGCTATGTCATCGGCGTAGTCGGCGTCGGTAATTGTGTTTGCGGGGTACCTTCTGCTTCTTTTCGTCGTCAGCTCGAAGCCATTCTCTCTGATTTTGTCAATCGATGTTCTTAGTACGTAGAGGTACGGAGCCAGCGTGTCCCCTTGTAGTACTCCTGCTACAATGTCGAAGTATTCTGTGTCTCCATCTGGTGATCGTACTTTTACTTTGGTGTTTCTATAGAGAATCGTTATTGCTGCTACGGTTTCTTTAGGTATGCCGTACGCTATATATATATATATATATATATATATATATATATATATTTAAATTTAGGAATATTCTAGAAAGAACGTAAACGACTCTATTTTAAAACAATATAAATTTTAATTTTAAAGAATAAACGACAAAATAAGTAGATGGACACAAAACAGTAAATTTATGCAATATTGCCGCCATTTTTTCAATTATTGTATCAACACGCCTTCAAAATGATTTACACCCAATCAAAATGAATTCTTCAGACATTTTATTCCATTCCTCTTCGATAGCAGTCGTGATCGAAACAATATTTGGATGGGAAGTGGCATTTGTTTTATTTTCTAAAACACCCCACATTGCCTAATCATGGGGGTTATGGTGTGGGCCTGATGGTGGCCAAACTCCAATTATTTCGGAATTTTTGTTTTTCGGTTTTGTATCGGCGTTAAGAAAATCATTAATTCTTTATCATTTCTTTTCTTGCTCACTCATATTGGGCTTAATCTTAATTAAATAGGTGCTTGAATAATAGAGCTAATCATGAAAATCTAGATTAATCACACATTTTTTTCTAAAATTTGGATGAATCAGACTCAAAAAAAAATAAACGTTTTAAAATATTTCACATTTTCCTTCGGCACCGAGTAGATAGATAGATAGATACATACATACATACATACATACATACATAGCTAGTGAACTAGATAGATAGATAGATAGATAGATAGATAGATAGATTAATTTGAACGTTGCTATATATATATATATATATATATGGATAGAGAGAGAGAGAGAGAGAGTGAGTGAGTGAGTGAGTGAGTGAGAGAGAGGAGGAAGAGATAGATAGATAGATAGATTAGAATAGACTAAGATCAATCGATAGATCGATAGATATATAATAATATACAAATTAGAATCGACTAACAGTTTTATATCCACAACATTTCAAGATATATAAGAAAGACTGACTACATTTGAAATGCAAGGAAAACCTTTATTATATATACATATATTTGTATATATATATATATATATACAAACCTTATATAGAAACCTTTATTATATATATATATATATATAGTGTGTGTGTGTGTGTGTGTGTGAGAGAGAGAGAGAGAGAGAGAGAGAGAGAGATGGGGGAGTGTAGAGAGATTCCTGTGGAAAACCTGGACGAAATACGCCGTATCCAATCGAGCTATTGGAAATCGATTAATCTCATTGCATTCGCCCTGACGTGGCCAACAATCGATCAGTCGTCCACATCCCACACCAACCTCTTAACTTGCAAACCCTCCACTCCCTCACTGTTCCCGCAGCGAAAATTGGACGGAAGGCTCGGGAATAGCAAAAAATAAATAAATGAACAAAAAAAAAAAAAAAAAAGAACAACCCCCTTAAAAAAATGTCTTCCTTGTCCAGTCTTTCGGACACCTTCTAATGTAATATCGATTACAGGAACTTTTGATTTTGGACCAACGACCAAGACGAACTTGTCGGAATAACAAGCAAAAAAATAAAATAAAATGAATAAATAAAATAAAGAAATAAAGAAAAGAAAGAAAGAAAACGAGAAGAAGAAAAACATGAATGAACTCCGACACGCACACATGAAACACACGTGCACATACACACACACGCACACGCATATATGCATACTAACGCATATACACATGTTTGCACACACACACACACACACACACACATAAACACACACACACACACATATAGTTTTTGGCATATCAACCATTGCAGGCTATTTCATGTCAAATCCATTTTTATACATATTAACAGTTCTTTTTCAAAGAATTCAGTTCAGCATAAGCACACAGTTTAAACTTTTATTGAAAAAATCAATTTAACTTGATTATGTAGTAGAGTTGACATCTATTCAATGTAGCCACCTTCAGCCTCAATCATCCCCTCGATACAGATCCGGAACTTGGAGCATGCTTTTTCCACAAGCGCCGGCAGGAGCTCGGCGAATACTCGGCGGATGGCGGCGATCAGGCTGGCTTTGGTGTTGTGGGAGGTCATGTTGGTGATGTTCTCGACGTATGACCAAACGAAATAGTCCAGCGGGTTCAGGTCGGGAGAGGAGGGGGGCTTGACGGACTTGATTAGCCTGAGCTTCTTTGTCTTCTCAGTCAAGATCTGGCTTATCTGGCGCCTGTAGGACCTACACTTTAAGTCCTCCTTCACACATGCATTCACAGTTGTGTGTGAGACGCCTAAATCTCTGGCAATCTGCCGAATAGGCCCCTGGGGAGTTTCATCAATGATTGTCTGGACCTTTTCGATGAATTCCTTGGTCTGGGTCTTCCTGGCGGTGTCCTTCCACTCCACTACCTCCATAGGGTCGTCCGATGCGTTGAGCTGTGCCCTCAAGCGTTGAACCGTCCGGATTTGCATTTTGAGAGAGCTGGCAATGGTTCTGTTGTCATAACTTGGATCGTTAGAGAGCATGGGTTGTACAGCAGCTCATCTCCGATCTTGCTTGTTGAACATTGTGTCACTTTCAGACATGACAGAAGGCTCTTGGGATTTGTACACAACTGGCTAACTAGTAGATGGTCTGCAACAAAAAAAAAAAGAAAAAAAGAAACCCGGTTTTCATTAAACGGAAAAGGAATCATGTCGTCTTTTCTAGGGCGACAATTTTATCGTTCCACCCAGTACACAATCACATAGACATAGAGACACATAGATATGGGGGTACCCCCCATGAAATGAAAGCTAATGTGTTGGAATGTGAGTTTGAACTCCAGTCGTGCCATCAGGTTTACTTTCGGACTTTGGGAATGATATGAACTCCCTTATCCTAACAACAATAGTTTTGATAGTACCAGTATTGATCGTCTAGCAGGAGTGCTTTGGTATTACATAACCCACTTAAGTTTGTATGGTATTAAGCAACGAACTCACACCTAACATATGGGAACTTAACTGATATCCATATTAAAGAAAAAGTGTCAATTTTTGGGCAAAACATCTGCACGTGAAGCTGTATCAGTATTCTGGCATTTATTGACCAATCGGTTTTTACGCGGTGGTTTTAAAATTTTCTCTGAGATTTTCAAACGACAACGTTTGACTTGCCGCGAAAATTTTGAAGGATCAAAATCCAAAATAATTAAAGATATTTTCTCCCTTCAGGATTGTTAAATATACATTTTTAACCAATTAGAATCAATGATGAATCACCAAATTTTTCTTCTACTTTCGAAATTAGCTCAATTTTATAATATTGATTGAATGATTAAATAGCTGTAGATTTACGGATCCACTCCGGAAGTCGACAACAAAATCTTTCGATTTTATTTCATTTGAGCGAAAAATCTAACATTCTTGTCTTTCAAGTTAGCATTTAATTTTAACATCACTAAATTATTCTAAATTGAACGAATATGTTTGTTAAGAAAAAAATATTCGTATTCTTATTCATTATGTACTCCTGCTGAAAAATTCAAATGCAGCTGCATATAGGTTTAACGTTTAAATGGATTTTCTCTCATCGACAGTGATATGCACAAAGATGTTTTACACACATAAAATATCCATCAGATTAACGCAGTTTCTTCCGAGCAACGCTCGTATCGGCACTGCTATATGGATGCACTACTTGGACGCTAACTAAATGGCTGGAGAAGAAGCTAGACGGCAATTACACAAGAATGTTGCGAGCAATATTGAACAAGTCCTGGCGGCAACATCCCACAAGGCACCAACTATACGGCCACCTGCCTCCCATCACGAAAACTATCCAAGTTAGACGAACCAGACATGCAGGACACTGCTGGAGAAGCAAGGACGAGCTCATAAGTGATGTACTCCTATGGACCCCCACATATGGCCAAGCAAAAGCAGGACGACCAGCTCGAACATACATACAGCAGCTATGTGATGATACGGGATGTAGCCCTGAAGACCTGCCAGAGGCGATGAACGATAGGGAGAAGTGGCGAGAGAGGGTCAGGGATATCCGTGCTAGCGGCACCACATGATTATGATGATGAAACTGCTATATAATCTTTTTTTTTTACTATTCTAATATTCTCTTTTGTTACAAGAAAAGATTTTATTACTTCTTTTCTTGAACAAACTTTTCATTTAATTTAAAGAAATTAATTTTTTGATTTGTAGATCTGTATTTTATTCAGTCATCTACACATTTGTTCGCTACACATACTCATGCATACACATAAACACGCACACATATACTCACGCAGATAAACACGCATAGTCATTGATACAGACAGATACACGCATATATGTACGTACAACTACACACGCATACATATACGTGTACACTCTCATACCTATTTGCAAACACACACACACACACACACACACACACACACACACACACTTGCGTGCAATATTGAACAAGTCCTGGCGGCAACACACCACAAAGCATCAACTATACGGCCACCTGCCTCCCATCACGAAAACTATCCAAGTAAGACGAACCAGACACGCAGGACACTGCTGGAGAAGCAGAGACGAGATCGTAAGGGATGTATTCCTATGGACCCCCACATATGGCCGGGCAAAAAGCGGGACGACCAGCTCGAACATACATACAGCAGCTATATGAGGATACGGGATGAAGGCCTGCCGGAGACGATGAACGATAGGGAGAAGTGGCGAGAGAGGGTCAGGGATATCCGTGCAAGTGGCACGACATGATGATGATGACATATATATATACATATATATATATATATGATGTTTCAATATATATTGGACCCATGGGACTGCTAAAGACTTTACTAATAATAATGTTTTGTTCTTTTTTATTTTTGATTTGAAAATAGTATACTATTCATATTTACCAACCTCTCCGCACGGGCAGGATATGACACAAGGTCAATTTTTAAGCGGAGTTTAACAGGTTTTAATTCAGAGTTTTCCTTCTCCTAGACTAGTTGCCTCATCAAGGCTGAAGAACCAAGTCTGCCCTACTATTTACCCATAGCTGGAGGGAGAATAATTGGATTCATACCTTTCCCAAGGGTATTAGTGCTATATGAAATGCAATCAGTCTCGTCCAGGATTTGAACTCGTGTCACCGTGTCCATTTCCTACGACGATAACCAGTACTCCACGGGCACCTCCTGAAAATAATATAATATACCAAGTATTAATCCTCGATCGGATTAAAACTGAGGAAAAAGTATTGTACCCCCTTATCGCCCAAGCAATGCGATTAATAGCAGCACTACTGTTATTCTACAAGGGTGTCTTTGACATTAAATAACCCACTCAAGTTGATATGCCTGTTAGTAAAGAAATCAAACTATTTCCCATCCATTTTGACGTATAAGGTACGAACAGAGTTCGTCAGTTTTTATGTCTGTGTTTCATTTGACATTTAAACAATCCACAGACTTGCATGCAAATTCTCAGATTATAGATGCAGAAGAGTGATCAGGTCAATTAGCTGGCATCACCAATCAAGCTTTTGCCTTTTCTTCAATACTTTGAGATACTGGGGATATTTTTTGGCGAAGTTCTCGACAGCTTTGTTGAAGCTTTCTCTCGAAAGCTTGCGAACCAGCTGGCTTGAATGTATCAACAATTTTAACCAGAAATAATATTGCCTGACAGCTAGCCTCAGTTATATATATATATATATATATATATATATATATATATATATATATATATATCAAAAAGTAATGCCTTTTTTTAGTGCAGTAATAATTAGAGACACAGAAACTTATACAAACATAAGAATGGAGCTGGTCCTCAGTGGATCACATCCCTACTTTGATAACTAAAATTCGGAAGAAATAGAGTATATATATATATATATATATATATATATGTGTGTGAGTGTGTGTGTGAAAGAGAGAGAGAGAGAGAGAGAGAGAGTGAGAGAGGGTAAAAGAGAGAGAGTAAGAGAGTAATGATAGAAGTGAGAGGAGAATAATTTGAGGAGAGTTAGGATAATCGAAAGATACCGCATAAAGAACATGCTATTAGCTTGAAAAAATATAAGTAAATGTACAGTTGGTGACCGTAGTCGAGGGTGATCCGAAGGCTCCCTTTTCAAAAACTACCACATCGAGGTGTAGGGTGAGGGCGCTTCTCCTTTCCCTTGATTGCTCTATCTTACCCTCGATACGTCCCTTGTAATGCTGAGTGTTAAGCAAGTAGGTATCAAATACCATTTTTAAAGTCTTTGGTAGGATTGAACCCCAGTCTCCCAGACCATTGGCGAACGCTCTACCCACTAGGAATAATGAGCCGGTTAAAAAACAAATAGATGAGCAAAAGACATAAATAATTTTGATACAGCCTAATAACTTATTGATTAGCTAACGTCATTTTCTGTCCTAATTATAATAATAATTCTTTTGCATAACGATTTTATTCTTTTGTCTTATTCTTTTTCATTCTGTCTTATTCTTCCTAATTTGTCATTATTTTATTTTTCATTCCCCTTCTTCCACTCAGAATTGTTTGTTTTCATTCACGCATATCTTCGATTTAGTCTTATTATTTTATTATATTTCATTCATTTCGATCTTTTTCTTTTTGTTCTCTTTCATATATCATTTTTTACTTTGTTTTTCATATCCTCTTTATTTGTATACGTAAATTTTGTTTCGCAATTCTTTGATATTTGTTGGGTTTTTTTACCGTATTTACCCGTTTTCATACGACCGTTTGATATTTGTTGGGTTTTTTTACCGTATTTACCCGTTTTCATACGACCGTTTTCTCCTTCACATCGTTTTCTCATAAATTATTTCTTCATGTCTACCATCTTCAACTCTTTCCTTGTCTAATTGTTTCTTTCTAATTGTTTGTTTGTTTGTTTGTTTGTTTCTTTTTTTTTATCTATTTTGATATTACCAGTTTTTTCTTCGAATCTTTTTCTGACCCATAGTTTCCTTTCAATCATTTGTTCTTTTTCTTTTAAATTGATTTTCTTTCTTTCTTTCTTTCTTTCTTTCTTTCTTTCTCCTATTGTTATATCACCACTTTTTCATTCAATTTGATTTTCTTTCTTTCTTTCTTTCTTTCTTTCTTTCTTTCTCCTATAGTTATATCACCACATTCTCATTCGACTTGATTTTCTTTCTTTATTTCTTTCTTTCTTTCTCCTATTGTTATATCACCACTTTTTCATTCAATTTGATTTTCTTTCTTTCTTTCTTTCTTTCTTTCTTTCTTCTATTGTTATATCACCATTTTTTCATTCAAATTTCGTTCCAATACCTCTTTTCTTTTTAATAATCTAGTTGTTCTCTTTTTAATTGCTAGATAATTTCTTTCTTTCTTTCTTTCTTTCTTTCTTTCTTTCTTTCTTTCTTTCTTTCTTATACTGTGTCTTCTCTATATATTCTTTTTCTTATCTTGTTCCCAATTTTTTACCTATCTATTAATATTTGTATTTGTCTCTTTCATATTTTTTAAACGAATTGTTTAGAGAGATTCGGGTTCAGAAAAATTCGAGTCTATTAAAAAAAAACCTCTCGAATACATAAACAGAGAAAAAAAAATTGAATAGGTCTATTACCCACCCTCTACACACTCACACTCTCTCTCTCTCTCTCGTGGAGTTCATATCGGGTTTACAAATCACGGACTGTCTGATTAAGATTAGCTGTCCATTTGTTTATAACAAAACGAAAGTAATTTTGCATATTTTGCAGTTTAAACATTACTCTCAAATAATCAATAACTTTTAAAATCACTATGAAAACGGATTTAGTTTCACTTATTAATTTCCCTCTGCGCAGTTATGGCAATGTCTCTTATTTGGTTCTTTTTTTTTTTTTTGTTTCTCTCCCGCTATACAAATGAATTGGCTTGTGGATAAAACAACTCACAACGTAGATTGCTGATATCATAAGACTATGTAGCAGTCTCTTCTTTAAGATACATCTTATAGAACCAAAGAAGATGCTTGTTTTTTTTTTCTGAGATTTCAGGTCTTTCAACATCAGATTCTTTTAGCCAGATTAGCTTGTTAGGATTAATCTCTCCCCGGCTTGTATCTCAGAAGCAATTATCCAAAGTCATTGGTGGATTATCTGCAGAATGGTTCTAATGCCTCTCTCCACCATTTAGCGACACATATTTTACCAATCTTAGTCAAGTCCCTAAAGAGCGGGTGGTCTGCAAACTCTGGACAGCCCTCGATTATGAGCTCACATTGGCTACGTCAACCCTGACTTCTATACTGTTCTTCCAGCTCCATCGTATTTGGTGAGCTTTTGCTCGGGAGCTTCGTCCAGATGTTTCCTCCTGAGTCTGGCTAATTCCCGCATGATCTTCTGCTTGGTTCTATTTCAGGGCGGAGTGCTGATTGTATAATGTGATCTGAGATTGTAAGCGTTTAGTTACAACATTAACTTAGATATACTTCTGTTCTATCTTTTAAATGAGATATATAAACTGATGAGAATCCTGTTTCTAAACGAGGGCTTAAGAGTACTCATTACTTCATTTTGAAGAGAGAGAGAGAGAGAGAGAGAGAGAGAGAGAGAGAGAGAGAGAGAGAGTCTTTCAATAAGTAAGGTGATGGATCGGTCCTTGCTATCGGTACCATGTAATCTAGTATAGCCCACTCATTGTTCCGAGAGGTGTTTTACAGGGGAAATACTCGGTTGACACTCGGTCGAGATAAAAAGAAGTTTATGGCAAGATTGAATTAGGATTTTTACTATATACCTATGTATTTATGTCTCTCTCTCTCTCTCTCTCTCTCTCTCTCTCTCTCTCTCTCTCTCTCTCTCTCTCTCTCTCAGTCTCTATTGGTTTGTCTTTGAGGCGCCTTTGGTCGTGTAATGGCTAGCAAGCTAGACTAGCAAACCTACACGAGCGAGTTCGAGTCTCATTGGGTGCCCCATTCATATGGCCTTGTGCCACATCTAGGCAAAAAAGCTTAGTAAATTAGGAGGTGCCCGTAGTGTAATGGTTAACGTCGTAGGAAATGGACACGGCAACACGAGTTCAAACCCTGGACGAGACTGAGAGCATTTCACATAGCACTAATACCCTTGGGAAAGGTATGAATCCGATTATTTTCCCTCCAGCTATCGGTAAATAGCAGGGCAGACTAGGTTCTTCAGCATTGGTGAGGCAACTAGTCTAGAAGAAGGAAAACTCTGAATTAAAACCTGTTAAACTCCGCTTAAAAATTGACCTTGTGTCATATCCTGCCCGAGCAGAGGGGTTGGTAAATAGGATTGGTCTGTCTGTCTGTCTCTCAAATTTTTTTCTCTCTCTCTCTCTCTCTCTCTCTCTCTCTCTGTATATTGGGTACTTACGCTAAACTGAATTTTATGAAACAGAACTGTTTTACTAAACGGAATCACTTGAAATAGAAATGTTTTTGACAATTAAACTGTATACTCATGCTAAACGTAATTGTTTTAAATACAACTGATTATTTGTATAAAAATGAATTTGGCTTTAAATAACCTACAAATATTGATATGCCATAAAACCCAACTCACCAACCAACCAACCTAAGTATATATATATATATACTAAGTATATATATATATATATACTCACACACACATATATATATATATATATAAAGTCGGCGACCGATGTCGTGTGTGACCCGAAAGCTCCTTTTCAATAGCTACCATACCAAGGTGCAGGAAAGGGCGCTAATCCTTTCCTTGGATTGCTCCACTTTACCCTTGATACGTACCTTATATTGCTGAGTGTTAAGCAAAGAGGTATCAAGAACCATTTTTTAATTCTTTGGTATGAGGTGACCTGGGATTGAACCCAGATCTCCCGGACCATTGGCGAACACTCTACCCACTATATATATATATATATATATATATAAAAGGTGAATATATTATGATGTAAAGTCGATATTAACGTTTTGGTTTCAGTAACCATAATCAGGACTTGGATATTAAAAGAGTTTACATAGCGATGGATACTTGCTGAGATGACAGGAGCAAATGAGAAATATACAACGAAAAGATTCACAAACGTGCACATAGCGTTCACAATTCAAAAGTCATAAGAACGTGTCTGGCACGTGGAAAAATATTTGAAAATGTTGGATTTCCCAAAGAAACGAGACAAAACCTCCCGTTTATTGAGAAATACCCAACGACGAGTAAGTTTTCATATATATAGATCGTTTGGAATCATCCATGTCAAATGTCAATATAAGACTGTATTTAGTATTTGTTTTTCGGAAAGGACAGTATGAAAGTAAATATGGATTGAAATCCGACAGTATGAAGGCAGCAAAAAAAAAAAAAAATACTCCAAATAAGTGAATATTTTTCCACGTGCCAGACACGTTCTTCTGACTTTTGAATTATGAACGCTATGTGCATGTTTATGTATCTTTTCGTTGTATATTTCTCATTTGCTCCTGTCATCGCAGCAAGCGTCCATCGCAATGTGAACTATTTTGATATCGAAGTCCTGATGATGGTTACTGAAACCGAAATGTTAACGTCGACTTTACATTATATTTACCTATCTGGATTATGCTTTTTCTGCTACCTTCATACAGTCGGATTTTAATCCTTATTTACTTTCACGTATGAATAAGTAGATGCTCACCTAATAAAATTTTTTTTCAAACAGATCTATTTGACGCACAAATGGGACCCTAACAGGTACTATTACTCTGGGTCTGAGGTTCTTGGAAGAAATGGGGTACTCAACACTCTCCAGGGATCTGAAATTTGAGCCTCACCCCCAGATGTAGTCTGACGTCATAACCAGAACACTAAACATTGCTATTACCCCTAAATGTATGTTTTTAACCTGTTTCAGATGATTATTTAATTTTTGTACCATATGTATAATTGGGAGAGCAGAATTGTTAAACTGAATTCGATATAAAATGACATAACAGGAATTGATATGCCGTAAAACCCAACCAACCAACCAGCCAATAAATAAACCAATGGTATTTACCATGGACCTTATTGCAATCATTCTTAAGCTTTAACCACTATGCAAAGACTAGAAATGCGGGAACTGAAGTTGCAAATATGTGTATTGGAAGTGGGTTTGCAGATAAATATTTTTCATATGCACCATCACGGGCGCAGCCGACCCCAGCCCACGATTCTCCTTGGGCTCATGAATGTGTGTATTACTCCTCGGAGAGTCTGATTCACTCCATACGTTCCAGTTATTTGCATGTTCATGAGTGTAAATATTAATTGCAAACGTGGTGTTTACATTAAAAAGTGCGATCTGACGGAGTTTATACGCCTGTAAGTAGTTTTAAGGATATGGGAGTGGCCGTCCATTCTGAATCTGTCAATTTATTTCAACGAATTCATTATCTATCTATCTATCTATCTATGTTCCTTATCTACCTCTCTGAATCTCCAGTCTGTCTGTCCGTCAGTCTGTCTGTCCGTCTCTCTCTATATATATGTATATATACATACATACTTATATATATACCTATATATATTAATATCTATGTATGTGTGTGTGCGTGGTTTTATATGAGTGTATTTTTAACATTTTATATGCGAATATATGTTTCTTAAAGGAGACGTTCGTATTCATTATCTATCTATCAATCCATCTTTGTTCATTTATCAACCTATCTTACTCTCCAATTTCTGTGTTTCTGTGTCTGTCTATCTGTTTCTCTCTCTTTATATATATATATATATATATATATATATATATATATATATATATATATATATATATATATAAAGAGAGAGAAACTGATAGACAGATACAGAAACACACACACACACACACATATATATATATATGTGTGTGTGTGTGTGTGTGTGTTGTTTTATATATGTCTATTTTCATCATAATTTATATGCAAATATGTTTCTTATTGAAGGCGTTTGTATTCTCATCGATATCGTCGTGGGAAAGAGACACGACACGAGTTCAAATTCTTGAGAAGGTTATTTGCATTTCACACCAAATTAATGCCTTAGGGGAAAGTATAATCCTGCTATTCTCTCTCCACAAACCTTCATGTAATAACCTTCATCAGTAAAAAAGACATTTCACCATTCTAATACACTGATGAAGGTTTATTACAACCGAAATGTTTAACTGTGACTTTCCTTGGCAATAAATTGTTCTCTTTTGGGTTACTTTGTTTTTCAATTTTTTTTACAACACTGTCGGATTATTTTCTATTATTTACTTCCATTAATATACATTGAGCACTCCTGGAGATTTATAACAATACTCTGATATATTCTCAAATAAAATCATTCGCAACTCATCTTTGGATATTTTATATATATAAAATGAAAGATAATGCATAATTAATAAGTATATATATATACATATATATATATATATTATATATATACATATCTGATATATATACGTTTTTACACATATACATGTGTAATACACATCTCCCCCCCCTCTCTCTCTCTCTCTCATACACACACACACACTTTGAGACTATTTTCGGATATGTATCGCACGTCTCTATTTTCTTCATAACAATCTTCTATAATTCCATTAGGCTTTTGTTTATCATTCTGACTGTCTGCTCCTTCTCTGTCTGTCGGTCTGTCTGTCTGTCTATCTTTCTCTCTATTTCTCTGTCTCTCTATTCATTGCACATATTTTTGCATGCATATTTATATATACGTGCATATTTGAAGAATATTTGGATTTCTTAAGCTTTTCTACGACCATTTCAGCTCACACACTATCTATCTATCTATCTATCTATCTATGTGTGTGTGTCTTAGTGTATGGGTGTGTATATATATATATATATATATATATATATATAATTACATACACCTATATGTACATATATTATATATATATGATATTTATACGAAATTCTTGAGGTATATTTTTAATAAATACATATATCTACACATATTTGTTAAACATTACTTTGACCGTTTCATCTATCTATCTATCTATCTATCTATCTATCCTTTCATATATATATATATATATATATATATATATATGTGTGTGTGTGTGTGTGTGTGTGTGTGTGTGTGTGTTTATGAGTATATACGAGGATCATTAAATAAGTTCCAGACTTTTTTCCTATGGGCACTTTTATTGATAGTACACACATGTACATTTATTGATAGTTCATACATGAAACCCTACTCCTCTTCGAAGTAATCTCCTCCGGCTGCAATCCACTTGTTGTACCGTTCCAACAACTTCTGGAAGGCCCCATGAAAGTCCTCTTTTGTTTGAGCGTGTCAATGACCTTCGTCACAGCCTCTTTCATCTCCTCAGTTGTCTCATAACGACAACCTCTGAGCTTAGAGAATAACCAAAAGTCACAGGGAGCAAGGTCTGCACTATAGGGGGGCTGTGTTGATGCCATCTTTGTCAAATCGTCTGTTACAAGGATGGAGTTGTAGACTGGTGCATTGTCCTGGTGAAAATGCCACTGACCCGATTTGAAGAGTGCTGGCCTCTTCCGACGAATCTCTTCCTGAACTCCCTTAAAACCTCAGCATAGTAACCCTAACCCTAACCCTTTGGCCGATCACCTCCGGTGTATTGACTTCTTTACTTCTCCAAACCTCTCATCA
Organism: Sepioteuthis lessoniana; assembly: GCA_963585895.1. Lineage (NCBI taxonomy): Eukaryota > Metazoa > Mollusca > Cephalopoda > Myopsida > Loliginidae > Sepioteuthis > Sepioteuthis lessoniana. The sequence continues at coordinate 56,814,479 of OY757935.1, read as the reverse complement.
TCACTCACAGACTTTCTGCTTTCCTTGAATCTCTTATGCCACTCAAAAACTGATGCTCGATTCATGCAAGATGGTCGAAAAGCAGTCTGAAGCATTCCATACGTTTCTCTGGCATTTTTCCCAAGTTTAAAACAGAATTTTATTGCATATCCTTATTCTAAAGTATCCTCACGTCCAGATTGCATTTTTGAAATTCACCAGCTGTGACAATCAGGCTTTAGTAGGGTGTATTCCAATTGCTGCTGTAGCTGTTCATTTGAACCTGAAATCATAAAAATTGGTCAGTCATCTCATAAGATGTATAGCAATAACATAGTGAATTTTCAAGAGTCTACAACAATTATAAATGCTTGTACTAAACAGTCTGGAAACTTATTGAATTCACCACGTATATATATATATATGTGTGTGTGTGTGTGTGTGTGATATTTATTCGAAATTATTGATGCACATTTTTAACAAATACACGTATC
>OY757935.1:56794006-56811506 GCA_963585895.1 Sepioteuthis lessoniana | reverse complement strand
TTAAGACGGTAAAAGCCATTTTATAATGGATCACTTAATACTGTATTTTCCTCTGCTGAACTTGGACAAAATTATATCATTAATTAAAATGATTTTACGTAGCTTGAGTGAGTAATATTGTATGAAGCCATGAAGTTCATATTCGACTTATTAATTAATTTCAACAGCTTAGTGATCCGTCTGAGGTTATTTTATATCTTGAGTTTGGATGGGTTATTTTTGGCATATAAACCATTTTAGGTTATTTAATGCCAAATCCTGTTTATATATATATATAGGACTTGGATAGGTTGGGTTTTATGGCATATCAACCATTGTAGGTTATTTAATGCCAAATCCGGTTTATACATATATATTAGATAAATATATGATTTGTACACACGTTTTATCGATAACATTCTTAAATAAGGCTCATTTTTTAAAAATACAGTTAAATGATTTCAAGTATTGCTATATAACAGTCACAATTTAACATCACTCGTCTATTTGAACACAGTTTGTTCTATTTGATCCATTAATAGGACCCTATCAGGTGCCACCCCTGCGGGTCGGAGTGGACCTGGGAATAATGGCAAGGAAGGGGTACTCATACTTCCTCAAATCTCCAAAGCTGGAGCTTCGCCATCAGATGGCTTAATGTCATATCCAGGACTCTCGTTGTTTGGTGGGGTCTTACTCCACAGCAGAGACGCTGTTGATGTTCTCAACTGCCCCGGCCGATTGGGCTGGTCTGAAGACTAAGTTTTATGGCATATATATATATATATATATATATATATATATATGCAAATTTAATTAAACATAATGGAAATTTGATGTCTACATATTTTCTTCTGGATCCTAATAAAAAAATAAAACTTATTATATATTATAATAAGTTTAAAACCACGAATTTAGTCATTAGAAATAATTCCACTCCCTCGATTGGGGTTTTGTAAAAAACTAACGTTATATATAAATTTAAATGTCCTTTAGGGGATTGTATCTCTGATAATAATAACATATATGTTGGTTTAACCTCAACTACCCTGTCGAGGAGACTTACAATGCACCTTTCTGACACAACATTTAAAAAAACATTCATGCCCAACAACACAGCTACGAAAAATTCTCATCGACAACACAACAATATGAGAACATCAAAATAATAAACAAAAACTTCAGATTCTCGAAGCACTACATATTAGAAACCTGCAACCAGCACTTAATAGAATTAATTTTAAAACCAGTGCTAATGTACTTAAATATCTTTAGCTACTGGCACTAATTATAGAATTCCATTTAAAAGCAAACGCCATAATCTTCAACGGCAAAGACGCCCTTACACAGTAGTAATATTCTAAAACAAAAGTTACATCCCTTTTGTAATAGATCTTCCCCTGATGATGGCCCAAAATTGGGCAGAAAGTATAAGGGATACATAAAACTATGGACAATACATAAATCAATTCTCCCCGAATACGATAAAAGTAATACGGGAATTCGAACGGATCCAGAAGAAAATATGTAGACATAAAATGTCTATTATATTTAATGAAATTTGCATTAACGAAGAAATGCAGCCTAAATATACATACATATATATATATATGTGTGTGTGTGTGTGTGTGTATTTCTTGCATTATAACTTCCGCTAACATCGATAATTAAACAGACATATGTATTTTCCCTTTTCTTTAAGCTTACCCCTTTCTTTCCCTTATTTCTTCTTTTATTCACCCCTCTCCTTCTATACGAACCATTTTTTTAATAGACGCTACGTTTCTCTTTAACTTATTTTCTGAATTCGTTCAAACCACTTTTTTGAATTCATAATTCCTATCCTGAAGATGACAAAAAATTAAAAAAAAAAAACAATTTCTACCTGAAAATTTCGTAATTTCATATCTTAGAGAGAATCCATGTCGAAACCCTTTTGGGAACTTATAAATACATTTTCTCTCATTCATTTATATGCATTTTTTTTTTGTTTTCTTTATGCTGCATACATATTTCTGTAGATTCTTAAAAGTGTTTTTAATATATCAGACACTACTATCTAATATAATAATTCGCAAACAATTATAGTTGACCCATAGAAGAGACCCTAACAGGTATAACCGCTCCGGGTCAGAGTGAGGATGTAAGTAAAGACAATGGAAGTGTTTTCCACACATTCAAGAACACCAGGTGCAGTTTAGTGTCATACCTGGGACACGACCTTTTCTGGCAGGATGATATCCTCTCCTCTGCTGAGGATACAGTCCACGTATTCTAAGTTACATCGAGATGGCAGCGAAAATGTTTTATCTGTTAGTTTATTTACTGCTAAATAAAAGAAATGAAAGTGAACAGGTTCCAAAGGTGGTAATTCCATAATTTTTGCCAGGAATAGTACTAATAGACAGACACGCACGCACGCGCTCATTCACACACAAAGAAACACAGTGACTTAGACACACGCGTAGAAAAAGACACACACATGCATGAATGTACGTGTATGTATGTGTGTGTGTGTGTGTGTGTGTGTGTGTGTCTTTTTGTCTGTCTGCAAAGTGCATTTTTGTATTGCTGAATTCGGCGCTTGAAGCAAGCTCTATTTATTAGCTGACAATAGTTGACTGTTGGATAGATCGGAGCTGGTCAGGTACTCCTCACAATGAAAGCCTGCCCCATGGCCGAAAGATATATAACAGTGACGGGCATTTGTCTAAAGTGGACATTTCTACACTTCCGGCGGCCATTCACTGACCACTGACAAGGGACTCTTCCCGTGTTAATTGGACACAACCTTAAAATGGATTCGACAGGACCCGTTCTGCTATTCGGAAGGAATGAATGAAACACACTGAATGGGTATATATATATATATATATATATATATATATATATATATTCACCTATTTAGTGTAGTACATATATGTATATATATATATATATATATATATATATGTATAAATATGTGTGTGTGTGTGTGTGTGTGTGTGTGTGTGCGTACATATGGAATGACGGAGATAAAGAGATAGAAAGAAATAGACTGATATATATATATAATATATATATATATATATATATATATATATATATATATATATATATATATATTAACAGGCATTTACAGATTTTACCAGTGACACACATGTATTGATATAAGCAGAGATGGATTAATAAATAGATAGAGAGAGAAAGAGAGCGAGAGAGAGAGTAGAGACAGATAAAGAGGCTGACAGAGATAACAGTGTATACATTGATATATATATATATATATATATATATATATATATATATGTGTGTGTGTGTGTGTGTGTGTGTGTGTGTATTAGATTTATACATTTAATGCCATGGTTCGTCTCAAACCCACAAACTGATTTCGTGACAACTAACATTATTATAATATATATATATATAACCGGACATTGACCTAGCGGTTAGAGTGTTCGCCAATGGCCCGGGAGACCTGGGTTCAATCCCAAGTCGAGTCATACCAAAGACTCAAAAAATGGTACTTGATGCCTCCTTGCTTAACACTCAGCATTATAAGGTACGGATCAAGGGTAAAGTGGAGCAATCCAGGGAAAGGAGTAGCGCCCTCCCCTACACCTTGGTGTAGTAAACTATCGAAAAGGGAGCCTTCGGGTCACCCTCGACTATGGTCGCCAACTTTACTTATATATATATATATATATATACATATATATATATATATATAGATAGATAGTAGTATTCGGTCCAGTTAAACCAGAGTTGGGAGTAATTCCTTCAGGACAAGAAAATCATTCAAAAACTGAACATTTAAATTTTCCTGGTAGAGAGCTCAATGTAATTAATATTACAGGGCTATATATATATATATATATATATATATATATATATATATATTTCTTTAAGAAAAAACAACGAAACCAATCACAAAGGATTATAAATTTATTTCCATCCTGTTACGCATTTTTGAAATTTCCAAAAACACGAAAAAAAATTAACAGGACTTCTTCAGATCTTTTTGATAAAAAAAACTAGAATAGACACATAAGAGTGGGAGGGGATAGAAGAGTGGGAGGGGATAGAAGAGTGGGAGGGGATAGAAGAGGGGTGAAGAGTTACCTCTTCATTAAGCCCACTTCCGTTTTAAATTTAAATTTCGGTTAGCAATATAGCAAATTTATTTATTTTTTTTTTTTTTTTAATTTTTAAAAAAAAATTAATATTTTTTAAAAATTACATTTAGACTTAAATTACAGATATATTTAATTAGATTTAAATTTTAAGTAATAATCTCACGTAAAGATGCAGTAATAGATATATTAAAACAAAAACAAATATTTAATTTACTTAAATATTTTAAAATTTCAAAAATATTTAGAAGGCATTAATCAGTTACACTTTTTATGCGTAGTACATATGTATTATATATTTTTTTCACAATTTTCTATCTAACAATTTATCTATTTATTCTCAAAATTAACTCTAATTCTCAAAATAACTTTATGCTTTTTTAAAAAATTTTTTATTTGTTTAATTATTTATAGTTTAAATTTGGCCCTATCTCTACACCTAGCTATTAGTTCATTTCTCTTATTTAATAATTCTCTTGGCTCAGGAAAAAGCAAAATGTGGATTTTTTCCTCAAGACACAGATTGCACCTACTATCGAAAGATTTTGGGGTACTAGATCTTTTCAATATGGACCATTGAATGTCAGGGGTTAACCCTTTATTTTTTAATCCCCAATAATGTTTTGATAGAGCAGTTTGATTTTTTTTATGCACATGGGAGAAGGAATATTTATGATTTCCGTACCTAAATTTAAAATTAGTAGATGAAACGCCAATATAATATTTCTTATCACTTATGTCCTGTTTTGGATAAATAATAGCTTGATATACTACGTTATCTAAATTACACAAACCATCCATTGGACAATCACTTCGAGATTTACAATTACATTCTATTTTTTTTACTATTAATATTATTATTATTTACTCGGTTATGAAATTTATTAATTAATTCATTATTATGACTATTTATTATTTGAGAAATATTTTTAGTGCAAGAATAACTTATTTTCAAGGTTTTCCGATTAAATATTTTATGTAATATATTATCTTGTTTAAAATGTTTATCTATCAGTCTCAAAAAATATTTACCTACATCTTTATTGGCTAGTTTACAAAAAGCGGGGTTAAACCATATAATTTTCCTTTTTCTATTTTTATTTTTTGATCGTAATTATTATTATCTTTAGTAATTTCATTTGTTATATTTTCTTTTAAATACCTAAAATCCTCCTTAAAACCACTATTTTTAAGGGCATCTATATATCTTTTACTACTCTCTTTGAAAATCTTTTCATTTGCAGATAGCTTACCTATTCTTAAATTTACTGCTTTTGGGATTTGCTTAATTATATTTTTAGGGTGATTGGAATTAACATTAATGTACGATGGGTTCTGGTTGGATTTTATGAAAGGTTTATAAGAATTACTTGATAGATCTAAAGTCACATCCAAGAAATTGACTATTTTAATATTTGATGAGATTTCTATTTTAAATCCCAAAAACTTAAAGGCCCTTATAATCCTCTTTTGTATGCTAGAGCTAAGAGGGCCATTACTATTTGGGATATATAATAACCCGTCATCTCGGTACAAACCTACTTGTTGAGGATTAATGATTCTCGCAAGCATATTTAATATATATAAACATACAAGGTCTGCTATTTGGGAGGAATCATACCCCCCCATTGGAACGTCAAAGTTATCTAATCCATTTTTTACCCAAATTGAATCGTTATTTTTTAAAACAGTTTTCCTACAAGCTAATATTATTTCGTATTGTTCATTAGTTATATCTATATATTTACGGGCATAGTTAATACTATCTATTAAAATATTTTTAGTTATGGAAGGATAGAAATGAATGATGTCAAATTGCATAAAGTAGCTTTACTCTTATTTTTTATCCTTCTAAACCATTCAATGGTCTCATATGAATTCCCCCAAAGGTTGCAATGGTTAGCCTTTTTAACACTATTGACAATATTTTGAATAATAAACTTAGATATTCTACCTAACTCTGTTTTAGAGGGGTTAATCAGTCTGGTTGGCAATTCATTTTCAAAATTTGGTATATGATCCTTAAATAGAATGTAAGCTTCCTTCTTTTTAAATTTTCCTAATCTATCCTCAACTTGTAATCTACTAGCAAATTTAGAAGTATCCTTCGCATCGCTGTAGAGAGGTATAAAAACGAAATTAGTGACTAGGATATGATACAAAACCATCTGATGGTGAGGCTCCAGTCCTTGAACTTTGTGGAAAGTATCCTTTCATTGCCAGTATTCCCAGACTGACTCACACCCAAAGTGATTGTACATGTTGAGGTCTCATCTATTCGTCAAATAGAAATATTTAACCTTTTTCGATACATGATTATTCTTAACTGTGCGTTAAAAAAATGTTAAATTGAATTATTAGTATAACATCAAAATAATAAAAACAAATTAACCGTGTGCAAATAAATGATTAATGTCGAATAGAATTACTAATGTTCAATACAAATGCAGGAAACTATTTAACTGTGTGCACATAAAACTATCAGTTTTAGATTGGACGACTTGCACCAATTTAATTGTCTACAAACAAATAAGTTCTGGTTACCTACAATATTTTTGTTTGCAAATCGTATGTATTCAATACATATGTATAAACAAGATGTAGAATTGTATTACAAACATTGATTGAGATGGCATAAAAAACAAGCAGACAGCTATATATATATATATGGCTGTTCGTTTGTTTTTTATGGCATCTCAATATAAGCAGACAGCCATATATATATATATATATATATATAGCTGTCTGCTTGTTTTTTATGGTACCTCAATATAGATCTCGGATATATGTAAACAATAACAATAGCGATTCATAATCGTTTAAATTTACATAGCTGGCGCTGGCTTCCTCGTGGCTGAGGGGTAGAATCTTGGATTAGCGTTTAAGTCAACCGGGTGTCGATCCCATCTTCGGGAATATAACCTGTCTAGCCACAGTAATGAGTTCTGATAGATAGTTCTGTGGATGACGCTATATATATATATAAATATGTGTGGATGTTCATATAAAGATTTTAACTGAAATAGGTTTAAATAGACATATATATATAGAGAGAGACGATACGCCTTCAATAAGTCTCCTGACATTTTTTCGTATGGGCACTTTTATTGATAGTACACACATGAATCGCTATTCCCCTTCGAAGTAATCTCCTCCGGCTGCAATGCACTAGTTGTACCGTTCCAAAAACTTCTGCAAGGCCCCATGGAAGTCCTCTTGTGTGTGCATGTCAACGACCTTCGTCACAGCCTCTTTCATCTCCTCAATAGTCTCATAACGACAAGCTTTTCCTTGAGCTAAAGGAGTAACCATAAGTCACAGGGAGGAAAGTCTGGGTTATAGGGAGGGTGAAGAACTGTCTTGATGCCCATCTTGGTCAAATAGTCTGTGACAAGGATGGGGTTGTGGACTGGTTCATTGTCCTGGTGGAAATGCCACTGATCCGATTCGAAGAGTGCTGGCCTCTTCCGACGGAATCTCTTCCTGAACTCCCTAAAAACCTCAACAAAATATTTCTTGTTGATTGTCTGTCCAGGGGGAACCCAGCGCATGTATATCATGCCATTGCTGTCAAAAAAAAAGGAATCATCAAAAGTTTGTGGGCGGATTTGCTCTGTCTGGCCTTCTTGGGTCTGGGAGAACCAGCATGCTACAACTGGGAACTCTGTCTCTTGGTGTCTGGGTCATAACAGTAGATCCAACTTTCATCGCAGGTCACCAGAGCATCAAGAACTGCGGGATATGAATTGATCAGCTCGACAATCTCCCTACTGTCATGACAACGTCTTTCTTTCTGATCTTCTCTGAGCACCCTTGGAACAAACTTCGTTCAAATCTTCCGCATCTTCAGTTCCTTGCGAACAATTGTGTGTACAGTTCCCGCACTGACATCAAACTGTGCACTTATTGTTTCTATTGACACACGACGGTTCTTATCAATGAAATTCTTTATTTGGCCAATCAACTCTGGTGTTCTGACTTCCTTACTCCTCCCACACCTCTCATCATTCCTCACAGACTCCCTTGAATATCATATGCCACTCAAAAACTGATGCTCGATTCATACAAGATGCTCAAAAAGCATTCCACACGTTTCTGTGGCATATTTTCCAACTTTAAAACAGAATTTTATTGCATATGGTTCTTCTAAAGTGTCCTAACGTCCAGATTGCATTTTTGAAATTCATCAGCTGTGACAATCAGGTTTTAGTAGGGTGTGTTCCAATTCCTGCAGTAGCGGTTCATCTGAACCTGAAATCATAAAAATTGGTCAGTCATCTCATAAGATGTATAGCACTACCATACTGAAATTTCAAGTGTCTACGACAATTTTAAATGCCTGTACAAAAAAGTCTGGAAACTTATTAAATGGCCCTTGTATATATATATATATATATATAGAGGGAGAGAGAGTGGGGGGAAGTAGAGAGATGTATATTCCACATGGTTTGCAATTCTCAGCCACCAAAAATTTTGGTAACAGACCTCTGTTCAAACGCTTTCATTGGCTGTCATTTTGAATTGCCCCTGAACAAATATTTCTGTGAAATTTAAAAAAAAAAAAACAATTTCAAACAATGCAAACTTTACTCTTACGGAAAAATATCTTCCGAAAAAAAGTTAACTTTATAAAACAAATTCTTTTTATTCATCGAGTAAACCTTATATATATATATATATATCATAAGTTGTGCCAAATACGTCAACTTAAAAAAATTTTCACTCAAACTTCTAGTTTAGACCTATACCTGTTGTACAGGCTGACCTCCAAATATACAGATGGCTATTAGTAGGCAAACTAACTTCTGTTTACAACATTGAACTGTAAAATACTATTATTCTTATGCCCATTAATGTATATTCACTAGACTACAATTTTTTTTAATTGAATGTCATCATTCCAGTAGTGTACGTAACTTTTGTCTGAAATCAGATTTGCGTCAGCCATAAATGAAATATAGAATTCTTACACGTTAGAGGTTATATCTTGGTAAATTCATAATCAATTGAGTTTCATGAATTGTGCAGATAAAAAAATACTGTAGTTGTTTGACTGGCAGTCTGGGTGCTGTGACGTTCCACTTAACATTAGGTCGGCTGTTGGAAACAGCCTGTTGTATAGAGTCAATATATTACTCAATTTGTTTAACAGTTTTATTATCTTGTGTTGATTTGTTATACGTGTGCACGAAACACGAGTTTGCGTAGTCTGTTAGAGCTGAAGTAAGTAGTATATCTATCTATCTATCGTTATGAAAGCATTAGAAGCATGCACAAATTGCCCTTTGAGAATGACAAGTAAGGTTTATTCTACACTCCACTTACTTCTATATGCATAAGATACCCTTTTGTGTGGAGGTGTGGTTGTGGTTGTCTTACTCTTCTGTTGCAAATGTAGTTCTAAACCCCACCGACAGGGCAAGAATTAAGAGGAACATATATATATATATATATATATATATATATATATATATGTGTGTGTGTGTGTGTGTGTGTGTGTGTGTGTGCTACTTACATATATACATGGTATCTCAAAATAGAAGCACCAATTAATATTATAATGATTTATTACAGAAATAAGCACAACGGCGGTTATTTGGAACATATCCAGTAATTTCTTTAAATTGTTATTATATCAGCTTCCGGGACATGAAATCTTTTATTTGAGTTTCTTCTCTCAGTAATAAATCATTATCATATTAATCGGTTGCATCTATTTTGAGACAGTTTTGAATAATTTTTCTCTTATAGTGACGCAAAATATTTTTCCTCTCTTGTCCATGACAACGTGATCGAGGATTAATAGTTGTTATAGTATACTATTTTCAAATCTGAAACAAAAAAGAACACATCATTATTATTAGCAGAGTTATTAGCATTCACATAGGTCCAATGGATATCGTGACACTCTACATATATATATATATATATGTGCATGTGTGTGTGTGTGTGTATACACATACATATACACACTCTGTATGTGTGTATATACAGAGAGAGAGAGAGAGAGAGAGAGAGAGAGAGAGCGTGAAGGAGAGACAGGGGAAATTAATTGAGAGAGAAAGAGAGAGATGCATTCATAAGTGATAATATATAAAGACCAAAGTAAGTGAATACGAACACACACACACACACACACACACACACACACGTGAACACACAGATACACCCGCACGCAGGCACACACGCACACGCACACGCACACTAGGACACATACATATTGAGAGAAAGAGGAGAGAAGGGAGATAGAGGAATATATTCATACATGAACGCACGCGCACACACACACACACACACACACACACAGAGGTATATATATATATAGAGAGAGAGAGAGAAAGAAGGAAAGAGAGAAAGAAAGAGAGAGAGAGTGAGAGAGAGATGAATTCGGACGTACATATATACAGACCAAGATATATGAATACATATATGAACTCACGCATACATACAGGCACGCATATACGTACGTATATATATATATATATATATATATAGAGAGAGAGAGAGAGATTCATACATATACATATAGTGGGATAGATGAATGCATACATAAATAAGCAGACGCACGCACACACAAATATATATATATATATAGAGAGAGAGAGAGAGAGGGAGAGAGAGAGAGAGACATTCATATATACATTTTTTTTCATCATACAACATGTGAAAGCATGTGCGATACTCTGGCCTCATCAGCCGCCAACCAGAGTGATAACTCTGAGACATTCATATATACATATATAGAGAGATAGATGAAGGCATACATAAATGAACACACGCACACACACAAATATATATATATATATATATAGAGAGAGAGAGTGATAGAGAAGAAAAGTTATTACATAGACATAGAAAAATAGTTGGTGATTGACAAAGGAACTGGCTGATAGATATTTAGCTTGAGCGATCTAAAGGAAGCTAAATAAATCACAAGTTTTGAAACGTCAATAAGAACTCAAGTCTGTCTCTCGATTTTTCCGTTAGTGTGTCCGACTAAGTGTGCTCACAGAATTAAGCATCGCTGTCCCTCGTCGGGAAAGCGTGCGATGAGAAATGTCAAAGGAATCTACCTAAAGGGAAGTAATCATGTCATGTCTTCTCCACTTTAAACTATTAGATTAAAGAAGAGAAGACAAATAAAAGAGTGGAAATGAAAGGGTTTGATGGCGGGAAACTGACACCAAATGTCCGTTGACGTTAAGTGGGACGCATTGGGGAGTGATTGCGAATTTGAGGGGGAATGAAAGAGATTGAAAGGGGTGATTCGCTTAGAGCTCCATTTTAACAGCAGAAGCCATTGTTAAATAACCAAGGCCCTTTCAGTTTATTTCCCCTACCTGATTTTCCTCTCTCTGATATCATCCACTGTTCATCTCTCTGTCGCTCTAACTTACTCTCCCTCAAAGACACACACCCATTCTCTCTCTCTCTCTCTCTCTCTCTCTCTCTCTCTCTCTCTCTCTACCTACCTACCTACCTATCTATCTATCTCTAGTTCTCCCTCTCTATCTTTTTATTCTCTAACTCTCTCGAAATATTCTTTGTATGTAACTACTCTGAATAAAATTATGGAATTAGTACCCTCAGATGATGTTCACCATGGATTTTGTTTTGCAGTAAATAAGCTAATAACAGATAATACGGAAGTATTTTATTGGTTTCCGTTTCTTTGTTTAATTTTGGTATATTAACTTTCCTGTGTTCGTTAATGCCAAAGCTATCCTTGTAGAAGAACTGTAGAGAGACTCTTTGACGTATAACTAGAGGGATTATATGGGTTCACACCGTTTCCTAGAGCATTAATCGGGAGAGTGAGCATAATAGCACGACTGAGGTTCATACTCGCTTACTACGATGCCACAGTCCAGCACGTTAGCCGCTACGATAATGCATCTTGTCACAGAGCAAAACCCAGCTTTTTTATTTCATTGGCTTCATAAAATATATTCTAAACAAACTAGATTTAATTATTTCAGTTAATGGTATGCAGAGGAAAATATGATGGAATAACCTAGTTGATCTTTATTGAAAAGAATCTTCTTAAAGATCATCTTAAAGGCGGTTTGGTTGGATGTTTGAGTTTTATGGCATATCAACCTTTGCAGGTTATTTAATGCCAAATCCATTTCTAAACAAATAATCAGTTATATTTCAAAAAAATTCAGTTTAGAATAAGTACACAGTTTAATTGTCGAAAACATTTCTATTTCAAGCTATTCAGTTTGGTCAAACAGTTCTAATTCAGCCAATTCAGTTTAGCATGAAGATAGATTTTGTTTACACACAATTAAATGTCAAAACAGTTCTATATCAAACAATTCTGTTTGGCGTAAGTGCAGTTTCAATGTCAAAAAGAGTTCCATTTCAAACACTTCAGTTCACGGTTTGAATGCACGTACACCATTTGATGTTTGCAGTTTAGTTCTATTTAACCCTTAGATAGGGCCCTATCAAGTGCTACCACTCCGTGCCAGAGTGGACCAGGGAGCAATGACAATGAAGAGGTGCTCCACATTCCCCAAAGCCCCAGCACTACTGGAACCTCACCATCAGATTGTTTAGTGTCATATCCAGAACACTCGTTGGGAGGGGTCTTACCCCTCTGCACAGGTGCAGTCGGTGTATTCTACAACCCCAGCTGACTGGACAAATCTTAAAAGAGGCATTTTAAAACTTCTAATTTTTGTCTGGTTGGCGCGACTACTCTTTCGTTGTTATTTCATTTTATTGGCCTTGTGGGTAGAGTGTTCGCCAATGATCCGGGAGACTGGTGTTCAATCTCAGGTCGCGTCATACCAAGTACTTTAAAAATGGTACTTGATACCTCCTTGCTTAACACGCAGCAATATAAGGTATGCATCAAGGATAAAGTGGAGCAATCCAGGAAAGGAGTATCGCCTTCTCCTACACGTTGGTGTAGTAGCTATTGAAAAGAGAGCCTTCTGTTTGCCTTCGACTACAGTCGTTAACTACTACTACTACAAGATTATTCCATGATATAAATTTTTGTTTTTCATTTGGCAGTAAAGAAACTAATTACAGATAAGACGAAGAACTCATTTTTTTAACTGCTGAAGATTCTTGCTGGATAAAATACTATTTAAACAAACTTGATCAAATCATTTAAGTGTAACTGTATGGCAAATATTAAGCCATAACCCAATATAGCAGAACAAATAATGGAATTCATTAATAAAGACTATTAGAATTGATATTTAGTTTACACTTTCCAGCTTTTATGACAGCTTCAACTCTGTCAGGCTTAAATTTTACTAATTCAAAGCAATATTCTCTATTTGAAAGTGGTTTCATGTTTTCCTTAGTGACAGTTTATAGATCTTTGGTGGATAGAGCCTTCTCATTAATCATTTTAATGAAATTCCACCAAGAATTTTCAGTTGGATTTTGAACTGAATTGGTCAATGGCCATGGCATTGATTTTTTATACCTTTCGTAAAAAAAAAAAAAAAAAGCTTTGATTCACGAAAACAAAAATGATATCATCATCCCCTCAACTTTATTCTATCGGATAAATGTGAAGAACATCAAGGATTTCATTGATTGTGTATTGATTTTTTGTGGTAATAATTGACATCTCACCTCACTCTTTAAAATGACATGCAGCCCCATATTATGAATGACTTGGACAAATTTTGGAACTTATGAATTTAATGTTCTTTCTTGACTAGGATTACTACTATTATGTATGATTTTTTACCTGTGCACATATTCAGATATTTTTTTTTATCTAACACTTTTAATTATCGGTTCCCATATTGTATTCAACTCTATACTTGATCTACTCAACAGGTCATCGTAGCCTAACATATGTGCTGATTCCTTAAGGTGTCTAATCCTCCAATGTTCCGTCCTATCAATTATTTCAACTTCATCCCATAAGGGCAGATGGTTTCCCTTTTCCTTTCATATATCATATTTACCAACCCCAGCTGGTGAATTCAGAGTTTTCTTTCTCCTAGACTAGTTGCCTCACCAAGGCTGAAGAAACTAGTCTGCCCTACTATTTACCCATAGCTGGAGGGAGAATAATTGGATTCATACCTTTCCCAAGGGTATTAGTGCTATGTGAAATGCAATCAGTCTCGTCCAGGGTTTGAACTCGTGTCGCCGTGTCCATTTCCTACGACAATAACCATTTCACGAAGGGCACCTTTTCCTTCCATATATGGTCCGTCATATCCGACTTTTCAATCTCACCTCGAACTACTGCCTTCCGATGTTCTTCTAGCCTTACTTTTAGTGAGCGGCCTGTCTCACCTTGGAATATTTTACCACAACTGCAAGAGATGTAGTAAACACAGTTGGAAAATCTATTTGTTTTCTTCGAGCAGCCATCTTTATATGTTTCATCTGAACGACAGTTGATTAAGGCATGACAACGATAGACATGGCTAATGATCCAACCAATTGTTACAACTCCTGGCAAAAATTATGGAATCACCTCTCTTTGAGGATACTTTTTCTTTTTTTCCCGCATTTAGCAGTAAAACCAAAAACAAATAAAACTTGGATTTTTTTCAAAGGATTTTACACTTTAACAATTTTACTTAATAAAATGTTCCTTAACTAAATGAAATTGAATTATTTGAATTAATGACATCCTCTATTTTCATGCCATACAGAAAAAAATATTACGGAATAACTCAAAATCGAGGAAACAATTTTGGAATGATTTTGGCATTTGTGTCCCTAAAACTAACACCAGCAGATGCCGATATTTACAAATCAGTCCACTGTTAAGAGAGACAGTTTTTGCACGTCTCAAAAAGTTCCTGATTGAAAGGAAACATGGCTCCAACAAGAGAACTATTAATTGAAACGATCGTAAAACTTATTCAAGTTTGGAGTGTAGAAGAAGAAGTTGATTTTTCCCAGTCAGTTGCCTCTAAAATTTGGTGAAAATATAAATAAAATGAAGTGTTTAAAAAGGAATTGATCACGAAAGGCACGAAAACTTTTGGATAGAAAACTACAAAAAGAAAAGCCTTGAAAATAGAAAATGTACCATAAAACAATTGATAAACAAATGCGCCCCCCCCAAGGCAATGTTTGTTACGAAATTGTTATGAAATGGGTTTGACATACAGAAAATATTCTACGATTTATATCTTATTAGTTTATTTACTGCTAAATACTAGGATAGTATCTCGATGGATGCACGATATTGTTCGTCTACCTGAATCTATAAATACCATTAACTAAGATGAAACTTAGCAAATCACTTACGCGATGGATTTGATTGTCATAGCGAAGGTTTGTGTTGAACCAGCCAAACTTTTCTAATAGCAAGAATGACGCATTTCAGTGCTTTAGATTATTCGAACTAAACATTTTAGTTTTTAAATCCAGGCGCCTTTCTTCTCCTAGCTCGCTTTCTTAACAATACTAAAGAGACCTGTCTTCCCTACCATTTTATCTATGGAGAAGAAAGGATGGTTAAATGGCTTTCCCAAGGACATTAGAGTGAAATGAAACACTAACAGCCTGGTGCAGGAGTTGAACTTGTTTTGCTCCTAAGTATTCTCAATATTGTGCGTTTAGATATACTTACAGAATCATTTAAATATACTTACTGATTTAAATTACATGCAGATTTTTAAGACGGTAACTTATGTTGATGAAAGACTTTAAAATACTCTAAGATTTAAATATGATCTATGGTAATTGATGTTCATAAAGAACTTAAAATCTTTTAAGATTTAAAGTTTCAAATACTTTGACTTAATTAATTAATTAAATATATTTGCCACTTTCAAAAACTAATATCATAAATATTTTCATTATGAAAGAACCTCTAAAGTGACATCATCGAATGTTGCGCGTTTATCGTACTTATTATAATTACAAATGCCCATGTTCAAAGAAAATTTTCTATGAAAATGTTCTTTCTAAAATTAATCTTTTCGGTGTGGAAACGATCTAAATTTCTTTAGGAATGTTTCCTTTGCAAGAAAAATTAAGTTTAAAAATCAAAGCTCGTAAAATGGCTGCACAAAAAAAAACTATACATAGATACAAAACTGGGCTCTGTTTTTGTGAGCATTTTTATGACAGCAGATGTAACAAAAGGAATATACGAACTGTCATTTTCCCGTTAAATAAACCGTCGCCTAGACTGTGGAAAATGATGATAGTTCTATTTGAATGTTTAATGTCGTATAAGAAATCATGAGGTTAACTTTTAGAAACATCGAACATTTAATTAGGATCGGAATTAGTTTCATTTTGTGGAAGGCGCTTCCAATTTTTACCCTTTTAGGGTTTATTCTCCTCTTTCTGGTTAATCTCTACAGCTTTCCATTCCTCTCGTGATGAAGTTGACGACTTATCTTGAATATTTGCATTTATCTTATTATCTATGTTATTTGTATTAGGAATTCTTGCATTAAAAATTGACCTCGTGTCACATCCTGCCCGAGTGGAGGGGTTAGTAAATATGGAATTCTTGCATCATCATATAACTATGTGCAAAAAGCTGGAGAAAAAAAAATACTGAAAAATTTTAATATAAAACGGACAACGAAGGCGATTGGGTGAATTCTTTGAAGGAATTAACCTTAGCCGGGTTGAAATATAGTTAAAACCAGCCAAACAATTAGTCATTTACTGACAAAAGCCTTTTGCCAGTGAAAGAAATTGGCTGTATAGTCCATAAGTAAGTACACCCTACATATTTTTTCTACAAAAAGTTAATTTTCTTCTAAATCAAAGATAGCAGAATTTTATTGCTACCAGTGTACGATTAGACAGTTAAAACGGTTATTATTATTGTGGTCTTATTCTAGCAGCCTTTCTACTGAAGAAAGCTGAATTAATGTGAACAGTAGATCATATGTCGGCCAACTAGTCGCAAAAACCAGAAACATAATCTTATTTTTGCCTTCTGTTTAGTTGTTTCTTTGTTCGTTTCCTTGGTAGACACATTCGAGTTCACTATCAAGCTGAATGGCGCCGAAGAACTGAATCCAAGGGAGATAATCGAAGAATGGTTTAGTCTGTTTTTGAGGAAACGTTTTTATGCCTAACTGGTCATTATTCTTTCTCGTTCCTCTCGTGTTATCAACTGTGGGTATCAATGAATGGTCAGTCCATGTATGGAAGCGTAGACGGACACACACACACACACACACACACACACACGCCTAGCCCGTTTCAAACGGCCTTTTTATTGCCTGACAAATACTGTTTATCGTTCAGTCTACCTGTACATAAAATTAAAACGATTATGTTACTGTGTTTTGACTTCTTTTATTGTTTTGCTTTTACCAAAGTGGGTGATGGGGATAGCATTTCTACTTTTGAATGCGTAAGTGTCTTGCAAAGACATGAATAAGAAATGAAGATTTTCGAAATGAGGTGCCTGTTATGATATTAAGACTAACCAA
>OY757935.1:56774006-56791506 GCA_963585895.1 Sepioteuthis lessoniana | reverse complement strand
CCTGTGTACAAAAATGTATATTTATTTGTATATGTGTGTGTGTGTGATTGTGCTTGTGAGTGAGTGTGTGCTGTGTGTGTGTGTGTGTGTGTGTGTGTGTGTGTGTGTGTGTGTGTGTACGCGAGTATGTGTTTGTGTAAGTCAGCCTTCTCATGTCTACTCATTTATCTCAGTTTTTACCGTTATATTTATCTTTGTCGGATTCTTTCTTTCTTTCTTTCTTTCTTTCTTTCTTTGTATATATATATATATATATTTGCCTTTGCATCAATCTCAGTCTATTCATCTCCTAATCTCACTCACTTACTCACTCACTCACTCACTCTTTCTCTCTCTCTCTCTCTTTCTCTCTCTCTCTCTCTCTATATATATATATATATATATATATATATATAAATCATCCTACTCATAATCAATCTTTCTATCAATGTATGTGTCAGACTGCATATATATATATATATCATCCTGCTGATATCTATCTATCTATCTATCTATCTATCTATCTATCTATGTACTAAAAACACAATCAACTGAAACAATAGAATAACTTTTGAAAAACATTTTTTAGCTCCACCTTCTTCTTCCCGTCAAATATCCGACTCTTCGGCATACAAATTATTTCATGCTATGCAGGAGGGATCAATTATCACTTAAATGGAAAGATCACAGACCGGAAGCTTTTATTGGACGCCATTTTCCTTCTAACCATGCGCAGAATAACTGCGCACACAGCGAAAATTTGTTCGCGTCAACGAATTCGTCTGCCACTCAAGAGCCTATTGCCTTTGCTGTTCTACGTTATGTTTAAAAAGAGTGGAAACGATCTCTAATGAATAGATTATCAACGTAAAACGCGAATAAGTGAAAGGTTACTGTTATTAGCTTGATATCCAGAGGATATCGACGTAAAGTAATTCCCCTCAAATGAGATATCTGGCTGTTCAAATCGCCATAGGCCGGTCTGGTAGACGCCAGGTAGTAAATCGCAGGCTATTAGTCGGTGACGTCAGTTAGAAAAATAACCAATGAAATACGAGCACACACACACACACACACACACACACACACACACACACACACACACACACTCATATATATATATATATTCTTTGGCGGAAGGCGATTCTCGTCATGGCGCCATTATTGTGAACTGTAAAGGTTTGGCTAAAGAAGTGTCGAATTCAAGTATAGATTATGGCAAAAAATAATCTCTACCTTGAAGCAGAAGAAGTCACATAATTGGACGATGTTCACTTTTTTTGTCTTGGATTTAATTTGATGTTTTTACCAGTTGTTGTATATCATTTTTGCTGGAGAGAGCATTGTTAGGTTCAGGTTGTTTTTTTTTATTGCTTTTTCATTTAAAAACTCCTATAACAATTTTAAGCTTCTGTTATTTCAATTAAGGTTTTATTTATTTACTTTAAACGCTCAGTTTCTATTAGAACCATAAATAAGTTTTTCCTAAAATATTATTTTTCTTCAAAACTTTAAACACGTACTAACCTCATCTAAATCGAGTGAACACGCAAAATGTAAAAATAATTGATGAGGAGAATGTAATATAATCATAGATGGAATGATGCGAAGTATGAAATATAATCATAGAAGGGAAATCCTGTACCAGGATTTTCTTATTTCTAGCATATATATATATATATATATATATATATATATATATATATATATATATAGACAGTCTGATATTCATAGAAAGATAGATATAAGTAGGATGATTATATATATAATATAATATAGATATACATGTGTATGTAAATAAAAGATATATATATATATATATATATATATGAAATAAATTACATATATATATATATATATATATATATATATCTTTTACTTACATACACATGTATATTCATATTATATCATATATATAATCATCCTACTTATATCTATCTTTCTATCTATATATAAAAAAAATTACCTATATATGTATATATATATCTATAATAAATTACATAGATATAAGTAGTATGATTATATATATATAATATAATATAATATAAATATACATATATATGTAAATAAAAGATATATATATATGTATATATATATATATATGTAAATAAAGGATATATATATATATATATATATATATATATATATATATATATATATATATATATATATATATATATATTACAGCGACCAGAAAAAGCACTGCAGCGCTGACAACATAATGATCCACAGAACAACAATAACTAGGAAACGGAAATGGAAAAAAATAAACAACCGTCTTGATATTTCAAGCGACAATGGGCGAAATCTCACCCGTGAAGCCCTGGATATGGCTAAGAAAGGCAAACATATAACGAAAGAAACAGGATCTATTTTGCTTGGTTGGTTGGTTGGTTGGGTTTTGCAGCATATCAACCTTTGAAGTTTATTTAATGCCATATCCATTTTCATACAAATAATCAGTTCTATTTTTTTTTAAATTCAGTTTACCAATAAGTACACAGTTTAATTGTCAAAATATTTCTTTTAAGCTACTCAGTTTTGTCAAACAGTTCTAAGTCAACCAATTCAGTTTAATGTAGGTATAGATTTTGTTTGCACACAGTTAAATATCTATACTGAACAATTCAGTTTAGAGAAAGTACAGTTTCAATGTCAAAAACAATTCAGTTTAGAATACAAAAACATTTCTATTCCAAGCTATTCGGTTTAGTCAAAGAGTTGTAATTCAGATAATTCAGTTAAGCGTGAGTACGCAGTTTAGTTCAATTTGACCCATAAATAGGACCCTATCAGGTCCTACCACTCCGGGCCGAGTGGACCTGGAAGCGATGGCAATGAAGGAATGCTCCGCATTTCCCAAAGCCCCAACATCACTGGAACCTAATCATCAGATTGTTTAGTGTCATGTGCAGGACACTCTTTGGGTGAGGGTTCTTACTCCTCGGCATAGATGCAGTAGATGTATTCTACAGCCCCATCAGATGGAGCAATGGATCTCTATAAACCGGAACACAAAACAACGCCATGAGGAGAAATTATATCAAAGTGAAAATAGGTAAGACGCAACACAATAACAAGTAGTTAGAGAGAAGAAATAATTTATGGCAAAAAAATGAATGCTGCAAATTGGCGCAAAGGGACTGTAAAACTAGACACGATTGGGTAGGAAAGGTCATTCACTGGGAATTGTGCAAAAATATTTAATTTGACTATTTCACCAAATGGTATATTCACAAACCAGAATCTCTCCTGGGGAAATGAGAGGCTCAAGTCTCTGGATTTTGAGATACAAACACATCACATTGAGATAATTAACAAAAAAAAAAAAAAAAAGAGAACCTGCTGTTTAGTGTACTATGCCGTCCTGGCGGACCATTGAGTGAAAATCAAAGGAAGCGAAAACAGAGACAAGTACTTAAACCTTGTTTGAGAACAAAAAAAGCTATGGAACATGAAGATGATGGTGATACCAGTTGTAATTGGCGCGCTTGGAACGGTACCCCAAAGCTTGGTAAGGAGAATGAAAGAGTTGGAAATCGGAAGACGAACAGAGACACCCAAACTACAGCATTTTTAAGATCGGCAATAATACTGAGAGGAGTTCTAGAGACCTGAGTATATTGATGATCTCTCAGAATCCAATGACAGACCATTAGCTAATGCTGGATAGAAAAACTTGAAAGAAGCAATGTAAATGAATTTCTGGTATTTTTCGTTACGGAAATGTAACAATAGTACAAAATATATTAAAATTGTACAAAATTTACTTATATATAAGTGTGTGTGTGTGTGTGTGTGTGTTTGGTTTGGTTTGTTTGGTTTTATGGCATATCAACCTTTGTAGGTTATTTAACGCCAAATCCATTTTTATGTAAATAATCTGTTCAATTGAAAGCATTTCAGTTTAGTATAAGTACACAATTTAATTGTCAAAAACATTTCCATTTCAAAACATTCAAGCAGTTATATGTAATAATTCAGTTAAGTGTAAATACACTTTTAATGTCGAAAAACAGTTGTATTTGAAATAATTCAGTTAAGCATAAGTTTAAGTGTAAGTACTGTTTAATTGTCGAAAACGTTTCTATTTCAAGCTATTCAGTTTACTCAATTCATTTTAACATAAGTATGCTGTTAGTTCTATTCAACCCATAGATAGGGCCCTATCAGGTGCTACCACTCCGGGCAGAGTGGACCTGGGAGCGATGGCAATGAAGGGGTACTCCGCATTCCCCAAAGCTCCAGCACTGCAGGAACCTCACCATCAGATTGTTTAGTGTCATATCCAGGACACTCGTTGGTGGGGTCTTACCCCTCTGCAGAGGCGCAGTCAGTGTATTCTACAGCCCCAGCTGACTGGGCAACTCTGTGTGTGTGTGTGTGTGTGAATCTAGATTTGTCGTTCATAAAAAGTAAGAAAACTGAAGATAGATAATGTAAACAAAAAGGAATATGATATTAAAATATCACATGTAAATTGGTACTGATATTTGGATTATTCAATGCTGAAGTTAGTTTTGACTTTTTGGCGAGCAATACGGTTTTAATTTACAAATAATAATCATTTGTAAGCAACCCCATAACCTAAATGACTTAGAAAATATGTATTTACCGGCCCATTGGACTAGTTTTTACCGGCCGATTGGTCAAGTGGAGTAGAGTGTACGCCAATGCTTTGGGAAAACCAGGGTTCAATCCCAGGTCGAGTCATACCAAAGACTCAAAAAATAGCACTTGATACGTCCTTGCTTAACACTCAGCATTATAAGGTATGTATCAAGGATAAAGTGGAGCAATCAAGGGAAAGGAGTAGCTCCCTCCCCTACACTTCGGTGTAGTAGCTATCGAAAATGAAGACCTGCCTAGGGTGATGAACGATAGGGAGGAGTGGTGAGAGAGGGTCAGGGATATCCGTGCCATCAGCACGACATGATGATGATGATATATTTTTAAGTAAAATAAGTTAAGTTGACGACCGTAGTCGAGGGTAACCCGAGATGATAAATATTTTAGTCATCATCACCATCATGTTGTGCTGGTAGCACGGATATCCCTGACCCTCTCTTGTCACTTTTCCCTATCGTTCATCGCCTCCGGCGGGTCTTCTGGACTACATCCCGTATCCTCACATAGCTGCTGAATGTATGTTCATGCTGGTCGTCCTGCCTTCGCACGGCGATGTGTGGGAGTCCATAGGAGTACATCTCTTATGAGCTCGTATTTGCTTCTCCAGCAGTGTCCTGCATGTCTGGTTCGTCTAACTTGAATCGTTTTCGTGATAGGAGGCAGGTGGCCGTACAGTTGGTATCTTGTGGGGTGTTACCGTCAGGACTTGTTCAAGATTGCTCGCAGCATTCTAGTGTAATTGCCGTCTAGCTTCCTCTCCAGCCGTTTTGTTAGAGTCCATATAAAATTGTAAATAAATATATGGTCTCCGGCGTTAATTGACCCCTTGTGGTTGATATACCGTAAAACAAAACAAAAACAAAAATATATAGTTTCAAGTAATTATTCATACTCGTCCAGGTTAATTATAATCGTTCGTATGCAGTTTTTGCTTTAAAAAAGTATTATTTATCGAATACTTTGCATACAATCATATTATTTAAAGTATTACTATTTGATAAATATATATATATATATATATATAAAAAAGTAAGTAAAGTTGACCGTCGTCAAGGGCTACTAGAAGGCTCCCTTTTCAATAGCTACTCCACCGAGGTGTAGAGGAAGGCGCTACTCCTTTCCCTGGATTGCTCCACTTTACCCTTGATACGTACCTTATAATGCTGAGTGTTAATCAAGGCGGTATCAAGTACCATTTTTTAAAAGTCTTTGGTATGACTCGACCTGGGATTAAAATCCCGGTTTCCCGGACCATTGACGAACCCTCTACCCACTGGGCCAATGTATACGTTCAAATAATTATTCATATTAGTTTAGATTTAAAATGCTTTAACTTTTGAGACCTTTTTTTCAGAAACAGGAAATATTTATTCCTAGTTTTGTTGTTTTTAATGGGGTATCAGCCTTCATGGGTTACTTAATGCCAAATTTATCCCTTTAAAACAACAGCAGTGACACTTTTAAACCTATATTTGAGGGCACAAAGGGGTTCATACCTTTATCGAGGGTATTAGTACTAAAGTGAATTCAATAGAGCGACTGGAGTTCGAAATCACTTACTGAGATACCACAGTCCAACACCTTAGCCACTACATTATGGCGACTCCCCGGCTGGTTGCATCTGAAAACAAGAAAATATGATAATTTTTTTTTTAGACCATTATTGTTTTATTCACACTGCCAAAATCTATTCCCCACTCGGGATGTCTCTCTCTCTCTCTCTCTCTCTCTCTCTCTCTCTCGCTCTCTCGCTATATATATACATATCACTGCAAGAAGGTCTACTCTCCTGAAAAAGGCTATTATAGTCGATTATGAAGGCAGCAGTGTTTTGCTACCACTACTTGTAAAGATGTATTTATTATAGAAGAGTAATTTTCTCTCTAAGTGTTCTCTTAACCCCTGGATTCTCTTTCAAATATATTGACATGCCAGTAATGAGAAATATTAGCAAGATAACAATAGTTTGGTTTGGTTTGGTTTAATGGCATATCAACCTTTGTAGGTTATTTAACGCCAAAGATATTCTCCTAGAAGAACAGTAGTGGTACTATTTAACCCATAGATGGGAGGATAAGGGGGTTCATACTTTTTCCAAGGTTATTCGCCCGAAAGTGAACGTAATAGCGCAACTGGAGTACGAACTCACTCACTACGATTCCACAGTCCATCGCTTTAACCATTACACCACAAGGACACTCCCTAAGATAACAATAGACAGGACAGATCACAGAGAAAAGTGACTAAATATGATGCCCAAGCTCTATGATAAAATAAACCTAGACTAAATCAAACATCATTTACTGATTTTGTTTTCTCTGATCAGTATTTGAATTGCCCATTTGTTTCAAATCGCTTCTCTTTGGGAGTTACAAATGGGGACGTTAATCAAGAAGATGTAATGTTGTAACCATCTCTCACTACCAGCGACTCTGGTATCCAACTGTTTAAGCAACAACAAAATATCAATCACATGAACTCTCGCTGATTGGTGAGAGAACCAGTCGTACAGGAGACTTGAAAAGATTCAGTCATCAGTCAATTACCGGGAGAGCGACAAGTAAATACCTAAATTTCGGGTCTAAACTCAAGTAACAAGTACCCATGTATTTTTAAACCAATAACCTGCGCATTGGTCTAGTAGGTAGAGTGTTTGCTAATGCTCCGGGAGACCTGGCTTCAATCCCAGGTCGCGTCATACCAAAGACTTTAAAAATTATACTTGATGCCTCCTACTTAACACTCGGCAATATAAGGTACGTATCAAAGGTAAAGTGGAGCAATCCAGGGAAAGGAGTAGCGCCCTCCCCTACACCTTGGGGTAGCAGCTATTGAAAAGGAAGCCTTTTGGTCGCCCTCTACTATGGTCACCAACTTTATTTACTACTTATAAGTATAAAAAAAGGGTTTAGTTAACTTACCTGTATCTGAAATTTTGAATGTTTTCAGAAAGGGAGTCCAGTTTCCAGCCAAATTTCATTTGGTGCATCATTGTAAATTCTACATATTAAGAAAAGAAAAAGAAAAACTGATTTGTAACATTTTATAATAATTTTATTGAAAGAAGTAATTATATTGTCTGTAAATTTGAAAATAGTCATTAACATTAACCCTTTTGGTGCTGAGAGTAACTCGGGACACTTAAAAATACTCTTAATGCGTGAGAATGGGATACTCATACTTAATGTGTGTGAGTGAGATGGCCAAATACTTTTAATACGTGTGAGTGCGATGCCCAAATACACTTAATGTGTGAGAATGAGATGCCCAAATAATGTGTGAGAGTCAAATATTCAAATATAAAGCATGAAGGCAAGATGCAATTTTAGTTCACTTTGCTTAATTTTGGCTTTTGTGGGATATAACCCCAATAAGTCCCTCTTGTTCAATATAACCCATAAAAGTCCTTCTTCTTCAATATAACCCTTAAAAGTCCCTCTTGTTCAATATAACCCCTAAAAGTCCCCCTTTTTCAATTTAACCCTTAAAAGTCCCCCTCGTTTAATATAACCCCTAAAAGTCCCTCTTGTTCCATATAACCCTTAAAACTCTTTTTCGCTCAATATAACCCCTAAAAGTCCCTCTTGTTCCATATAACCCTTAAAACTCCTTTTCGCTCAATATAACCCCTAAAAGTCCCTCTTGTTCCATATAACCCTTAAAACTCCTTTTTGTTCACAATAATCCCTTAAAGTCCCACTTCTTCACTATAACCCCTAAAAGTCCCTCTTATCCAATATAACACCAAAGACTCATTGTTCAATATAACACCAAAAAGTCCCTCTTGTTCACTATAACCCCTAAGAATCCCTCTTGTTCAATATAACCCCTAAAAGTCCCTCTTGTTCCATATAAGCCTTTAAAATCCTTTTTGTTCACTCTAACCCTTAAAAGTTCCTCTTGTTCACTATAACCCCTAAAAGTCCCTCTTGTTCACTATAACCCCTAAAAGTCCCTCTTGTTCAATATAACCCCTAAAAGTCCCTCTTGTTCCATATAAGCCTTTAAAATCCTTTTTGTTCACTCTAACCCCTAAAAGTTCCTCTTGTTCACTATAACCCCTAAAAGTCCCTCTTGTTCAATATAACACCAAAAAGTTCCTCTTGTTCAAAATAACCCCTAAAAGTTCCTCTTGTTCAGTATAACCCCTAAAAGTCCCTCTTGTTCCATATAAGCCTTTAAAATCCTTTTTGTTCACTCTAACCCTTAAAAGTTCCTCTTGTTCACTATAACCCCTAAAAGACCCTCTTGTTCAATATAACACCAAAAAGTCCCTCTTGTTCAATATAACACCAAAAAGTTCCCCCTTGTTCAAAATAACCCCTAAGAATCCCTCTTGTTCACTCTAACCCCTAAAAGTCCCTCTTGTTCCATATAACCCTTAAAACTCCTTTTTGTTCACAATAATCCCTTAAAGTCCCACTTCTTCACTATAACCCCTAAAAGTCCCTCTTGTTCAATATAACCCCTAAAAGTCCCTCTTGTTCCATATAAGCCTTTAAAATCCTTTTTGTTCACTCTAACCCTTAAAAGTTCCTCTTGTTCACTATAACCCCTAAAAGTCCCTCTTGTTCAATATAACACCAAAAAGTCCCTCTTGTTCAATATAACAGCAAAAAGTTCCTCGTGTTCAAAATAACCCCTAAGAATCACTCTTGTTCAATATAACCCATAAAAAATCACTCCTGCTCAATATAACCCGGCTCTTTAAATTTTTGAATAAAATTTTTTATCATTTCTAAAACTTTTGTAAAGCAGTTGTTTTTAGAAGCATTGGTGAATAAAAAAAATCTCTACTGAGCAAACTCGTGCGATGAACCACCCGACGCATATAGTGTTTTATAATATCGTAATTTTAAAATTTCGGATGAGTTTTTAATTGCAAGCAGTTTTTATTTAATAATAAAATGTGAATTCCAGCCATTAAATTTCAGCGTTAAATTTGTTATTAAATATGCTGCACCAAAAAGGTTTTAAAAAATCAATTTTTTTCCCCTAATTACAAAATTGGGGTTGAATTACGATTTCGCAAAGAATAGATAATTTCTTGATTGATTTGAAAATACCACTTCACGTCTTCCTGATTTTTGAGACCGGTCATGAGGAAACTTGTAATTTCGGCTATAAAGTGAAAGGAATTTTTTCTGTGACCACTTATCTGACTTTTCTATTTGCTGATATGAACCATCGCATCGAGATTACTTTATTTTGTATCTTTATTCGTCTGTATCAACATGCTTCCAGAAACCCGCAACACAACACCTAGCTATCATAAAAATTTGAATGAAGACCCTAGAATACAACAATCAAAATGGCTAGATAAAAAAATTGCAATATCAGGTAAAGTAAAAAAAAAAAGGTTCATATAACAGCAGTGAGTAGTATCTCATGGTTTGATAGAGACATTAGGTTTATAAGTCCCAAAAAAGGCGTTTTGTTAAAAAGTGCTTCAAAGTAACATCATCTCGATGTTGCAGGTTCAATCCTGACTACAAGTAAGTAACAAGGCATACCCACTAACTTAACACTTGCTCATGATTAACGGAATCAGAACAATCTACCACCGTGGACTTTCTTCTACTTTTATAGAGATATACACCCGTGTTTTCTAGCGCTTGGAGGAGGGTTAATCATTTATTCCATCCCCCCCTTTTTTTTCTCTAAATATTTCGTCATTAACACGAAATTCCTAAAACCATTTTAACCTTTACATGGACGCTAACTGAGCGTAAGGAGAAAATGCTTGACGGCAATTACACAAGAATGTTTGACGACGAGCTAGAAGTAATCCACGATAGCTCTGTACGGACCCAGAATGTAGTCTAGAAGACATGTCGTATGCGATGGACGATGGAAACTAATAGCGAAAGAGAGAGAGAGAGAGAGAGAGAGAGAGAGAGAGAGAGAGAGAGAGAGAGTTAGGTAAATCCATCTTAGCAGTAATTTTTGATGATGATGAATAAAATCTAGAAATGCAGACTCGTTTGGGCAATGGGCGTTTGAAGAGAAAAACTACATTGGTTTAAAGCAGTCCAAAATCTATTCGAATTGACTAGAATAGCTAATTAGATAAAATGAAATGCAGACGAAATGACACGAGAAAGGTGGCGCAAAGAGCACCTAATATCGGAAATTGAAAATTTATGAATATCGGTGTTTCGGTAAATTTCAATTTCATGTCAGTCAACATTTAAAATTTTTAAGCATTATTAAGCATTATTAATTTTGAACATATATCATTGCTATGATGATAATAGTTCATGCATTGGAAGTTTATCGATAGATAGATAGATAGATATGGAAAGACTTTAATAGATATATAGATAGATACATAGATAGATAGATTGTGATTGATAAATAGGTAGATTGATTGATGGATATGAACCGACAAAGGTAGATCGATTGATACAAATGAACCGACGAAAATAGATACATAAACATCAACAAACTTATATATATATATATATATATATATATATATATATATATATATATATATAGAGAGAGAGAGAGAGAGAGAGAGAGAGAGAGAGAGAGAGAGAGAGCAAGTAAGAAAGAGTCAGAGAAAGAAAACGAAAATAAATAATTTTAAATAACTGAGTGAATAACTCACTGAAAAAGGAAAGAAAGAAATATAAATGGTTGAATAAATGAATGAATAAGAAAAGCAATATATATATATATATATATATATATATATATATATATATATATATATATATATATGTGTGTGTGTGTAAAGAGAGGAAGAGTTAAAGGGAGACGGATAGAGAGAAATGTAGAAGGAACGAGGAAAAAAAAACGGAGACAGTCTTAAATAAAGTCACAGGAGACAGAAAGTTTTTAAAGATACAGGTCGTAAGCACATCGGTAACATGATTTCACCATACAGAACAAAGAGTTGAAAAGAAAACAAAAATTACTATCGTCTCTGATATGATCCTTAAACCGGTGATTAGGGAAACGACGAATTATTTGCAGGGTCGATTATCGGGAGTTAACGTCAAGAAAAAATATTAAAAAAAGACGAAACATCAAAACAAAACAAAACAATGTCAGAACACGTTTGTAATCAATCTGATACCCCAACTTCCCTGACCCAAGTCAGGTCCCCCGGGAATGTCACTAATACCAAGATGCTCCTTTCCCTAAAGAGAGAAGACGGGTGAGTAAAATAGAGATAGCATGAAAAAGTAGAGAGAATTGTATGTCAGTTGAAAAGGAGTCTGCATATGTTGGTAAGGATACTTTACTTGGTTTAAATTGGTTTAATTGTTTAACGGCATAACAACTCTTTATAGACAATAGTGACATTGGATTCATTGCATTTTTTTAAAATTCGCGCTTTTTACCTGAGCAGTTTAGTATCATACCCAGGTGATATATAGATAATTCGATTTGAAAAGACTGACACACACACACAGATAAATAGTTAGATAGATACCAATTCTTAAAAACATACTTTGTTATATTTTTAATAGCATTACTCATGAGATCATATTTACCAACCCCTCCGCTCGGACAAGATGTGACACAAGGTCAATTTTTAAGCGAAGTTTAACAGGTTTGAATTCAGAGTTTTCCTTCTCCTAGACTAGTTGCCTCACCAAGGCTGAAGAACCCAGTCTGTCCGACTATTTTCCCATAGCTGGAGGGAGAATAATTGGATTCATACCTTTCTCAAGGGTATTAGTGCTATGTGAAATGCAATTAGTCTCGGCCAGGATTTGAACTCGGGTCGCCGTGTCCACGACGATAACCATTACACCACGGGCACATCCCAAAATACTCTTGAGATAGACAGATAGATAGATAGATATGAAAAGATTGAGATAGATAGATGGATAGATGGATAGATATGAAAAGATTGAGATAGATAGATAGATATGAAAAGACTGTAATATATCGATAGATATGAAAAGACTGTAAAAGATAGATAGATAGATAGATAGATAGATAGATACCAACACTTAAAAAAGAAATTTAGAAAATAGACATGCTCTTTTTAAGGCCTTGTATCTTGATTGACTTGAATCATTTTTAACTGCATATCAACTTCTTATAAGTTATTAAATAACAAACATGATTTTCTTTTAAATCCTCGACTGTTATTATAGCCATATATTCAATGTCCCTATGCATTTTTTAAATTGTACTTTTTTATTTGCCCTATTATAAATTTATACATTAAGTATTCCTATCAAATACGAATTATTTGCACACAGTTATATGGTTTCAAGTCTTCCTATAAATACACATAATTTGAACACAGTTATATTGTTTCAAGTATTCCTATCAAATACGAATCATTTGCACAAAGATACGTAGTTTCTAATGTTCCGATCTAATACGAATAATTTTTCCGAATTCAAGTAATTTCTCGTATTCAAATTAGATACGAATAATTTGTCCGCAGTTATGTAGTTTCAAGTATTCCTATCTAATACAAATAATTCGTCCACATTTACTTTTTCTCCTGTATTTCTATGTAATATTAATTAGAATCATACAAGTTCGATACCTTTTATTGCCATAAGTTTGAGCAACATTTATTTACCTTTTTTTTTTTCCTTAACTGAAAAATCACCTGAAGGGAAAAATTAGACATTGGTGCCGCTTCACACTCGATCAACTGAGAAAATTTATAACTACTTCGACCTAGGGAAAACTTGCTGGAAGAAATATGTCAAATAGCAACGGGATAATTTTCAAGAAAATTGATGTTTAATTCATCATTCATTTTCATTTACAGAAACGAAACTTCAGTTTCGATATTTTTGTATACTTTTATTATTTTTGGTAATATTAGATTTAGGGTCATCCACACTTCAGCGATTCTATGAGATACTAGAAAATGAAGTCATTTTGATAAAAACGTCGTTTTAATTTAGTTTTGTGGCATATCAACCATTGTTGATTATTTAGTGCCAAATCTAATTCTATACATATAAACAGTTCTATTTCAAACAATTCTGTTTAGTCAACAAAGTTAAATGGTCTTAAGTATTGCTACGCATAATAAACAGTTCAATTAGACATCAATCATCTATTTAGACACAGTTAAATGCAAAAACAGTTACTTTTCAAGCAATTTAGTTTAGCATAAGTACGCAGTTAAGTTCTTTTTGACCCATAGATAGGACCTTATCAGGTACTACGACTCTGGGTCAGTGTAGACCTGGGAGCGTTGGTAATAAATTGGTACTCCACATTCCCTAAAGCTCCAGAATTACTGGAGCTCCAGCATTAGATTGTTTAGTGTCATATCTAGGACCCTCGTTGGTGAGGGAGTCTTACCCCTCTGGAGAGAAGCAGTCGGTGTACTCTGCAATTCAAACCTACTAGGTCAATCAGATCTGAGTTGTGTTTGAGTATATATATTTTACGGCCTATCAACCCCTTATACATTACTTAATGCCCAAACTTGATACAAATAACTTCTACTGAGTTACGTGGCTTCAAGTATTTCTATCCAATACCAATAATTTTTAAATAGATTTATTTAAAGCATAGATCTTGTAAATACGGCAAAGCTTCTTCGGGGGAAAATGCTTCTTGTAGTTCGAAATTAGGAAAATTAGATGAAATATCACTCCCCAATACTTGTACACAAGTGAACCCCCTGTCGATGGGGCTTATAATGTGTTATAAACAAGTTATACACCCTCCAAAAAGAGGTATCCTTGGTATAGCACTGAGTTGGCTCTTCTGATGAGACTCCCATTTTGGAGATCTGTGAAGTACTCCTTCGTTGCTATTTCTTCCTATTCCACTCTAACATGGAGCGGTAGCCCCTGATAGAACCCATCTAAGGGATTGTCCCGTTGGCATATATGTTAACGTGCTGGGTGGGCTCGAACTAAGTATGTTTGAACGCCAGTTTCACTCTTATGTTCACCTTCAGATTAATGTCCTAAGGAAAGATAGGAATCCTTTATCCCCACAACAGCTATTGGTTAAACAGTATCACAAGTGTCCGTCTATAAGTGTGGCTTTGAATAATTCTCGACGGTTGATGTGCTATTAATCAAAGAAACAATCAGGCAATGACTCGAATACATCCATTTGTATGAAAATCTGATCTCTGATAAAATAGAACACGGTTTCTCACAATCCGTGGCTGTATTTGTACTACTGTATGGTTGAACCATCCGGCCGTAAACAAAACGCATGGAAACTAAACAAGAATGCGACCTGCTGATTTGAACGATTCCTGGGAGGAACACAAAACAAGACAAAGCAGCTGTACGGCCACTAATCTCTCATCTCAAAAACCATCCAAGAAAGACATTGAGGGTTCAGCTTGAGAAGTAAGGACGAACTCATTAGCAACATTCTCTTATGGACAGCTCACGTTAGCCGACCAGCAAGGACTTAGGTACATCAGTTCTTTGCGGACACTTGATGCAAACAAGAAGACCTGTCAGTACGACGAACGGTAGAAACAGATAGCATGAAAGAAGAAGGGAATTCCGTGATGTCAGCAAGACTTGATGGTGATAAATTTGACTAATACCTGATATCATATGTAAAGAAATATCAATAATACCTGATATCATATGTAAAGACATATCAGTAATACCTGATATCATATGTAAAGAAATATTGGTAATACCTGATATCATATGTAAAGAAATATCAGTAATACCTGATATCATATGTAAAGACATATCAGTAATACCTGATACCATATGTAAATAAATATCAGTAATACCTGATATCATATGAAAAGAAATATCAGTAATACCTGATATTACATGTAAAAAAAATATCAGTAATACCTGATATCATTTGTAAATAAATATCAATAATACATGATATCATATGTAAAGAAACTAGTAAAAAATGTCGATATAAACGTACACTCTACGGAATTATTTAACCTTTACACATATTTCGCCAATGGTCCAGGAGACTGGGGTTCAATCCCAGGTCGAGTCATACCAAAAACTCAAAAAATGGTATTTAATACTACCTTGGTTAGCACTCAGCTTTATAAGGTAAGGGTCAAGGGTAAAGTGGCGCAACTCGGGGAATGGAGTAGCGCTCTCCCCTATACCTCGATATAGTAGCAATTGAAAAGAGAGCCTTTGGGTCGCCCTCGACTAAGGTCACCAACTTACACATAAAATGACCCCAAATGGGCTGACATGGCGTTAGCTCAATCAATCACCAAGAGAAAATTATTCAGCAGAAATAGAATTTTTGTTTTTTGAGTTTAGCGCAACGAAGCGAATCAAGAAATATAATTATGGATTTGATAATAAGAATTCTAATAATTGCCGCTAGGAATATTCGAAGAAGAACTAAAAATAATTAGAAATTGCTAGTTCTTGGAAATATTGGAAGCTGACACTATCAAGCAAACACAGATGAAAGAGACAATAAAAATAGAGAACCTTCGAAGAAGAAAGCTTTCCGAAACGAAGCTCTGTAGCAAAAATCTCTTTTAAAAAATACACACCTGGGCAGTCCCTCTTGTAATTTAGTCAGGACCATTCTTGAAATGCACAAGAGAAGAATTCGGACGAAAGAACGAAAAGAAAGAATCAATTTTTTTTAAAGAAGTCAAAATCTATTTCTGAAAGGAAGCCAGATTTTTCTATTTCTATGGGAACACTATATACTGAAAAACGTATTTTATTTGTTATTGATTATAGTTAATATAGTTAAAAAATAATAGTTACGAAAAAAAAAATTTCCTGAGTATATGTAAGCGCACTTTTTGAGGTTTGTAACAAATTCATGAATCGGGTTTTATTACGTATTATTTAATAACAAATCTAAAAAAAAAAAAAAAAAGAAGTTTTCTAAGATTAAAATTGCTTGATTATACATAATGCGAGTACTTTTGAAGATTGCTAAATATTCATATTCTTCGGCACTTTTGGTTACATATTTTCAGCTTGCCCAGTCGGCTGGGGCTATAGAATACACCGACTGAACCTCTGCAGAGGGGTAAAAAAAAACCTAACGAGTGTCCTGGATATGACACTAAACAATCTGATGGTGAGGTTCCTGCAGTGCTGGAGCTTTGGGGAATGCGGAGTACCCCTTCATTGCCATCGCTCCCAGGTCCACTCTGGCCCGGAGCGGTAGCAACTGATAGGGCCCTATCTATGCGTTAAATAGAACTAACAGCATACTTATGCTAAAATGAATTGAGTAAACTGAATTGCTTGAAATGGAAACGTTTTTGACAATTAAACCGTACTTACATTTAAACTGCGTGCTTATGCTTAACTGAATTATTTGAAATAGAACTGTTTTTCGACATTAAAAGTGTATTTACACTTAACTGAATTATTACATATAACTGCTTGAATAGTTTGAAATGGAAATGTTTTTGACAATTAAACTGTGTACTTATGCTAAACTGAACTGTTTTCAATAGAACAGATTATTTACATAAAAATGGATTTGGCATTAAATAACCTACAAAGGTTGATATGCCATAAAACCAACCAAACCAAACCAATATTTTCAGCGTTCTAGAGTTTTGGTAATAAACAGTGCCTTGTATAATGTTTAACAAGAGATTAAAAAAAAAACTTCTAATATCTTTTGTTTCAGAGAAAATTGAATTTAAAAAAAAAATGGTCGGGATATATATATATACATATATATCTTAGAATTACCATGACAAGAAAATCCAGCAAACACCTACATGCGACATACGGAGCACTGAACAGCTGTTTTGATCTTATTAGGTCTCATCAGCAGTGCACATCGTGATCTCCACCATTGGAGATCAAACCAACAACCACAGTATGAAGAAGCTCTACCACTGGGCCACCAGTTTATGCAACATATAATCGCTGGCGAATTAACAAGTCATGGTGAATTGCGCGACCACTGTGACCTAATGTGTCTTGAAGGTACGTATACCCTA
>OY757935.1:56764006-56771506 GCA_963585895.1 Sepioteuthis lessoniana | reverse complement strand
AAGGCTGATAAGCGGAATGTCATGGGTGTGAGGAGTGCAAAATAGGATGTCGAACAGGATTGTTTTACTAAATGATAGTCTCTGGAGAAATGAAAAAGACAAAAATGGGGACCCCTCCCCTCGGGATGAAACTGGTGTGAATGGGTGGTGTGGAGCAGCAGGAGTTTAAAAAAACTGATGATGACGTCTTCGAGAAGATTATATTGTCTTCTTGTTAAATGTTTTCGTCAAGTGTTTATGTTCCTTCCTTTCTGAAAATTTATTTATATTTTCTTTATGCCGTTTTTGTGCTTTCTTTCTTGGTGGCCTGCATTATTTTGAACATTTCTTTCTTTCTTTCTTTCTTTCTTTCTTTCTTTCTTTCTTTCTTTACGGCGTTATTTTGTACTTTTCTTTGTTTGTTTGTTTCTTTCTTTTCCAGTTTTTATTTGTACTTTTGGCTTGTTTTTTTAGTCTTTCTTTCTTTCTTTCTTTCTTTCTTTCTTTCTTTCTTTCTTTCTTTCTTCGAAGATTTTTCGTTCTTTCAAATTGTGCTCTGATTTTCTTCTTTCATTCCATTTTTTATTCTCTTTCATTTTGCTCTTTCTTCTTCTTCTTCTTCTTCTTCTTCTTCTTCTTCTTCTTCTTATTATTATTATTATTATTATTATTATTATTATTATTATTATTTTCACAAGTAATTAACAGCTGGCCAGCACCATTGATTTCGTGCTACCCTATTGTAACCTATATATATATATATATATATATATACATGGCTACGTGACGATATGTTACACACACTAGGATCACGTAATGGCACAACTATATGCACCAAGGAAATGCGTATATATATTCACAAATAGATAAAAACATATACGCACATACAAAGGCATAGCTATACACACACACACACACACACACACAGAAAGAGAGAGAGAGAGAGAGAGAGAGAGAGAGAGAGAGAGAAAAGCATTGTTAAATAGACACACACGCATGCACCCACACAAAAAACGCCCCCACACACTTACACATGCACACACATGTACATACATTTAGCGAAAGAGAGAGAGAGAGACAGACAGACATACAGAGAGAGAGAGAGAGAGAGAGAGAAAAGCATTGTTAAATAGACACACACGCATGCACCCACACGAAAAACGCCCCCACACACTTACACATGCACACACATGTACATACATTTAGCGAAAGAGAGAGAGAGAGAGAGAGAGAGAGAGACATACAGAGAGAGAGAGAGAGAGAGAGAGAGAGAAAAGCATTGTTAAATAGACACACACGCATGCACCCACACAAAAAACGCCCCCACACACTTACACATGCACACACATGTACATACATTTAGCGAAAGAGAGAGAGAGAGAGAGAGAGACATACAGAGAGAGAGAGAGAGAGAGAAAAGCATTGTTAAATAGACACACACGCATGCACCCACACAAAAAACGCCCCCACACACTTACACATGCACACACATGTACATACATTTAGCGAAAGAGAGAGAGAGAGAGAGAGAGAGAGAGAGAGAGAGAGAGAGAAAAGTATTGTTAAATAGACACACACGCATGCACCCACACAAAAAACGCCCCCACACACTTACACATGCACACACATGTACATACATTTAGCGAAAGAGAGAGAGAGAGAGAGAGAGGGAGAGAGAGAGAGAGATTCATGTGCACAAAAGCATTGAAAAATGTGCATACACTTTGATGTATAGGTACATAGACCACACTCACAAAGGTGCACTCACATACACACTGTCAATGCATATCCTCATTCACACACTTTATATAGAGAGAAACGGTCACGTGCACATACAAGCACAGACACATATACACACATTGAAGCGTATAGATACACAGATGGTACTGACGCTTGCAAGCATTCTTTCACGCATGTGCAAACTTAGCAAACCAAAAAAAGACCAAGAAATTCTTTCTTGTTACGCTGACCAGAACAAGAGTTTCTTTAGATAGATAGATAGATAGATAGATTGATAGATAGATAGATATAAACTGGTATAGATAGATGGATAGATTAAAAAGGAACAGTCTTAGATAGATAGATAGATAGATAGATAGATAGATAGATAGATAGATAGATATAAACTGGTATAGATAGATGGATAGATTAAAAAGGAAGTCTTAGATAGATAGATAGATAGATAGATAGATAGATAGATAGATAGATAGATAGATAGATAGGTTAAACTTGTATCAATTACAGATATGGACAGGTATTGTACTTGCCTATTTAAAAAATCTATCACAGTTTCTTAAGTCTCCTCTTACGCACTATAACGTAAAAAAATAATATGGAAGCAAAAAATGAATAAATAAATAGAAAGAAATAAAATGAATTATATAAAGAACAGAAGTGAAGAAAATAAAGAAAGTAAATAAAGAAAAATAAAGCAAAAAACTGATTTGACATCAATAAGAGACAACAAACAGTGGCAAATATCCCGTCATGCCTTGCTACACACTTCCAGCTAATCAAGTGGTCTTCACTGGAGACCATAATTTAATGTGCCCATGTGAACGTTAACACACGCAGGCTTATATATGAGCAAATGAAGTTTAACGTAAATATAGAAAAAAACAAACAAACATGAAAATAGATGAATGGCTAGGACATCTTGTTATTTAAGCTTTGACCTCTTGAAACACAAAGGTGAACATTAGGTTAAACGGTGCAACACAATGACTGGACTGTGTCCTTACTGTTGGTCAAGAAGGCGTTGAGCCGTAAACATATACGTTGGTATTCAGAGGTTAAAAAAATTGGCAATAAACATGGGGGTCAGTGTGGGGATTTGAAATGGTTATATTTCTGATGGCTTATTTTTCATTTTTTTTTTTTTTTTTTTGTATTTTACTTTTGGGATTAATGGATATGTGTTTTTCTTCTGTCAATTGATGACCCTTATGGCGATTCAGCGTATCTCTTTCCACTCTGTTGATCGTGGCTTTAGAATACGCCGACAGCAACCCTTACAGAAGAATAGCCCCCTCCAAAAAGGGGGTTTCTCTTGGGTATGACACTCAACTGCAATTAATGTCGAACCTCCAGTTCATGAGATCTGAGAAACGTTGAGTCAACCGTTCTTTACCATTACTCCCAGATCCACTCTGACGCGGAGAGATAGTTCCTGCCTGGATCCGATTTATTGGACAAATACATCCATTTGAAAATTATTCGCATTTCATAGGAATACTTCATACCATAGAGCAGTGAGCCATTTTTTTGTATTAAGAAGAGTTACTTGAAGCTATAAGTAAAGTAAAGTTGGTGACCGTAGTCGAGGGTGACCCAAAGGCTCCCTTTTTGATAGCTACTACACCAAGGTGTAGTGGGGCGTTACACCTTTCTCCGGATTGCTCCACTTTACCCTTGATACGTACCTTATTAAGCAAGGTAGCATCAAGTGCCATTTTTTGAGTCTTTGGTATGACTCGACCTAGGATTGAACCCAGGTTTCTCGGGCCGTTGGCGAACACTCTAACCATTATGCTAATGTCCTGTATTTACTTAACATGTTTTTTCTAAAGATTGTCATTAGTTACCAAAAATTTCAAATAGCAATTATTAAATAAAAAATAATCATTTGAACCCACGTAATTATTAGTATTAGATAGGAATACTTAAAATCACACACCCGTGTCCAAATTATATAAATTAGATCTTTTAGATCGCTTTGATATCGAATAACTGTAAATTATTTGCATTGAGAATAGATACTATATGATATAATTGTTGGTGAAGGATTAGTATCAGTTAAAGAAATAATTATATGCCGTCCTCTTGGGAAGATGTAGTCCTGGAGGTGACCGGGTTCCTATGTACGGATGTAACTTGCTTAATGCATAAGGTTACTTTACCACGCAATAACTATGACTAGTTGATTTGGTCGGTCTTGTGCGCGGCATGGATCAGTAGATAAGTGGTAGGGTTTCGGCTCTACAATTTGTAGTCACTGGTTCGATCTTCAGAGGGAGATATCACGGTATACACTACTAACGAGTCCTAATAAGTTTGAAAAAGCTGACGAGAGGTTCTGTATCTCGCCGGCAAGTATTTGCTGGATTTTCTGCTCATGGTAATTTAGTTTATAAAAAGTAATCAGGTGCTAAATTTTTTTTATAAAAGTAAAATCCTAATTCAGAGGCTGAATATCACTTGTATTAGAATTTATTCATTAATATTGGTTCCATTATAATTAATCTACTTCTAATAATTCGTACGTATTCTATGTATTTGTAAAATGGGTTTTGGTTTGGAGGATATAAATGTTGAAAGGGCAGTTTCGACTTCTTCATGCATTTGAAAAACCAGTCCTGTAAACTCCAGAATAAATGGTACTCAGATAGAGGAAGAAATGAAGAATAAAGAAGTGTGTTAGAAAGAAAGAGAGAGAGAGGGGGGGAGGGAAATAGATGGTATTTGGTATTTGTCCTCCGTCCCACTAACCGGACGAGTATGGCACAGGGCCTTTTTTAAGGCACAGGGCCTTTTTTAAGGTGGGGCCAAGCGCAGGGCTGTAGCCCCACACGCGCCCGGCATTTCCAAAAATGCCTCGGACCCGTCGGCATTCCCCTTAAAGGGGCGCCTCAGGCGCCGGGCGGTAAACCAAACCCTCCAAAGAAGGTTGATGGATGGGGGGACGGCCCCCTGAGGCCAGAGGTACATCAAGTGAAAAGACACATCCGACCTGAACTGCCCATCGCATTACGGCCGGCCGAATGTGTCTCATCAACTGGATACAACGCCTCTCGAAAGGCAGAGAAGCGATGGGAGGAAATAGATGTAAATTTTCTTTTTAAGTAGAGGAATTATA
This sequence comes from Sepioteuthis lessoniana, assembly GCA_963585895.1. Lineage (NCBI taxonomy): Eukaryota > Metazoa > Mollusca > Cephalopoda > Myopsida > Loliginidae > Sepioteuthis > Sepioteuthis lessoniana. The sequence continues at coordinate 56,766,672 of OY757935.1, read as the reverse complement.
TCATAAATTGAACAGAAAAATTATTAGTATTAGAAAGAATGCATAAAACCATACGATATATATATATATATATATATATATATATATATAGGAAAGTAAACTTGGTGACCATAGTCGAGGGTGAACTGCAGAGTCCCTTTACAATGCCTGCTACATCACATAGGAGGGCGCTACTTCTTTCTCTGGATTACCCCACTTTACCCTTGATACTTACCTTATAATGTTGAGTGTTAAGCAAGGAGGTATCAAGTACCATTTTTTGAGTAGACCTGCGATTAAACACCAGTCTCCTGGGCCACCAGCGAACAGTTTACCGACTAGGCCTATATATATATATATATATAATATATATAATTTGTAAACGATATGGTTTGTAGGTAGAATTTTTAACGAGTCAGAGTTCATTTGCCAGCATCCTTATAAATGGTTCCAAAAATCGCAATGGATGACTTATTCAATTTAATATCAGTCATTGTTTGCGCACAGATAAAACGTTCAAAATATAGCAAAGGATTAAACAGTTCTATTTGAACTATAGTTGGACTCTTACAGGGGTACTCTACATTCCCAAGACCTCCAGGATTAGAGCCCAACCATCAGGTGGTTGAATGTCATATCCAGGACACTCGTTTTGGTGGAGCTTTTACCCCTCTGCTGAAATGCGATTGACGTATTCTACTGCCCCAACCAACTGGGCTGGAATCCTTTATAGATAACTGTAAAATTATTTGTATTTGGAATCGTTACTTGAAGTGATAATTGTTTACTAAAGATTATTATTATTATTATTATTATTATTATTATTATTAATTACCTGAAACCGTTTAACTGTGTCTAAACAAATGGTTATAAACAAATAAAAATAATTTATTGAAACCATGTAATTATTAGTGTTAGATAAGAATACTTGAAATCATATGTACAAATTAATATATATATTATACATATATATATATATTGTATTTCATCTGAAAATAATAATAATAATATATATATATTATATAGAAGTAATTAATGGAGAGGAATCTTTTCTCTTCTCTCTCATTCTTTTTCTTTCCTTTCCTTTTCTCTCTGTTTTTCAGTATTTTTTCTTTCTTTCTTTCTTTCTTCTTCTTCTTTAATTTTCCTTTCCTCCTCTTTTCTCATCTTCTTCTTTTTGACCCGTTGTATCTCTCAGAGTTTCATATAATTAGACATCATTGCTTGTGTCAACCACGTGATAGTTTTTCGAAAAAGAACGCTGATTGAATGACTGAACAGTTATACGATCTTTTTTTGGTATACATTTTCTTATCCCTGTCACTGTATTTTATCAACCACTCATCGTTTTTATACCAACACTTGTTTCACTATTTTAAAGTCCTGGTGAAGGTTCATTAAAACCGGAACGTTTTGAACGTTTACTTTCCTTCTGTAATAAAATTTATCACTTTCGGGTTGCTTTGTTTTTCAATTTTCTCCATATATATATATATATATATATATATATATATATATATATATAAAATATATATACATAGTATATATATATATATATATATATATAAATTTTTTTCTAAGGACATGAAACTTTTAGCGGTCGAGGTGAGGAAATAGTTTATTTTATAAGTTGAGCCGGCACTTTTTATTAACAGACAGGATGTAACACTAAACCAAATCTGCCTTTAGAACCTTTCTTCTAGAATAGTTGACAGTTCAAGGCTAAAGGCTCATAGGTTTAGTTTGATTTCTTTGTTTAATGGCACTTCAATTTTGTGGGTTATTCAATGCCAAAATGGCCGAATCGGCTGGGGCGGCAGAATACACCGACTGTATCTCTGTAGAGAAGTAAGACTTCCCTAACACGTGTCCTGGATATGACACTAAACAATCTGATGGTGATATTCCAGTAATGCAGACGCTTTGGGGAATGCGAAGTACTCTTTTATTGCCATGACTCCCAGGTCCACTATAGCCCGAACTGATAGTACCTGATAGGATCTTATCTATGGGTCAAATAGAACTAAACTGTGTACTTATGCTAAACTGAATTGTTTGAAATAGAAGTCTTTTATATTTGAATTTGTGTAAATAAATGACTGATGTTTAATTGGATTGTTACGAATACATAGCAATACTGGAAACCATTTAACTTTGTAGACTAAATGGAATAGCTTAAAATAGAAATGTTTTTGACATTTAAAATGTGTACTACAGCTAAACTGATTGTTTGAAATAGAAATGTTTATATATGTCTAAAGAGGATTTGGCATAAAGTAACCTACAATGGCTGATATGCCATAAAACCAAACCAAATCATATATATTTAATATATGTGTATAAAGAGGATTTGGCATTAAATTACCTACTATGGTTGATATGCCATAAAACCAAACCAAACCAAACCAATCGTATATATTAAATATATATATATAAACAGGATTTAGCATTAAATAACCTACAAGGGTTGATATGTCATAAAACCAAACCAAAACAATGCCAAAGGTATTCCTTTCGAAGAACACCAGTGATGCTGTTTAATCTATTGCTTGATGGGTAAGGGTGTTTCCCCTTCCACATGGGTATTAGTCCAAAATTGATCGTAATTGCGTGACTGGTGTTTGAACTTGCTTTCTACAATGATGACAGTCCAACACATTTGGCATTACACCTCTCTTTTCCTATTC
>OY757935.1:56754006-56759006 GCA_963585895.1 Sepioteuthis lessoniana | reverse complement strand
CTGCCCATGCTTTCGTTAGCCGTGTGTCGATGTCTTTTTCGGTTGATGAGACGCTGCTTCCTAGGTAGGTGAATTTGTCTACTAGTTTCAGAGAGGTTCCGTCTAATATGGACATTTCGCCTGTTTGGTTATAACACATATATTCAGTTTTGTATGCATTAACATAGAGCCCAATGCCCGCGACGGCTAGTTCTAAACTATGCGGTTGTGTTTCGGTTTGGTTGGGTGTATTCGCCAGTAACGCTATGTCATCGGCGTAGTCGGCGTCGGTAATTGTTTTTTCGGGGTACCCTCTGCTTCTTTTCTTTGTCAGCTCGAAGCAATTTTCTGATTTTGTCGATCGAAGTTCTAAGCATGTAGTCTAGACAGATGATAAAAAGATATGGGGCTAGCGTGTCCCCTTGTAGTACTCCTGCTACAATGTCGAATTATTCTGTGTCTCCATCCGGTGAACGTACTTTTACTTTGGTGTTTCTGGAGAGAGTTGTTATTGCTGCAACGGTTTCTTTTGGTAGGCCGTATGCTAGTAGGATTTGTTCCATCTTCCCTCTGTGTATGGAATCGAAGGCCTTGGTAAAGTTGACAAATAGTAGTGTCGCCTGTAGGTTTTTTGCCCATACGCCTTCAAGGGTTCTACGGATGGTCAATATTTGTGAGGATATATATATATATATATATATATATATGATTTCTGAGCGAATAGTTCGTAGGTGGCATTTTTTTAAAAATGAGCCTGAGCTCATTTGTTTGAACACATTTTAAAGGTTTCAAGTATTTTAATCTAACACTAATAATTCTATCTTGATTTTAATCATTTGTGTGCACATAGTTAATTGATTTGAAATATAGCTATTCATTTTTATCCACACAGCTAAATTGTTTCAACTATTGCTTTTTAGCTCAAATAATTCTAATTTAATATGAATACTTTGTTTCCGCATATCTAATTGTTTTCTTGTACAGTAAATGGTTCCATTTGATCCATAGATAGGACCCTAACAGAGTAGACCAATGAGTAATAGCAATGTAGGGGTACACCATATACCCCAAAGCTCCAGGGCTGGTGCCTTACCATCAGATGGTTTAGTTTCATATCTAGGACATGCGCTAGAGAATTGATATTTGAGATAAGATATCCCCAGGTGATAGGAGATTTCCCAAGATATGGGCATTGATATTAGAACAGTCTATCTCCGTGGATTTCGATTCCAAATTTCCAAAAATTTACCAAGTAATATGAAAGACATCTCAGAAATTAACGGAGGGTAGAGCGGCCGAAACGTTGTGAATATTACCAAGGTAAAGATACAATTACAATACCACATCTCGTAAGCCATTACACCACGGGTACTCTCTCAAAATGAATATGATATTCTAAGACCACCTTATCGAGTTGGGCTGTAGAACGCGCCAACTGTACCTCTACCAAAGGCTAAACCACCCTTACAATTAACGTAATGTTTGAGGAAGTGATCTTGGTAACTGAGTAATCCATGACCCGGCAGTCAAATTATTCACATGACTGGAAACTCTCCACTAATGTCTTTACTGGGATAGACGGCGGTTGGAGAGGTCCGATTTGATAAATCAGCAGTTCTTATCAAAACCTTGCTGCTATATGATTGTCGAATCTGTATTCTTTTAATTGCCCTTGTGGCAAACAAGCTCTCATACCCTACTTTATTCTAAAGGCGATAGAAGGCAGTTTGCTGAGGGTCAGTTGCGCTGAGATAACAATACTTGAAACCATTGACTCGCAAACCTGCAAGAGTGAGTTCGAGCCTTATTGGGTACTCCATTCATTCGGCCGTGTGCTACATGTGCAAAACTTGTGAAAAACCCTAAGTAAATTACTACTAGAGACCATCTAACTGTGTGCAAACAAATGATTAATATTAGATTGAAGAAATGGCGTTGGATAGCAATTACTGAAACAATTTAGCTATGAGCAGACAAATTATTAATATTTAAATAAAATTATCAGTGTAAATTCGCAAACAATTGTAACCCTTTACCTCTGTGCAGTTAAATGGTTAATATATAAATAGAATTATTTGTGCTTGCAATACTTGAAAATAAAGTCACACACACACAGAAACACACACACACACACAGATATATATATATATAGAGAGAGAGAGAGAGAAAGAGAGAGAGAGAGAGAGAGTGAGAGATAGAGAAGCAGACAAGTAGAGAAAGAGAGAGAAAGAGAATTTGGTATAAAATAACCCACAAGAGTTGAGATGCCATTAAACCAATATTCCACGTGATCTTAATAAAGCAAATGACAATTCTTCGTCCAAGAAATTTATACAAACATGAAGACATAGCAGTAGAAATAATTGTGGCAAAGAATTTCTTTGAGAAGATTAGAAAAAAGGCCAAGACAAATACGGAAAAAATAATGACAAAATTTAAAAAAAAAACCCAGAGGAAAATTAAATTCATAAGTACGAAAGTGCATAAAGGAGACCGAAGGGGAGGAAAGATGAAAGGTTTTGGGTTGGGTCAAGGGAAGGGTAGGAGTGTAACCGGGGGGGGGCAAAATAGGGATGGTGTGTGCGTGTGTGTGTGTGGTGGGGGCAAACGCTTTGAAAGAATTGCTGAGTGTTTTGTTTAGAGACTTGGCTAAGGCAATTCTTGCAATCAAGGTCTTTCTTGTCTTCTCCCTGATGAGGTCACAGTCTGCTGGTTTTCAAAGGGACACCATGCAAAACGAGACCGTTTCTGAGTGCTCTCTCTCTCACACACACACACACACACACACACACAGAGAGAGAGAGAGAAAAAACATATATGCACTCAAATGCATTTGCATATAAGAATCCCAAAATCCATAATGGAGACAAATTTCCTCATTAACCATAATGGTGCAATGTATAAGATCTTTTTGATGTGTGGGTGTATATATATATATATATATATATATATATATATATATATATAAAGGACACTTATAATACGGTATTTCTGAACATGTTTTTCTTGATACTGTCACGTCATAGCTCACGGAGACGAAGAGGTAAGACTGATACTATCCTCCCGTATTGAATTAGAGTATCAAGCAGTCAAAAAGTGACCGTTAGGAGAGAATGTGGGTCACAGAATAGATAGACCAGATGTTCACACTTAGTGAACTCAGGTCGCCGGACATCGGAAGGGGAAAGAGAGAGAAGCCAAATGACTGGCTGGGACCCCAAAACGGAAGTGGGGTTCCCTTCCCCTCAGCAGAAGTAAATAGTAAAAAAGTCAGTTTTTGAGCAAGGCTCGTGGCAGACGGACCATAGCCATTTTACTCGGGGCTAAAGACAAAAGATTAACTGAGACATGAGAGACACGAGTCCCTCAAGCCAGTACTAAAAACAGAACAAAGTCTAGTAGCCCGTGAAAGAAGAAAATTCTCCAGTGGAACCCCGTCAAAAAAATAAGATAAGTAACTTTGAGGACATTTTTCCTTTATACTCAAGTTTCGTTTACCACTCTCTCTCTCTCTCAATTTGAAAAAGGATAAAAGCCAAGAAAAGACATTCATGTTCATGGACTATCCAATTATATGTTTTGACACTTTGAACGTATATATATAACCGTAGTAAAGAACCTATGTATTTTCATTTTACCATGTGGTCTATGTTGTTATTCCATGCTTTCCTTTCAGCTTCTATTCGCCTTATGTTATCTTGCTTAGAACTGTCCTATTAATTCCTAAAGTATCACACGGGAAACCGGAGTTACCGACTACTACCATATTAATATTATTACAACTAAAACCTATAGGCTCGTAATCTTCCATTGTCTCGGGGAAAGAAGAAAGCGGCCTAGTGGGTGTGTGATAGTGTGAAATTTGGAACCCCTTGCCAGCGGTGGTCAGTCTGGCCCTAAAATATTCCTTCATGTAATATGCCAGTTCTTATATGCCTGAGAGAAGAACTCTGAACAGGACTTATTTCTGTAGGGGATCAAGTGCCAACCTGCCCCGTCTTCACACGTGCGAAAATAAAGTCCCGTTTTGGGATTATAGTCGATTTCGCGTCACAATACCTATTCAACTAGTGTTGTGAATATTATCCTTATTTGATATCTGAAGACCATATTTGCTCTATGATTAATTTCAAAATGAGTATATATATATATATATTAAACTATCTTCAGGGCAATGTTAATTGATCTGATATATATATATACATATATATATGTGCACATATTGATATTGATGATAAACAAAAGTTGGCAACCTTAGTCGAAGGTGACACGAAGGCTCCCTTTTCAATAGCTACTACTCAGAAATGTAAAGGAGGGCGCTACTTCTTCCCTGGATTGCCCCACTTTACCCTTGATGCTTACCTTATTATGCTGAGTGTTAAGCAAGGCGGCATCAAGTACCATTTTTTGAGTCTTTAGTATGAGTCTTTGGTATGACTAAGGATTTAACCCCTGTCTCCCGGACCATTGACGAACTCTCTACTCATTAAGTTTTCTATTAAGTCACCATGAGCAGTGGTTTACCTTCTCTACACCGCTGGCGAGTATTGTATTTTGTTAATGTTATAAAGATTTCCATTTCATTTCCAACCTCAGTTTTAATCATTTCTCATTCAGTTTTTGTTGGGTTACAACCTTTTTATTATCAAGTGTTATGCCCATTCATTACTTCATCATTTATGTAACAGACGTACCCACGAATAAACGTTGATTTAAAAAAAAGAGGAAACTTATGCCTAAAGATGAACCAGTGTTTCTAAGTACAAATTGACAAGCTAGTAGATAGACACCACGATCAGTCAAGTCATTTTTCAGGATTTATATTTTCTGTTTTTGTTTTGCTTTTATAAATAAAATAATTCCCTGTTACAATGAATTTCTGAATGTACTTGTGTGGACCTAAAAAAATTTTTAGACAGCAAAAATGGGCCTAAAGAAGAAATTTTGGTAAGAGATGATGTTGGTTTCAATAAGAGAGAAGTTTTTTGAAGATTCTGATTGAAGTAGAAGATTTGAAGATA
>OY757935.1:56734006-56749006 GCA_963585895.1 Sepioteuthis lessoniana | reverse complement strand
TTCAAATCCTACCCAAGCCGGCCAGAGGTTTACTTGGTCAAAAAACGTGGTGCGATAGACAACAACTATGGAAATCAGTAATTACTGGGGATACGTTTACAAGACTCATCATTCCTATTCGAGATCGCGGTAAAATCACCTGAAGAAGGCCAGAGGTGGAATTTGGCCGAAACGTAGTGAAGAAGAAACAACACAAAAACTACCAAGATGAGGACAAAAAGTCCGCAATAAATAAAAATTTATTCCCACAATTATAAGTGATTTAGCAATACTTGAAACCATTTAACGGTGTACAAAATATGATCAATATTAATTAAATCAACAATACTTAAAACCGTTCATCTGTATTAAAAAAAAATGAGTTACGGCTCGTTTAAAAATTATATTTCCTACAAACTATATGATGGCAAATCATATATAATGGTTTTATTTTGTTTGGTTGGGTTTAATTTTATGGCATATCAACCCTTGTAGGTTATCTAATGCCAAATCCTGTTCATACATATTTCCTAAATATTTATATGTATGATTAGTAAACACATTTGGTAGATAGAATTCATAAACTAGACAGCTCTTTTGTACATAGTTAAATGTTTTTAAGTATTGTCATATAACAGTCTCAATTTTAGATCAGTCGTTTGATTGTACACATAGGTTTGGTTTGGTCTTATGGCATATCAACCATTGTAGGTTATTTAAAGCTAACTCTACTTTATATATATATATATATATATATATATATATATATATATATATATGTTAGACCAATTTAAACCAATCTAAATCTTGCCAATATAGTTTTGCATCACTAACAATTCAATTTAACATTAGTTACTTGTTTACTCACAGTTAAATGATCTAACAGATCTATTTCAAACAATGCAGTTTAGCATAAGTACGCAGTTTAAATAGAGTTAAGTGTAAAAACGTGTCATTTTAAACAATTCAGTTGAGCGTACAGTTTGCTTCTATTTGACCCATAGAGAGGACCCTTTCAAGTGCTACGACTTCAGGACAGAATGGTTTGGAAGCGATGGCAATAAAGAGGCACTCTGCATTCCCCAGAGCTTCAGCATTATTGGGGCCCCACTATCAGATTGTTGGGGGAGTCTTAATCCTCTCCAGAAATGCAGTCAATGTATTCTACAGGCCCTCCCCCAGCCAACTGGGCAAAAATCATATATAACATGAATATATATATATATATATATATAATATATAAACACGCCCACACATACGCCAGCACTCATATATCTATTTATATGAAAAGGTTTTGGCACTAAATAACCCTCAAGGGTAGATATACGATGAAACACAATCAAAACACACACACACAAACATATATATATATATTGTCATCCACAGACAGACTGTTTCGTTCTATCAGAACTCTTCAGTGTGGCTAGTCACGTAGGACGCTCGAAGCCGGGATCGAAACCCGTCCAACTTTACGTTAGACTAAGCTTCAAACCTGTCGGCTACCAGAGTGCTCAATTCTTACGAAGAGCTTTGCATTACGCTAGGGGCGGCCGACATATATAATTGTTTGTACACAATTAAATGATCTTACGTAAAGAAAATGATTAGATATTTCCATTTGACCCATAGAAGGGGCCCTAACTGGTACTACCACTCCTGGTCCGAATGGATAAGGAAATAATGATAAATAAGGGATATTTAACAATTTCTAAATTTTTAGGACTTACCATCAGATGGTTTAGTGTCATACCCCAGACATTCGTAAGGGAGCGGGTCTTGATCCTTTGCAGAGATGCAGTCGACGGATTTCACATTCTCAGCCGAGTAGGCTGCGAAATTAGGTATATCTCGCTCTATTTCTTTATATATCTATCTCTCTCTATATATATATACACTAGGGTAAGTCAAAAGTTTTGCCATATTTTAGTACATACGAGTTTGCCGTGCTTATATTATGTGATCGAAGCAGTTTAAGCCACGTACTTGGTAGTATCTTGCAAGTTACTTGATATATAATTTGAACGTTGCAGAGATGAACGTGCAACATAGTCTAATTTTTTACGAGTTCAAAGTGGGCTATCCATATTTACCCAACCCCTCCGCTCGGACAGGATATGACACCAGGTCAATTTTTTTTTAAGCGGAGTTTAACAGGTTTGAATTCAGAGTTTTCCTTCTCCTAGACTAGTTTCCTCACCAAGGCTGAAGAACCTAGTCTGCCCTACTATTTTACCTATAGCTGGAGGAAGAATAATTGGATTCATACCTTTCCCAAGGGTATTAGTGCAATGTGAAATTCAATCAGTCTCGTCCAGGATTTGAACTCGTGTCGTCGTGTCCATTTTCTACGACGATAACCATTATACCATGGGCTATCAAGTGGGCTATCACACTGCGAAAGCAAGCAAAAATATTACTTCTTTGAATGCTGAAGGCGCAGTCGATCACAATACTGTAGCCAAATATGTCAAGAGATTGTAAGAAAGGTGCCGACCAGGCAAGATCATGGTGGCCTAAAACTGAGGTTTCCGAAGTTGTGCTCCGAGCCGCAGAGATAAATCTGTTGAGTAGTACTTGGAGTGTATCAGGCGGACTTGGCACATCACAATCCATTTAGTTTCATCACCTTCACAACCTCGGTAAAAGAATCTGATGATGCCAAATTGTGCCTCATGTTACCAAACTACGGCAAAATTTTTGACCTTGGGCCGAATGCTGCTTATACAAAGGGGTTAGTAGACACATACATACATATACAGAGTGCAGAAGCAAAATTACGAATAATCTATACCTTTTCCAGTTCAAAATGGGAGTAGTTCAGTTTAAAATGGGAATAGTTCAGTTCAAAATGGGAAAAGTTCAGTTCAAAATGGAAAAATTATTATAAGTATAAATATAAAAAATATTTTACAAATTATTTTAGCAATAAAATTGTTAGCATTTTATAATATAAAAAAAAAATTCTTCAAGTCATTTATAAGAACACAACATCTTCTAATGCTACAGCTGTAGGAATTTTAGATTGAATTCCAGCTATGAAACGATTGCATACTTCTGGTGTAACCCTTCCAATTCTTCCTCAATTAATGAAGTCAAAGCTCTTGCCCTTTGTTCAGTAATTGACAAGCCATCTCTTCTCTCCATTGCAAGAATACTCACAATTTTAGCAGCCAATTCCTGCTTGACGTAAGCTTTGATTAAAGACCATACTTGTTCAATCGGATTAGACATTGGACTGTATGGTCCCAACCTAAGCACTTCACATCCTAGAAATTCTTCTTCACTAAAAACTTCTTCAATGTTTGAGTGACATGGGGCATTGTCAACAACCATCACAACTGGACCCCCACATTGTCTCTTTGCAGCTTTTTTATATTTATACTTATAATAATTTTTCCATTTCGAACTGAACTATTCCATTTTGAACTGAAAAAGGTATAGTATATTAATAAACAACTCTATTATATAACAAGATTATTTTTTATTTAAGAATATTAAGAAAATAAGATTGATGCAAAATAGTAAATTTACACAATATGACCGGCATTTTTAATTATTGTATTAACATGCCTTCAAAATAAATTCTTTAGATATTTTTTTCCATTCTTTCTCAATAGCAATTTTAAGTGAACCAATATTTGGATGGGAAGTTGCCCTTGTTTTGTTTTCTAAAACACCTCATATAGCATAATCAAAGGGTTTAAGGTCTGGGCTTAAATCTTGTTTAATTGCGGTCTTCACAGTTTTCTCGTGGAATTTCAATTCATTATTGAAGTTGTGGGGTCTTTCTTAATCGTCGTTGCGAGAGCAGCTAAAAAGCCTTTTACTTAAAAAGCTCTTTTTTGTAATTTTTTTTCCTTGCTTTGTATACAAGGGAACTTTGATTAGGTTTTGGTGTTAAAAAAATCATAGATTCTTTGTCGTTTCTTTTCTTGCTCACTCATATTGGGCTGGATCTTAATTTTAAAAAAGTGTTGAATAATCATATTTACCAATCCCTCCACTTGGGCAGGGTATGACACAAGGTCAATTTTTAAGCGGAGCTTAACAGGTTTGAATTCAGAGTTTTCCTTCTCCTAGACTAGTTGCCTCATCAAGGCTGAAGAACCTAGTCTGCCCTACGATTTACCCACAGCTGGAGGGAGAATAATTGGATTCATACGTTTCCCAAGGGTATTAGTGCAATGTGAAATGCAATCAGTCTCGTCCAGGATTTGAACTCGTGTCGCCGTGTCCATTTCCTACGACAATAACCGTTACACCACAGGCTTGCTTAATAGAGATAATCGTGAAAATTTAGATTTATTTCATTTTTTTCAATGGTTGGATTAATTAGATTAAAAAAAAAACGTTTTAAAAATTATTCAATATTTTGTTTCTCCTGTATATATAATATTTTGCTTCCACTGTATATATAATGACTAGGGTGTGGAAGCAAAATATGGTGTAATTTTACAAACGTTTTTAAAACGTTATATATGTGTTTGCACAATTCCTCTGACTCAACCTCGTATATGGCTTCAATATTGTTGGAGTAAATTTAATAGAAGAAAGACAACAATATCTGACCATAATATTAAAACTTGTTGAAGATTTTAAAGGGTTGAGGTATTTTGGACATTGGACATATATCCTTTGTATTTACAGAGTTTTTATTTGCCCAACAGATGGTCAAATGTAGTAGAGATAAATAAAGATTGTCTTGCGTCAAACATGTCAATAAAGAAATACATTCTGCTTTGAGAATCAGCCTTTTAATTATGTCCCCTTAGCTTGTTCCAAAGACCGACCACTGCCGCTGGTAGGAAAGTAAAATAGAATTACACATTTACCCCGACACACGCCCCCATACACACATGCACCCACACACATTCACCCCACTCAAACAATTTCCAACAAACATCCATACCCATACCACACCTGCACGCATATAAATATATATACATAATCAGACATACATACATATATATATATATATATATATATATATATATATATATATTTGTACGTATGTATGTATCCGATGTTATTTTTATATATATCTACTCTCTCTCTCTCTCTCTCTCTCTCTCTCTCTCTCACACACACACACACACACACACACACACACACATATATATATCTGTGTGTGTGTGTGTGTGTGAGAGAGAGAGAGAGAGTAGATATATATAAAAACAACATAGGATACATACATACGTGCAAATATATATATATATATATATGTATGTGTGTGTGTGTGTGAGAGAGAGAGAGAGAGAGAGAGAGTAGATATATATAAAAACAACATAGGATACATACATACGTACAAATATATATATATGTGTGTGTGTGTGTGTGTGTGTGTGTGAGAGAGAGAGAGAGAGAGTAGATATATATAAAAATAACTTAAGATACATACATACGTACAAATATATATATATATATATATATATATATATATATGTGTGTGTGTGTGTGTGTGTGTGTGTGTGTGTGTGTGTGTCAAGTACGTAAGAAAAACAATCAGTAATGCAAGGAGGAAAGAAGTTTCACACGTGGGTAAATATAAAATATGGAATGAAATTAAATGAAACGAATCAAGAAATCGCAGCGTTTGGGACTCTGGGGAAATCTCCTCGCAAAACAGCCACTTCTCATCCTTTCACCTTGACTCTGAATCTCTCATCCCCTCTCTCAACCACCTCTGACTTATTTTGAGAATTATGGCGGCTACATCACACGCTGTTTTTGATGAGCGGATCAGAGTAGAGTGCAGATTCTTACAAAGAAACTATAACTAACTCCTGTTTCTCCTCGACATATATATATATATATATATATATATAAGGCCCAGATATACATTATACGTGTGGACATAAAGTCAGGTGCCATTTTATTGAAAATTGTTCAATTTATGCGTTTTTGGCACATCTGAACCTGAGTAGTCCCGTTAAGAAAAGCATATTTTTGTATCCGATTCTTATAGTTTATTGCACTCAGAAAGCTTTTCTCAAAGGCAATTTAAAAGCTCTGTCTGCTAGGTTTAGAACACATCGACTGCATCCTCTGCGGAAGGGTAAGTATCTCTCTCTCTCTCTTTCTCTCTCTCTTTCTCTCTCCCCAAAAGGGTGTGTTCTGAATAGGACGCTGAACTATATCTGTAAGTGAGGTTCCAGTTTTGGAGAGCGGGAGGATGTGAAGTACCCTTCATTGCCATTACTCCCATGTCCACTTTGACATGGAGTGGTAGGGTACATTAGGGTCCCATATATGAGTCAGGTAATTCTGTTTAAAGATTAAAGACGTTCAGGATTTCCTAATGCTAAGATTTGAAAAAGATGAAAGCTAAATGTTGTTAATATCAACTACTTCCGCAACGGAAAACGCCGATTGTTGGACTGTGGTTTTAATAGGTGTTGTATACTTAAATCCTCGAGACCAATTGTATACCAGGATCTAGATTGTCTCACAATGCCAATATTTCAGGATTATTTGTAGTAGCAGAGTGCTTCAACCGTTCACACTCGGTCTCCAAAAGATACAACTACGTAATTGTCTCTGTTGGATTACTATTATTCGTAAGGTGTCAGACTGTTATAATCAAATGGTTTATTTGTCGCCGCCTCCCACCAGACAGGAATTGACACAAGGTCAAAGGCCCGAAGGCCGAATAAAGTGGGGATAAAGGGGAGGGGAAGGTCGGGAACGAGCCGAGACTCGAACCCTGCTAGTCATTGACCCACTAGGTGCAATGTGGGTCCAATGAGTCAAGCAGTGTCACAGACCTAAATGTAGATCCGGGCACGAATGCCAGAATATAGCTTGAACTAGACCGTGATGTTTAGTGCTATACAAGGAGTGCAGGGGGGGGGACAGAAAAGGAGCTCGCCCACCCGAGGGTGGCCCAACCGAAGTCGGGGGCATTTCGGTCTCGAATCTGCCATTGGTTTCGATACCCCATCCGACACGAATGCCAGACAGCCCAGCCAAAAGGCCGGGGGAGTATCTGTTCTAATCAAATGGACTACTGCTCTAACCAACTGTAGATAAGAAGTCTTGGACCAGTTTATCTAAGAATGAAGAAAGGCGTGATAGGCTAGTCTGCTACAATAAGGTACACCTAAAATCTACACCGAGAAATTGGCCTCCGTCCGAAATTGTCCTATAACCTTTTTTGGCTGCCGGAGATGAAATGCTGAGTAATTCCCCTTTATTTCTCCTGCACAACGAAAGTACTGTTAAGCGATGCCCATCTCCTTCTCAACTAACAGCTGCTTTTAAATCTAAACTTTTTAAAATCATAAACCTACAAGGCTCTAGCGCGAACTGATACAAAAACAGCTTTGTCCAAGATTTGAACGCAGCTCGTCATATCCATTTTATTTAACGATAACTGTTACACCACGTGCACATATCTTTGTCGCCTTATACCTGACTAAGCTAAGTTTAGAATATATTGAACTGAACTAATTCTACGACTTCATTTTGATTGCTTTATGAGGGCGTAACGGTTATTGCCGCTGACTCGAGTTCAATATTAGACGAGGGTGTATCTCATTTCACATCAATGCCTTTGTGAAAGGCATAAAACAATTTATTCCTCAGCTTCATGGTTATTATCAAATTGATTTCTTTCGGTTACATATCGACCTTTGACAGTATGTTAGTAATGGATTTCTTAAAAAGGATGCACCTGTGTAAACAAGGGGGCAGCAAAAATAAATCACATGAATTGAGAAGCTGAAGGAAAAATGCATGGGTGTTGAGAATACTATGAGAAAAGATTCACGGTTAGCCGACAGATTTGGACAGGCGGTTAGTTGGGAGAAACGGGCAGTCAGAACAGAAGCCACCGTGGACATTGGCTAAGTTGAGAACCTCCCATTAAAGAAAAAGTAAGGTTCTGAAGATGTATTCAACGTGGCATCAACGATAACACTCCTCTGTCAGTTTTAATCTGTCTGTCAGTCTGTCTGTCTCACTTACAGCCAGTTCGACCCTTTTATATAAACAACAGCGTTATAGTCCTACATTAAGATATACAACATTTACTTTGTAAGGCAACCAATCTAGAAGAATAAAAATTTTGAATACAACCAGCTGTAATTGGCCTTGTGTCACATCCTGCGTGTAGAGGAGGTGTTGGGCAAATATATATGCCTTTACACAAGCAGGATACAATACAAGGTCCATTTTTAAGCAGAGTTAAATAGGTTTTAAGTCAGTGTTTTCCTTTTCCTAGTCTGGTTGCTATACAAAGGTTAAAGAGCCCAGTCTGTTCTACTCTTTATCCCTTGCTGGATAGATAAGAGTTGGATTTATACCTTTCTCAAATGTGTTATCGCTTTGTAAAATGCGAACAGCTTCGTCCAGGGTTTGAACTCGGGTTGCCCTGTCTATTTCTAACGACGCTAACAATAACGCCACGGATGGGTTAATGTATATTAGAATTAAAAAAACATTTTGAAAAATGCTCGGCTCTTTGTATAAAATCTAATATTTGCTGTGAAAAAAAAATGAACCAGAAGTTACTGTTTTATTTATTTTCTTTTTCTATTTTCGGCTTTATCATAAAAATTTCATACATTTGAAGCAATTTACAATTTTCAAATATACATAAACACAGAGAGACACACTCTCTCTCTCTCTCTCTCTCTCTCTCTCTCTCTCTTTGGGAGAGTCTTCATGGGGTAGTGGCTAACGTGCTGGAGTGACTGGGCACTGACATTACAATAATCGAGTTCAAACTTCCATCGACCTGTTACGTTCACCTTTGCGAAAAGGCATGAACTCAATTATTCCCCAGCTACAGGGTGTCTCAAAATAGATGCAACGCATTAATACGATAATGATCTAATATTGAAGCAAGCAAAATAGCGGCCATTTCGAACACGCCCTCTAAAAATGCATTCTTTGAGCTAGAGACATCAAATCAATGTT
The DNA here is from genome assembly GCA_963585895.1 of Sepioteuthis lessoniana. Classification (NCBI taxonomy): domain Eukaryota; kingdom Metazoa; phylum Mollusca; class Cephalopoda; order Myopsida; family Loliginidae; genus Sepioteuthis; species Sepioteuthis lessoniana. The sequence continues at coordinate 56,740,108 of OY757935.1, read as the reverse complement.
TTTTTTTAAATTGTTATTATATCAGCATCCAGGACATACAACATTTTTTTGAGTTTCTTGTCTCAGTATAAATTATTGTCATATTAATGGGTTGTATATATTTTGAGGCAGTTTTGAATGATTGTCCCCCAAAAATAATTGTTATATTTTAAAATCTGAAACAAAAAAAGTGTACACCATTATTAGTAGTAGAGTTACTAGCAGTCCCATGGGTACCGTGTATATTGATACACCCTATGTATGTTGAATAGAACCACTATGGTCCTTTTACAAGGATTACCATTACAAAACAAACCAAAAGACCTTTTGGCCATTAAAAATGGCCAAAAGCTATTTTGTTTTGTTTTGTTTGGTTTGGTTTTATGGCATATCAACCAGTATAGGTTATTTAATGTCAAATTCTTTTAGACATACATATTAAATATATAGGATTTGGTTTGGTTGGATTTTATGGTATATCAACTACTGTAGGTTATTTAATGCCAAATCCTTTTTAGACATAAATATCAAGTATATATGATTTGGTTTGGGGGGGTATGGAAATTTACTAAGCTTTTTGCTTAGATGTGGCACAAGGCCATATGAAAGGGGCACCCAATGAGACTCGAACTCACTCGTGTAGGTTTGCTAGCTGAGCTTGCTAACCATTACACCACCAGAGGCGCCTTATGCACTGTACCATTTGTCCCTGAGGACTTGGGGGGGTTATGGCATATCAACTATCGTAGGTCATTTAATGCAAATTCTTTTTAAAGATATATATTAAATATATATGATTTCTAAACAAATTTTCTGGATAACTTTTAAACGAGCTTGAGTTTATTTTTTTCACACTGTTAAATGTTTTTACTTATGTCTATCCAATACGAATAATTTTACTTACTATTAATCATTTGTTGGCACACAGTTTGATGTTTTCCAAATATTGCCCAGTATCAGTAATAATTCAATTAAACATCAGTCATTTGTTTACACATAGTTTAATTTGAAAACAGTTCTATTTCAAGTAACTCAGGTTAGCATATGTGCACAGTTTAAATATCAAACAGTTCAACGTGATCCATAGTTAGGACCCTATCAAGTGCTACCACTTCGGGCCAGAGCGATGCCAATGAAGGGGTACTCCGCATTCCCCAAAGCTCTAGCATTACTGAAGCCTCACCATCAGATTATTTAGTGTCATGTCCCGGACACGCGTTGAGAGGTGGTCTTACCCGTCTGCAGAGATGCAGCCGGTGTATTCTACCGACTGGGCAAGAAAGGTCTTTTGATCAAGCTGTGTAGGTTTCACTTATCAGTAATGACCTTGAGAAAGGCATGAATCCATCAGTTCCCCTTCCAGCTATGGGTAAATTGTAGGGTATGCTGGGTTTTTTTTTAGCATTAGTAAGGCAACCGGTTCAGAAGAAAAACTAACTCTACTCCGCTTAAAAATGACCTTGTGTCACATCCTGCCCATGGCGGAGGGGTTGGGTAAATAAATACTTCTACTACTATAACGACTGCTTTTCCTGGCCTTGCATCTTATATTACAACTAACAATCCTATCATTTGTAAAGAGAATCAAGGCTGAGTAGTAAAAAGCTAGCTTTTTGCGTATAAACATGATTAAAATGTATCTGTGTTGATGTAAAATGATTCTAATGATTATAGGAAAACATATGCGTTTCCCATTAGGCAGGCCTGTTTGCGTCCTGTCGTCAGAAATATCAAAGTGACGGGTGTATTTGTGTAAAAAGCAAGGCGAGTGAAGATGCCCACTTTTAAGATCAGCTCAAAACAAACATGGACTCAGGAGGGGCCGCCCGTAACGGCCGATGGTAATCAGTTAAATAAAGGTCTCTGTCCCTTCGTTTTTCAGACGGTTTTCTGGGCATAACTAGTTTCCAAAGATAGATAGAGAGAAAAAAAGATATATATAGGAGGTGCCCGTGGAGTAATGGTTATCGTCGTAGGAAATGGACACGATGGCACGAGTTCAAATCCTGGACGAGACTGATTGCATTTCACATAGCACTAATACCCTTGGGAAACGTATGAATCCAATTATTCTCCCTCCAGATAGGGGTAAATCGTAGGGCAGTCTGGGTTCTTCAGCCTTGGTGAGGCAACTAGTCTAGGAGAAGGAAAACTCTGAATTCAAACCTGTTAAACTCCGCTTAAAATCATTGACCTTGTGTCATGTCCTGCCCGAGCGGAGGGGTTGGTAAATATAGATAGAGAGAAAAGGACACAGACAGACAGACAAAGAAAAATAAGATAGATAGATTTGATACTAAAAGCAACAGTCATAGGAACTGTGATAGATAGATAGATAGATAGATAGATAGATAGAAGTTTGGTTTTTTAGCGTAATGGCATATAAAAATTTGTGGGTAAATCGATGACATGGAAATTCTAGTAAAAGGACAAGAGTGGTTCTATTCAACATATATATGGTGTCTCAATTTACACGGTACCCATGTGACTGCTAATAATGGTGTACTCTTTTCTTGTTTCAGATTTTAAAATAGTATACTATAAAAACTAACCCTCGATCACAGTATCTCGGACAAGGGAGGAAATATATTTTTCGTCACTAATTTTTTGGAGACAATCATTCAAAACTGCCTCAAAATAGATACAACTCATTAATATGATAATAATTTATTACTGAGGTAAGAAACTAAAAAAATGTTGTATGTCCTGGATGTTGATATAATAACAATTAAAAAAAACATTGATTTGATGTCCCTACCTCAAAGGATGCATTTTTAGAGGGCGTGTTCGAAATGGTCACAATTTTGTTTGTTTCAGTATTAGATCATTATCCTATTAGTGAGTTGCATCTATTTTGAGACAACCTCTAACTGGAGAATAGTTGAGTTCATGCCTTTCGTAAAGGTGATCGTAACAGGTCGGTGGGAGTTCCAACTCGATTATTGGAATGTCGCTGCCCAGTCACTTCAGCATGTTACCCTCTACCCAACGAAGACTCTCCCAAAGAGAGAGAGAGAGAGAAAGAGAGAGAGAAAGAGAGAGAATATCCGTCTGTTTATATATATATATATGCAAAAATTGTAATTTTTTTCAAATGTATGAAACTTTTTGTGATAAATCCGATTGAAACAGGTGAGATTCTTTTCTCCTCAAAACAAGCATACCTACATTTTATCATTTCTAGAGCAAAATGCAATTAAATTCATACAATCAAATGAGATTTCACCAATGGCACGTGAGACCTGGGTTCAATCCCAGGTCGAGTCATACCAAAGACTCAAAAAATGGTAACGTATGCCTCCTTGCTTAATATTCAGCATTATAAAGTACAGATCAAGGGTAAAGTGGAGCAATCTAGGGAAAGGAGTAGCGCCCTCCCCTACACTTTGGTGTAGTAGCTATTGAAAAGGGGGTCCCTCGGGTCGCTCTCGACTAAGGTCGCCAACTTTTCTTCACTTATTCATTATTACTAAAAATCTGCAGCATTAGGTTTAGCTTTCTTTCCTTTTTTTTATATCAACCTTTGTTGGGTTATTTAATGCCAAAGCCGTCCCTGTGGAAGAACAGCATTGGTACAATTTAATCAAAAGCTTAAGGATTAAGCTTTCCCTGAGGAGATTATTCTGAAAGTAAACGTCAGGGAACGTCTGCAGCAGGGACACTCATTAACCGAAGATAGAATTGATTAAACTTAAAAGAATAAACTTTACATAAAAAAATGTATTGAGTATACTTATTTATGGCTCGTCTGGCTTATGCAGTGCTCACTTAGTACTCGCACCGAATTAGTGAAAAATTTTCTGCCCGGCCCCCGGAGACTGTCCTTAACATGATACCAGCTTTTCGGACAGAATTCATGGCTAGGCACCTGAGGCACCCGCCTATAATATGAAATGTCGACAGGATCAAGCATTTTTCTTTTGACGGCCGCACATAAATCTCGATTCGTGCGTACCCCTGCCGAAAATTATCTAGTGATAAATCCTACCTGATGGGACGCTGGATAAATATTACAAACGAGGCTCGTCCTGTTGACGCGTACGAGCCTCCCACCTACTGGGAACTCACTAAATTAACCCGATATCTGTTTCCTGCTCATTAACTGTTCTCTATGCATAGAAATAGGTTAAGGGTGAATTTCTGTGGGATTGTTGTCCTACACATGAATAAGTCTTATTACACCTCATTTGTGGACTGTTTTATGATGACTGACGTTTTGGTGCAAGTGCTAATTACTAAGGTTATTCTGGCTGTGGAAAGAAAGACTGCATACCCGATATTACTATGGGTTTAAATTTCCACAATATTTTAATTCTGGACAATATCTGGCAACTTAAACCTGACTTCAGACATTATATATATATATATATATATATATATAAGAGTGTGTTTGTGTTGTGTATACATCTTATTCTTTTTCCAATACTTATTCGATCTGGCCGCATTCCTTTGTCATCTATCTGGGACTTATTCAAGTGGTCTTTGGTTTATCTTGGTCTCCATGTCCTCTTCTGTTCTTATAAATGGAGAAAAATACTTTGTTTGATTTTCGACTTCCTTATTCACCCAAATTCCAACGTCAATCGTACGGCTGAAGTTATAGCTATTTTTAATCGTTCGTTCGTTCGTTCGTTTCGGCACCTTAGACTACTCTATCTGAATGAACTATTCTCACAACCAAACCAATCAATCAGAGAACTACTAAAAAGGTCAGTCAGGAGTCAAATCTTGTCTATCTTATCACTGTTTATTTTCCATGACTCTTCTAACGAATTAGCAGTTAACTTTTGAATTCATATATTTTGAATTCTACATTTACTTTAAAAAAAAAATAATAGTAAACCTATTCATTATGTAACATATGAATGTGTGTGCGTGTATGTATGTTTGTGGGCATGCAAACAGCACCATGCGGACACAGAATGTAGCCTGGAAGACAAGCCGGAAGCGATGGAGGATGGAGACGGATGGTGAAAAGAGAGAGAGAGAGAGAGTTAGGGAAACCAGTGTGAGTAGCATGACATGAAGATGATGAAGTCTATAATCGATTTAATTTGGAAGACCGGCCGGAAGTGATGGATGATAAGGAAGGAGAGAGAGAGAGAGAGAGAGAGAGAGAGAGAGAGAGAGAGAGAGAGAGAGAGAGAAAGAGCCAGGGAAATCCGTACTGTTAGCGCGACTTGATGATGATGATGATGATGAGAAAATATATAATGAAGAGAATGGTTTAATGAGGAAGATATTTGAGTGACGAACACTCCTACATATATATATATATATATATATATATATATTTCTTGAAGAAAAAACAAACGAAACCAATCACAAAGGATTATAAATTTATTTCCATCCTGTTACGCATTTTTTATCAAAAAGATCTGAAGAAGTCCTGTTAATTTTTTTTCGTGTTTTTGGAAATTTCAAAAATGCGTAACAGGATGGAAATAAATTTATAATCCTTTGTGATTGGTTTCGTTGTTTTTTCTTCAAGAAATTATTGCTCTGTATTATTGGTACATTGAGCTCTTTACCAGGAAAATTTAAATATTCATTCATGAATAATTTCTTGTCCTGATGGAATTACTCCTAACTCCGGTTTAACTGGACTAAGTATACTTATATATATATATATATAAGATGTTTGTTGAAGGTCCAAAGAAAGAATAAAAATATATTTTTTCAAAAAGGTAGGTCCATGAAGAGATTAATAAATAAATTAGAAAAAAAAAGAAAAATCTCTTCGTGTACCTATATATATATATATATATTGTACTTTCTTTGTCTAATGGTATATCAACCATCATGGATTATTTATACCAAATGCATCCTTGTTGAAGAATAGCAGTGATACTCTGGCAGGAGTTAGGGTTAGGGTTAGGGTTAGGGATGGAAAAATTCCTCTATTTCCTAAAGTCTGAAAGTGAACATAACTGTGTGACTTGAGTTCGAAGCTGTTGTCTGGCAACTTAGTCATTACATCAAGAGGAATCACCATGAATATATATATATATATATATCATCATCATGTCGTGCCGCTAGCCCAGATATCCCTGACCCGCTATCGCCACTTCTCCCTATCGTTCATCGCCTCTGGCAGTTCCTCGGGGCTACATCCCGTATCTT
>OY757935.1:56607419-56731306 GCA_963585895.1 Sepioteuthis lessoniana | reverse complement strand
CCTCTCTCTCTATCTATCTTTATATATATATATATATATATATATATATATATATATGTGTGTGTGTGTGTGTAAGATTGAAATTACGTACTCATAAACTCCCCTACTTAAAATTCCATGTTGATTACACAATCATGAAACAGATGTATTCTATTGGACGAAGTAGGAGTAATTAATACTCAATATTTCTCGCACAGTGCAAAAGCTGGTCGTATCGCGTGGGACCGGAGTAGGGAGTAGACAGATGGGACAGAGAAGAAACACACACACACACACACACATATATATATATATATATATATGTGTGTGTGTGTGTGTGTGTGTGTGTGTTATATATATATATATATATTTAAAGTTGGTCGTATTTAAAGAGTTTTACTGCAAAGCGTATTTCATCAAAATGCTATAACTATTTTATATCATTAATGTTATCTATCTATCTATCTATCTATCTATGAGCATGTTTGATTAAATAGTAAAGACGCATTTCATCAATATAATTTTATTAAGATCTTTTCAAGTTCCTGATAAGTGTCTTGGTTTCAGGTTGGAATTGGTGGATGAATTTACTAAAATTTACTCGAGCGTTTTCGGACCTTTCCGTTGATAGTGTTCTGTTTTTAAAATTTTTCAACATCTCAGTTTTATTTAACTTTGCGGTTACGTAATTTTGTTATGTTATGAAAACCTAAAAAAACTGTCAAAAACTCTTTAAAAAACACTCTTTATACAAGCAAGCAACCCCTGATGATAGCCTATGAAAGGTCCTTAAACAAAGGAAAATAAGCTTAAAATCATTGAAAAGAAATACAGAAACAATGTAAAAACTGAATTTATCATATTTACCAAGCCCTCCGCTCGGGCAGGATATTACACAAGGTCAATTTTTTAAGCGGAGTTTAACAGGTTTGAATTCCCAGTTTTCCTTCTCCTAGACTAGTTGCCTCACCAAGGCTGAAAAACTAGTCTGCCCTACTATTTACCCATAGCTGGAGGGAGAATAATTGGATTCATACCTTTCCCAAGGGTATTAGTGCTATGTGAAATGCAATCAGTCCAGGATTTGAACTCGTGTCGCCGTGTCCAATTCCTGCGACGATAACCATTACATCACGGTCACCTCCATTGCACCACTGGCACCTCCATTTATTAGATCATAGAAAAGATACCCGGATGATTTTCATATTTTGGAAATTTTCATCGGGCAATATAAATGATTTACACAATATTAACAATTTACATAACTTAGTCACAAACCTACATCCTAAAATAAAATTCACCGAGGTTTAAACTAAATTTTTTAAACATCCTCATTAAAAATCAAAGTAGTCAAATTATTACAGATATTTACCCCAAATCCACAGACCGCGCAAAACACCTTCATTTCAAGAGCCATCAGCCCACAAAAGTTGCATGAAACCAATTCCTTACACCCGATTATGTAGGATCTACACCATAGTCTAAAACCTCAGACAAACCGACCTGAAAGAATTACGCGAAACCCTTCACTTGATTGAGGATACCCGCAGTACTAATAAATAAAGGATTCTAATTAGCAGAAAAAATACCATTGGAAGAACTACACACCCCGCAAAAATATTGCAACGAACAACCCTTAGCATATGTCTCAACTTACAACAAAAACAACCCCGAGCGTTTCACAAAATTATCAAAGAATCCAGAACTTTTTTACTTTAAAATAGGGAGTTACCTTTCAATCACTCGGCATATTTACGCAATTCTATTTTTTTGTTGTTTTTTTTTTTTGTTTTTGTTGCTGTCACTGAAGTTTTGCATTTGGTTTTTGGTTACTGTTAAAAATGCAGTCGTGTTTGATCATAAATAATAGCAAATAATATCCATATTCACTATATTATATTCCACTGGAGAAAACTTCTTACAATTTGGTTTCCTTGTTTATTAATGAGTTAATTATCCAGACAGGTCATCTCCATGAGTTTCCAAACAAATTTTCATAACGAGAAATATATTCTCATTATTTTTATTATTATTATTATGAGAGTTTTTCACACCATTGCAAGCTGATGATTTCACACTTGATTTTAAATCACAGCTACTCTCCTCAAGTCTCCAGGTTTCTTCTCAATATTTTAGCCGATCTTAAGAATAATATAGTCTGAATGGTCATTACTTGTCCATTGATATCTAGTTCTTTTATCAATCCTTTGGTGATATTTCCAAGTGCACCAGTTACAGCTGGTAACACCGTCACCTTCATGTTCCATAGTTTGTTTTGTTCTCTTTCAAGGTCTAGATATTTATCTCTCTTTTTGCTTTCTTTTAATTTTACTCGGTGGTCTTTTGTGAAGGCAAAGTCCACTATTCGGCTAGTTCTCTTTCTTTTTGTTGACTTTCACAAGGCCTGGTCGTCTGGCCGAGATTAGGTGATCCGTTTATATCTCAAAACCCCAGAGAACTTCATGCATCTCATTGTCCAGAACGTATTCCAGGTTTTGCATATGCCACTTATTCGTATGGTCAAATTTAAATTTCTTGCATAACTCCCGATGGTTCACTTTTCCTACCCAGTCATGTCTAACCTTAAACTCGTTTTGTGCTAATTTGCTGAATTCACTAATTTTATGATTGATCATTTCGTCTCTAAAACCGTATAACCTACATTTGCTATTTTGTTGCATTTTATCAATTTTTGCTTCAACATAGTTTATTATTATTATTATTATTATTATTTACCCATTAGAGTTTTTCACATCAGCATTAGCTGATGGTCTTTCACTGGAGATTGAGTGACAGCAAGTCTCATCAATTCTCCAGGACTATTCTCCGTATTCTGGCCGTCTTCAATAATTATGTTGTTTGGATGGTCTCCAATCGGCCGCCAACTTCCAAATCCTCCAGGCCCTTGAGAGTTCTTCACACCTGCGTTAGCTGGTGGTTTTCCACAAGAGTCTAATTCTCCAGGACTCTTCTTAGTATTCTGATTGATTTCAATAATACTGTAGTTTCGATAGTCTCCAGTCGTCCTCTAGTTTTAAATCCTCCAGTCACAGTACCAACACTTTCGTGACTGTACGGACAACGCCAATTACCATCACCTTTATGTTACAGAAACGGCTCATTGGCCGAGTGGGCAGAGTGCTCGCCAATGGTCCGGGACACGCGGGTTCAATCCCAGGTCGCGATATACCAAAGACTTTAAAAATGGTACTTGATACCTCCTTGCTTAACACTGAGCATTATAAGGTACGTATCAAGGGTAAAGTGGGGCAATCCAGGTAAAGGAGAAGCTCCCTCCCCTACACCTCAGTGTAGTAGCTATTGAAAAGGAGGCCTTTTGGTTGCCCTCGACTACAGTCGCTCACTTTATGTTACATAGTTTTTTTCAGGTCTCTAGTTAGGTCTAGGTATTTCTCTTTTCACTATACTTTAATTTTACCTTGTGCTCAGCCTGAACGGCAATGTTAACTATTTAGCAGGTTCTATTTTTTGTTGTTGGTTATAACTAGGTCTGGTAGTCTGGTCGAGATGCCCGTGGTGTAATGGTTATCGTCGTAGGAAATGCACACGGCGACACGAGTTCAAATCTTGGACGAGACTGATTGCATTTCACATAGCACTAATACCCTTGGGAAAGGTATGAATCCAATCATTCTCCCTCCAGCTATGGGTAAATAGTAGGGCAGACTAGATTCTTAAAAATTAAGCTTGTGTAATATCATGCCCGAGCGGAGGGGTTGGGAGAAAGGAGGTGCCTGTAGTGTAATGGTTATCGTCGCAAGGAATGGACACGGAGACACGAGTTCAAATCCTAGACGAGACTGATTGCATTTCACATAGCACTAATACCCTTCGGAAAGGCATGAATCCAATTATTCTTGCTCCAGCTATGGGTAAATAGTAGGGCAGACTAGGTTCTTCAGCCTTGGTGAGGCAACTAGTCTAGGAGAAGGAAAACTCTGAATTCAAAGTTGTTAAACTCCGCTTAAAGAAATTGACCTTGTGTCATATCCTGCCCGAGCGGAGGGATTGGGTAAATAGGGTAGTCTGGCTGAGATTTAAATTTCTTGCTTTTGTTAAATTTAAATTACCCAGGGGGTAATTTTCCACGCTTACCCGTGTCTAGCCTTATAATCTCATTTCGCTAATTTGCTGCATTCGATTTTATTTGTTTGCTCTAAATACTGTATAAATTTTGTGTTGAAACATTATATAAACTATATAAATTCTTATTTCCAGTTGACGCAAACAAGATAAAAAGTTGAAAAAATGTTAAATTTGGTTTAAATTCTGCTACTACAAATTGTAAAAAGTCAATGTGTATTATACACAAGAGATGTTTATCCAGAATTTCATAGCCAAAAGTTAGGAATATATATTATACACGAATGTACATTATACATTAGGGAAATCATAAATCTCCTAAAGTTACACTCATATTAAAAATATCTCTTCACAAAATTTCCCCGAATTTTTTCAAAACAATATCAACTTCATAAAATAATATAGACGATATAATTGGCAAATCTCTTTTATGTGGATTTATCTTTTATAATAACAAATGTTTTGTTAGTGTAAATTTTTAACAAACAAAAAATATAAAAGAAAAAGTAATTGATTAGTTGTATTACTAAAATATCGATTATATGGAAATCAAACCTGACCGATAAAATAAAGCGCAGTTTCTTCCAGGCAGCGGTCGCATCGATACTGCTATATGGATGCACTACATGGACTCTAACAAAACGGCTGGAAAAGAAGCTTGACGGCAATTACACAAGAATACTGCGAGCAATCTTGAACAAGTCCTGGCGGCAACACCCCACAAGACACCAACTGTATCGTTACCAGCCTCCTATCACGAAAACTATTCAAGTTAGACGAACCAGACATGCAGGACAATGCTGGAGAAACAGGGACGAACTCATAAGTGATGTACTCCTATGGACCCCCACATATGGCCGAACAAAAGCAGGACGACCAGCACGAACATACATTCAGCAACTATGTGAGGATACGGGATGTAGTCCAGAAGACCTGCCGGAGGCGATGAACGATAGGGAAAAGTGGCGAGAGAGGGTCAGGGATATCCGTGCTACAAGCACGACATGATGATGATGATGACTAAAATATTCATCATCATCTCGTGCCACTAGGCCAGATATCCCTGACCCTCTCTCGCCACTTCTCCCTCTCATTCATCGCTTTTGGCCGGTATTCAGGGCTATATTCCGTATCCTCACATAGCTGCTGTATGTATGTTCGAGCTGGTCGTCCTGCTTTTACTTGGCCATATGCGGGGGTCCATAGGAGTACATCACTGATGAGTTCGTCCTTGCTTCTCCAGCAGTGTCCTGCATGTCTGGCTCGTCTAACCTGTATAGTTTTCGTTATGGGAGGCAGGTGGCCGTACAGCTGGTGTCTTGTGGGGTGTTGCCGCCAGGACTTGTTCAATATTGCTCTCAACATTCTTGTGTAATTGCCGTCTAGCTTCTTCTTCAGCCGTTTTATTAGCGTCCAAGTAGTGCATCCATATAGAAATATCGATACAACCGCTGCCTGGAAGAAACTGCGCTTCATTTTATCGGTCAGGTTTGATTTCCATATGATCGAGTGCCTATCGACAGCTGTCCATGCTTTCGTTAGTCGCGTGTTGATGTCTTTGTCGGTTGATGAGACGCTGCTTCCTAGGTAGGTGAATTTGTCTATGTTTAATTAAACATACATCATTTTTATTGGTAGCTTTTTAAGATATAGACATAACAAAATTACATAGTATTCATTACGACTTCAGATGAGAAATCTGAACTTGCAAATAAAAATAGATTTAGTTTACGAATGCAGGATGTAAGTTTTTTTGACACCTTATTTTAAAAATGTGATTGAAAATTTAGATTGCCATTCTTAAGTATTTTCTTGCTTTTGCCAGATTTATAACAGTCCAAATGATAAACAATTAAAAAAAGGAAAAAAAGAAAAACAATTTTTCATTAAATGACATAAAATTATATTGTTGTAAAGTCAATGTTTACTTTTATCAGTAAATCTGCCAAAAATAAAATGTCAGATGAAGATGATTTAATGTTATTCTTTTTGTTTCTTTTTAATTTTATTTCAGTCTGTGTAAGCTCATATACTACTTAAATAGCTTTTAACTTGGTAAAAAATGTCTCTGAATTTATTCTAAACATTTTGAAAGATAATTAATGCCATACCATTTTCGTAAAATTTCATTATTGGCAATATCAAACAAGTCCTGGGGGCAAAACCCCACAAAGCTCCAATTATACGGCCACCTGCCTCCCATCACGAAAACTATCCAAGTTAGACGAACTAGGCACGCAGGACACTGCTGGAGGAGTAGGGATGAGCCCATAAGTGATGTACTCCTATCAACCCCCACATATAGCCGAGCTAAAGCAGGACGACCAGCTAGAACATACATACAGCAGCTGTGTGAGGATACGGGATGTAGCCCAGAAGACCTGCCAGAGGCGATGAACGATAGGGAAAAGTGGCGAGAGAGGGTCAGGGATATCCGTGCTGCCTGCATGACATGATGATGATGATTATTATTTTTATCAATATTATTATTATTTGCAAGTTTGTTTTTTTTTATGTCAGCGTTAGCATTTGATCTTTCACTGGAGTCTGAGTGACATCAAGTCTCCAAAAGTCTCCAAGACTTCGTATTCTCCGTATTCTAGCCCATTTTAACCATGCAGTGGTCTGGACGGTCTCAATTCTTCTTTCGATTGTCAGTCTTTCCAGTCTTTTCTTCTAAATCCGTTCCAAACGTACCAGTTGGTATCGTGGATCACCCTCATGCTTTACATCTCAGAAAACCAAACCTTCTTTAAAATCCTTCTCGCTTTGGAGCTTGAATTAAAATTCGCAGACTCGGCTCAAATTTCAATCATCCTTTTCCTGTAACCTCTTTGTGTACCGTTGCTTTTGAAGTAACAGTGCATTACATTTTTGCTATATTCTCTAGTTCATTTTTTCTTTTGATGCCTCTCCAGCAATGGCTTGGTTGGGTTTTATGGCATATCAACCATTGTAGGTTACTTAATGTTAAATCTTCTTTACACAAATATATTAAATATACATATGATTTGGTTTAGTTTGGTTTTATGGCATGTCAACCATTGTAGGTTACTTAATGTTAAATCTTCTTTACACAAATATATTAAATATACATATGATTTGGTTTGGTTTGGTTTTATGGCATGTCAACCATTGTAGGTTACTTAATGTTAAATCTTCTTTACACAAATATATTAAATATACATATGATTTGGTTTGGTTTAGTTTTATGGCATGTCAACCATTGTAGGTTACTTAATGTTAAATCTTCTTTACACAAATATATTAAATATACATATGATTTGGTTTGGTTTGGTTTTATGGCATGTCAACCATTGTAGGTTGTTTAATGCCAAATCTTTTTTGATATATATTAGATATATGATTTCTAAACACATTTTGTAGATAACATTTTTAAATAAAGCTGTGTTCATTTTTAGGCTCCCGTCTATGGGTCAAATAGATAAGCTTGAAAATTATTAGTATTGATTAGGAATCATCATCATCATGTCGCGCCGCCTGCGCAGATATCCCTGACCGTCTCTCGCCATTTCTCCCTATCATTCATCGCCTCCGGCAGGTCTTCAGGGTTACATCCCGTGTCCTCACACAGCTGCTGTATGTAGGTTCGTGCTGGTCGTCCCACCCTTGCACATCCATGTGTGGGGGTCCACAGGAGTACATCGCTTATGAGCTCGTCCTTGCTTCTCCAGCAGTGTCCTGCGTGTCTGGTTCGTCGAACTTGTATAGTTTTTGTGATGGGGGGCAAGTGTCCGTATAGTTGGAGTCTCGTGGGGTGTTGTCGCCAGGACTTGTTTAATACTGCTCTCAACATTCTTGTATAATTTCCGTCCAGCCTCCTTTCCAGCCGCTTCGTAAGCGTCCATGTGGTGCATCCATATAGCAGTATCGACACAACCGCTGCCTGGAAGAAACTGCGTTTCATTTTATCAGTTAGGTCCGACTTCCATATGATCGAGAGCCTATCGATAGCTGTCCATGCCTTCGTCAGTCGTGTGTCGATGTCCTTCTCGGTTGATGAGACGCTGCTTCCTAGGTAGGTGAATTTGTTGACTAGTTTCAGAGAGGCTCCGTCTAGTGTGGCAATGTTGCCCGTTTGGTTGTAACACATATATTCGGTTTTGTTTGCATTGACATGGAGGCCAATGCCAGCTGCGGCTCGTTCCAGACTATGCAGTAGTGTCTCTGCTTGATTAGGCGTATTCGCTAGTAACGCCAAGTCATCAGCGTAGTCGGCGTCCGTGATTGTTTTTGCGGGGTACCTTTTGCTTCTTCTCTTAGTCAGCTGGAAGCCATTTTCTCTGATTTTGTCGATCGAAGTCCTAAGCACATAGTCTAGACAGATGATAAAGAGGTACGGGGCTAGTGTGTCTCCTTGTAGTACTCCTGCAACTATGTCGAAGTATTCCGTGTCTCCATCTGGTGAACGTAATGGAATCATAATTGGTTTCAGAAAAATGATTATTATTATTAGATAAAATTATTAATGTTAGATAGGAATACTTGAAACCTCTAAGATACGGGTAGATTATTTGTCCTAAGAATAGCTAGTTGAAGATTTAATTGTTTACAAAGGATTATCATATTCATCCAACCCCTCCGCTCGGGCAGGATATGACACAAGGTCAATTTTTTAAGCGGAGTTTAACAGGTTTGAATTCAGAGTTTTCCTTCTCCTAGACTAGTTGCCTCACCAAGGCTGAAGAACCTAGTCTGCTCGACTATTTACCCATAGCTGGGGGGGGGAGAATAATTGGATTCATACCTTTCCCAAGGGTATTAGTGCTATGTGAAATGCAATCAGTCTCGTCCAGGATTTGAACTCGTATCACCGTGTCCATTTCCTACGACGATAACCATTACACCACGGGCACCTCCTACAGAGGATTATTATCATTAGCTATTTGAAATTATATAACTGTGCAAATTAATTATCATTTAATAGGAATATTTACATGAAATTACGAAAAGCTTTTCACATAAAATTACTCAATATGGGTTGACATGCCGTAAAACTAAACAGATTTCCAAAATTATCTATCAATCGATCTATCTATCTATCTATCTCAGTCTTTTATGATCTATCTATCTATCTATCTGTTTGTAACGGTAATAAAAAACGGCACAATATAGCAAGATAAAGCCATTCTAAAGCCATTCACTTTAATGTTCTGAATAAAGATTTTGTGGTTCTTGCGTTTATACTGAATGTGATCTTTGGTTTATTGTTTTTAATGGCATATCTAACTTTGTGGGTTATTCAATGCCAAATTTATTCTTGTGGGAGAACAGTTGAAGTACTAGTTAACCCACAACTGCGAGTAGATAAAAGGGTTGATGCATTTCTAAATAGTATATGTCTGAAAGTGAACGTAATAGCGTAACTGGAGTTCGAACTCGCTCGCTATTATGTCATAGTCCAGCACGTTAGCCACTACGTCACGGAGTCTACTTCCGAATCTTACCTTTTAACCCCTGAAATTATTGATGTAACTAAGATTACTATGAAACACTAATTAGAAATCCTCGCTCTTTCCTAAATAGAAGCATAGATATCATCATGGACAGCTGTTAACTCTGAAAGGCTAATTAGACCCCTTCACTCATTCCTAAATAGAAACATCGATATCATAAATCTCTTTTACGATTAGAACCCACCGGGTTCAAGGGTTGTTAAGGTAACCTTAAATTATATTTTTTAAAGCTGACTATTACCCGAGTGTTTCCAATATTTATTCGTTTATTTTCTTTTAGAGTTATTACCGAGCGGGTATGATTTGTAATGAGATATCGGAACTCAGATCTGATGACCTGAGGTGAACTTTTAAGTTCTTTAGATTAAAAACTAACACGAGGTTTGCCAAATTATAGGAGCTAAAAGCATTAACACATCGAGTCAATCCATTGCAATGCCCGTAGTAATCCATGAAGAACATCCCTAAATATTGATAAAAAAACGATGATAGTGTTCAAAAGATTACAAATCCAATCGGTTGGGGCTGCAGAATCTCTACAGAGGGGTAAGGATATGACACTAAAGAGATCCCGGTGTCGAGGTTTCAGTTCTGGAGCTGTGAATAATGGGGAGTACATCTTTATTACCATTGCTTCCAATGTACACTCTGATTCGGAGTGTTAGCACGTGTCATGAATCAAGCAGGACTATCTAAACTCGAAAACTAACTATGTGCAAAAAATGATTTTTATTAAATTGAATTATTGACATTAGAAAGCAATAATGTTGAATAGAATAAAACTGAAAGTGCTCCATAGCCCGTGTCATGAATCAAGCTGAATCATGTGTCGTGAATCAAGCACGTGTCATGAATCAAGTAGAACTATCTAAGCTGGAAACCATTTAGCGTTGTGAAAAAATGATTTTTTTATTAAATTGAATTATTTGTATTTGATAGCAATAATGTTCAATATAATTAAAAGTGCTTGATAGCAATAGTTGAAACCTTTTAACTATGGGCAAACAAATGATTCGTATTAAATTGAATTATTAGTTTTGGATTTTAAAAAATTAAGACTAACTAAATTCACATTCTGACTCGTTTAAACATCATGTCATCAGAAAACTATTTGCTTAGAAATCATATATATGATAAATATGTATTAAACGTACTTGGTATTAAATGATTCTTAAGGGTTGAGATGCCGTAAAACACTACCAAATCAAACGAAGGTAAACGATTACAGAACCAAACACAAAAGAAAGCGTTCGAGGGCAATCTAGAAAAAAGATATTTCATTTTTAAGGTTGGCAACCCTGATTTGATAATCAGTTGATCAATATTGATCAAGAAGAGAAATTGTGGATTGTTACAATGTGTCAGGAGGCGTAACGGTTCTCTTTTTAGTCGGAGACTCGAGTTCAAATCCGGGAAGAGGTTGTTTGGGTTTCACTTCGTGCCAATTCAATCGGGAAAGGCATGAATCCATTCGTTCTCTTCCCCAACTATGAGTAGAGAGTAGGGTAGGCTGGGTTCTTTAGCCTTAGTTAGGCCACCGACCTAGAAGAAAGAAAAATCTTCATTCGAACCAACTTCACTTTGATTAAAAGTGACCTTGTGACACATAATGTCCGTTGTAGAGTGTGTTAGGAAAATGGAGCAGTATATCAGCCTTCGAAACAATGAGGCAGAAACTTTTAACAAATTAACACAGGCGTATAGAGATTAAATACTGTGCCGGGCATATGTTTTTAGGTTGCGCAAGGAATTTTGGGATAATTGAACGACTGTAAATGATTAACCCCGTTAATAAGCAGTCTTTATTCATGAATATAACAAACTATATATATATATATAAAACATGGAAACGTCTTTGTCTATGTGTGGTGTTCTAAGAAAACTATTCTGAAGGAGATCAAGTTTATATTAAATTAAGTTTTAAGAACTTTTTTACCCAGTCTCATGATTCAATAGAGCGATGGCCCAGTCGACTGGGGCAGCAGAATACACCGACTGCATCTCTGCAGAGGTGTAAGACTCCTCCAGTGAGTGTCCTGTTTATGACTCTAAACTATCTGATAATGCTGGAGCTTTGAAGAATGCAGAATAGCCTTTCATTGCCATCTCTCTGGCCTGGAATAGTAGCACCTGATAAGGATCCTATCTATGGGTCAAATATAACTGTTTGACATTCAAACTCCAGTCACGCTATTACGCTCACCTTCGGACGAATACCCTTGGGAAAGATACTGACCGTTCCACTTTGCGCTAAGCTATGGGTTTAGTAGAATCACTGCTGTTCTACAAGGATGGATTTGGCATTAACCAAATAGATGCCAAACCAACCCATTCAATAGAGAAACGTTTTTGAAGCTGTCATGTACAGAAAGAATCTATGACACGATACCTGATGGAACTTACGAGGTGCATACGATAAGTTTTCGGACTTTTTTCGTATGGGCATTTAAAATTTTTTGTAGACAGTTGAAAATTAAGTATGTTATTGCTATACATAGAATGAGATGACTGACCAACTTTTATGATTTCAGCTTCAAAGGAACAGCTACAGCAATAATTGGAATACACCCTATTAAAGCCTGATTGTCACAGCTGGTGAATTTCAAGAATGCAATCTGACATTTTAGAAGAACGATATGCAGTAAAATTCTGTTTTTAACTTGGAAAAAATGTCACAGAAACGTATGGAATGCTTCAGACAGCTTTTTGAGCATCTTGCATGAATCTAGCATCAGTTTTTGAGTGGCATAAGAGATTCAAGGAAAGCAGGGAGTCTGTGAGGGTTAGGGTTACTATGTTGAGGTTTTAAGGGAGTTCAGGAAGAGATTACGTCGGAAGAGGCCAGCACTCTTCAAACTGGGTAAGTGGCATTTCCACCTGGACAATACACCTATCCACAATTCCATCCTTGTCACAGACTATTTGTGCAAGATGGGCATCAAGACAGTTCCTCAGGCTCCCTATAGTCAAGGCCTTGCTCCCTCTGACTTTGAGTTATTCCCTAAGCTCAGAGGCTGTTTTATGAGATAATTGAGGAGATGAAAGAGGCTGTAACGAAGGTCATTGACACGCTCACACAAGAGGACTTCGATGGGGCCTTCCAGAAGTTGTTGGGACGGCACAAGTACATTGCAGCCGGAGGAGATTACTTCGAAGTGGACGAGAGTTTCATATGTGTACTATCTATAAAAGGGCCAATACGAAAAAAGTCTGGAAACTTATCGTATGCACCTCGTAATTGACAATTGTGTACGCTCTCTTCTTGTTTTTGAGCTGTGCACGAATATCATTATCTGCTTCTTTCTCCAAATATGCATGCACAAGTTAAAAAAAGAAGGTGAACAGGAATTTTTTTCTCAAAAGATTACCTTGAAAAATATCCAGAAATTTCACCTGACCAAAATGCAGTCGCCGAGTTGACGAGGACAGTAGAATACATCGGCTGCTTTTCTATAGCGGGGTAAGATCCCCCAACGAGGCACCTGGATAAGACATTAAACAATTTGATGGAGAGGTTCCAGTAATGCAGGAGCTTTGGGGAATGTGGAGTACCTCTTCATTGCTATCACTCCCAGGTCAACTCTGGTCTGGAGTGGTAGCACTTGATAGGTTCTTATCTATGGGTCAAATAGAACTAAACTGCGTATTTATGGTAAACTTAATTGCTTGAAATAGAACTGTTTTTGACATTGAACCTGTACGTACGCTCAACTGAATTGTTTGAAATTGAACTGTTTTGATATTCAACTGTGTAAACAAAATCTATACTTATACTAAAATGAATTGTTTGAATTAGAAATATTTGTTTAAACTGAATAGCTTGAAATAGAAATGTTTTTAACAATTAAACTGTGTACTTATACTAAAGGGAATTGTTTGAAATAGAACTGATTATTTGTTTAAAAATGGATTTGGCTTTAAATAAACTACAAAGGTTGATGTGCCATAAAACTCAAACTAACAAAATGCAATCGAGAGCGTATATAAAGGAGAGCTAAAAATGGTTTTTACGACTCGCAAGAGTGAGAATATTTGAGGCAAGTGATTGGAGGGATAAGTTTTACTCACTCTGCAGGGGTTGCACTCTTCGTTTTCTATGTCCCACAGACAAGGCTGAATGACGCTTTTAAAAAATGCATGATTGTCACTATTAAAGTGATTCGTTGCGGTTCAAACCTCCTTTTTTTTTATCATCACATGTCACCTTGTTTGTCCAGAAGGAAGAAAGGAAGGGAGAACGATTGAACTGAATGAAATTAGGTAAGAAGGACAAAAGAACCAAATAAAAGAAGGAAGATGAGAAAGAAGAAATAACTCAATGAAAGAAGGAAGGAAGGAAGGACGGAAAAATCGAAGGAGAAAGGAAAAGACATATCAAGGAAGGAAAGAAGAAAAGAAGGAAGGAAAGGCGGACGTACTGAAGCAAAGAAGGAAGAAGGACGAATGAACTCAATGAAAGACGGAAGAGTGAAAGAATTGGATGAAAAAAGAAGGACGAATAAACCGAATGAAAGTTGGAAGGATGGAAGAGCAATTGAATTGAAAGAAAGAAGAGAATATGAATAAAGCAAATTAAAGAAAGAAGGTCAATTGAAAGAAAGAAAGACGGAGAAAGGTACCAAATAAAAGAAGGAAAGACAAAGGAACTATATGAGAACGAATGAACTGTATAAGGGAAGATAGACAAACCAACGGAATAAAAGAAGAAAGGACGAACGAACACTATGAAAGAAGGAAGAGAAAAAGAACTAACTGAAAGAAGAATGAATGAAAAATTAAATGAAAGATGGAAGGACGAATGAACTGATTGAAAGAAGAAAGAGCGAAAAAGTTGAATGAAAGGAAGAAGGATAAATGAACCATACGAAAGGAGAAAAAGAATGAAATAGAGAAGGATGAAAGAAATTAAGGAAAGAAGAAAGAACTAATGAATAGAATGAAAGTAGGAAGAGGGAAAGATAAAATGAAGAATAAACGGAATGAAAAAAGAAAAACTAAATAAACTAAAGTTAAGAAGGAAGGATGATTGAATTGAATGAAAAAAGAATGGATGAAATAACAATGAAAGATGGATGAACGAATAAAGTTAAAGGTAAGAAACGTAACGCCAAGTGAAAACAATAAGAAATGTAACGTGAGATGAGATGAGGTGAGAAATGTAACGCTTGTTGAGAACAGGAGAGAAATGTTACGCGAGGTGGAAACAGGTGAGAAATGTGACCCAAAGGGAGAACGTAAGAGAGATGTGACGCAAGGTGAGAACAGGTGAAAATTGTGACACTAGTTGAGAACAGGTGAGAAATGTGACGAGAAGGGAGAACGGAAGAGATATGTGATGCAAGGGGAGAACAGGTGAAAATTGTGACACTAGTTGAGAACAGGTGAGAAATGTGACGAGAAGGGAGAACGGAAGAGATATGTGACGCAAGGTGAGAACAGGTGAAAATTGTGACACTAGTTGAGAACAGGTGAGAAATGTGACGAGAAGGGAGAACGGAAGAGATATGTGATGCGAGGGGAGAACAGGTGAAAATTGTGACACTAGTTGAGAACAGGTGAGAAATATGACGAGAAGGGAGAACGGAATAGTGATGTAATGAGAGGTGAGAACAGGTGAAAATTGTGACACTAGTTGAGAACAGGTGAGAAATGTGACGAGAAGGGAGAACGGAAGAGATATGTGATGCGAGGGGAGAACAGGTGAAAATTGTGACACTAGTTGAGAACAGGTGAGAAATGTGACGAGAAGGGAGAACGGAATAGTGATGTAATGAGAGGTGAGAACAGGTGAAAATTGTGACACTAGTTGAGAACAGGTGAGAAATATGACGAGAAGGGAGAACGGAAGAGATATGTGATGCAAGGGGAGAACAGGTGAAAATTGTGACACTAGTTGAGAACAGGTGAGAAATGTGACGAGAAGGGAGAACGGAAGAGAGATGTGACGCAAGGTGAGAACAGGTGAAAATTGTGACACTAGTTGAGAACAGGTGAGAAATGTGACGCGAAGAGAGAACGGAAGAGATATGTGATGCGAGGGGAGAACAGGTGAAAATTGTGACACTAGTTGAGAACAGGTGAGAAATGTGACGCGAAGGGAGAACGGAAGAGAGATGTGACGCAAGGTGAGAACAGGTGAATATTATGACACTATTTGAGAACAGGTGAGAAATGTTAAACGAGGTAAGAGCAAGTGAGAACTGGTGAGAAATTTGACGCTAGAAGAGAGCAGGAGAAAAATGTGACACTAGTTGAAAACAGGAGAGAAATGTTATGCAAAGCGAGAACAGGTGAAAAAAGTGACACTAATTGAGAACAGGAGAGAAATTTGACGCGATAAGACAGCAGGAGAGAAATGTGACGCGAAGAGACAGCAAGGGAAGAATGTGACGTGAGAAGACAGCAGGAGAGAAATGTGACGCGTGGAAACAGCTGGAGAGATATGTGGCGCGATAAGACAGCAGGGAAGAAATGTGACGCGAGGAAACAGCAGGGAAGAAATATGATGCGAGGAAACAGCAGGGGAGAAATGTGACGCCAGGAGACAGCAGGAGAGAAATGTGACGCGAGGAGACAGCAGGAGAGAAATGTGACGCGTGGAAACAGCTGGAGAGATATGTGGCGCGATAAGACAGCAGGGAAGAAATGTGACGCGAGGAAACAGCAGGGAAGAAATATGATGCGAGGAAACAGCAGGGGAGAAATGTGACGCCAGGAGACAGCAGGAGAGAAATGTGACGCGAGGAGACAGCAGGAGAGAAATGTGACGCGTGGAAACAGCTGGAGAGATATGTGGCGCGATAAGACAGCAGGGAAGAAATGTGACGCGAGGAAACAGCAGGGAAGAAATATGATGCGAGGAAACAGCAGGGGAGAAATGTGACGCTAGGAGACAGCAGGGAAAAAATGTGACGCGAGGAGACAGCAGGAGAGAAATGTGACGCGAGGAGACAGCAGGAGAGAAATGTGACGCGTGGAAACAGCTGGAGAGATATGTGGCGCGATAAGACAGCAGGGAAGAAATGTGACGCGAGGAAACAGCAGGGAAGAAATATGATGCGAGGAGACAGCAGGGGAGAAATGTGACGCTAGCAGACAGCAGGGAAAAAATGTGACGCATGGAGACAGCTGGAGAGATATGTGACGCGAGGAGACAGCAGGAGAAAAAAGTTACGCAAGGCGAAAGCAGGAAAGAAATGTGACGGGAAGAGAAGAATGTTACGTGAGGTGAGAACAGGAGAGATATGTTATGCTAGGTGAAAACAGGTGAGACATGTGACACGAGGGGAGAACAGGGGAGAAATGTGACGTGAAGAAATATCAGGAGGGATATGTTACGCGAAAGGGGAACAAATTAGAAATATAATGCAACCCTCTCAACCACTCTACTTACTTTCTCATTAATTTCGTGGGACGTACTGAAATCAAATCGGTTTTTATCGCACGAAGGAACGCAACGATCTCAGCCCTTGGGAACAGAATCGGTGAGCCGAGTTCAAATCCTGGATAAAGCTGTTTGTGCTTCACTTCACGGAAAAGCATGAATTCATCTGTTCTCTTCACCCAGCAATAGTTGTTTTGGCTTGTTTTTATGGCATATCAACCATAATTGGTTATTTAATGTCAAATCCTATTTATACATATATGTTAAGTTTATATAGAATTTGGTTTCGTTGGGTTTTATGACATATCAACCATTGTAGGTTATTTATGGGCAAATTCTCTTTATACATATAAATTTACTATATATGATTTGGTTTGGTTGGGTTTTATGGCATATCAACCATTGTAGGTTATTTAATGCCAAATCTTCTTTATACATATATATCTAATATATATGATTTGGTTCGGTTGGATGTTATGACACATCAAACATTGCAGATTATTTAATGCCAAATCCACTTTATACATATATATTAAACATATAAGACCCATGAACTCATTACATCCTGTTGTTTTATGGTCAATCTTTATACATATATATTCAATATATATGATTTGGTTGGGTTGGTTTGGGTTTTATGGTATATCAACCATTTTTGTTTTTTAATGCCAAATACTCTTTATTCATGTATATTAAATATATATAATTTGGTTGGGTTTGGTTTGATGGCATATCAACTCTTGTAGGTTATCTAATGCCAAATCTTCTTTATACATATATATCTAATATATATAATTTGGTTTGATTGGCTTTTATGATATATCAACCATTGCAGATTATTTAATGCCAAATCTTCTTTATACATATATATATATATTAAATATATAAGATCCATGAACTCATTACATGCTGTTGTTTAATGGTCAATCATGTAAAAACTAAGCAGGATAATCTATCTATCTATCTATCTATCTATCTATCTATCTATCTATCTGTCTGTCTATCTATCTATCTATCTATCTATCTATCTCAGTTTGTTCAGATATGTATGTATGTATGTATGTATCTATCTATCTATCTATCTATCTATCTATCTATCTATCAGAGTCGTTGAAAAGATTATAAGCTTCACCAAAAAAGAAGCGTCATAGATGAACATTTTTGTGGCAACACAAAACCACGGAAAATCTTTAAAAACTAATTCAGATTTTGCTTGTTTTATAAGAAGTGTTTGAGTGTTGCCGCAGAGAAAATGTTTAGTTTTCACTTCTTTTAGGGCGAGACTTAAAACCTTTTGAATAACATCGTATATTCGCATATATATATATATATATATATATATATATATATATATATATATATATATATATGCCAACTTTTTTCAAATCTATTTACCTCAGTATAA
The DNA here is from genome assembly GCA_963585895.1 of Sepioteuthis lessoniana. Lineage (NCBI taxonomy): Eukaryota > Metazoa > Mollusca > Cephalopoda > Myopsida > Loliginidae > Sepioteuthis > Sepioteuthis lessoniana. Next base: position 56,712,957 of record OY757935.1, on the reverse strand, counting down.
TCTATCTATCTATCTATCTATCTATCTATCTATCTAATTTTCTTCATATGTATCAGTCTCTCTATTTATCTTATGATACCATTATCGTAAGAAAAAATGCATAGAAAGATTGAAAGGATTTTTTTAAATGGAAAGAATTAAGTGAGGGTGAATAGAAGTAGATATCTAAATAAAGAAGAAGAAGAAGAAGAAGAAGAAGAAGAAGAAGAAGAAGAAGAAGAATCTGTGTTGCAAATAGGAATAAGTCCCACGGGAAAAAGGAGAAGGTGAAGGAAACAGAAAAAACATAAAGTAAGTAAAAAAAAGACTAAATAAAATGTGAACGTTACTGCAAAAGAAGAAAGAATAGAATAATTAAAAAAAAAAAAGGACTGAAAGAAAGCGACGAAGGTGCGCATCAGCAACAACAACAACAACATCAGCAACATCAACAACAACAAAAAATACACAATTAGAAAGAAATAAACTAAAAAAAAAAATTATAAATGTAACAATAAAAAAAAAAAAAAAAATAGAGAAAAATGCTGAGTCACAAATTACCGCCCAAATAAAGGCTTGGTGTGTGGTTGAGGGTGCAAATGATATGCAGTTGGGGGTTTTTAAAAGAGGTAAAGCTTAATGATTGGAGTTTGACAATGAATGGGCGGATAGCTGTTTGTTGGAGATAAACAGAAGAAGAAGAAGAAGAAGAAGAAGAAGAAGAAGAAGAAGAAGAAGAAGAAGAAGAAGAAGAAGAAGCAATAAATAAATAAATAACGGCCCCGAAAGAAACAAGCAATAAAATCTGGTGTAAACAGATTGAAAAAGAATCGGGGCGTGTATGGGGAAGAATGATGTTCTGTGTTTGAAAAACAGAAAAAGTACAAAAAAATAGGGGGTAAAAAAAAAAAAAAAATGGAAGAATTAGAAAATAATTATTGCAACCAAAAATGGGAAAAGAAATTAACGCTGGATACATTTGGAAAATTAAAAAAAAATCTGGGAAAATGTAAAGGACAAAAAATTTAAAACAAAAAATTATTAATGTACTTTAGAGAGAGAGAGAGAGAAAGAGAGAGAGAGAGAGAGAGAGAGAGAGAGAGAGAGAGAGAGAGAGAGAGAGTGTGTGTGTGTGTGTGTGTGTAAATATATGAGTGTGAGAGAGAGAGACTGTGTGTGTGAGTGAGAGAGAGAGATGCTGGACTGAGAGAGGTTGGAATGAGAGAGAGAGAGAGAGGTAGAGAGAGGGAGAGAGAGAGGGAAAGTGGGAGATTGTATGTGAGAGTGTGTGTGTATGAGAGAGACTCTGTGTGTGTGAGTGTATGACAAAGAGAGAGAGAGAGAGAGAGAGAGAGAGAGAGAGAGAGAGAGAGAGAGAGCATGGATATATTTGGAAATTTTTTTAAATTTGGGGAAATGAAGGAAAGAACAAAAATTATATGAAAACAAAGAGATTAATAATGTACGTTAGAGGGAGGGGGAGAGCGAGACAGAGACAGAGAGAGACTGTGTGTGTATATGTGTGTGAGTGAGAGAGACAGACACTGTGGAGGTTTGTGTGAGAGAGAGGGGGGGCTAGAGTGTGTATGTGAGAGGGAGAGTGTATGAGAGAGAGAGAGAGGGAGAGAGAGAGAGAGAGTGTGTGTGTGTGTGTTTGTATGAGAGAGAGAGAGAAAGCGAGCATGGAAACCAAGAAAAAGTGAAGAAAGGAGATTCAAAGAAAGAAAGAAAGAAAGAAAGAAAAAGCGAATGAAAACAACATTCAGAAAGAAAGAAAGAAAGAAAGAAAGAAAGTAAGAACGAGTATATCAACGGAGGGGAGGGTAAAGAAATATGCACATAAAGAATGAAACCTGAGGATAGAAAGAAGTAGAATGAAAGTAAATCATGGGAGAAAAAAAAGGATGTAAAGAAATAAATAAAGAGAAGTAAAGAAAGGAAGAATAAAAAACGAAAGAAAAACCAAACAGAGAGAAAGAAAGAAACAGAAGACACTCCACCCCTACCAAAAAAAAAAAAAAAAAAAATTCAAAACGTTTGAAAGAAAAAGAAAAAATGAATAAGTTCTACATGTTTCTGCGGATAACGAAATGAAAATCTTTGAATGAAAGAGAAAATGAATGAATTGAATGAAAGAAGAAAGGACGGAAAAAAAAAAAAAAAAGAATGGGAAGAAAGAAAGACGAAAAACCCAAAGAAAGAAAGAAAAACGAAAGCACAAAATGAATAAAGGAAAGACAAAAGAACTGAATGAAAAAAGGAAAAGAAAGAAAAGAAATATAAAAGCAATAAAGAAATCAATAACGAAATAAGGATTAAATAAACAAAGAAATTACGTACGTACGTACAAACAAACAAACAGCAATAATAATTATTATTATGATAATATATGCTAAAAAGAGGGATAAGTACCTAGACCTTGCCAGGAAATTGAAAAAACCGTGGAATTTGAAAGTGACGATAATACCAATCGTTATTAGTGTTCTTGGTACAGTCACCAAAAGATTGGTAGAAGAACAAGAGAACTTGAAAATAACGAGACAGGTGGAGACTGTCCAAACTACAGCATTGTTGAGATCTCCAGAATACTGAGAAGAGTCCTGGAGACTTGAGGAGACCTGCTGTCACTCAAACTCCTGAGGAAAACCATCATCTAACGCTGACGTGAAAAAATTTTCAAGGAGTCAAACAAACGCGTTGAAAGACTGATTACAGCGACCAGACACTATACAGATAATACAAGCATCAACAGAATAAAAATTTCCAGAAAACAAAAATAGGAAGAAAAACAACTATATAGACATTTCAAGCAACAAACAAGCAAAATCTTACACCAGAAATCTCGGACATGGCGAAGAACGGGAAGCAACGCCATAAAGACTAATTATGTCAGAGCAAGAATAGATAAGAGGCAACAAAATAGCAGATGTAGGTTATGTGATGATAGAAACGAAACGGTCAATCATATAATAAGCGAATGCAGTAAACTAGCACAGAAAGAGTATAATACTAGACATGAATGGGTGGGCAAGGTGATCCACTGGGAATTGTGCAAGAAGCTTAAATTTGACCATACGAACAGATGGTAAATGCACAACCTGGAATCCGTCTTGCAAAACGAGACGCACAAAATTCTGTGGGATTTTGAGATACAAACGGATCATCTAATCTCTGCAAGACGACCAGACCTAGTGATAGTCAACAAAAGAAAAAGAAAAAAAGATTGTTTGGTTTTTTGGGTTTAATTGCATATCAACCTTTGTAGGTTATTTAATGCCAAATCCATTTTTAAACAAATAATTAGTTCTATTTCAAACAATTCAGTTTAGCGTGAGTACACATTTTAATTGTCAAAAACATTTCTATTTCAAGCTATTTAGTAAAGTTAAACAGTTCTAATTCAGCTAATTCAGTTCAGAATAATTATAGATTTCGTTTACACACAGTTAAATTTCAAAACAGTTCTATATCAAATAATTCAGTTTAGCGTAAGTACAGTTTCAATGTCAAAAAACAGTGCCATTTCAAACAATTCAGTTTAGCACAAGTACGCAGTTTAAATGTAAGTGCACAGTTGTATTGTCAAAAACATTTCTCTTTCAAGCTATCAGTTTAGTCAAACAGTTCTATTTCAGACAATTCAGTTTAGCATAAGTATGCTGTTTAGTTCTATTTAACTCATAAACAGGGCCCTAATCAGGTGCTACCATTCCTAGCCAGAGTGGACCTGGGAGCAATGGCAATGAAGAGGTTCTCCGTATTCCCCAAAGCTCCAGCATCACTGGAACCTCACCATCAGATTGCTCAGTGTCATATACAGGACACTCGTTGCAGGGGTCTTACCTCTTCTGCAGAGGTGGAGTCGATGTATTCTACAACCTCAGCCGACTCGGGAATACAGAGTTCATGTCAAATATCAGATAATTCAGTTTAGCATGCGTACACAGTTTAGATATCAAAACTGTTCTATTTCGAGCAATTCAGTTTAATATAAGTACGCAGTTTAAATGTCAAAAAATGTAAACTCAAGAAACCACAAGAAACATTTCTATTTCAAGCTATTCAGTTTAATCAAACAATTCAGTTTAGCATAAGTATGCCGTTAGTTCTATTTAACCCATAGGTAGGACCCTTATCAGGTGATACCACTCCGGGCCAGAGTAGACCTGGGAGCGATAGCACTAAAGGGGTACTTTACATTCCCCAAAGTTCCAATATTACTGGAATCTCACCATCAGATTATTTAGTGTCATATCCAGGACACTCGTTTGGGGGGGGATGTTACTCATCTGTAGAGGAGTAGTCAGTATATTCTACAGCCCCAGAAGAAGAGAAACTCTCAAATAGTGGATTTTGCCCTTCCGGCTGATCGTAGGATAAAACTGAAGGAAGGCAAAAAGGTGAGATAAATACCCGGACCCTGTTAGAGAATTAAAAAAAAAACAACAACTATGGAACATGAAAGTGACGATTATACCAATTGTAATTGATGCTCTCGGTACAGTCACCAAAGAATTGGTACAGGGACTGGAGGACTTAGAAATAACGGGACGGGTTGAGACTGTCCAAACAAAAGCATTGTTGAGATCGGCCACAATACAAAGGAGAGTCCTGGAGACTTGAGGATACTTGCTCTCACTCAAACTCCAGTGGAAAACTATCAGCTAACACTGGTGGGGGAAAATTCTCAAACGAGTAAAAAAAATAATGATAATAATTTCTTTCGGTGTCAGGTCGTATAATTACTATTATAACTCTGAAAGTTTTTCACACCAGCGTTAGCTGATGGTTTTTCACTGGCGTTTGAGTGACAGAAAGTCTTTTCAAGTCGCCAGGGCTCTTCTCAGTATCCAGGCTGATCTTAATAATGCTTTAGTTTGGATAGCCTCTACTTGTTCTCTTATTTCCAATCCTTCCAGTCCCATAATAAATCCTTTAGGGGATGTTACGATCGCACCAATTATAATTAGTTTATTATTATTATTATTATTATTATTATTATTATTATTATTATTATTATTATTATTGGTTTAGAGTTTTTCACATCAGCTTACGCTGATGGTTTTCACTGGAGATTGCGTGACAGTAAGTCTCCTCAAGTCTCCAGGACTCTTCTCAGTATTCTGGCAGTTTTCAGTAATGCTGTTGTTTGGATGATCTCCACTCGGCCGCCAACTTCTAAATCTTCCAGGCCCTTTAATAACCCTTTAGTTACCGTGCCAAAAGCACCAATCACAATTGGTATAACTGTCACCTTCATGTTCCATATTTTTTCAATTCTCTAGCAAGGTCAAGGTACTTATCTCTCTTTTCAGATTCTTTCAGTTTTATTCTGTTGTCGGCCAGGACAGCAAAATCGACAACTTAGCAGATTTTCTTTTTTTGTTGATTATTATAAGAGATTAGGTGATCCGTTTGTATATCAAAGTCCCACAGGAGTTTATGCGTGTCATTTTCTAGGACAGGTGCTGGGTTTTGCATATACCATTCGTCGGCATAGTCAAATTTAAATTTCTTTATTATTATTATTATTATTATTATTATAGTAAAATCTCATATAGAACGAAATAGACAGGAAAGCAGCAAAAAGCACAAAAATGGAAATAAAGTCTAAATCAATCAAAAAACATCCGGGGACAAAAACAAAAAAAGCCCCTACATAGACGATACACACAATGAATTAAAAATGCATATGATGACTAATCGATGGCTGAAAAAAGTTGGATTGGTTGGTTTGCTGATTGGGTTTTATGGCATATCAACCTTTGTGGGTTATTTAATGTCAACTCTATTTTTATACAAATAAACAGTTCTATTTCAGACAATTTAGTTGAGCATGAGTACACAGTTTAATTGTAAAAACATTTCTATTTCAAACTATTCAGTTTATTTAAACAGTTCAAATTCAGCTAATTCAGTTTAGTATGAGTATATATTTCGTTTACACAGTGTTAAATGCCAAAACAGTTCTATACCTAGTGTTAGTAGAATTTCAATGTCAAAAACAATTTCATTTCAAACAATTCAGTTTAGCATAAGTACTCAGTATAAATGTAAGTACACAGTTTTATTATCAAAAACATTTCTATTTCAAGCTATTCAGTTTAGTCAAACAGTTTTATTTCAAACAATTCAGTTTAGCATAAGTATGCAGTTAGTTCTATTCGACCCATAGATAGGACACTATCAGGTGCTACCACTCCTGGACAGAGTGGACCCGGAAGCAATGGCAATGAAGAGGTGCTCTGCATTCTCCAAAGCTCCCGCATTACTGGAACCTCACCATCAGATTATTTAGTGTCATATACAGGACACTCGTTGGGTGGGTATTACTCTTCTGCAGAAATGCAGTCGGTGTATTCTATAGCCCCAGCCGACTAGTCAAAAAGTGTTGGACTGAAGGTGGAAACAGAGAAGATTATAATAGCAGCACAGGAGTAGAACCGACCCACTAGAAACTATCAGGCTAATTTTATAAAAAAATGATTCAAACCCAACATGTAGATAATATAAATAAAAACTTTATCAATTGATCATTTAGTGTCCGGTTGCCAAATCCCAACACCGATAGAATATAAAGAAAGGCAAGATAAAATTGGACATCATATGTGCAAATACGCCCAACCAAGCCGAAACACTACTGCATAGTTTGGAACGAGCCGCAGCAGGCATTGGCCTCCATGTCAATGCACACAAAACTGAATATATGTGCTTTAATCAAACAGGCGACATTTCCACACTAGACAGAACCTCTCTGAAACTGGTTGACAAATTCACCTAGGAACCAGTGTCACATCAACTGAAAAAGACATCGACACACGGCTAACGAAGGCATGGACAGTTATCGATAAGCTATCGGTCATATGGAAATCAGACCTGACCGATAAAATGAAACGTAGTTTCTTCCAAGCAGCGGTTGTGTCGATACTGCTGCATGGATGCACCACCTGGACGCTAACAAAACGGCTCGAAAAGAAGCTAGACGGCAACTACTCAAGGATATTGAGAGCAATATTCAACAAGTCCTGGCGTCAACACCCCACAAAGCACCAACTATACAGCCACCAGCCTCCCATCATTAAAATTATCCAAGTTAGACGAACCAAGCACTCAGGACACTGCTGGAGGAGCAGAGACGAGCTCATAAGTGATGTATTCCTATGGAACCCCACTTATGGCCGAGCAAAAGCAGGACGACCAGCTCGAACATACATACTGCAGCTATGTGAAGATACGGGATGTAGTCCAGAGGACCTGCCGGAGGCGATGAACGATAGGGAAAAGTGGTGAGAGAGGGTCAGGGATATCCTTGGGGGCGGCACGACATGATGATGATGATATTCATTAGAAAATATGAAAATACTGTGGAATTAGATTGTGAAAAATGGTATGAACACCTATTAGAATCAAAAACAGAACAAAATATTATATAATAGCCGAGGGATTTCGGTTCATGCCTTTGAGTTTGGTTAGGCTGAGAACCTTTCGGCTCAGCACATGGGTTAGTTGGGTGCAACATTGAGGCAGTTGTTAATGCGGGCGCGCTGGCAGATGGAGGTGTCACTTAGATGTCATAATAGTCCGAGACGAAACGGGGTGACAGGGTGCGGGTGACGTCACGCACCGGAAGCGCGCGGAGGTTTGTGTGAGAATCTGAAGAAAGTCAGAGAGTTGAGAATTAGACGCTAAACGAGAAGGATCGACTTTTGAAGCTCACAGGCGCGTGGCGAAATTGCGCCATATGGGGGCCGCTCGAGTTGGGGGCCAAATGAATAAGACAGCATAGAAGATTGTGTCTCTCCTCCTTACGTCGAAACCTTTAACTCAAAGTTAATAAAAAGGTTTCGGACCTGAACAAGAAGTCGTTATGTGTTTTCTAATTTCGATATTCATATGTTCTATCGTTATGAACATTCGATGTTCATTTCACCCATTTCGCACATGGCCATATTCGTGTATATGGCTATGTAACAAAAAGAAGCAACCATTCGCTTGTACTTTACAAACTGATTGAAAACTAAACGGCAATTGACCAGATATAATGTCTAAGGACTCAAATAGAAAAACATGTCTTCTAATTGATATGTCAGTACCGATAGCTAATAAGATACCAGTCAAAAAATATCAGAAGGTAAGTAAATACAAAGATCTGGAAAGAGAAATTTAAAAAATGGTGGCACCTTCAAACTACCACCGTACCTGTAATCATGAGTGCACTGGATATGATTATGAAAGGGACATATTAACAAGATACCTGGCAGTCCCAGGTTAAATAAAATACAAAAGATTGTAATTCTTAATATTTCTCATCTACTTAGGAGAGTACTATCAATATGACTGAGGCGCTTGTAGTGTAACAGTTATCATCGTCGGATATGGATACGAAGAACAGAGTTCGATTCCTAATTAAAGCATTTTACAAAGAATCTAATATCCTTAGGAAAGGTATGAATCCAATTAATCTCGCTCCAGCTATGAGTAAAATCGTTGGGCAGACTGGGTTCTGTAGCTTAGATGTAACAAATTGTCTAGGAGAAGGAAAACTCCAAATTCAAATCTATTAAAGTCCGCATAAAAATGACCTTGCACCGCATCCTGGTCGTGCAGAGGGGTTGGTGAATACCTACGATCAGTATGACTAAAAAAGTACGCGTGCATTCAATAAGTTTTCCAGACTTTTTTGTACAGGTATTTAAAATTGTCGCAGACTCTTAAAAATTCAGTATGTTATTGCTATACATCTTATCAGATAATTTCAGCATTAAATGAACAGCTACAGTAGCAATTGGAATACACCCTACTAAAGCCTGATTGTCACAGTTGGTGAATTTCAAAATGCAATCTGGACGTGAGGACGCTTAAGAAGAACAATATGCAATAAAATTTTATTTTAAACTTGGAAAAAATGCAACAGAAACGTATGGAAATCTTCAGACTGCTTTTGGAGCATCTTGCAGGAATCGAGCATCAGTTTTTGAGAGGTATAAGAGATTCAAGGAAGTCAGGGAGTCTGTGAGGGATGATGAAATGTGTGAGAGGAGTAAGGAAGTCAATAGACCAGAGTTGATTGGCCAAAGGGTTAGGGTTACTATGTTGAGGTTTTAAGGGAGTTCACGGAGATATTCCACCGTCGGAAGAGGCCAGCGCTCTTCAAATCGGGTCAGTGACATTTCCACCGGGACAATGCACCAGTCCACAACTCCATCCTTGTCACAGACTATTTGACCAAGATGGGCATCAAGGCAGTTCCTCACCGTCCCAATAGTCCTGACCTTGCTCCCTGTGACTTTTGGTTATTCCCTATGCTCAGAGGCTGTCATTATGAGACAATTGAGGAGATGAAAGATGCTGTGACGAAGGTCACTGACACGCTCACACAAAAGGACTTCGATGGGGCCTTCCAGAAGTTGTTGGAACGATAAAACAAGTGCATTGCAGCCGGAGGAGATTACTTCGAAGAGGACTAGAGTTTCATGTGCGTACTATCAATAAAAGTGCCCATACGAAAAAGTCTGGAAACTTATTTAATGATCCTCGTAATACCCAAAAGTGACAACAAAAGACAGAAACACGTTAAATACGAATAATCACTATCTTCCCACAGGCTAGGTTTTGGTTAAAGACTCGGCGAAAGTAATAATGATAATAATTCCGGTATACGTGCCACTTGATATTCGACCGTAACCAGAAAAGAAGAGGGTGATAAAATATGATTACTCTCATAAAAGCATGTAAATAACGACAATGACAGAAGAAGAAGAAGAAGAAGAAGAAGAAGAAGAAGAAGAAGAAGAAGAAGAAGAAGAAGAAGAAGAAGTGTTTTGGAAATAATTTTGAAAAAGAAGAAGAAGATGAAGATGAAGAAGAAGAAGTGATTTGGAAATAATTTTGAAGAAGAAGAAGAAGAAGAAGAAGAAGAAGTAAATAAAAGTGGAGTTTGATTTAAAATGAAAAACTAAATAAAGATCGTATTTTGGGAAAAATACATATATTTCTAAAATTGAAAACACACACACACACACACACACACACACACACACACACACACACACACACACACACACACCAATCCCCGAGAAAATCTATAAAACTAATGTTAATGAGAATTGTCGAGAATTGTCTTAAAGACAGTCGATAGCTGAAGGAATTACGCAAATCAACTTCATCTTAGATAAGAAAAAGCAATGATTGCTTCGCTCACGGGCTTCCATAGATTAGGAAAAAAATTAAGGGATTAAAAAATTACATACAGGTGAAGAAGAGAGAGAGAGAGAGAGATAGAGAGAGAAAGAAAGAAAGAAAGAAAGAAAGAAAGAAAGAAAAAGATTTGGTTAATTAGAGAGTGGATTCTTTTGTTGATGTGTTTCATAGATAAGAAGAGACAAGCGGTGTTTGAAAGATACATTTGTTGATAACTTACACTATCGAGATACGTTCGAGAATAAGAGCAGAGTCGTAGATACGAGTAGATAAGTAACAAAGTTTGTGAGCTTAGGCGAGAAAAGAAAGGGGGCTTCTTCCTGATGTTTCTTCAGATAAAAAAAAAGTGTTCGTAGATTTCGAACAAGAAAATAACGCATAATTAAAGCAGAAAGATATCGTACGTACAAGTTTTTAAAATATCATCACCTCTGATTAAAAAGTTCTGAAGTCGTGAGTAAGTGAGGGTATTTTGTTTCTATACGTGTGCTTGTGCGTGTGGCTCTATATGCGTTTGTGTGTACGTATGAGTGTGTGAGCGTATGTGAGGGAGTCTGTGTGAATCAGTTTCGTTGTTAAATGGCATATCAACCTTCCTATGTTATATAATGCCGAAGCCAAAAGAAACCAAAAAAAAAACTGCAGTGATACTATTTAACGCATAACTTGGAGGGAAAAGAGGGTTTATGCCTTTCCCAAGGGCATTAGTTCGAAAAAGAACATAATCACGCGAGTGGAGTTCGAACTCACTTCGAGGCTATAGTCCAGCACGTTTGTTAGAAAGTTGCATGAGTGTACATGACCATATATGTACGTTGGTTGGTTGGTTGGGTTTTATGACATATCAACGTTTGCAGGTTATTTGTCGCCACAGAGCTGCTGTATGTAGGTTCGAGCTGGTCGCCCTGATTTTGCTCGACCATGTGAGGGGGTCCAAAGGAGAACATCACTTATGAGCTCGTCCCTGCTTCTCCAGCAGTATCCTGCATGTCTGGTTCTTCTAACTTTGATAGTTTTCGTGATGGGTGGTAGATAGCCCGATAGTTGCTGCTTTGTTGGGTGTTGCCTCCAGGACTTGTTTAATATTGTTCGCAGCATTCTTGTGTAATTAAGATTTTTCTCCATCCGTTTAGTTAACGTCTGTGTAGTGCATCCATGTAGCAGTATCGACACGACCGCTGCTTGGAAGAAACAGCGTTTCATTTTATCGGTCAAGTCTGACTTCCATATGACCGATAGGCTATTGATAGCTACCCATGCCTTTGCTAGTCGTGTGTAGATATCAGTCCCAGTTGATGAGACACTGCTTCCAAGGTAGGTGGACTTGTTGGCTAGTTTCAGATAGCTACCGTTTAGCGTGAAAATGTCGCCTGTTTGATTAAGGCCCATGAATTCTGTTTTGTGTGCATTCACATACTTCTGGTGATATTTCATCAAGACCGGCAGCTTTCCAGTTTTTAGTTTTTGTTAGCACAACGCCGAGTTCTACTTGAGTAAACTGTCCTAGTTTGATGACTAATTGGTTATCAACAATTTTCATGAAAGATTTATCAGTAACTTCTTGGGAGTTTCCAAGCAGATTCATGAATTGTTCTTTCTACGTGTGTATTCGTTCTTCTTTGCTAGCAGCTTTTAGTTTAGCTTTCGAGTTGCTCTTTTTTTTTCACTTCATTTACTGTCAGCCTCGCTATTTGAGATTGTCTATCTTCTACCGAGTTTATTATTTTATTGATCTGACCTTGAATGTATTCGAATTGTTTTTTTTTTTTTTTTTTTTTTGGTATGCGTAAATTTGTTCTCTTTGTGCCTTCTTAAGTTTCTGAGCGTTGGCATTAGTATATCATCATCATCATCATGTCGCGCTGGTAGCACGGATATCCCTGACCCTCTCTCGCCACTCCTCTCTATCGTTCATCGCCCTAGGCAGGTCTTCAGGACAACATCCCGTGTCCTCAAATAGCTGCTGAATGTATGTTGGTGCTGGTTGTCCTGCTTTTGCACGGCCATGTGTGGGGGCCCATAAGATTACATCTCTTATGAGTTCGTCCCTGCTTCTCCAGCAGTGTCCTGCATGTCTGGTTCGTCTAACTTGAATAGTTTTCGTGATAGGTGGCAGGTGGCCATACACTTGGTGTCTTGTGGGGTGTTGCCGCCAGGACTTGTTCAAGATTGCTCGCAGCATTCTTGTTTAATTGCCGTCTAGCTTCTTCTCCAGCCGTTTTGTTCGCGTCCATGTAGTGCACCCATATAGCTGTATCGATGTGACCGCTGCCTGGAAGAAACTGCGTTTCATTTTATCGGTCAAGTCTGACTTCCATATGATCAATAGGCTATTGATAGCTGCCCATGCCTTTGCTTGTCGTGTGTAGATATCAGTCCCGGTTGATGAGACACTGCTTTCAAGGTAGGTGAACTTGTTGGCTAGTTTCAGATAGCTATCGTTTAGCGTGAAAATGTCGCCTGTTTGATTAAGGCCCATGAATTCTGTTTTGTGTGCATTCACATACTTTGTTCTCTTTGTGCCTTCTGAAGTTTCTGAGCGTTGGCATTAGTATATATATATATATATATATATATATATATATATATATATATATATATATATAGGACAGGCAATACAATCGTTTCATTACTGCAGGTTTTACATGTTTATTGTCTCTATATTCGTACGAACACTAAATCAGTGATGTTTTGCTTTTTACGCACATTAGAAAAATATATAATTAGATACTGTTCGCTAATAAAGTAAATAGAAAGGAAAATGAATTTTTATATGAGTGAAAAGTATTTTTCGTTTTTGGGATAGAATATACATTGTGCATTCAATAACTTTCCACACTTAATTGCACAGACATTTAAAATTGTCGTAGACTCTTGAAAAGTCAGTACGTTATTGCTATGCATCTTATCAGATGACTGACCACTTTTAGGATATCAGGTTCAAATTAACAGCTACAGCAGGAATTGGAATACACTCTATTAAAGCCTGATTGTCACAGCTGGTGAATTTCAAAAATGCAATCTGGACATGAGGACATTTTAGAAGAACGATATGCAATAAAATTGTGTATTAAACGTGGAAAAAATGATGCCACAGAAACGTATGGAATGCTTCAGACTGCTTTTTTACCATCTTCCATGAATCGAGCATCAGTTTTTGAGATTCAAGGAAGGTAGGAAGTCTGTGAGGGATGATGAGAGGTGTGGGAGGAGTAAGGAAGTCAATACACCAGAGTTGATTGGCCAGAGGGTTAGGGTTAGAGTTAGGGTTGCTATGTTGAGGTTTTAAGGGAGTTCAGGAAGAGATTCCTAGGGAAGAGGCCAGCACTCTTCAAATCGGGTCAGTGGCATTTCCACCAGGACAATGCACCAGTCCACAACTCCATCCTTGTCACAGACTATTTGACCAAGATAGGCATCATGACAGTTCCTCGCCCTTCTTATAGTCCAGACCTTGCTCCATGTGACTTTTGGTTATTCCCTAAGCTCACAGGCTGTCGTTATGACATAATTGAGGAGATGAAAGAGGCAGTGAAAAAGGTCCTTGACACGCTCACACAAGAGGACTTCCATGAGGCCTTCCAGAAGTTGTTGGAACGGTACAACAAGTGCATTGCAGCCAGAGGAGATTACTTCGAAGGGGACTAGAGTTTTGTGTGTGTACTATCAATAAAAATGCCCATACGAAAAAAGTCTGGAAACTTATTTAATGATCCTCGTGAGTTGAACAAATTTAAGTATTCTTGATTAAGAGGAAAAAATAATAAAAAATTTGTTAAAAAAACTTGTCTGAGTTTTTGATTGTTCATGACTGATTGATTTTAACGGCATATCAACCTGTCAGGGGTCCTGGCGTAAACTGTACGATTATATTTACATGTTTGAGTAGTTTAAAGTTGTTTTTTTAATGCGGTTATCTGATATCAATGGATGATAGGCTAGTATTTTATGGCATTTCAACACTTGAAGACTATTTAATGCCAATGCCTAATTATATAATATATGATTTAAAAGGGAATAGTTTGTAAACAACTTGATTTTTAAATGAGTTGTTGGAGCTCAAAAACTTACACACATTTAAATGGTTTCAAATATTCCTAAAACTAATAATTCCATTAGATATTAATCATTTGTTTGCACTCAGTTAAATGCTTTCAAGTATTCCAATCTAACACTAATAATTCTACTTGGTATAAATTATTTGTTTGCACACAGTTAAAAGCTTTAAAGTATTGATATTTAGCATTTGTAATATTGTTTATCAAGTTTTCCGATTTAATAAAAATGCAATTTCTGTATGGTTTCAAATAACTACTACTATTACGACTACTACTACTAATAATAATGATAATAATAATAGAACAATTCTATTTGGGACCCTAATGTGTATTACCACTCCAGGTCAGTTGACCTTCGAGTAATGGCAATGAAGGGCTACAACTTATTCCTCAAAGCTCAAGAACTGCAGCCTCACCATCAGGTGCAGTTTAATGTTATACCCAGGACACATATTGGGTGGAGGGTCTTATTCCTCTGCAAAGGAGCAATCGGCATATTCTACTGCCTCGGCCGAGAGGGTAGATATATCAAGTATTCTTATCTAATACAAATAATTTGTTCACGGTTGTGTGGTTTCAAGTATACCCATCCAATTCTAATAATTAAATATGGTTTCAAGTAAATGATTATAATACTTAATAAACGGTTATAGTTAGACCGTAACAGGTACTAACATTTCGGGTCGGAGTGCATCTGGCAGTAATGGCAATAAAGGGGTACTCAACACTTCTTAGAGCTCTAGAACTGGAGCCTCAATACCGGCTGCAGTTTTGTGTCATAGCTAAGGCTCCGTTTTGTGTGTGTAGGGGTATATCAGGATCTTACCCTTTGCAGCTGATACAGTCAGCGAATTTTAAGACCCACTGACAGGGTGGTTTAACGATACGGGGGTTAGGGTCCTCGTGGTGTAATGGTTAAAGCGGTGAACTGCGGAATCGTAGTGAGCGAGTTTGAACTCCAGTCACGCTATTACGTTCACTTTCGGACAAAAACCTCGGGAAATGTATGAACCCTTTATCCTCGCATCTATGGGTTAAATAGTACCACGACTGTTCTAATGGAAGGATGGATTTGGCATTAGATTACTCAAGAAGGTTGATATGCCATTAAAACAAAACGAGTTTTATATATGCACACACACACACACACACACACACACACACATATATATATATATATATATATATATATATATATATATATATATATATATATATGTATGTGTGTTTGGGGGGCGTTGAATGCTTGTGTGATTGCGTGTAAAGCATGAGGTGCATGCAAAAAGTCCCTTGCGCTCTTTTTTGAAAACTGAACCCCAAGTACTGAATTTAGAAAATTATGTATTACGATCATTTTTGTACGCATCAAATTTGTATTAAAAAAAGGCAAATTAATGTACCAGACTTAGTTTTCTCCGCGTTCTTCGAAGTGAATCTCTTATTCATGCAGTGTAATAAAACAATGAACCAGGGAAAGTCGCCACAATCGGAACAAGATTCAGTTTGTTGTCTCTATCCCAATTCCTATATACATCTCCCTATCTCTCTTTCTCTCTCTTCTTTTCTCTCTCTCTCCTTCGATCTCTCTCTCTCTCTCTTTCTCTCTCTCTCTCTCTTATTCTCTCTCTCTGTCTATATATATATATACATATATATAATTGTGTTCCTATTCATCTATCGGTCTTCTCCTTTGTATCCATCACCAGAGAAAAACAGCAGTTGGAGGGAGCCAAAGAAATTTCCAGTCCAGTTCGAAGCTGTATGATAATTTTTGCTGACTGTATTTGCTCCGTTTCGTTATTTTTAAGCACCAAAATGGTAAACGGCATGTCAACTTGTCTCGGGTTATTTTATGCCTCGAAGTTAGGGAATAGCTTTCGTTTTCCGCTCATTTTCATACTTCTTGTGTAGTTGTTTCTTATTAGATTTTTTCAGTTCCATTCCATAAGCTTATATGGCATCAAGTATTCCTTTACACATGGTTGTATGGTTTCAAGTAACTAAGCATGATAATCTATAGTAAAAGATTGAACAGTTATATTTGACCCATAGACACCACCCTAACAAGTACTATCACTTCAGGTCTGAATGAATTTGAGAGTAATCGCAATTCAGGCATTCTCCGAACTCCCCAGAACTCCAGAACTGGAACCTCACCATCAGATGCAGGTTAGTATTATATCAAAGACACCCCTTTTGTGGGGATCCTTCTCCTCCTGTTCAGTGGATACAGTCGACGTATTCTAAGTCTCGTCGACAGGGCATCCAGCTTATCTATCTATCTATCTATCTATCTATCTATCTATCTATCTCAGTCTCTTCTTAATCTATCTATCTATCTATCTATCTATCTATCTATCTCAGTCTCTTCCTAATCTATCTATCTATCTATCTATGTAATAGGCGCCTTTGAGTCGAAATTCGTTCGTTTGTTTGTCTAAAAATTGTTTGTGAATCATTTTCGTATATATTCATCAGTCTATATTTTAGTAAATAGAAAAATATATGCATACAATCTTTCTCTAGCTCTCAATTGATATATATATATATATATATATATATATATATATATATATATATATATATATATATATATATATATATATATATAGGCAGGAACGCCTGTGTGTCTTTGTATGCATATTCATAAACCTTCGACTCAAAAACTGTTTTTGTTTTTCTGAATTGACAGACTCGGTTCTTGGTGGTCTCTTTGTGAGTAAGAAACATATGAAAAGTTAAGATAAACTTTTCAAAATCCTCATTCGAAATTTATTTGTCTTTACGATCACAAAACGAAAAAAAAAAAAGAAAGAAATGTTGGAATAAAATGAAGAAAAAACAACAAAAGCCAAAACAACAAAAAAGAGCAATTTGTCCCCCACCCCGAAGACAACGAGGCACCCAAAAAGCCAAAAAAAAAAAAAAGGAAAAAAGAAATGTTGAGTGATTTGCTGGCAAACAAACACGAAATATCAATTCATCAAAAAAAGTAGTCAGCGAATCGAGAGATATTTTTGACAAAATCATGTCAGTTTGATCAAAGACCCTAAAACGCGGAGACTTTGTTTCAAAACAATGCAGCATGATAATTTCATATATATATATATATATATATATATATATATATAAACTGAACTGGTCGAGTTCAAACCGTGGTTGAAGTTATTTGCGTTTTGCTTGGTGGTAATGTTCTCAGGATAGGCATGAATCCACCAATTGGAAAATATTACGAGAGACTTCGTTCTTTAGCTCTGTAAGGGTAACCAGTCTTGGAGAAGGAAAAAACTGAATTCAAAACCTGCGGAGTGCTGTTGAATCTCAGCCCAACTCAGACTCCTCCAACGAGTGTTCTGATATGACAATTAACAATCTGATGGTGAGGCTTCAGAATTACTGGACCTTTGGGGAATGCGGAGCACCCCTTCATTGACATCGCTCCCAGGTCCACTCTGGCTCGGACGGGTAGCACCTGATAGAGTCCTATCTGTGGGTTAAACAGAACTAAATTGCGTACTTATGCTAAACTGTATTGTTTGAAATTTAATTCTGTATTCAGTGGCCCGAAAAGTGTCGATGCAACGTAAAACAAAACAACCAACCAAACAAACAACCAACCAACTGCTGAATTTTTCCCCTGTTATCAATTCATACAAAAGTCGTTGCTGGTTCTGAAGAGGCCTGCATCACTCTAAATAAATCATCTATTCAGATAAACAGTTTACATGTTTAAACTCTTCGACCCATCATTCGCCAATTGAGCACTCTGGCGAAGGAATTGTCGGCCACCGCTAGCGTAATGCAAAGCTCTTCGAAAGAATTGAGCACTCTGGTAGCCGATAGGGTATAAAAAATGTAAACAAAGGCTGCTGCTGCTGTTGCTAAAATAAAATACCTTAAAATTCCCTTAGCCAACGTGGTCCGCTTGGTGGCCGAGAGGTCTAAAACTTAGTCCTACGTAAAGTTGAACGGGTTTCGATCCCGAGCGTCCTGCGTGTCTAGCCAAACTGAAGAGTTCTGATAGAACGAAACAGTCTGTCTGTGGATGACTATATATATAGTCTGTGATATGTTGGTTCACCATTCTTCTGTTATCAGGTTATTCAAAAGGCGTCACCATATCTATACAAGCCTTGCAAATCATAAATAGATCACCTTTAGAAGCAGTCTAAAGGGCTTTCATCTTCAACTGAACAATTTGGTACTTATATATACATGATGTTTGGTTTGGTTTGTTGGGTTTTATGGCACATCAATCTTTGTAGGTTATTTAACGCCAAATCCATTTTTATGTAAATAATCTGTTCTATTTAAAACAATTCAGTTTAGCATAAATACACAGTTTAATAGTCAAAAACATTTCTATTTCAAACTATTCCAGCAGTTATATGTAACAATTCGGTTAAGTGTAAATACAGTTTTAATGTCGAAAAACTGTTCTATTTCAAATAATCCAGTTAAGCATAAGCACGCAGTTTAAATGTAAGTACGGTTTAATTGTCAAAAACATTTCTATTTTAAGCTATTCAGTTTACTCAAATAATTCAGTTTAGCATAAGTATGCTGTTAGTTCTATTTAGCCCATAGATAGGGCCCTATCAGGTGCTACCACGCCGGCCCGAGAGGACCTGGGAGCAATGGCAATGAAGGGGTACTCCGCATTCCCCAAAGCTCCAGCACTACTGGAACTTCACCATCAGACTGTTTAGTGTCATATCAGGACACTCGTTGGGGGGGTCTTTCCCCTCTGCAGAGGTGCAGTCGGTGTATTCTACAGCCCCAACCGACTGGGCAATATACATGATGTGAGAGCATTGATGTATATATATATATATATATATATATATATATATATATATATAGTAGCGAGCATAAAGATCAAAACAATGTTGAGAAAAAGTCTAAATGGGAAATAACTTTTAAAGCTTCATAGAATATTTTATAAAGGAAAAATAAGGATATAAAGGTAAATTATATAATTCTAAAATATAAAACTAAATCAACTTAGGAGGTGTCCTCGTGGCATAATGGTTAAAGCGATGGACTGCGGAATCGTTGCTAAGCGAGTTCGTACTCCAGTCGCGCTATTACGTTCACATTCGGGCAAATACCCTTGGGAGAGGTATGAACCCCCCTATCCTCCCAGCTATGGGTTAAATAGTGCCACTACTGTTCTTCTAAGAGAATGGCTTTGGCATTAAAATAACCTACAAAGAGTTGGTATACCAAAAAACCAATCAATCAACTTATTTTGATAAAGTTTAAGAATAATTATATAACATTCGAAAAAAATAGACGATCAAAAGGATTAAATAAATCAGAAGGATTAAATAAATCCGTAAAGTCTAATAACTTTTTGGTATTATACAAAATTTTTTAGGGTAAGAATATAAAAAAGGTATTTTACTAAATTACACCGGCCCTCACTGGCTCTTGCATTGTAAACATGACGAAAAAATCTGAGACATCATTGGAACTTAGAAAACTGATAGTCAAGTTATATAATGAAGATAAACTCTCGGTAGAGACTGAGAGGAAATCTAAAAGTGTTATTCATAATATTTTAAGAAAACTTGAGAAAACCTGGTCATGTAAAGCCAAGAAACCGTCTGGCAGGCCGAGGGAAACTGTTGCAAGGGAAGACAGGTTCGATTTGTGAAAGCAACTGCTATCTCTACAAAGAGTTAATGCTAACCTTGGCATTAAGATATCAAGGCACATTGTTCAGTAGTGACGTATTGAATTTTCAAGAGTCTGTACAAAAAAGTCTGGAAATTTATTGAACCAGGTATAATAGAGGTTCCAAAGCAGGTATAAAACACACACACACACACACACACATATATATATATATATAAATATATATATATATATATATATACATGGTGCATACGATAAGTTAACAGACTTATTATTATAGGCATTTAAAATTGTCTTAGACACTTGAAAAGTCAGTATCTTCTTGCTATACATCTTATGAGATGACCGACCAATTTTTATGATTTCAGCTTCAAATGAACAACTACATCAGCAATTGGAATAAACCCTACTAAAGCCTAATTGTCACAGCTGGTGAATTTCAAAAATGCAATCTGACACTTTAGAAGAATAAAATTCTGGTTTAAACTTGGAAAAAATGCCACAGAAATGTATTGAATGCTTCAGACTGCCTTTCGACTGTCTTGCATGAATCAAGCATCAGTTTTTGAGTGGCATAAGGCAGGGAGTCTGTGAGGGATGATGAGAGAAGTAAGGAAGTTAATACACCAGAGTTGATTGGCCAGAGGGTTAAGGTTACTATGTTGAGGTTTTAACGGAGTTCAGGAAGAGATTCCTAGGGAAGAGGCCAGCACTCTTCAAATCGGGTCAGTGGCATTTCCACCAGGAAAATGCACCAGTCCACAACTCCATCCTTGTCACAGACTATTTGACCAAGATGGGCATCAAGACAGTCCCTCACCGCCCCTATAGTCCAAGCCAAGCTCCCAGTGACTTTTGGTTATTCCCTAGACTCAGAGGCTGTCGTTATGAGACAATTGAGGTGATGAAAGAGGACGAAGGTCATTGACACGCTCACACAAGAGGACTTCCATGAGGCCTTCCAGAAGTTGTTGGAACGGTACAAGTGCATTGCAGCCGGAGAAGATTACTTGGAATGGGACTAGAGTTTAATGTGTGTACTATCAATAAAAATGCCCATACGAAAAAAAGTCAGGAAACCTATCGTATGCACCTCATATATATATATATATATATATATACACGTGTGTGTGAGTGTGTGTGTGTGTGTGTGGTGTGTGTGTGTGAGAGAGAGAGAGAGAGAAAGAGAGAGAGAGAGAGAGTATAAAAGCTCGATCATTGATACTGGGTACTATTTGATAATCCAGCTATATTTAGTCCTCCAGAAATTCACCAATTGACACTGTGAGAACTATAGATCTCTAATGTATATATATATATATATATATATATAAAATTAACTTAAATCGTGAGTCGGAATTCTCCTACAAAAGTTTCACCTTAACGGCACATCAGGGAGTCTCATACCGACTCCCTGATGAGCCGTTAAGGTGAAACTTTAGTAGGAGAATTCCGACTCGCGATTTAAGTTAATTTTGTAATTGGCTCCACTCGTGTTGAGCACTCTTGTAATTGTACCATTGCAGCATTGACGGTGGGTTTTATTTTCTTTTGACCTACTGACTACATATCTCTTGATTTTTTTCAACTGGTGTGACGGGGTTGGCCTTTTTTTTTCTTTTTGTTCTATGATATTTTTCTTTTTCCTCCGGACGGTGATTCGAGATATTTTTATCTCTTGTTCCTAGCGGGTTTTTTTCTTTTTTTCTGGTAACTGTGAATGCTGGTAGATAGTAGATTAGAAAAAATATATATGTAGCCGATAGGGTATTAAAAAAATGTAAACAAAGGCGGCTGCTGCTGCTGTTGCTAAAAATAAAATACCTTAAAAATTCCCTTAGCCAACGTAGTCCGCTTGTAGCCGTGTGGTCTGAAACCTTAGTCTATCGTAAAGTTGGACGGGTTTCGATTCCGGCTTCGAGCGTCCTGCGGGTCTAGCCACACTGAAGAGTTCTGATAGAACGAAACAGTCTGTCTGTGGATGACAATATATATATATATATATATATATATAAAACAACGTCATAGTATATGATAACGTTATATATACATTTACTTTATGTGTAATGATGAAAAAAAATTCCCCACATACATTTATATATAAATTCAAAATATTAATTCAATAATACTTATATATCCGCCCATATATATATATATATATATACTAAATATTCTTAAAACCTAAATTGAAGCTGTTCAAATGAATTTAAACGAATCGACAATGGGTTTTTTAAACAATAAACAAGCTGCCATATTATATATATATATATATATATATGCAAAAATAATACCACAGATCTAGGGTCAGCAAGCTTTCATCGAGTGATAACTCTAAATTAGCACTTGGCTTTGGTGCCAAAATATCATTTCTACTAAACCAGAGCACAACACCAGAAACCTACAATACCACAAATCTTTGTTGGTTTTTCCATCACATCATGGGAATGCCAGAGTACGATGTAATTTCTACGTACAATCCTTTGTTATATTCACAACTTTCCGATAATTAAGATTCAGTTCAATGATTTGTGCTCTAAATTAACTGAATATATATATATATATATATAGATAGAGAGAGAGAGATATAGAGAGAGATACGTGTGTGTATTCAAAGTCATTCAATAAAGGAGAATATTGTCTAAGGAGTTAGCAATAGGAATTACTCTACAGAGAATCATCTTTTTCAATGAAGTAGTGATGTATCCTTTACTATCCTAGAAAACTGTCTGCGTGACCTTCTTTACTGACTGCTGCGCCCGAATCTTTTCCTTTCCAAAGATTTATTTTTTTCCTCTCCTGTCTTTTCGATTTAGGATGGTAACGGTAAACCCATGTTTAGATCAATCAGGACACATTTTGGGTTTAAAACCCTGTTTCTCTGTCCACATAACACATTTTTCCATAAATTTTATACAGTTTGCAAATCTTAGCCACCAGAAATATTACGTCATAATTCTGTTCAAGCCTAGCCCACTCTGTTTGATTTGAATGACATCGAAACAAATATTTTAGCCAGATTTAAAATAATTTTTCCTGTAAATCAATACCAGAAAATGCAAAGTTTAAATTTACAGGAAAACAATCTGAAAAAATTGTATCTTTTCAAAAAAATTCCATTATCTATTGAATTACTCTCGAGTATATATTGGCCAATTGAATAGAATGTTCGCTAATGGTCCGGGAGACTGGGGTTCAATTCCAAGTCGAGTCATACCAAAGACGCAAAAGTGGTACTTGATGCTTCCTTGCTTAACACAAAGCATTATAAAGTACGGATCAAGGGCGAAGTAGAGCAATCCAGGGAAAGGAGTAGCACCCTCTCCTACACCTCGTTGTAGTAGCTATTGAAAAGGGAGCCTTCGGGTCACCCTCGACTTAGGTCGCCAACATATATTTAGTCACCCATAAATAACAGCACTCCGACTATTTTTAGCCCAGTCGGTTGTGGCCAGAGAAACACCGACTGCTTCTCTGCAAAGGGGTAAGACAACCCAAGCGAATATCCAGAATATATCACTCAACAATCTGATGGGGAAGTACTTGTAAACTGGAGCTTTGTGGAACGTGGAGAACCCTTCATTGCCATCACTCCCAGGTCCACTCTGGTCCGGAGTGGTACCACCTGATAGGGTCCAATCTATGGGTCAAATATAAGTGTTTGACATTTAAATTGGGTCCAAACAAATGACTTATGTTAAATTGAATTCTTAGAAATAGAACTGTTTTTACTGTATGTAAACAAATGCCTTATTTATAATTCAATTTTTAGTGATACGTAGTAACACTTTAAACTATTTACTTGTGAGCTTTGGGTCGTTTAAAAACGTCGGCGACTGGAGTCAAGGGTGACCAGAAGGCTCCCTTTTCCATAGCTACTACATGAAGGTGTATGTGAGGGCGCTGCTCTTTTCCCTGGATTTCTTCACTTTACCCTTGTTACGCACCTTATATTGCCGAGTGTTAAGCAAGGAGGTATCAAGTACCATTTTTAAAAGTCTTTGGTATGACGCGACCTGGGATTGAACCCAGGCCATCTGGACCACTGGCGAACATGCTACCCAAACGTAATGTGTCTAAAAATCATATATATTTAATTTATATGTATTAAGAGAATTTGGCCTTAAATAACCTAAAATGGTTGATATTCCATAAAACCTAAACAAACCAAATCATATATATTTGATTTATATGTATAAAGAGGATTTGGCATTAAATAACCTACAATGGTTGATAGGCCATAAAACCAAACTGAAACAAACCAAACCAATTATCTTTTATCAAAAGTTAATTTCCATCTAAACGAAAGAAACGAGGATCATCATATAAGTTCCAAGACATTTTTCGTATGGGCACTTTTATTGATAGTATACACATGAAACTCTCGTCCACTTCGAAGTAATCTCCTCCGGCTGCAATGCACTTGTGCCGTTCCAACAACTTCTGGAAGGCCCCATCGAGGTCCTCTTGTGTGAGCATGTCAATGACCTTCGTCACAGCGTCTTTCATCTCCTCAATTGTCTCATAACGACAGCCTCTGAGCTAAGGGAATAACCAAAAGTCACAGGAAGTAAGGTCTGGACTAAAGGTAGGCTGAGGAACTGTCTTGATGCCCATCTTGCTCAAATATTCTATGACAAGGATGGAGTTGTGGACTGGTGAATTGTTCCGGTGGAAATGCCACTGACCCGATTTCAAGAGTACTGGCCGCTTCCGACGGAATCTCTTTGTGAACTCCCTTAAAACCTCAACGTAGTAACTCTAAGCATAACCCTTTGGCCAATCACCTCTGGTGTATTGACTTGCTTACTCCTCCCACACCTCTCATCATCCCTCCCTGCCTTCCTTGAATCTCTAATGCCACGGAAAAACTGATGCTCGATTCCTGCAAGATGGTCGAAAAGTAGTCTGAAGCATTCCATACGTTTCTGCGGCATTTTTCCAAACAGAATTTTATTGCATATCGTTTTTCTAAAGTGTCAGATTGCATTTTTGAAATTCACGAGCTGTGACAATCAGGCTTTAGTAGGGTGTATTCCAATTCCTGCTGTAGCTGTTTATTTAAACCTGAAATCATAAAAATTGGCCAGTCAACTCAATAGATGTATAGCAATAACATACTGAATTTTTAAGTGTTTCTGACAATTTCAAATACCTGTACAAAAAAAATTCACCACGAACTATTATTTTTTATTTCCAGTTTTATGACAGATTTATTTGCTTTCTAAACTGTTTAGTTCTACTTGATTAATTTTCAACTTAAATGTCCCTCATTATCTTTAATACGCTCTTTCATGTGATAGGATTTTACTTACCAATTTTCATTTATAGTGGGTGATTAAAAACCCATTGTTCACAAGCAAAGAAGTAAACGATCAAAGAAAATTATGTTATAGATTATTGCATTCATACCATGAGGGGATCGGGGACATAAAACACTGTTTCAGTTCATTCTCTTTGTTTAATGGCATTTCAACCTTCGTGGGTCATATGAGGCCTAAGTTGTCCTTTCTATCGTCCATCACTCCAAGAAGGTCCTCTTGACTGTATCCAGTGTCCGCTCAGACCTGATTTATTTAAGCTTTCGCTGGTCAGCCAGTATTGGCACATCCGTATGAAGATATCACTTATAAGATCGTCATTGCTTCTACAGCAGTGTCCTGCATATCTTGTTTGTCTCAGTCGCTTTGTGAGATGAGAGGTAAGTGGCTCAACAGCCACTGTTTTGTGAGTTATTGCTTCCAGAATTTGTGCAAAACAGCACGTAGCATGCCAGTGTAGTTCCTGTCTTGCTTTTTCTCCAGTGGAAACTATGTTACGACATTACATTTTTTTGTACGTTAATGATCGAGTTGCTCTACAGTTGGCGCCTTTTTGGTGGCGAACTTAAACTCCTGGGTAAATGCGTTCATCTACAAAAGTGTTTTTTTTTTCGGATATAACAGACTGGAAGATGGACGATGTAGAAGATAGATTCAACCAAAGATATAAGAACTTTACACTTTATTTTTTTAGTTAATATTTTTTCAGGGAATAGGGAGAAATCCTTGGAAATTTCTCAACAATACATGTGTTTATAAATTACCTGACACAACATAGATAGAAGGGTAGGTGGAGAATGAAAGTGACAGAAACTATGACTGTACAGTTTGATTAACAGCAAAAGAAGGTCCACTCCCCAACCCCCTGTTTATAAAAACGGACCCATCGACGAATAGGAACGTCACGGCTCTTCCATCAAATCCTACTCCTCATCTAGTCTTAAAAACAACTGAAAAAAAAAAATGATTCGCCTTTTCTGTGATGTCCTTTAAAATAAAATCATTTTTTTAAATAAATTTATTCAAAAATATTATCAATAAACATAAAAACAGATATTTAATAAGTGTGGCATAGTCTGGCACAAGAACACAAATAATAGGGTGCTTGGAAAGCGATGACGTTTGTGTACTTAACCAGTCTTTCAACCACAGGAAGGACATGACACAATGTCAACTTCAAATGGAATAAAGTTGGTTTGAAATAAGAGTTTTCCTTCTCCCAAGTTGGTTATCTAAACAAGACTAATGAATATAATCTGCTCTTCGATATACTCCATAATAAATTTATTTCGCCAGCTTATTAACTGGATCTTCAAATGGATTTGAACATATATATATATATATATATATATATATATATACATTATCAGTTAATTTTGGCCAAGTCGGCTGGGGCTGAAGAATACAGACAGCATCTTTGCAGAGGAGTAAGACTTCCCCTAAGAAGTGTCCTATATATGACACTAAACAATCTAATGGTGAGGCTCCAGTAATGCTGGTGATTTGAGTAATGCGGACTACCCTTTCATTGCCCTCACTGTAAGGCCCACTCTGGCCTGGAGTGGTAGCACTTGATAGGGTCCTATTTATGGTTCAAATAGAACTAAATCATGTAATTACGATAAACTGAATTGTTTAAAATAAGATTTTACACTTAATTGTGTTTAAAAGGCGTATTTATGCTAAACCGAATTATTTGAAATAGAACTGTTTTGACCTTTAACTGAGTGTAAGCAAAAAAAAGCAAAAACAACTATACTTATACTAAACTGAATTGCTTGAAACTTTTATCACAATGACTCAATGCGGCGTTAAATGACCCTAAACAGGTTGATACGCCGTAAAACAAAATAAGCTGCTAACCAATCAAAAGTATTTGGCCACCCTAAAAAGAGCAGAGTAATATGGTTTCAAGTATCTCTATCTAATAGAAATAATTTGCATATACTTACATGACTTCAAGTATTCCTATCCAATTACTAATTTTCAGACGGAGTAAAAGCAATGAAGATGGACTCCATAATCAATAAATCTCCAGAACTGAAGCCTCCACACCGAAAAGAAAAGACCATTTTTTGTGTGTGTGGGGGGGAGTTTTCCTCCTATACTTATTTACCAACCCCTCCGCTCGGGCAGAATATGACACAAGGTCAATTTTTAAGCGGAGTTTAACAGGTTTGAATTCAGAGTTTTCCTTCTCCTCGACTAGTTGCCTCACCAAGGCTAAAGAACTCAGTCTGCCCCACTATTTACCCATAGCTGGAGGGAGAATAATCGGATTCATACCTTTCCCAAGGGTATTAATGTTATGTGAAATGCAATCAGTCTCGTCCAGGGTTTGAACTCGCGTCGCCGTGTCCATTTCCTACGACGATAACCATTACACCACGGGCACCTCCTATACAGGATGCAGTTGACGCCTTTAGATTACACCTGTAATGTTCCCGTTCTTTTAATAGTGCTTCCCTCAATTCCTGACCACAAACATCCCCTTTTTCCCGGATTCTCACTGCATTTCTATCGTAAAAATATTACCAATGTATTAATATTATACCATAATGATTCTATTATATTATACTATCATCATCATCATCATCATCATGTCGTGTCGCTAGCACGGATATACCTGACCAACTCTCGCCACTTCTCCCTATCATTCGTCGCCTCTGGCAGGTCTTCCTGCTTTTGCTTGGCCATATGCGGGGGTCCATAGGAGTACGTAACTTATGATCTCGTCTCTGCTTCTCCAGTAGTGTCCTGTGTGTCTGGTTCGTCTAACTTGGATAGTTTTCGTGATGGGAGGCAGGTGGCCGGATAGTTGGTTCCTTGTGGGGTGTTGCCGCCAGGACTTGTTCAATATTGCTCGCAGCATTCTTGTGTAATTTCCGTTTAGCTTCTTCTCCAGCCGTTTAGTTAGCGTCCATGTAGTGCATCCATACAACAGTATCGATACGACCGATGCCTGGAAGAAACTGCATTTCATTTTATCGGTCACGTCTGATTTCTATATGATCGATAGCCTATCGATAGCTGTCCATGCCTTCGTTAGCCGAGTGTCGATGTCCTTTTCGGTTGATGAGAAGCTGCTTCCTAGGTATGTGAATTTGTGTACTTGTTTCAGAGGGGTTCCGTCTAGTGTGGTGATGTCGCCAGTTTGATTATAGCAAATATATTCAGTTTTGTGCGCATTGACATGGAGGCCAATGCCTGCGGCGGCTCGTTCCAAACTATGCAGTAGTGTTTCGGCTTGGTTGGGTGTATTTGCCAGTATCGCTATGTCATCGGCGTAGCCGGCGTCGGTAATTGTTTTTGCGGGGTGCCGAATCAGACATGCAGGACACTGCTGGAAAAGCAGTAACGAACTCATAAGTGATGTACTCCTATGGACCTCCACATATGGCCGGGCAAAAGCAAGACGACCAGCTCGGACATACATTCAGCAGCTATGTGAGGATACGAGTTGTAGCCCTGAAGACCTGCCAGAGGTGATGAACGATAGGGAGAAGAGGCTAGAGAGGGTCAGGGATATCGGTGCTAGCGGCACGACATGATAATGATGATGATAATGGTTCTATAACACCATTCTGTCCGTGATGCTTGCATTCATTTTTGACTACTTGATAATCTCTGCTATACATAGCCATAGTTAAAATATCTCTGAATCTAGATTATAGCTTTAATCATATTTACCAACCCCTCTGCTCGGGCAGGATATGACACAAGGTCAATTTTTTTAAGCGGAGTTTTATCAGGTTTGAATTCAGAGTTTTCCGTCTCCTAGACTAGTTGCGCCACCAAGGCTGAAGAACCTAGTCTGCCCTACTATTTACCCATAGCTGGAGGGAGAATAATTGGATTCATACCTTTCCCAAGTGTATTAGTGCTATGTGAATTGCAATCTGTCTCGTCCAGGATTTGAACTCGTGTCACCGTGTCCATTTCCTGCGACGATAACCATTACACTATGGGCACCTCCATAGATTATAGCTTTAATAGCCACAAGGAGAGTCCCAGTGGCGTAGTGGCTTACGTGCTTGATTGTGAAGTCATAACAAGTGAGTTCGTGTTCCGTTCACGCTATTACGATCACTTTCGGACGAATACCATTAGGAAAGGTATGAACTTCCACATTCCCTCAACTGTGGGTTAAATTTTACCACAGCTGTTCTTCTACAAGGTTGACATGCTATTGAATAAAGAAACCAATTCCAGTCTACTGACAATCCCTTTCTTTCTGATTGCTAACGCATTCTCGTACTAAAATCATCAACTATTTATTTCTTTATGCAAATAATAGCAGTTATTCTACTCGTAACGTCTTAATTTTCGACGGCTTAAAATCTCTTTTTCTACTTTCTTTTCATTATACGTCATGGCAACTGAGCGTTGTAACTTGTTAAAAGAAATTTAACGCTTTAAACAATCAAATTTGAGGTTTAAATCTTGGATTTCTACCAAATTTATTAGGTGATTTATATTCATTCACTGCCTTGTGAAGGATAACTGTTCTTTTCTTACACAAGTAAACAAGCCGAAAACGTCAGCGCGTCGAATTAAATGGACATTTAGTAAGCTTAGTCTCCTACGGTACAATTCTTATGTATTTTTCAGTTTTTGGATTTCCGTTTATGGTTGTCAGTTTGTTACTGTCTTTGCTTAGAAATCCACTCGAGTCTCTTTCTTCCTTCCTTCCTTTCTTTCTTTCTTTCTTTCTTTCTTCTGGACATTTATTTTTCTTCATTTCTTTTCCCCCTGTATTTTATTTTACTTTGTCTTTTCTTGATCTCTTTGTTTGTTTGTTTGTTTCTTTCTTTCTTTCGTTCGTTCGTTCGTTCGTTATTGCAATTGGTTCTTTATTGTCTTTGCTTTTTCTCTTTTGTTTATTCATTATTTTCTTTCTTTCTTTCTTTCTTTCTTTTACTTGCGTGCTTTTATCTTTCATGCTTTCTTTCATTATTTCCTTCTTCCTCTCTTACGTTTGTTTGGTCTTTCTTGATTTCCTCTTTCTTTCTTTCTTTCTTTCTTTCGTTCTTTCTTTTGCTTGTGTGTTTTTACTTTCATGCTTTCTTTCTTAATTTCCTTCTTCCTTTCTTATATTTGTTTGGTTCTTTCTTTCTTTCTTTCTTTTTTCTTTCTTTCTTTCTTTTGAATGCTTTTATCTTTCCTTCTTTCTTTCATTATTTCCTTCTTCCATTCTTGTTTGTTTGGTTCTGTCTTTCATTTTTTGTTTTGTTTCTACTCTTCTTTCTTTCTTCCTTCCTTTTTTTGTGTCAGAAATTTTTTCTCAACTTTTGTTTTTCATATTCTTTTTCTTTTCACTTCTGTCGGTTTTCCCTCAGTTATTCTTTCTTTCTTTCTTTCTTTCTTTCTTTCTTTCTTTCTTTCTTCCCCACCACCCACCGAATTTGTACGATCCTCTTGAGGCTCATGGGTACCAATTTGTAAAACACTGCCGATAAAGATCGCTGAAGATTAAAAAAAAAAAAAGAAACAAGGCAAAAATTCAATAGCAAATAAAAGCAAAATATCAAAACAAAAAGCGTTCAAAAATGTCCGTTATTAGTTCTTCAATCTGTCGTCTGCTATTAAATTGCTTCTGCCATCTTGTTGAGTATTTCCAATTGTCGATTTGTGTTTGATGACGTCGTGACAGATTATTGGGCGATTATCTTTTCGATCTTGATTTTGTTTATTTTCAGTTCAATTGCGTTCTTCTTCTTTTTTTTTTTTGTGGTGTTCTTTCCTCATTGTCTCCCATTCCAGTTAATATTTTTTTTTAATATATTTTAGAGAATTTTATGGCTTTTAAAAACTTTTTCTTTCCTTTTATTTATGTTCTTTTCTCTTTTATGTTCAATTCTCTTCTTTTTTTCTTTTTTTTTTTGCTCCATTTTTGTCTACTTTCTTTGTTAGTCTCTTTTCTTTTATCTTTCTTTCCTTTTCTTGTTCTTTTAAAACCCTTTTACTTTTTAAAAGTCTTTCTTTCTTTCTTTCCTTCTTTCTTTCTGTCATGCTGGATCCGGATTTCAAAATATTATGTTAATATTTTAGTTTTCCATCAAGCTCTTATTTTGGTATATATATATATATATATATATATATATATATATATATATATATAAGTTAGCGACCGTAGTCGAGGGTGACCTGAAGGCTTACTTTTTAACAGAACTTCACCGAAGAGTTGGGGAGAGTTCCACTCTTTTCCTTGGATTGCTTATGGTATTGATCAAGGGTAAAGTGGATCATTTTACCCTTGATCCATACCATATAATGCTGAGTCTTAATCAAGAAGGCATCAAGTACCATTTTTTGAGTCTTTAGTATGAATCGACCTGGGATTTAACGACGGTCTGTCGGCCATTTGTGAAAACTCTACCGATTGGGCCATAGGCTGATATATATATATATATATATATATATATATATCAGCCCATATATATATATATATATATATATATATTCGCGTGTGTCTGTATGTAGCAGACAAAGGTGAAAATGATTGGATTAAACCAGATATATAAAGTGATGATTTTTTTATTTCTTTAAACTGAGTAAAAAGTTTGTTGAAACATGAATGTTACAAAGTATTTTCTTGTAAGCAAAGCCAAATATTCGTGCAATAAAATAAAGCAGTTTTTGTTAGCCTAATCTAGTTGGATATATTTTGTGTGTGTAAAAAACCACTGAATGAGAATGCCACTGGGTGAGAGAGAAAATGTATTTTTGCCTTAAACGGAAATGCAGCTACTGTTGATATTTTTTATCAGCAAGTAAAACGCTGTTATATTAATATTCAAAAATCTATGTTAACACAAACATATCCGCTCAATTTTGACACAATTAAATGCAATCTTTAAAGGATATAATTGTAAATTCTCTCTCAAAAGAAGAAAGTGAAAATGTTGGGTAAATATAGACTAAATCCAAGCCGACAAAAGATAATGTTGTCTAAATTTCTGAGACGAAGCTTGTTGATTTTTATCGTCAAGGGTCTTCGGACTATTATCTTCATCATTGTTATTTCCACAACGTTTCGGCCGATATGTATTCCCGCCTTCTTCAGGTGATTGTCGAACTCGGAAACCTTCACGGAACTACGTCCTTCATTGAATCCACGGGTGTCGCCTGTTCTGATTCCGTTAGCCAAAACCGGGTACAAGTGTTAAGTATTCTTGTATTGTTACTCGCCTGTAGTGAGGATTGAACCTGCAACCTCCAGATGATTGTCACCTTAGAAGCTGAGGGAACCAACGCCTATAACCGTTATGTTAGTAAATTTTGGGGACTTATAAACTTAATGTTCTTACTTGACTAGAATTACTACTATTATGTATGATTTTTACCTGTGCTCATATTCAGATTTTTTTTTCTCATTTAGCCTTCTTAATTAAGTTTATGAGTCCTAAATATTCACTCAGAATTGTCCAGCAGGACACATGGCGTAACGGAAAAGATTCAAAGTCTTTTGGGTTTTGATCTTTCTAAATTTTCGCTGCAAGTCAAGTATTTTAAAACGAGCGCGAAAGCGCTAATTGGTCGATGAATATAAAAATACAGTTGCCCAGTCGGCTGGGGCTGTAGAATACACCGACTGCTTCTCTGCAGAGGGGTAAGACACCCCCAACGAGTGTCCTGGATATAATACTAAACAATCTGATGGTGGGTTCCAGCAATGCTGGAGTTTTGAGGAATGCGGGGTACCCCTTCATTGCCATTGCTCCCTGGTCGGCTCTGGCACGGAGTGGTAGTACCTGATAAGGGTCTTATTAATGGGTTAAATAGAACTAAACTGTGCTTCTTTCACTATACTGATTTTTGCATTTAAACTGCGTATTTATGCTAAACTGAATTGTTTAAAACAGAAATGTTTTGACATTGGAAGTGCATAATTGTGCTGAACTGTATTGCTCGAAATAGAACTGTTTTGACGTCTAAACTGTGTACTTATGCTGAACTGAATTATCTGAAATAAAACTGTTTGACATTTAACTCTGTAGAATACACTGACTGCACCCCTACAGAGGGGTAAGACCCCTACAAAGAGCGTCCTGGATATGACACTAAACAAGCTGACGGTGAGGTTCTAGCAGTGCTGGAGCTTTGGGGAATGCAAAGTACCCCTTCATTGCTATCGCTCACAGGTCCACTCTTTCCCTGAGTGGTAGTACCTGATAGGGCCCTATCTATGGATTAAATAGAACTAACAGCTTACTTATGCTAAACTGAATTGTTTGAATAAACTGAATAGCTTGAAATAGAAATGTTTTTAACAATTAAACCGTACTTACATTTAAACTGCGTGCTTATGCTTAACTGAATTATTTGAAAGAGAACTGTTTTTCGACATTAAAACTGTATTTATGCTTAACTAAATTCTTACTTATAACTGTTTGAATAGTTTGAAATAGAAATGTTTTTGACAATTAAATTGTGTAATTATGCTAAACTGAATTGTTTTAAATAGAACTAATTATTTACATAAAAATGGATTTGGCATTAAATAAACTACAAAGGTTGATATGCATTAAAACCCAACAAACAAACCAAGCTATACTTATACTAAACTGAATTAGCTGAATTAGAACTCTTTGAATAAACTGAATAGTTTGAAATAGAAATGTTTTTGACAATTAAACTCTGTACTCATGCTAAATTGAGTTGTTTGAAATAGAACTGATTATTTGTATAAAAATGGATTTGGCATTAAATAACCTACAAAGGTTGATATGTCATGAAACAAACCAACCAACCAACCAACCAACCAACCAAAAATACAGGTGCAAAAATTACAGCTTCTTGAGCCTTTTTTTTTTTTTGGCACAAAAAAGTTAACACTTTCTTTTATCAATGATAACAATTCATTTCCTATTTATATATATATATATATGTACAGGGAGAGAGAGAGAGAGAGAGAGAGAGAGAGAGAGAGAAAGAGAGAGAGAGGGGGGATCCATGAAACCCTTGGGTTTCCATTGTAATCATCATCCATATTGATTCTGATGTATCTATTCGTAAATGCGTGAAAGATTATATTTATCATATCAGGCATTAGCGCCTCATTCAAACACACACGCGCACACATCTATCTATCTATCTATCTATCTATCTATCTATTAGTCTGTTCATATCTATCTATCTATCTATCTATCTATCTATCTATTAGCAAAACAGACTGATTGTCATCTTCCAAATGAAGGATTGTGTAATGCCAGCCTTTCATCCTAAAAAAGGCTGTGTGCTGAGATTCGATTTGTGTTTCCTGTTTCTAAATGCTATCACTAAATGAAGCAAAAAGGCATTCTTGGGGAGGTGTCCGTGGTGTAATGGTTATCGTCGTAGGATATGGACCCGACGACACGAGTTCAAATCCTAGACCAGGCTAATTGCATTTCACATAGCACTAATACCCTTGGAAAAGGTATGAATCCAATAATTCTCCCTCCAGCTATGGGTAAATAGTAGGACAGACTGATTTCTTCAGCCTTGGTGAGGCTACTAGTCTAAGAGAAGGAAAACTGTGAACTCAAACCTGTTAAACTCCGCTTAAAAATTGACCTAGTGTCATATCCTGCCCGAGCGGAGGGGTTGGTAAATTTGCAAAAAGGCATTCTTGGGCATATACACAGGTGTATGTATGTTTAAAAAGAAAGAAAGAAAGAAAGAAAGATAGGGACAGAAAGAAAAAAGAAAAGAAAGAAAGAAAGAAAGAAAGAAATCACAGTACGATTGGGACTGAAAGAAAGTAGAGGAAGACAAGAAAGAAAGAAAGAAATAAAGATAGGGACAGAAAGAAAAAAGAAAAGAAAAGAAAGAAAGAAAGGTGTTTGGAATTGAACTGCATTTTTATGCTTAACTGATTTATTTGAAATAGAACTGTTTTTGACATTGAAACTAGTTGCGCTAAACTGAATTGTTTAAAATAGAACATTTTTTGACATTTAACAGTGTGTAAACAAAAAACTAATAATAAATTGAATTCTTTGAAATAGAACTGTTTTGACATTTAACTGTGTGTAAACAAAAAGTTATACTTATGCTAAACTGAATTGATTGAAATAGAACTGTTTATATGTATAAAAATGGATTTGGCGTTAAATATCCTACAATAGTTGATGTACCAAAAAAACAAAACAAAGCAATCCAAATGCAACAATTGGTTTTATAGTACTACTGCCTTTTTTTTCTGCAAGGATGGTTTTGGCATTAAATAACCCATAAGGGTAGATATGCCGTTTAGTAAGGAAATTACTACAAACCTAACCAAAACCAAAATAAAAAGCAAGTAATTTTTATTTGTTATTAATTTGTAAATACTGCCAAAGTTAAATAAATTTAGTTAACTAAAAGCGAATTAATACATGTGTTTTTCTTCGTGTTTACATTTACGTTTCTTCCTCATGCAAAGATAAACATGATTCCTTGAATTATATATATATATATATATATATATATATATATATATATATATATATATATATATATATATATATATATATATATATATATATATATATATATATATATATATATATAATATATATATATATATATATATATATATATATATATATATATATATATATATATATATACGGTATAAAAATGTAAACAAACGGACGCTGCTGATGTTGCTAAAAAATTCTCTTAGCCAACGTGGTACACTTGATGGCCGTGCGGTCTGAGACTAAGTCTAATGTAAAGTTGGGCGGGTTTCGATCCCGGCTTCGAGCGTCCTACGTGTCTAGCCACACTGATAGAACGAAACAGTCAGTCTGTGGATGACAATATATATATATATATATATATATATGTGTGTGTGTGTGTCCGTCCGTAGAGTAATAGGCTATCACCATTGAAAATGGACTAGGCTAACCAAGTTCAAAACCCTGATGAGCGTATTTGCATTTTAACTTAGCCCTAATACCCTCGCGAAAGGTATGAATCCAACTATTCTCCATCCAGTCGTAGGTAAATAATAGGGCAGACGGGGCTCATTAACCTTGACAACAAGTCTAGGAGAAGGAAAACTCTGAATTCAAGCATGAAAAATTCCGTTTAAAAATTGACCTTGTGTCGCATCCTTCTTTGTGTGGAGGGGTTGGAAAAATATATATGTGTTTGTGTATGGAAATGATTTAATGGAACACAATTCCATAAATTTTATTTCTTTTGAATATAGCGGGTCGTTGGCCTAATAAGTAGAGTGTTTGCCAATGCCCGGGAGATCGGGGTTCAATCCCAGGTCGAGTGATACTAAAGACTCAAAAAATGGTACTTGATACCTCCTTGCTCAACAATCACCATTATACGGTAAGGATCAAGGGTAAAGTGGACTAAACCAGGGAAAGGACTAGCGTCCTCCAATACAACTCGGTGTAGTAGCAATCGAAAAGGGAGCCTTTGGGTCACTCGCGACTAAGGTCACCAACTTTAGTTTCTATTTCTTAAACCTTTGGGAAAACTTGGCTGAAAAACAAAATTTGCATCTTTTTTTTTCCTTGTAAGAGAAGGTGATATAGTTAAAGCTTCAATATGTCCCAATGTAGTATTAGTAAAAAGTGAGTTGATTGGTTGGAGTTTTATCGCATATCAAACCTTGTGTGTGACTTAATGCCAAATCCTGTTGATGCATATATATATATAGTCTCCCCAAAGAAATGGCTAAAGCTATGATGATGCTTTGCAAAAACACTTCAGCTATGGTTCGCTTACCTGATGGTGACACTGACGCATTCGTCATTTTTGCTGGAGTGTTGCAAGGAGATACATTAGCGCCATATTTTTTTCATAATCTACCTAGACTATATACTTCGAATATCGATAGAGCTAATAAAAGAAAATGGCTTTACGCTGAAAAGAAAACAAGAAGCAGACGATATCCTGCAGAAATTATATCAGACACAAACTATAAAGACGATCTAGCACTTCTTGCAAATACAGCTGACAGTGAGATCCACACTTGAAAAATATCTGTTAGGCGATAGTGGGGTATGTTTCAAATCAGCCGTAAATGGTTTAACATGATACTAATTTAAATATTCGTTAAGCGGTTAGGGTGTTCGCCAAAGGCCCGGGAAACCAGGGTTCAGTCCTAGGTCGAATTATACCAAAGACTCAAAAGATGGCACCTGTTGCCCCCTTGCTTAACACTCAGTATTATTGTCGTATAGCCATGACCAACTATACACATATATTTGCAAAAACATAACGACAACACAATAACGACGAGCGAACACCATTCTTTATACCTCTTTATACCTCTTTATACCTCTTTATACCTCTCACTTTATTTGAAAGGGCTCGAAAGGGTGACGAAGGGTATTATTGTGTGAGAGGTGAGTTGGAGACTGAACAGAACTGCAACATATTGTCCCCCACTCTTCTGGCTATAACAGCCTTTCTTTCCCGTTCTCCTGAGCTGCTCAACCGGGGGTCTGGGGGCCCAGCCTCTGCTGGGACATGGTTCTCATTCCAGCATCTTCTTTCCAACTAACCTGAACTTCCTGTCACCGGGGTTATATAATAATTTGACGTACACCTACTTCCTGCGAGCGTCACAATTCGCACTCAATTCAACCCCTCGACAGTCAAGGTCGCCACCTGATATCTTCGACTGGATGCACCTGTTGTTTACACAGGTACATTTCTTCTTCTGGCGGCTTGGCCGCGTCGAAGGTCAATATGCAACATTATGTGTAGATCAAGGGTAAAGTGGAGCAATCCAGCGAAAGGAGTAGTGCCCTTTGAAAAATAAGCTATAGGGTCCCCCTCGACTTCGGTTAGTTAATGTGCTTCACCCATCCCATTCGTGAACAGGTTCATTGTTACTTAAATTCAATAGAAAGTAAATGTTGGCACTTCTTGTTCTGGGAACTTACTTTTATCTATTTATTTGTTTTCCCTCTTCCATCGTGTTTTATTTAGTTCCCTGGGTGCGTAAGACAATGTGCTAAACTGCGAACCTAAGCGAGTTCGAAGCCCATTAACCCTGTTACGTTTACTTACAGACTTATATCTTTGCGAGAGTAATGGATTAAATAGTATTGTTCTTCCACAAACATGACTTTGGCATTAAATAGCCCACAAATGTTTATATACCGCTAAACAATAAAACCAAAACCGTGAATCTGTGTGGGTCGTTAATATTTTGGAGTTTTTACTCGAGGGTAGACTTATCATCATCATCATGTCACGCTATAAACATGGATATCCCTGACCTTCTCTTGCCACCCCTCCCTCTCGTCCATTGCTTCCAGCAGGTCTTTAGGGCTACATCCTTTATCGGCAGAGAGCTGCTGTATGTATGTTCGAGTTGGTCGTCCTGCCTTTGCACTTCCATCTGAAGGGGTCCACAGGAGTACATCACTTATGAGCTCGTCCCTACTTCTCCAGCAGTGACCTGCATGTCTGGTTCGTCTAATTTTGATAGTTTTCGTGATGGGTGGTAGGTGGCCTTACAGCTGCTGCTTTGTGGGTAGCTGTCTCCAGGACTTGTTCAATATTGTTCGCAGCATTCTTGTGTGGTTGCCATGAAGCTTTTTCTCCGTACGTTTAGTTAGCTTGGACTAGTACCGAAACACAAAGAGTAAGCTCATCTCTTTAGAGGTTCGAGTATCCATCTGTAACCCACACATAATTTTTCTCACTCCAATAAGGTATTTTGTTGACATCCCACTAAACCAGTACATGACACACAGTCCTTTTATCGTTCGAAACCGCACAATAAGCGAGATTCATGTGTAGCTATTTCAAAAAATACTTGGTCCCTTCGGCATTTCCCATAACAGGGCGCCTCAGGCACTAAGCTATGAACTTAACCTTACTAAGAAGGTATTGACTCAATAGAAAGCTCGCTGGAATCAGACAAATATCTCAATACCACCTACCCGAGGTGGGTCCGCGTGTGGATATGATTATGTCATTAATTCTCCATGTGTTATTGGTATTTGTACTTACTCTCAGGATTTGTTCTACATTTTCTCTACGTGGTGTAATGGTTATCGTCGTAGGAAATGGACACGGAGACACGAGTTCAAATCCTGTACGAGACTGATTACATTTCACATAGCACTAATACCCTTGGGAAAGGTATGAATCCAATTATTCTCCCTCCAGCTATGGGTAAATAGTTGGGCAGACAGAGTTCTTCAGCTTTGGTGAGGCAACTAGTCTAGGAGAAGGAAAACTCTGAATTCAAACTTGTTAAACTCTGGTTAATAATTGATCTTGTGTCATATCCGGCCCGAGAGGAGGGGTTGGTAAATATGTATGTTTTCTCCTCCTGAGTAAACAGCTCTTCGTAGAGCTGAGTTAAGATTGATATATTGATTCTTTGATAAACAAACTCCAGCTTTTCCATCTATTTTATATTATTTTATTTTATTTTTATTTTAATTATCCAGATAGAACACTAAATTAAATGTGTTGATGAGGCTCTTGTTCTGAAGATCTACCGTATGGAGTATGTTGCAAACAAAGGTGTAAATGATTGATTAAACACATAATTTACATATAATTAAATTTTCATTTCTTTAAATTGACTGAAAAGTGTTTGGCAAAACAGTAACAATGTCTTTTCTTGTAAGAAAAGATGTTAGAACGTAAATATTTTTTAAAAACTAAGGGTATGAAATGTAGCAGTTATCGTTAGCTTAAACTCTTCGCGGACTTTTTTACCGTGTGTAAAAAATCTTTGTAATGGTGATAAATTATCTGATGAGATGACAACGTTAGGACGTTATCATTAGTTTGTAAGCAACATAAAACAATCAGCAAGAGAGATATTTTTTCGTGAAAGTATTAGTAATAGATTTCTGTAAACACAAACAAATTCGGTCATTTTCAGAAAAATTAAACGATATTGAAATTTAATGCAATCTTGAAAGAAAAGAATGTTAAATTTTCACTGAAAGAAACAAACCGAAAGGTTGTGTATATACTGAACAATTCCATACTTACAGAAGAAAATATTGCTTTCTTCGTTATTTATAAAATTGATGTAGGCTCAAAATTGAGTAGAAAAAAATTGATGAAATATCTATGATTCTAATTGGCTAAAAAATGTATTTTTAAACAATC
Source organism: Sepioteuthis lessoniana (assembly GCA_963585895.1). Lineage (NCBI taxonomy): Eukaryota > Metazoa > Mollusca > Cephalopoda > Myopsida > Loliginidae > Sepioteuthis > Sepioteuthis lessoniana. Next base: position 56,672,681 of record OY757935.1, on the reverse strand, counting down.
TAGGACGGAAAAGATTTCTTAAATTATTTGGTGATTTAATCCTTCAAAATTTTCGCAGTAATCAAATAGTGTCATCATATTAAGAAATTTTAAAACTAATACGAAATCGCCGATTGGCTAATAAGTACAAATAGAGAGAAATATAACAAATCCTGAAGACTAATTTTTTTCAAAAAATTAAGACTTTTTTAAGTATGGAAATGAATTGATTGCGATAATTACATTTTTATTGCCATTACTCCTATGTCCATTCTGAGATCGAATGATAGTGCCCGTTCGGGTTTAGTCTATGGGTCCAGTAGATGTTCAAAAATTATTCGTATTCGATATTATATATATATATATATATTCGTCTATGTATATATATACACAACAAGCCTGAACATAAAGTCAGATACAAATGAAAATTGTTCATGCATTTTCGGCACATCTGAACCAGAGTGGTCCCGTAATTTTATTTTTATTTTTTTATTTATTTATTTTTGCTCAGCTGATTCCTCACTTAAAAAAAGGCGAGTTCTGGATGGGATGCTGAACTATATCTGGTTGAGAACAGGGGAATGTGCAGTACCTCTTCATAGCTATTACTCTCATATCCACTCTGATATAGAGTGGTAGAGCCTGTTAGAGTCCGATCTATCGGTCAGATAGACGTTTAAGAATTATTCGTATTCGATTGGGAACCGTGTGCAAAAATGAAACTATCTTCAGAAAAAAAAACCGACAAAAATATAAAATATTGATATATATGAACAATGTGAAAGAGTGTGTGAAATAGATAGATAGATAGATAGATTGAAGGAGATCGGGAGAGAGAAAGAATGGGAGAAATAGAGAACGAGAGACAAAGAGTGAATGGAGAGAGTGAACGAGAGAGAAAGAGAGAGACAAGAATGACAGCGAGAAAGAACGGGAGAGAGAGGGAAATAGATAGGTTGATAGATAGAGTAAGAGAGAGAGAGATAATGATTGATTGAGTGAGAGAGAGGGACAGAGACAGGGAGATAGATAGAGTAAGAGAGGGGGGGGACAGAGAAGGACAGAGAGAGAGAGAGAGAGTATAAGATGTGTAACTGCCATTTCATATTTCTAATCCTAAGTCTGTCTGTTCCGAACAGATAATCACCTTTGGATTTGAAACCTGACTTGTAATCAAATTCAGAGAAGCCATTGAAGAGATTGTCTGAGTGGCAGTCGCTGTAATCGATGAGAGGAAACTCCTGTCTAATTACGAATGATTGCAAGATGGCGAATTATGACCGATCAAAGATTAAGTTGGAATTCACTCTTCTCGCAGGATGTAATTAAGTGTGGGGGGTGCGGTAAAGTACTTGTCACCGAGGGGAACTGCATCGTCAAATAAAGAAAATAAGAGACCCAATTCTTCATTTTTTGTGTGTGTTTTGAGGTTTCTTTCTTTTTTGGTAGGAAGGCTGTTTTTACGCGGGAAAAATATGCGAATCGCATAACGCCTTCATCAAGTAGTACAAATTGGATATTTCTTGCTAGAAGTCACCCAACATTTCCCTTACTACTTAATTTTAGGATAGACTAATCTTTGCTTTATCACCCGCTGGATACGAAAAAAATTTTCTCCTTTTGTCATCCTATCCCCGATCTTCAGGAACGACTGGGAGAGGAACGTGTTAAGAGTTGTTGGGGCCGGGGAGCAGGGATCACAGGATAGGTGTAAAATATTGGTTGGTGGGGCTGGAAGGAAAGCGTAAACACTATCATCTTCTTTGTTTTTCTTTTCTTATTTGTTGATAATAACTATCAAGAGAGAGAAAGAGAGAGAGAGAGAGAGAGGGAGAGAGAGAGAGAGAGAGAGAGAGAGAGATGAAAGAATAAATATTTTGAAGAATCGCAAAGGAAGGTTCGAAACCTTCTTTAAAATTATTAATCTGCTCAAATTTTCTTTCTTTTTAATCTTTAAAATATTTGGGAGTGAATTAGTTAAAGAAAAAAGTGTTTTCTACATTAATTTCATGTAATCCGATAAAAATTTCCTCGTTGTATGTATAGTATCACCCACAGAAAAGTATACATGCTTCTCTAGTGATCTAGTGTCTTTTTAATTACGTTACCCACTCATGTATATATATATATATATATGCGTGTGTGTGCATGTCTGTCTGTCTGTGTGTCTGTGGACACACACACACACACACACACACACACACACACACACACACAAAGACACATACACTCACCTCTCAGGGGTTAAGCACTCAGACGAAGGAATTAAGGGCTGCCACCCACGTAATGCAAAGCTCTTCTAACGTATTGAGCACTCCGGTATCCGATGGTGCAAAATGCAAAAACAAACGAAAGCTAATACAAATGCCTTATAATGTCGTATATCTTCGAATAGGCTGAGTGGTTAGATACCAAGTCTTGCGTTAAATTAGATGGGTGTCGATCCCAGCTTGAAAAGTACTACGTGTTTAGCCATACTGAAGAGTTGTGATACAGCGAAACAGTCTGTAGATGACAATATATATATATATATATATATATATATATATATATATATATATATATAATAAGTAAATATATATTAGTTTTTCTGTATATCTAAAACATGGAAGCATATCTCTGACCAAAGGTTTCATGACATCCTATAAACGACCATCATCTGGCAGAGAACGAAAGATATTGAAGAAAATCGAAAAAATCGAAAATACAGTCAAAAGAACGCTAGAATTGTGCACAACTCTTCATGTGTGCGTGTATATGTGTGCATGTGCCCGTGGTGTAATGGTTATTGTTGCAGGAAATGGACACGGCGACATGAGTTCAAATATTGGACGAGACTGATTGCATTTCACATAGCACTTGGGAAAGATATGAATCCAATTATTCTCCCTCTATATATTCTCTCTTGTATATGGGTAAATAGTAGGACAAACTAGGTTCTTCAGCCTTGGTGGGGCAACTAGTATAGGAGAAGGAAAACTCTGAATTCAAACTTGTTAAACTCCGCTTAAAAAGATTGACCTTGTGTCATATCCTGCCCGAGCGGTGGGGTTGGGTAAATATGGTATGTATGTGTTGTGTTTGTGAGGGTTATATTTGCGTATTAATGTGTATGGACGTATAGGTGATATTTAATATGCGTGTGTATGAATATACATGCGTCATGTGTCAAATTTGAGCTTGTCTCCTGTATATATGAGGCGCGATGTGTAGCCAAAGTCGAGACAGATTGATCGAGTAAAAACATTTTTGTTTGCTTTTTTTTCATGTGTGTGTGTGTGTGTGTGTGTGTGGTGATTATTTTAACTAAAGAACAAAATATCATTATCATTGCATTACGAAGAAAATAATGTTTTGATTTGTAAGCATAATAGACGAAGGAGTATGGTGGGTCAGAATGCAATAATATCGTGGTGATGAGATATATTATATTGAAATATACAATGGAGTATAACGCAATATTAGTATTTATGTTTTTATATTATTTGTATTAGATTTCAATTATAATTTATATCAATTATGATGTGTTAATGATATATTGCGTATGCATCATTGTAATCCATGATTTTATTACATAAGGAATATAGTGAAAATATTGTGTTAAGATGTAAAAATAATTGTTTGTATTAGCTATGTCATTCTTAGTTTTTTTGCTTTTTTATTTGTGTGAATGTGTATAGTGATGATTTTAACTAACAAGCAAATTATCATCATTACATAATTTAGGAAATTGATATATTATTTGACGTGTAAGCTTGATAGGTTTGGGACGTAAGGATAATAGGTGGGGAGTTGTGTTAGGTTACAATCATTTTTTATTAGCAATCTATGTCGTGTTAAAGTTATGTTACGTATAAGTTATTGTAATATACAGTGGCGTGTCCCTGGGGGATATTTTAAATATACTGTGGGGAGACCTATTTCTAACACTCATGAAAACATGGCAAGCATAAAGTTCTGAAGGTGCATGGAGATAGATAAAAAATATTTAACGGAGGAATATGGTTCTTACGGTACGTCGGGTGTCTTGTTTGATTGAAGAAAGAGATACTTACGGTGCGTCATGTGTGTTGTGGGGTTGTTTGTGGGATTGGTATAGGTAAGAAGAATGGGTCGAAATCTAAGAGTAGATATTTGTTTTTATGTTTACATTTTTTTTTTATTTAGCGATTCTGGCAAATACACCCAACCAAGCCGAAACACTACTACTGCATAGTTTGGAACGAGCCGACGCAGGCATTGGCCTCCATGTCAATGCACAAAAAACTGAATGTATGTGCTATAATCAAACAGGCGTCATTTCCACACTAGATGGAACCTCTATGAAACTAGTAGACAAATTCACCTACCTAGGAAGCAGTATCTCATCAACCGAAAAAGACATCGACACACGGCTAACAAAGGCATGGACAGCTACCGATAGGCTATCGATCATAAAGAAATCAGACCTGACCGATAAGGGAAACGCAGTTTCTTCCAGGCAGCAGTCATGTCGATACTGCTGTATGGAAGCACTACTTGCACGCTAACTAAACGGCTGGAGAAGAAGGTAGACGGCAATTACACAAGAATATTGCGAGCAATATTGAACAAGTCCTGGCGGCAACACCCCACAAGGCACCAACTATACAGACACCTGCCTCCCACCACGAAAACTATCCAAGTTAGACGAACCAGACATACAGGACACTGCTGAAGAAGCAGGGACGAGCTCATAAGTGATGTACTCCTATGGACCCCCACATATGGCCGAGCAAAAGCAGGACGACCAGCTCGAACATACATACAGCAGTTATGTGAGGATATGGGATGTAGCCCTGAAGACCTGCTCGAGGCGATGAACGCTAGGGAGAATTGGCGATAGAGGGTCATGGATATCCATGCTAGTAGCACGACATGATGATGATGATAATGATGTTTACATTTGGATAGACATTCGGATTTTTTATTTAATAATGTGTTTAGATGGGTGGTTGATAATTGCTAGCTTCTCGTGGGGGCAAAGTAGGCATTTATTATGCCTTTCTGTAGGCGGGTGCTAGTTTTAGTATTTCCCAGATGATGGTGGGTGAGATGTTCATGTCTTTTAGGTGCCATTTGTGTGTAAATAAAGAAGTGTTCGTTGAGTAATTTCTGTTGGTGAAGTAAAGTTTGTGGTTATATATTCTTTGTTTTTATGGTACCCTTCGTTGCTCCCATGAAGTAAGATAGTGACAACCAACACTGTTATATATATATATATATATATATATATATATATACGTGTGTGTGTGTGTGTGTGTGTGTGTTCTTCACGGGATGCATTTATTTTGAAATCTTTTGCCAGCGTTAAACGTTGTGGTTTTAGATCTTCATCGGAGCGTTTGTATTTTTAAATGATACGAACGCGATGAGTATATATGTATATATTCTATTTCTGTAGGTGGAGTTTTGTTTCAAATCTCTGTTCGAAAATTATAAAAAAAATCTGCATCACATCTATCTATGTTAATATCTATCATGTTTTGTTCATATCTATCAATTATAAACATTTCATAACACATCTATCAATGTCAGCTTTCTTATTTCTATATCTTTCAGTCTCTTTGATCTATCTATCTATCTATCTTTCTATCTATCTACGTTAGTATTTATACTGTTTTGTGCATATCTATTATAAACATTCCATAACACATCCATCCGTAATTATCAATTTCAACCCTATTCTCCTCATTTAGTCATATCGGTGCTGAAAATATTTTTAAAAAGTCTTTTAAAAAACAATTTGGTTTCATCATTTTTATAATTTTTGATAGATAGAGAGATAGATAAACTGATACTTGGATCTAAGAGACAGAGAGATGGAAAGAAGAAAGCTGACATTGATAAAAATAGATAGATGTGTTATGAAATGTTTATAATTGGTAGATATGAACAAAACAGTATTTTTTCCCATCATACAACGTGTGAAAGCACGTGTGATACCCTGCCCTCATCAGCCGCCAACCAGGAGTGATAACGCAGTTTCGGTAGCTCAAGGTGGTGATGCCACTCCTGGCGCCACCAAGCAGCTTTTGCAACCGGATAGGGTATTTAAAAGAATTATATATATATATATATATATATATATATATATATATACGCCATATCATTTAAGAGCAGAGACAACATTGGACGTCCATCTTCATTTTTAGTGAGCAGTTTGTGATTTGATATTAACATAGATAGATAGATATGAACAGATTGAGATAGATAGATAGATAGATAGATATTAACAGACTAAGATAGATAGATAGATAGATAGATAGATATGGTATGGATTGGAACACTAATTATATTACACAAATTTGAAACAGAACGCCACCAGAGGAAATAAAATGTTTAAAACTTCCTCATCTTTTTCGTTTCATTTAAAAACACATACGCCCTGATAAATGTGTAAAACCCAAACATTTAATGTGGGCAAATAATCCAATAAATCAAATCATCGTCTGAAAACCTCGTATTTTCTAATCTCCAGATTTTAAAACATTCGGATTTATTTCCAGTTTTTCCTAACTATGTGCATGTATATATATATATATATATATATGTGTGTGTGAGTGTTTATAGAAGTGATTATCCAGACACGCGCTCACAAACCCACTCCTCCATGCATATATATATATATATATATACGAAGTCTGTCTGAAAACTAACAAAATTTGGTGTACTGTCTATGCTCTGGACAAAAGAGGGATAAGCGAATGGATGGTTTCTTTGTTTAATCGCATTTTAGACTTCGTTGGTTATTTAATGTCAAAGACACCCTTTTAGAAGAACAATAGTCATACTATTAAACTAATACGTAGATAGATAAGGGCATTAGTCCAAAAGTGAACGTAATAATCCGTCTGGAGCTCGAACCCACTTACTTCAGGGCCACAATCCTGTACTTTAGCAATTACGCCACTGGGGAAGAAGATTGTGTTATCATCTAATAACACATCCTGGGATTATATAACTCTGACCTTACTTTTTTTTTGGCCTTTAATTTCTTTTCCGCTTGCTTTTTTTTTTAGGACGTTCGGCTATGCGCATTGTGGAACAAAATCTGAATACCGAGTAACGAATAAATCTGAAAGTTTTAAGCCATTTTGGGAAAACAAGCACTTGAAATGCTTCAGCAAGTCTGTGAAGATAGCAACATATCGCGCACATGTGTTTTTGAGGGACATAAGAGGTATAAAACGGGGGTGCGAAGAGTGACTTTACGAAGAGGAGGCCTTCAACAAGTAGGACTGATGTTAACGCCATGCGTATAAGACAGGTAGTGTGTGGTGGTCATCGGTTGCATGTTTGAATGATTACAAGTCAGTTGGACATGAAGAAGGACAGGGTATGGAGGTTTATCATCGATGACGTAGGCATGCGGAAAGTCTTTGCAAAAATGGTAGCAAGTTCTCCTGATGACCAAATGCTACACATGTCTGGACATTATAGAGCATCTTCAAACTAAACCAGACTTCGTTGTAGAGTCATCACCGGTAATGCGACATGGATTTTTGAGTCCGACCTGAAAACTAAGCTTTCTTGATTTTTTTCGACTTCAGTGACTAAGGCCGAAAAAAGCAAGACAGACGAAATCAAAAATAAAATGGCATCGTCCTCAGTGATTTCTTCCCAAAGACACAGACGATCAATCAGCAAGTGTATAAGGAGATACTGATATATATGCTTTGTTTAGTGCGTGAGAAGAGATGAGAGATGTGGCAGGACAAATCGGGGCTGCTTTACGGCAATGCACCTGCTCACACTATACGGAGGATCTGGCAGAGAATAACATCGCTGCATTGTTATCGTCGTAGGAAATGAACACGGCGACTCGAATTCAAATCCTGGACGAGAATGATTGCATTTCACATAGCACTAATACCCTTGGGAAAGGTATGAATCCGATAATTCTCCCTCCAGCTATGGGTAAATAGTAGGACAGACTGAGTTCTTCAGCCTTGGTGGGGCAACTAGTCAAAGAGAAGGAAAACTGTGAACTCAAACCTGTTAAACTCCGCTTAAAAATTGACCTTGTGTCATATCCTGCCTGAGCGGAGGGGTTGTTAAATAGGATAACATCGCTGCATTGGAACAAGCTACATTTTCACAAGATCGTGTTCTGAGCACTTTTTTTCTCCCAAACTTAAGGGAATCATCAAGGGGACCAATTTTGAAGGCTCGATCAAGAAGGCTGTAACAACGAAGCTGAGAGGCAATCTCAAAGAATTCTTCCAGCACTGCATCGAAGCGTAGCAGAGAAGAACGGGAAAGTGCATTCGACTCAAGACGGATGGCTTTGAAAAGGAAACAATCTAGTTCGTTTTTTGGAATTGAAATAAACTGTCACTAATTCTTTTATTTTTCAAATATAATTAATTTACTTCCTTCGTCGAGGGTGACCCGAAAGCTCTCTTTTCGACACCATGGTGTAGGAGAGGACGTTACTCCATTCCCTGGATTGCTCCATTTTACCCTTGATCCTTACCTTATAATGCTGAGTGTTAAGCATGGTGGCATCAAGTACACTTTTTGAGACTTTGGTATGATTCGACCTGGAATTGAATCCCCGTCTTCCGGGCGAACACTCTACTCATTAGGCGAATGGCTCGGTTGTTATTTATTAATATGATATATTAATATAATTAAAATATACAAGGATTATTCAATAATTGCAGGAACTTTTTGTAAAAAGCAAAATAATTTTTTTCCGAAGTTTTTCCTTGAATGCAAACACCCCATTTTATTTGCAATTATTTTATAGCAAAAATTATTCTAATCTCGCAAAGATATTTGCTTTAGGGCAAATTAAATAGATTACTCAAGGCTTGAACAGAGGTCTTTCATCAAATTTCTGATGTCTTAGAAAAGCAAACCATGTGAAATTTACACCAGAATGTTTGAAGATTACGGATAAGAATGTTTTAGTAAAAAGAAGTGTTGACAAATGGGCTAAACATGTGTTTACAACGAGACTTAGTCAAAAAAGGCAGTCCATTTACTAGAAAGATACTGATTTTTCCAGTACCGAAAAAGTTTCGGCTGCAATGGTCAGTAAAGAACATGCTAACTATCTCCTGGAACATCAAAAGACACATCAATATTTATTTGCGTGAAAAAAATAGAATTGTGAACAGTATATATATATATATATATATATATGTATTCGGTATATATATATATATATGTATGTATATATATTCGGTATATAGATAGATAGATGGATAAATTCGGTATATATATATATATATATAGAGAGAGAGAGAGAGAGAAAGAGAGAGATTCGGTATATATATACATTCGATATATATATATATATATATATATATATATAGATTCGGTATATATGTATATATATATATATATATAAAATTAACCTAGGTTAATTTAGGTTAATTTATATAATTGGCTCAATTGTCTGGTGTTGAGCACTTTAGTAATTGTAGCATTGCAGGATTCGCGGAGGGTTTTTTGGTTTTCTTTTGACCACTGACTTCGTATCCCTTGATATTTTTCAAGGGGTCGGACGAGGTTGGCCTTTTCTTTCTTTTTGACCCAAATTTTTTTTCTTTTTTCCCTGGGCGATGATTCAAGATACTTTTTTCTCTTGTTCCTGGCCAGGGTTTTTTTTTTTTTTCTGTACCGTGAATACTGGTAGATATTAGATTAGTAAATATATATATATATATATATATATATATATATATATAGATTCGGTATATACATATATATAGATTTGGTTCTGCAGTCTGTCGTTTCTGGTCCGATCTCCAGTGGTGGACATCATGGTATGCACTGCTGAGGAGACCTAATAAAGTCTCAGAGTTCAGTATGTCCAGTGTTCAGTATGTCGTATGGAAACGTTTGCCAGATTTTCTAGTTATGGTAATTCAATTAACTTAATTCAATTCCTCTATTCAAATATCAAATCTATTTCCTGTCCCTAAGGTTAAGCTTGCGTGGATACGTAGGACCGACTTGAGAAGACGTTGTCCCATAGGTGACCATGTCCACTGTAGGGATAAAGCGTACCTTCAAGACACAGCAGGGTAAGTGCTTGCACATTTACCATGACTAGTTAATTTGACATCAGTGTTTGCCGGATTTTCTCGTCATGGTGCTTTAATTATTACATTTCAAACCTGACCGATAAAATGAAACGCAGTTTCTTCCAGGCTGCGGTCGTGTCGATACTGCTGTATGGATGCACTACTTCGACGCTGACTAAACGGTTGGAGAAGAAGCTCGACGGCAATTATACAAGAATGTTGCGAGCAATATTGAATAGGTCCTGGCAGCAACACCCCACAAGGCGCCAGCTGTACGGCCACCTACCACCTATCACGAAAACTATACAAGCTAGACGAACCAGACATGCCGGACACTGCTGGAGAAGCAAGGACGAGATCGTAAGTGATGTGCTCCTGTGGACCCCCGCATATGGTCAATCAAAAGCAGGACGACCAGCTCGAACATTCATACAGCATCTATGTGATGATACGGGATGTAACCCTGAAGACCTGCCGGAGGCGATGAATGATAGGGACGTCGTGGAGAGAGAGGGTCAGGGATATCCGTACTAGCCGCACGTCATGATGATAATGATGATATATATATATATTGAAGGTGCATCGTGCAGTGTAATAAAGTTTTCATATTTTTTTATAACATAAATTTCTAATAAACCGATAAAATTTCTTGTATGCATAAGGCATCGCTCATAGATAAATAAACATGTTTCGCTAGTGGTCAAGCATTCTCAATATTCTATAACCCACATCGTCTATATATATATATATATATATATACACGTTTCATTAAATAGTAAAGATACATTTTGTCTGTATGATTTAATTAAGATCCTCTCGAGTTTCCTGATAAGTGTCTTGGTTTCAGGTTGAAATTAGTGGATGAATTTACCAAAATTGTCCCCAGCACTTTCGGATTCTTTATACGCCATCATCAGGGGTTGCTTGGACGTGTAAAGAGTGTTGTTTTTTAAAATGGGTTTTTTGAAAGTTTTTTGAATGTTTTTTTTTTTTTATAACATAACAAAAATATGAAAACACTGAGTTAGATAAAACTGAGTTGCTAATGAATTTATAAACAGATCGCTATCAACGGAAATAGAATACTATCCAGGAATACGAAATATTAAAAAAAAAATTCTAAAAGCATTTCAAAACATTGTCGCTATATTCAAAATTAATTTTATTGATTTTGGTAAATTCATCCACTAATTCCAACCTAAAACCAAGACACTTATCAGGAAACTCGAAAGGATCTTAATTAAATTATACAGACAAAATGCGTCCTTACTATTCAATGAAACATGCTTGAATGAACGACTGTTGCCTAACTACACACACACATATATATAGTTCTCCAAAGACAGACTGTTTCGTTGTATCACAATTCTTCAGTGTGGCTAGACACGTGAGATGCTTCAAGTTGGGATTGAAACCCGGCTGACTTTACGTTAGTCGGATATCTTACCCCAGTCCAATCGTCATTCTCAGTGTAAGCGAAGGAATGCTTTACCCATACATTCTACATATACGCTATCGGCTACCGTACTGCTTAATTCCTCAGAAGAGATTTGCATTTACACGAATGTGGCAGCTGGCAATTCCCTACTCGAGTGTTCAGCTCACTAGGGGCAGCTTACATATTGTCATCTACTGACAGATATATATATATAAAGAGAGATAAAGAAAAAATCGTAGAGAAATAGAAGGTTAGGCATAATTTGGACAGTATGCAGAAAATATCTTAAGGAACAATTACACAAAAAATGTAAATATGAACGTACGATGAGCGCGATTCCTAAACCTCTTGACATAAAATAACACGAGACAAGTTGACGTGCCGTTAAGATCAATTAATGACGCATTGATTCAATGTAGTAATTTAACTTGCCACGCTAATAAGTCTGAAAAGGAATTTTAAAATTCAGAATTTTTCTTTCTTCGTGTACTTACAAAGTTGGAGATTTCAGTTTGCTTACTTTTTACCATGTATGGAAGAAGACACAGATTCATACGGTGTAAAACGCACACAGCTGCATTCAGGGTTTGAACTCGGGTCGGTGAGTCCCTTTTAAACGACAATAACCGTTACTCTAGATTCGCATTTACGCCGCTGGTTAGACAAGCTAAATAATTTTCTTTCCATCGTAGGCGTCCATTGAAACATTTATTGTTAGCATTGAAACTTTAAAACGATGTTTATTTTGCGAACCACCTATAAACAACGGGTTATTACTGTCGAATCTATCAATTCGGGTGACTAATAGGTGTGGCCAGTCACAACACCTCTCGGTAGATTAAGAGTTAATATACAGGGTCCTCCTGGCACACACTTCAATTTTCCGTGGGTGGGTAAAAACGGACTGGATTTAACCGTACACATAGGGAAAGCAAATAATGAAGATTACGGGGAACGTGATGTTTTGAATCGTTCTCTGGTTGTTGGGCTGGGTAGCTGGGTTTGCGTTTGCGCAAAAATTAATAAAAGCGACGTCTAAATAGGCAGAATGAATGAATGTGCTAATGATTGAACGAATTAATGAATGGGAATTAAAATTTCAAATAAGGTGGGGAAATCGGTGGCGAGTCGGGGATGGCGCAAGAAAAGGATATGAGGTGTTCAGTTGTAGGCTGTAACGCTGTCACTTCCTGGTGGGAGGGGGTTTCACTGTTTTCGAGGGTTGACTTGATTTATATTTAATGTGAAACATTGTCTGACTCACCGTGTGTGTTTGGACACGAGTTCCATCATTTGGAGCAGTAGCAGTAGCGTCCCTCTCTGTTGGATTATATCTATTGATACCATCTTCGTTGCAAATGTTCGCTGGCAACTTACGTCTTAATCTTGATCAATCTGCCCAGGGGACAGCCAAATCGTCGGGTGGATGGACAACCGGGTCATATTATTTTGCAGGGTTTTAAGAGCCGTATGACAACGTATTCCTTCCACCGTCCGTTTTTCATTCACTTTTTTTTATTCATTTGATTTTATCATTCTTTTTCCCACTCTTTCATTCATCCATTGTTTTGTTTTGTTTTTTTCACTTTCTTTTTCCATTCTTCTTAATTTTTTTTCAACCCGTGCTTTTTTCATTCGATCTTATCTAATTTTTTCTATTATTTGCTTTTTTATTCTTTATTTTTTTATTCTCTCTTTTCAACTCATTCCCTTTCCTTTTTCTCTTTTTTTAATTTAATCGTTCAAATTCTTAGTTACTGGCTTTTTCTTCTTTTTTTTCTCTTTCTTTCAGTGTTTTTATTTTACTTTCTCACTATTATGTCATGTATTTTTTATCATTACTGTTCTTTCTTTCTTTCTTTCTTTCTTTCTTTCTTTCTTTCTTTCTCCTACTTAAATTCTTTCTTTCTTTCTTTCTTTTTTCTTTCTTTCTTTCTTTTACTTACGTTCTTTCTTTCTTTCTTTCTTTCTTTCTTTCTCCTACTTAAATTCTTTCTTTCTTTCTTTTTTCTTTCTTTCTTTCTTTTACTTACGTTCTTTCTTTCTTTCTTTCTTTCTTTCTTTCTTTCTCCTACTTAAATTCTTTCTTTCTTTCTTTTTTCTTTCTTTCTTTCTTTTACTTACGTTCTTTCTTTCTTTCTTACTTTCTTTCTTTCTTTCTTTCTTTCTTTTACTTACGTTCTTTCTTTCTTTCATTCTTTCTTTTTTCTTTCTTTATTTTACTTATGTTCTTTTTTCACTTTCTTTCTTTCTTTCTTTCTTTCTTTCTTTCTTTCTTTCTTTCTTTCTTTTACTTACGTTCTTTCTTTCTTTTTTCTTTCTCTCCTTTACTTACGTTATTTTATCCACTTTCTTTCTTTCTTTCTTTCTTTCTTTCTTTCTTTCTTTTGTAGATATGAACAAACATCTATCTATCTATCTATCTATCTAGAGAGATAGATTGATAGCTGGAAAAATAAACAAGGAATAGACTGAAATAAATAGGTAGAAAGATATAGATAAATAGACGTGAACATAATAGATAGACATACAGACAAGGATAGATAGATAGATAGATAGATAGATTGGAAAAGAAAAAAAGAAGGGAAGAATAGATAGATAGATAGATAGATAGATAGATTGGAAAAGAAAAAAGAAAGGAAGGATAGATAGATAGATAGATAGATAGATAGATTGGAGAAGAAAAAAAAGAAGGGAAGAATAGATAGATAGATAGATAGATAGATAGATTGGAAAAGAAAAAATGAAGGGAAGAATAGATAGATAGATAGATAGATAGATAGATAGATTGGAAAAGAAAAAATGAAGTGAAGAATAGATAGATAGATAGATAGATTGGAAAAGAAAAAAAGAAGGGAAGGATAGATAGATAGATAGATAGATATTGCGTTCTATGCAAACATTACGATTTCAAACAATGATATTCAAAATATTCTAGTTCACTCAGAAGATTACATGAATAGACATCTTCCTTCATCTACTTTTGAAGAAGTCCCTGCGGCGCAATCGCTAAAGTATTGGATTGTAACCTTGTATTATTGTGTTGGAACTCCTGTCTCGCTATTACATTCACTTTTCGACTAATACCCTTGGGAAAGGTATGAAGCCTCTTATCTTTTCATCTACGCGTTAAATACTACCACCCTTATCTTTCGATGAATTTGGTTTTGGCATTAAATAATCCACGAAGGTGCCTATGCCATTAAACAAAGAATCTAAACCATTGTCTTTTTGCATTGTGTCCAGATTACAGGAATAATTTCCTGACAATTTTTCTAAAGATCTAAATAAAGAGTGTTATTACTTTACAATAAGAATACTTATACACTTTGACATAAAGGCTCCATGGCAAAAGGCCAATAACTTTGTAGCAATTGATATGAATAAAATTGAGATTCATTAGTCAGTCGTTGATATATTCTCCAACTTTGATTTACATATTGAATATCAAAGGTCACCATTTTCGATGTCGTCTAGTTTTGATCCCACGATCTGCAACGCAAAAGGTGTATTATACCAACGTCCATTACAAATGCACTCACATTGCGATCAAAACTCCATTGTTTCGTAGGACATATCTTTCTTTGAAGGGTTCCACTTAAAACACGACTGAGTCACCTGCTCCCCAGCCGTGAACATTATCTTTCTCACCTCTCTCACTCTCCTTTTTTTCCTCTCCCTGTTTCTGTCCTTCTCTCTCTCTCTCTCTATATATATATATATATATATATTTATACCAATATATAGTTACAGAGAGAGAGAGAGAGAGAGAGAGAGAGAGAGAAAGAGAGAGAGAGAGAGAGGCAGGGATGGAGGGAAGGAGAGAGAGATACATATATCAATTTATATATATATATATATATATATGGTTTTGTGTGATATATATATATATATATATATATATATATATATATATATATATATATATATATCAATATCACAAACACATACACGCTGGTCGGGTTGTATTATTGTCCATATTTTCTAAACAATTTGGTTGTTTCATTCACATTATGACCCGAGGAACTTTCTCCTTTATCCCTCCAAAACCTAAAATGCTCATAATTTTGATGTACGGAAGGCAAACTAGAAACAAAAATTTAATTGCATTTTTTTTCCTCACCAATTAATTGACTAAATGATTATATCGACCCATCAAGTCGTCTGGGGTTATTTTATACCCTGAGGTTTGAGAATTGTGTGTATTATTGGTTTATATTTATATTGTTATGTCTTAAGAGCTTTCTGCACACGGGAAATAAGTATTTCTATCGAATACAAATATTTTTAAATTGATCCATTTAACCCATAGATAGGACCCAAGCAAACATTATCACTTCGAGTCTGAGTAGACCTGGTAATCAAGGAGTACTCCATACTCCCATGATCTAAAAAACTGGAGTTTAGCCAGTGCATGCAAACCTTGAGCACCATTTTTGGAGTGTGTAGTGGGGTTTGCCCCTCTGAAGGTGATCCAATCCACGTACTCTAAGCCAAGCCGACTGAGAGGTTATCTAATTAGAACAATTCGTGGGTTTGATTTGGAGTTAAATGCGAACAGTCGTTTTGATTAAAACATTTTAAACATTCTTGTGAAGAGACTTTTAGTTGGATTTTACTTGGTTTTAACTTTGATCGAAAAAGAGTTTGGTTTTTATGGCATATCAACCATTTTAGGTTATTTAATAGCAAATCATTTGTATACATATATATCAGATATATGATTTCTAAACATCTTGTTGATAACATTTTTTAAATGAGCCTGAGCTTATTTTTTTGCTAACAATTGAATGGTTTCATTTATTTCTACCATATACGAATAATTCTATTTACTATTAATCATTTATTTGCACACAGTTGAATGTTTTTAAGTATTGCTTTTTTGTAATATAATTGCGGAGGGATTTCGTTTTGTATATCTTGCCTTTCGGTTTAGTTAGGATGAGAACCTTTCGGCTTAGCGCATGGGTTAGTTAGGTGCAACATTAATGCAGGTGTTCACGCGCGCGCGGAGAGGATGTGTCATTCAGAGATGTCAAAATAAAAATCCCAGATAGGAATTAGGACCAAGGATTGTGAAGGATGTTACGCACCGGAAGCGTGGGCTGAGGATTTTGGGGATTTGAGAAAAAGCAGTGAGTTGAGTTCCTGCCTCTGAGCGAGAGAGTCGAGATTCAGAGCTGGGCGAGGCCAGACGAATTTGTGCCCTACGGGCGCCGCGCGTTGGTTGGGTTGAGAGCTGACGATTTCAAAGCAGTCCGCATAGAAAGATTGTGTTTCTCTCCCTCATGTCGAAAAACCTTTAAACTCAAAAAGGTAAATAAAAGTTTCGTACCTGAAACAATTTCGTGTTTTCGGATTCCTATATATGTTTATGAACATTTTATGAACATTATGTCTATTTCACATATCCGTATCATGGGTATGTTACATTTTAACAATTCAATTAAATATCAGTCATTTATTTTCACAAAATGAAATGATCAAACAGTTCTATTTCAAATAATTCAGTTTAGCTTTTGTCGACAAAGTTAAAAGTTCCAAGTATTGTTATGTATGACTAACATTTCAATTAAACATCATTTTTTTTTTTTTACACACAGTTAAATTATCAAACAGTCAAGCAATTCAGTTTAGCACAAGTCATTTGTTTGTACACAGTTTAACAGTCCAATAGGACCGTATCAGGTGCTACCACTCAGGGCCAGAGTGGACCTGGGAGCGATGGCAATATAGGGTACTTCTCATTTCCCAAAGCTCTAGTATTACTGGAGCCTCACCATCAGATTGTTTATTTTCATATCCAAGACACTCTTTTAGTGAGGAGTAAGATGCAGGGATGCAGATGGTGTATTCTACAACCCCAGCCGGCTGGTCCACTCGTTAGGGGAATTTTACCCTTCTGCAGAGATGCAGTCGGTGTATTCTAGAGCTCCAGCCGACTGGGTCAAGAATAGTTCGTAGATAGCATTAATTTAAACGATTTCATTTGTTTTCACTCAGTTAAATGGTTTCAAAACTGCTATTTATTGTTTACACACGGTTAAATTGTTTCAAGTACGTTTATTAAATACTAATAATTCAATTTAACATTAATCTTTCGTTTATTCACAGTTGAATGGTTTCAAGTATAATAAATGATTAAATAGTTCTATTTGATATATAGATGGAGCCCTGACAAGTATTTCTCCCTCAAGTTAGAGTGGACCTGGGAGTAATAGTTATGATGAAGTACTTCACGTGTACCCTAGCCAGATATGGATATGTGAAACGTACATAGAATGTTCACAACATATATCCATAGAACATAGGAATCCCGAAACACGAAAAAACGTAACGACTTCTTAGTTCAGGTACGAAACTTTTTATTATCTTTGAGTTTAAAGGTTCTTCGACATAACGAGAGAGATACACATTCTTTCTATTCTGGCTTTTCCATTTGCCCCCAATCTCGTGCGGCGCCCGTAGCGCGCAAATTGGTCTTGCCTCTGCGAGCCCCGAAAGTCGACCCATCTCGTTCGGTGTCTAGTTCTCAACTCAACTAACTGACTTATTCAAATCTCCCAAAATCCTCCGCGCGCTTCCGGTGCATGACATCATTCACATCCCCCGATCTGGGATTTTTATTTTGGCATCTCTGAATGACGCGTCCACCCCGTGCACGCGCGTAAACACCTGAGTTCATGTTGCACCTAGCTAACCCATGCACTGAACCGAAAGGTTCTCAGCCTAACTAAAACCAAAGACATAAAACGAAATCCCTCGGCCATTATATTACACACGTTCCCTAAAGCTCTATGGCTGGAGCCTTACCATCATTATTTAGTATCATATCAAAAACACTTGCCTGAGGGCTCTTACCCCCTCCCTATAGAGATGCAGTCAGCATATTTACAGTCCCAGCCAACCGTACATGGGTTCAAACTTTTCGCAAAGGTATTTGTTCGAAATAAACGTAATAGTTCTACTGGAGTTCGATCTCGCTTACTTCGATGTCGCAGTCCTGCACGTTAACCAATACACATCTGAGACTCCCTCCCATAGATTGAATCCAAACAAACAATATCAACCAGCTCAGAGTGGACCTGAGACTAATGACAATCGTGGAGTATTTCTCCCTCCCATAGTTCCAGAACGAGAGCTTCCCAATCAGGTGCATTTTAGTGTCACAGTCAGTCGATGTTTTATCCCTCTTCAGCGTATCAGAGCACTGGAAGGGTTCGATTTAGGGTTCTCGTTTTCGTTGTGGGCATCAAGTATTATTTTGGGGGTTTGGTGGAGGGTTAAAAGAAATTTAATCTTAATCAAGACCAGGCGGCTGAGAATGTAGAATAAACCGACTGCATCTTAGCAGAGAGGTAAGACATCACAAACGATTGTCCTGGTCATGATACAAAAAAAAAAAAAAATCAAATGGTGAGGCTCCTGTAATGCTGGATATTTGGACAATGCAGAGTCCCTTCAATGACATTGCTCCTAGTCCTTTCAATGGGTCAAATAGAACTGTTAGACATTTTACTCTGTGTAAACAAATAACTGAAATTTAAATGAATTGTTAGTGTTAAATAATTGAAAACATTTTACTGAGAGCAAAGAAATAATTATTAGTACAGTAAATAGAATTACTCATATTAGAAATAAGTGAAGTCATTTAACTGCGTACAAAGCAAATGAGCTCAGTGTATTTGTAAATCATATATTTGATATTTACGTATAAAGACGATTTGTCATTGAATAACCTATAATGGTTGATATGCCATAAAACCAAACCAAACCAAAACAATCAAGTTCATTTTTTATTCACTGATTATGTCCTTTAAAAAGTATTTTAACTTTTACGGGTGACTACGAAAAAATATGTGGATTAAGCATACTGCTTCCATATCTTGAATATCCTGCACTGGGGTGGTTGGTTGATCCGGATTAGGTTGAACCATTGTATTTGGGGAGCAGTTTCCAAGCCTTACAATTCATTAACTTTTCGACAATTTAACTGGTTTTATTATTGAGGAGAGTTCACAGTTCTGATTGTGTGCATTATATGTGTTAGGCATTGTTTCTTTGTTAAAATGTTTATTCTAATTTCTTTTTTTTTTTTTTGGTTTTTTTTTTTTCAGTTTCTTATATTTGTCTTCCTTGATTTTTACATTTTTCTATTTTTCTTCCCGCTTGAATTAAGAAAACGAAATTTTTTTTACTTTTTTAACGTTTTTTAAATTCTAATTTTCTTTCTTTCTTTCTTTCTTTCTTTCTTTCTTTCTTTCTCATTCATCCTATAATTACCTTTGTTACATCTTTCTTTCTTTCTTTCTTTCTTTTAAAACATTTTCTTTCTTTCTTTTTTCTTTCTTTCTTTCTTTTTTTGTTTGTTTGTTTGTTTGTTTGTTTCTTTCTTTCTTATTATTTTTCTTTAATATTCCTCTTTCATGGTTTGCTTTCTATTTCTTCTTTCTTTCTTTCTTTCTTTCTTTCTTTCTCATTCATCCTATTATTAACTTTGTTGTAGCTTTCTTTCTTCCTTTCTTTCTTTTAAAACAGTTTGTTTGTTTGTTTCTTTCTTTCTTTTAAAACACTTTCTTTCTTTATTTTTTTTATTTCATATTTGTCTATCATAGTTTGTTTTCTATTTCTTTTTTCCTTCTTTCTTTCTTTCTTTCTTTCTTTCTTTCTTTCTTTCGTAGTCATCGTTCTTTTATTGCATTTATTACTTTTCTTCTTTCTGCATCCCTTACCTTTTATTTGCCCCCCCCCTCTCTCTCTCTTTCTCTCTATCTCACATCTGGCATTTTATTTTAACCATCATTACATCGCCTTTATTTCTCGTTTTTCCATCTGCATTTTCTTTTGATTCTTCCTTTCGTCTAACTTGGCTTTATTCCTTTTTTCCTTTCTCTTTTTATCCATTGCACTTTGTTCAACCCTTCTTCACCTTACTCAGTCTTCAGCGAACACTTCAAAAAATCAATTAAGGGTTGAAATCAACGAAAACAGGTGAAATATTTGATATCTTTTTAAAAATCTTCTTTTTTTTTCTGTTGTTTTTATTTCATATTTCTATTTTAGACTCATATTTTTTTGTTGCTAGCTTCCTCTTCTCAAGTGAAACTAATTTTGATTGTCTGAAATCCGAGCCGTCTTAATTAGAAAATAATTCCAGTTCTTCCTTACTTTCATTCCAATTTTATCGTGGCACTATGCGTCGCGCACTGAACCTTATCCCCACCCTTACCCATGAATCACTTTCATTAACTCAGTCATTCTATTCCCGTCTACCATATTTCATCTTCCGTTTCCTTCTTACTTTCACATTCCCTAGTTTATCTCTAGCTCTTTGGCTCTTTTTTTTTCATTCAACTTTCCCTTAAGTTTCCTTCATTTTCAACTCCCCTTTCTTCTCCATGATCTCTTTACGCAACTTTGCTCTCTCCTTCATTCCTTTCTCTCCTTTGCTTTTCAGGGCCTCCTTACTCTCCTTTTCTCTTCATTACTCCTTTACTCTTCTTGCCTTTCCATTATTTCCTAAATTTCTTTTGCTCTTGATTGTATCCTTACTCTTCTTTTTCCTGTATTTTCTCTTTTGCTTTTTCATTGTCCTTTTGGCTCTTCATTACCCCTCTCCCTTTCTTTTATCTCCATTATCTTCTTACCCTCCTTTTTTTATTTTACATCTCATTCTTTCCTTACTCTAATTTTCTCTCCATTATCTCCTTTCTCTTCTTTAATTTTCATAGTTTCCTTACTCTCCCTTCCTTCCATTTTCTCCTTATTCTCCTTTATCCCCATTATCTACTTACTTTCTTTTCTCTTTGTTAACTCCTTTAATTTTTATTGTTTCTTTATTAACCTTTTCTCTCCATTTCTTTCTTATTCTGTTTTTGCTTTTCATTGTCTCCTTACTCTTCTCTATCACCATTATCTCTGTTGCTCTCCTTTATCTCCTTACTCTCTCTTCCTAATCCCTTACCTCCTTTACTCTTTACATCTTCCAAATTTTCTTTATCCTTTTTCTCCATTAAGAATCTCAAGAGAGATTCTTCTTTTCTCTCTCTCTCTCTTTCTCATCTACTTACTCTCTCCTACTTAGTCCCCTTTCTCGCCTTAACTCTTCATACTCTCCTTTCATCTCATTACTTTTCCTTGGTCTCTTTACTCTCTCTTGGTTTCCTTACTCTCCATCGGTTTTTTGCTTTAGCTTTCTCTTTTTCACTTTATAGCTTTCTTTTTCCTCGCACTGCCTTAATGTCCTCACACTCTTTTCTCACTTTTCTTTCCATTCAGACATGCAGGACACTGCTGGAGAAGCAGGGACGAACTCATAAGAGACGTACTCTTATGGACCCCCACACATGACCGTGCAATAGCAGGACGACCAGCACGAACATACATTCAGCAGCTATGTGAGGATACGGGATGTTGTCCTGAAGTCATACCTAGGGCGATGAACGATAGGGAGGAGTGGCGAGAGAGGGTCAGGGATATCCGTGCTACCAGCGCGATATGATGATGATGATGTTTTCCTTCCTCTTGATTTTTCGAAATGTTTATCCTCCCTCATCAAACTCTGAAATCTCTAAACCCTCTATGTCTCTCTCTCTCTCTCTCTCTCTGTCTCTCTCTGTCTCTCTCTATGTTTGCTTATATTTCTTCTATTATTTTCTTTAATCCCTTTCGTTATTCTACTCTCCCTAATTTTTAGTCTAAATGAGTTTACTTACTCTCATTACTTTTCTTGAAGTTTTCTTACTCACTCTTAGTGTTTTTGTTTTGTTTTTTAAACAGTTCCTGGTTATTCATTATCTTACTTTACTGTATCTAAACTTTTTCACTCTATTTGTTTTTTAACAGGTTTTCTTATCATTTGGATCCCTTTTATCTTACTGTTTTTTACTCAAACTCTTAAATTTTCTTACTCTCTTTAGACTCTCAACTCTTCTGTCATTATTTTACTCACATTGGTTATCCTAACGTTCATGCAGTTTCTTTTAAGATATCTTTTTATTCTCAAGAGTTTTTATGACTATCATCTCCATGAAAAAACGATTATCCTCGCACATATTTTTCTTATAAGAACATTACTTCGATCTTGCTTCTAAACTTTCGTTTTACCTCCAAACATCTTAATTCTCCTTATTTTGACTAGCCCTCCTTTTATTTATTCTTTCCAATTTTCTTTTGCTATCGTAAACTAGTTTTACACTCTACGCTATCTCCTATCCACTAAACTCCCCTTTTTCTAAGCATCCGTTTAAGATTTTATTGTATTTTGTATTCATCCTGAATATATCTCTTTCCTGCTCCTTCGTTTCAAAATGATATTAATCCTATACAATCAATTTCTTTCTGTCTTATAGGAAAAAACATGGCAACTAATATTTGAAAAAAAATTGCTATTTCCAAGAAGAAGGTACAGACTCACCTTATCTTAAGGTGAATGTTACAGGCTTCTGCGTTTCGATCGGCAAGCCTTCGACATTATTAAATTATTTTTCGTCAAGTTGACGTTGTTGCGAGTGTTTTTTTTTTTTTTTGTTTTGTTTTTTGTAAGGAACAGATGAGACTCAAGAGCTATACATCACAAAACATGCAGAGCAAGAGAAAGGATATAATCTCTTACTAGAGAAAGAAATCAAAATAATCATGCAAAAAATCCCTTGGGAAGATAAGAAAAATTGGGAGTGAACACAAAAAATAACACCCTTCAATGAAAATAACCGCAATATATATATATATATATATATATATATATATATATATATATATATCTGTCTCTTTCTGCATATACACAAACACACACACACACACGCGCGCGCGCTTATACATATATAAGCGCGCACGTGTTTGTTTGTGTATATGCAGAAAGAGACATATATATATATATATATATATAAATATATATATATATATATATATATATATATATATATATATATATATATATATATAAGAGCGTGTGTGTGTGTGTGTATGTGTGTTTGTTTGTGTATATGCAGAAAGAGAAAGACTGACAGAAAGACATGGTGAAGTTGGGGGTTAAAAAGGTTACCGATACAGAACTGAAAAATGAAAAATCGTCGAAGTGAGTTCAAACTTTAGCTAATTTTCGTTGTATTTTGACTTATCTCAATGAATATCTCGTCCCTGAGATGCCATGATACTTGATGGAAAGAATAGGGCTAGCTAATTCTCTTTCGCATAAATACTTTACCCTAACAGATAATAAGCTGTTGACTGATATTCCACATTAGCATGAGGCCAATGATATACAACTCCCTCCATATATATATATATATATATATATCATTTAGCTTACAATAACTCCTAAAAACACTGTAATCTTAGAAAAAAGGGCCCTGATTAACTATCCAGACCAAAGAAATTTCTTCGAAATAAACTAGCAGAACTGATATCGAAATGTGAACAGGAAAACAAATTTCTCCTAAGCCACCAAAAACTATCAATTCTAAATAATAATAATGATAATAATAATAATGACCGGGATTAGAGCAGACCTCATAATAATCAACAACAAAAAAAGAGAATTTGCAAAATTGTCGACTTTGCTGTCCCGGCGGACGACAGAATAAATCTGAAGGAAAGTGAAAAGAAAGATAAGTACCTCGATCTTGCTAGAGAATTAAAAAAGCTGTGGAACATGAAAGTAACGATTGTGCCACTTGTGATTGGTGCGTTAGTCACAATAACTAACGGATTATTAAAAGGTCTGGAAGACTTGGAAGTTAGCGGACGGGTAGAGGCTATCCAAACGACAGCATTGCTAAGAACGGCCAGAATCCTGAGACGAGTCCTGGAGACTTGAGGAGACTTGCTGTCACTCAAACTTCAGTGAAAAGCGATCAGCTAACACTGATTTGAAACACTCTAAAGGATTAAATAGAAAAGCGACAAAAACTAGGAAACAGAAATTGAAAGAAAAACAACTGTATTAAATATTTAAATATTTAATACGATAAAACTGGCGAGAATTTATAGGAGACAACTTCGAAAATGAAATCTCAAGGAGGACGCTGAATCATTTCTACAAGCAGCACAAAACAACGCCATGAGGACCAATTTTGTTTAAGCAAAAATAGATAAAACGCAATAGAATTACAAGTATAGGTTATGCAGAGAATGAGATGAACAATTATTCCTAGAGTAAGTGAATACAGCAAATTAACAAAACAAAAAAACAGAATAGAAGACTCAACACGACTGGGTAGGAAAGGTGATCAACTGGGATTTGCACAAGAGATTGAATTTTCAGCATACTATCAAATGGCACATGCAAAAACCAGAATCCTTGAAAATGAAACGAATAAATTCCCTGAGATTTTGAGATAAAATTTATTTTGCCGTTCCAACGGAACACAGACAGAAAATTAAAAAAACAAAACAAACCAAAAACAAAAGTGAAAAGATAGTCAAATATTTGGACCTTGCCTGAGAACTAGAAAACAAAGAAACAAAAATTGAGGAACATGTGAGTAACAGTAGTTGTAGGTGAACTTGAAACGGTCCAGGAAAGCTGTATTAAAATGGTGTAATGGCTATCGTCGTTGGAAATGGACTCAGCGACACTAGTTCAAATCCTGGACGAGGCTGACTGCATTATCACATTGCACTAATTCCCTTGGGAAAGGTATGAATCCAATTATTCTCCCTCCAGACTGGTTTCTTCAGTCTTGGTGAGGCAGCTAGTCTAGGAGAAGGAAAACTCTGAATTCAAACCTGTTAAACTCCGCTTAAACAATTGACCAAGTCTCATATCCTGCCCGAGCGGAGGGGTTGGTAAATATGGAAAGTGTACTATAATAATTAACAACATTAATGAGATTAAGTTAAATACTTAGCCTCACTGGAGACTGGAGTAGATTTACTGTTAATCAGACTCGGGAGAAAGCCAATCATATGACGCTGGTGTAAAATGCTCACGAGAATAATAATAATAATAATAATAATAATAATAATAATAAGAAGAAGAAGAAGAAGAAGAAGAAGAGTATAAGACTAGGCACGACTGGGTGAGCAAGGTGATCCACTGGGATTTGTGCCCGAAATTTCAATTTGACCATGCGAACAAATGGTATATGCACAACCCAGAATCTGTCCTGGAGAATGACACCCACAAACTCCTCTGGAATTTTGAGATAAGAACAGATCACCTAATTTCGACCAGACCTTCTAATTATCAACAAAAAAGAGAGAATTTGCAGGATTGTGGACTTTTGCTGCCCTGACTGACCACAAAGTAAAATTGAAAGAAAGTGAAAAGAGGGATGAGTACCTCGACCTTGCTAGGGAATTGAAAAAACTGTTGAACATGAAAGTGACGATTATACCATTTGTTATTAGTGCTCTTGATACAGTCAGCAAAGATTGGTAGAAGGACTTGGAAATAACAGGACGGGTGGAGACCATCCAAATTACTACATTATTGAGACCGGCCAAAATACTGAAAAGAGTCCTGAAAACTTGAAGGGGACTTACTCTCACTGAAACTCTAGTAGAAAAATTCACAAGGAATCAAATGATAATCACCATCATCATCATGTCGTGCCGCTAGTACGGATATCACTGACCCTCTTTCGCTACTTCTCCCTATCGTTCATCGCCTCTGGTAGGACTTCAGGGCTACATCCCGTATCCTCACATAGCTGCTGAATGTATGTTCGAGCTGGTCGTCCCGCTTTTGCCCGGCCATATGTGGGGGTCCATAGAAGTACATCACCTATGAGCTCGTCTCTGCTTCTCCAGCAGTGTCCTGCATGTCTGGTTCGTCTAACTTGGATAGTTTTCGTGATAACCAAATAATAATAATAATAATCAATCAAATAATAATCAACAAAAAAGAGATCTTTGCTGTCCCGGTTGACCATAAAGTAAAATTGAAAGAAAATAAAAAGAAGGATAAATACCATGACCTTGCTAGGGAATTGAAAAAAAATTTAGAGCATGAAGCTGACGTTTATACCAATTGTAATTGATGCTCTTGGTACAGTCACTAAAGGATTAAAAAAGAGACTGGAGGACTTGGAAATAAAAAAAAAAAACAAGTGGACACCATCTAAACTACTGCATTGAATACTGATAAGAGTCCTGGAGAATTGAGAAGACTTACAATCATTCAAATTCCAATGAAAGGCCATCAGCTAACGTTGATGTGAAAAACTCTCAAAGAGTAAATAATAATCTAGAATACTGAGCAGAGTCCTGGAGACTTGAGCAGACTTGCTGTCACTCAAACTCTAGTGAAAGGCCATCATCTAACGCTGATGCAAAAAAAACACTCAAACTTATACTAAACTGAATTGTTTAAAATAGAACTGTTTTTGCATGCTAAACTGAATGGTTTTAGATAGAACTCTTTTTGACATTGCAACTATACTTACCCTCAACTGAATTGTTTGAAATAGATGTGTTTTAACGTTTAACTGTGTGTGGACAAAACTATACTTATACTAAACTGAATTTTTTTATTTAGATCAGTTTGACTAAACTTAATAGTATGAAATAGAAATGTTTCTGACAATTAAGCTGTGTACTCATGTTAAACTGAATTGTTTGAAATAGAACTGTTTATTTATATAAAATGGATTTGTCATTAACTTACAAAAATTGATATGCCATAAAACCCAACCAACCTAGAGCAAATTACCAAATTGGCCTAATGAGTAGAGTATTCGTTTATGGTTCGGGACAACGGGGTTCAATCTCCAGGTCGAGTCATACCAAAGGCTCAAAAAAGATGGTACTTGGTGTGGCCTTGCTTAACACTCAGCATTATAAAGTACGGAGCAGTTCTATTTCAAACAATTCAGTTTAGCATACTAAAACATTTCATTTTAAACAATTCAGTT
Source organism: Sepioteuthis lessoniana (assembly GCA_963585895.1). Taxonomy (NCBI): domain Eukaryota; kingdom Metazoa; phylum Mollusca; class Cephalopoda; order Myopsida; family Loliginidae; genus Sepioteuthis; species Sepioteuthis lessoniana. The sequence continues at coordinate 56,645,349 of OY757935.1, read as the reverse complement.
TAGCATAAGTACGCAGTTTAAATGTAATAACAGAGTTTAATTGTTAAAAACATTTCTATTTCAAGTAATTCAGTTTAGTCAAACAGTTGTAATTCAAAAAATTCAATTTAGCATGCGTATGCAGTTAACCTGGGAGCGATGGTCATGAAGGGGTACTCTGCATTCCCCAAAGGTCCAGCATCAATGGAACCTCACCATCATATTGTTTAGCGTCATATCTAGGACACTCATTGTGGGGGAGGTATTACCCCTTTGCAGAGGTGCAGTCGGTGTATTCGACAGCCCCAGTTGATTGGGCAAATAATGTATTGGTCTATACATATATTTACCAAAGTAGAATAAATGGGACCAATTCATTTGAATGATATAAGAAAATAAATCAAATTATAATCTAACTTGCAACTGGAAGTGATTTTGGGGAGGGGATTCTTTGTCACCCACTGTACATCTTTTTTTTTAATTATTCAAATTCTTGATAAATCGGAGATAACTATGTCATGCTAATTAGAATCTCCCACTCATTCTTAAAAGGAATCATCAATATAATCATGGACTACTGCTAAAATGTGAGCCCAAAGGGTTCACGGATAGTCTAGTGATTACTCAAAACTAAAGAAATTAGAATGAAGCACTTCGTTATCAATGATTGGATAGGTTTTTTCTTGTAGCTTTTTTTAATTGTTTAAGTATATATTTTTTTAATTTTCAAATTAAAAAAAGTATTTTTAAAAAGATTTTCTTAGCTTCTTTTGACGAGACATACTCAAAATTAAAAGTTTCCTTATCGACGAATGTCTCTTTCTAACATCTAAATATTTTCCTTCTTTTTTTCTCTCTCTTCAGTTGAATAAAAAGAATACTGAATTAAACGTTAATTTTCTTTAAAATAGGTATGATCAAAAAGTATCTTGACTGAAGCTCTATTTACCAAGACCAAAAGGGAAATAGATTAAACGTTCATTTTCTTTAAAATAGGAAGTGTGTTGAGAGAGTGTCTTGACTGAAGCTCTATTTACCAAGACCAAAATAAGCACTGATAATCATAATCAAAATAAGAAGGGACGATCAAGATTGACGCTGAAGCTGTATTTATCAAGACTGAAATAAATCATGAATGAAACGTTCGTTTTCTTCAGTATATGAGATGTATTTAAGTGTCGAGAAGTATTTCTGAAATGATAGGTATTCCTTTGTAATTTTAAGCTTGAGTGTTCTCCCATGTGTTGAAAAATATTCAGACATACTCGTGCACATATATCTTGTTGTAACTACCCACCTATCTTTTCCTCGCGATTTGGCATGCGTCACGCTGAAGGGGTTTGATCGACTTACTAACCAAATGAAACTTAAGCTCCAATTACATACCTATCAATGCTTTTACACTTGGCAGCAGACGAAGCAGGTAACAAAATTAATTCTTAGCACACCAGTTCTCCCCGTGGCACATTTGCTGTGTAAGCGTCTCAGTCAATCCCTTTCCGTTATCTGCTCTTAGTTTCTTTGGAAACTATAACAGTTTTAAATTTGTAAATACTTTGGTTATTTTAAATTCCATAAAAGTTAATTTAGTTCAAAATACGAAAACACTTTCATTGACTTTTAAATTTCTTAAGTTCCTTATTTGGTACATAAAAATTTGAAGCTAATAGGTGTAAGAAATTATATTTTTTTCTATATTGTTATATTTATAAAGGGTTTATCTGATTTCAGGAAAGATTTTTGGGTAAGTATCTTTATAAATTCTTCTTCTTCTTCTTCTTCTTCTTCTTCTTCTTCTTCTTCTTCTTCTTCTTCTTCTTCTTCTTCTTCTTCTTTCCAGTCTTTCAAGTGATGATTCACCGGTACACGCCGTAATTCAGAAAACCCATCATCCACCTCGGACCTCCCACCCCAAACTACTACTCACAAACAAAAAAGGTTTGGTTTGGTTTGGTTTGGTTTTATGGTACATCAACCATTGTAGACTATTTAATGCCAAATCCATCTTTATACATATAAACAGTTCTTTTTCAAACAATTCAGTTTAGCCTGAGTACGCTGTTTAGTTGTATTTGACCTATAGATAGGACCCTATCAGGTGCTACCAGTCCGGGCCAAAGTGGACTTAGGAGCGATGGCAATGAAGGGGCAGTTCACATTCCCCAAAGCCCCAGCAATACCATCAAATCAAAACTCTCGTTCATGGCGGTCGTGGTGGTGGGGGTCTTACCCCTATGCAGAGATACAGTCCGTGTATTCTACAGCCCCAGCCAACTGGGCCACATTAACAAATATACATAAAGAAAATATAAATTCTTAGAAATCTATCATTGGTGACCTACAGATTAAACTATAGAAAAGAACTCTATGTTGCAGTTTAATCATCTTGTAACTGTTAGTATGCTTGACAAGCGAATGAATGTTAGCGAATTCTATATGGGTACCCATAATTTTGGCCTCATATCAAACTAAATTAAGCTTAGTAAAAGACAACATAAGTACCTCACGGACTGGAATAATTAGTCAAACTAAACTAAGCTTCGTAAAAATTGGTCAAACAAACCTTTGTTAGTGAGTTCAATTCTGACTTTGTTACCACGAAGTGTCAAATTGAACAAAGCTTCGTAAAAGACGCCTCGGGTACTTCACGAGGTGTAATAGTTAGCAAACTTCTCTAACAGACCGTTGTGAGTTCGATTATCACTGGGTAAATAATAATTGGGGTTTTGTTTCAAACTAAGGGAAGCTTAGTAGAAAACAACACTGTATTGCATAATTTTCAAATGAATGTTTTGTAATTTAACATTAACTAAAGTCTGTGTTTAAGAAGAGAAATTAATTTTCAAAAATAATGTTGAAAGTAAAATTTTGAATAAGTAAAAAGATCTTTTTTGTAGTCTATTTTGTTTATTTTATTGTTTCATGGTTTCTTTCTGGTAAAACGACGTTTTTATGTTTTGATGTATCTTTTAGATATTGACTGTGGAAATTTTGATTTTAAAAAATGTGCGTCTCTTTTTTTTCACCCCTACCATTAATATGTGATATCGTTTATACGTTACACGTGCATTAAATGTATCCATAAGGAAAGATTTTTAAGAAATGAGACCAAGTTTATATATTCATTTCAATGAATATATCTGCAATGAGATGGGTTCATCGGAGATAGAAAGATAATGAACAAATCGATATATATATATATATATATATATATATATATATATATATATATATATATATATGAACAGACTGAGAAAGACACAGACTGAGATCAACAAACAGACAGATAGATAGATACATATGAACAGGCTGAACACACACACATCTACACATCTACACACACAATCAAACGCGCGTGCGCGTGCGCACACACACACACACACACATATATATATATATATATACAGATAGATATGAACAAATTGAGATAGATATAAACTGATATATATATATATATATATATATATATATATATATATATATATATATATATATATAAATTTTTGGTGCTGGTCCGAAGAGAGAAAAAAATGTTTTAAAATGAGTTGGTCCACGAGTAGATTTGTATTTTTTTTAGAGTTCATTTTTTTATTTTGTTCTAACATACGTGTCTGTTTCCAGCTTGATGATTTCGTCACAGAATATTATGGCACAAGGCCTTATTAATGGAGTATTCAATGAGATTTGAACTCACTCGTGTTTGCACCTGTGGATGCTTTTCAGTTGGTTATTGGTTTTTATGCAGGTCACTCCCCTCTTTTTCTTAGAGTGTGTCTGCCGTAGTCTACTTTACCTCTCACATTCTATAGTGAGTTCAAGTCTCATTGAATACCCCATTAACAAGGCCTTGTGTCATACAAGTTCTGTGGCGAAAGCATCAAGGAGGAAACGTAAACGTATGTAAGAACAAAATAAATAAATCCCCCAAAATACAAATCTCTTTGTGGACCTACTCCTTTTAATATATATATATATATATATATATGTGTGTGTGTGTGTGTGTGTGTGTGTGTGTGTGTGTGTGTGTGTGTGTGTGTGAAAAAAGATAGATAGATAGATAGATAGATAGATAGATAGATAGATAGATTAGAAAAATAATAAAACAAACAAGAATAATTTATCTCAATAATTACTTCTTTTTCTTTCTCTACTAGTTTCAACCCAAGGTCATAATCTCTGCTTTCACAAAATTGATAAATCACAAAAAATGCAATGAAGAAGGAAGCCAATAATCTGGCATATCCAAGTGTTAAATGAAGGTAATTCTTTTTGTTTTTATATATGAGAATCTTTGAATGTCAGTATCATGGCGTCTCTGTGACGTGACAACATTACACTCGAGACAGCACGCAAATGAAACGCCCCCAGGAAAAATACACCAATCCAATCTTAAGTGTTGTTCAATATTTAAACCTATACATAAGAATTTTCACTTATGTTCGATATCTCCTTGTTTATTAGGTGGTGAAATGTTATCGTCTGAATAATTTACATTGATGCAAGGAACAGAGATTTAAGACAGAGTTAGTTCTAAGATATATATACGAGGATCATAAAATGAGTTTCCAGACTTTTTTCATATGGACACTTTTATTGATAGTACACACATGAAACTCTTGCCCGCTTCGAAGTAGTCTCCTCCGTCTGCAATGCTCTTGTTGTGCCGTTCCAACACCTTCTGGAAGGCCCTATGGAAGTCCTCTTGTGTGAGCGTGTCAATGACCTTCGTCACAGCCTCTTTCATCTCCTCAATTCTCTCATAACGACAGCCTCTGAGCTTAGGGAATAACCAAAAGTCACAGGGAGCAAGGTCTGGACTATAGGGAGGCTAAGAAACTGTCTTGATGCCTATCTTGATCCAATAGTCTGTGACAAGGATGGAGTTGTAGACTGGTGGATTGTCCTGGTGGAAATACCACTGACATGATTTGAAGAGTGCTGGCCTCTTTCGACGGCGGAATATCTTCCTGAACTCACTTAAAACCTCATCATAGTAACCCTAACCTTAACCCTTTGGCCAATCAACTTTGGTGTATTGACGTCCTTACTCCTCCCACACCTCTCATCACCCCTCACAGTCTCCCTGCCTTCCTTGAATCTCTTATGCTACTCACAAACTGATGCTCAATTCATGCAAGATGCTCCAAAAGCAGTCTGAAGCATTCCATAGGTTTCTGTGGCATTTTTTCCAAGTTTAAAACAGAATTTTATTGCATATCGTTCTTCTAAAGTGTCCTCACGTCCAGATTGCATTTTTGAAATTCACCAGCTGTGACAATCAGGCTTTAGTAGGGTGTATTCCAATTGCTGCTGTAGCTGTTAATTTGAAGCTGAAATCATAAAAATTGGTCAGTCATCTCATAAGATGTATATCAATAACAGTGAATTTTCAAGAGTCTACGACAATTTTAAATGCCTGTACCGAAAAGTCTGAAAATTTATTGAAGGCACCATATATATATATATATATATAGAGAGAGAGAGAGTATCCATTTATGTTCATTTATTTCTTGTATCACTGTGATTAGGCCTAGATGGTAGAGTGTTCACCAATGGCCCGGGAGAACAGGGTTCAGTCCTAGGTTGTGTCATTCCAAAGACTTAAAAATGGTACTTGATGCCACCTTGCTAAGCACTCAACATTATAAAATAAGAACCAAAAGAAAATAGAGCAATCGTTGGAATGGAGGAACGTACTCCCCTACACCTCGCTGTAGTAGCTATTGAAAAAGGAGCCTTCGGGTCACTGTCGACTAAGGTCTCCAGCTTTACTTACTTTTTACTTGCTACTATCACTGAGATGTTATACACACATATTTATATATATATATATATATATATATATATAGGGGTTGGAAAAATGGAAACACGTAGATTCCAATAAAACCATCAAACGTTTGCTTTTTTTCATTTATTATTGATTATTATCGTCTTTTTTTTTTACAAAAATCGTCGATTTTTTTTACAGATATTATCAGAAGAAATGAATCAAAATTCTTTTAAAGGACAGATCTTACAGAGTTTTAAAGAAGTCGAATTGTTGATGCTCGTATATCATTACAAAACCTGAAGTAGGAAGGAATACTGTCTCAAAAGTATGGCAAGCTCACACACACATAGACACACACACGCACAAACACAGAGACGCACACACACACACACACACACACACACACACACATATATATATATATATATATATGTATATTTAGTCAGCATTTCTTCGTTAATGCAAATTTCATTAAACATAATAGACATTTTATGCCTACATATTTTCTTCTGGATCCGTTCGAATTCCCGTATTACTTTTATCGTATTCGGGGGGGAATTTATTTATGTATTGTCCATAGTTGTATGTATCCCTAGTACTTTCTGCCCGGCTTTGGACCATCATCAGGGGAGAATCTATTACAAAAGTGATGTAACTTTTGTTTTAGAAAATTACTACTGTGTAAGGATGTCTTTGCCGTTTGCTTTTAAATGTAATTCTGTAAATAGTGCCAGTAGCTAAAGACATTTAAGTACATTAGCACTGGTTTGAAAATTAATTCTATTAAGTGCTGGTTGCAGGTTTCTAATATATAGTCCTTCGAGAATCTGAAGTTTTTGTTTATTATTTTGATGTTCGAGTATTGTTGTGTTGTCGGTGAGAATTTTTCGTATTCCCCCCGAATACGATAAAAGTAATACGGGAATTCGAACGGATCCAGAAGAAAATATGTAGGCAGAAAATGTCTATTATGTTTAATGGAATTTGCATTAACGAAGAAATGCTGCATATATATATATATATATATATATATATATAAATTTTACATTCAAAGCATTTTTAATGAGTAAAATATTTACAGTGCTCTATGTACAAAAATCAAGAGAAATATCATAATATTTCAAATATAAAATTAGATAATGATAAAGATAGACTTTCACGTTGTCGATTCTCAGGTTTACAATACAATCTTACCTGAGAGTTGACAATGTGATACTCTGGTGTCATGAGATTTTAGTCTATTTCATAATGATTCTGTTTTATATTTGAAATATACTCTGTGTACATATATATATATATATGCAAATTTCATTAAACATAATAGACATTTTATGCCTACATATTTTCTTCTGGATCCGATCGAATTCCCATATTACTTTTATCGTATTCTGGGGGAATTGATTTAGGTATTGTCCATAGTTGTATGTATCCCTAGTACTTTCTGCCCGACTTTGGGCCATCATCAGGGGAGACACAACACGGCGATACGAGTTCACATCCTGGACGAGACTGATTGCATTTCATATAGCACTAATACCCTTGGGAAAGGTATGAATCCAATTATTCTCCCTCCAGCTATGGGTAGATAGTAGGACAGACTAGGTTTTTCAGCCTTGGTTAGGCAACTAGTCTAGGAGAAGGAAAACTCTGAATTCAAACCAGTTAAACTCCGCTTAAAAATTGACCTTGTGTCATATCCTGTCCGAGCGGAGGGGTTGGTAAATAGTATCAGGGGAGACACAACACAACTACGAAAAATTCTCACCGACAACACAACAATACTCGAACATCAAAATGATTAACAAAAACTTCAGATTCTCGAAGCACTATATATTAGGCTGATGATGATATAAAGTTGGACAGAAAGCACTATATATTTGGCTGATGATGGCCCAAAGTTGTGCAGAAAGTACTAGGGATACATAAAACTATGGACAATACCTAAATCAATTCCCCCCGAATACGATAAAAGTGATTCGGGAATTCGAACGGATCCAGAAAAAAATATGCAGGCATAAAATGTCTAGTATGTTTAATGAAATTTGCATATATATATATATATTATTTTAATGTTATATATATACATAATCCAAAGAAAGAAAACTCAACGTACAGTTACTGTGCTATTATAAATATATTTCGACGAGTTTTTCCCCGCCTCTTCATATGGCGTACTCATAATCGCTTTGTATGTGAGTGTTTTTATATATATCCTGATAGATCTATATATTAATAGTCATACATCGAGGACTCATGTTGACATGTATTAAATTTCTCATATATTTAATATATGAATATTCCAAACTCATAGACTCTGGACATGAACCTGATAAACCTGATATATATATATATATATATATATATATATATATATATATATATATATATGCATGCATTTTAGAACCCAAATACGATAGCAGGACAAAGTTTTAATATCCGATTAACTAATTTAAACTAATACAACTTTTCTGTGTATTTCCTTCATAAATTTTAATTTAAAAAATTTTAATTCACAAAAGAAAATATTTTTGCGTAACTATAACTGCTCTCTCTTTTAACGTTGTGACGTCACAATAAACATGGTGCCTATAATGTTTTTATATTAAAGAAATATCAGGCAAATATCTTTCTTTCTGTCTCTTTTTCTTTACTACTTTGAGTTTCTTCCCTTTTATACATTCTTCATTAAAAAAAGATTTCGTTGAAGCCATTTTCTTTTTATATATTCTTTAAAAACATTCTTAAATTTTCACTGTTTTAAAAAAAGAAAATTCTTTACTTTTTATCAGTTTTATTTTCCTCGTTGCTTTCACTTTCTTTTTTGTTTGTTTGTTTGTTTGTTTATTTGTTTGTTTTTTCGTTTTTTCTCATTCCTCTACTTTCATCTTTCATTCTCATTCATATTACTTTCCTTCTTTCTTCATCTTCCTTCGCTTTTTACTTTATTTTTGATTTAAAAAGGTTTCAAGGGAGCATTTTTAGATGTTGAATCTATATATCTTGTTATGTCTCATGATTTGGTTTCATTGTTTAATTGGCAGTTTATATAATGCCATAGATATCACTGTAGAAGGACAGCAGCAAAAATATTAAACGTGTATTTGGAAGAATAAGGTGGGGGGGGTCATATCTTTCCCAAGGGTATTAGTCCAAAAATGAACGCAACTGCGAATTCCAAACTCGCTTTTTTTCGAGACCGCAATCCACCACTTTTGCCATTACGCCCTGTCTGCTTCTTTTATTAGGGTGATCAATATATATATATATATATATATATATATATATATATATATATATATATATATATTACATGGTGGCGTCTGTGACCCAGGATTTCATACATTACACATTCATAAGACAGAGTATGTTTAATGAATGGATAAATCCTTAAATTCAGGGACATTGACACCATTTTGTAATATATATATATATATATATATATATATATATATATATATATATATATATATATATATTTATTGATTGATTCTATAGATTTACTAACACAGAATTATCCAAAGTTTAGTGCTCTATGTAAAGTTTATTATACATGTACCGTTCACCTGTAATAATTTGAATATTCATAAAAAGGTGTTGGTCCACCTTACCCTTGATAGGTTCCTTATAATGTTGAGTCTTAAGCAAGATGGTACCGAGTACTATTTTTTTAGTCCCTCCCTCCAAATCATCACACATCGATCTGAAGAAAGCTTAATCTTAAGATAACTGAAACCTTTTAATTTGGAGAATGGTTCTGCTATAAATAAAATCATCTTCAGTAGACCTTTTATTTTTCATATTTCTTTATTTTCACACACACACACACACACACACACACACACACACACACACACACACACACACACACACACACACACATATATATATATATATATATATTGTGTGTGTGTTTGTATGTTACCGTCTAAATTTTAGAATATGTCTGTGTTAAGAAGTAAAGACACTCAAGTTCAAGTTTTCAATTGGGTGGAGTGGACATCACCCCCTACTTTTGTGGTCAGTCTGGATTTTGACCCCTTCATTTCGTTGTTACGTTCTACATGCCAGCCGAGCCGACGCCAGAGAATGACCTGACCACACACTCGTTTTGCTGTCATCTTCCAAACAATTCCACTAAATGGTTAGTTTTTAGTGGTCAATGACCGTAATTAGATCCTATGTCCACCCACTTATTTGCGTTCATTGAATGAGCAAACAACTCACCGTTCATCTTCATTCATAAATGTGATGTGTCTTTTCCTTTGCTCTCTCTCTCTCTCTCTCTCTCTCTCTCTCTCTCTCTCTCTCTCTCGCTTCGTCTCCGGTGTTCGCATACAGAATGAAGGCGAATGTATATAGAGATAAAATAATCTTTTATCAGTTAGTTATAAGTGGGTTAATTCCTTTTTATCGCTTTTAGACGGAAACAAGTATTTGATCATTTACATACAGACACACACACAAATACACACATATATGCACACACACACACACATATGCACACACATACACATACACACACATATACAGGCAGAACATTGCCCATACTTGTAAAATATTTTGTATCTCTGCTTTTTCAGATTTGTTTTAAAGCAAGTTGGTGAAATGTAAGACATATTTATTACAAAGTAAAAATATCTTGCGAAATTACTTGACATACGTAATATATATTTTGTCAGAATTGAACTCAATACATTTAATCTAATATCTTAGACATATGTTTAATGCAAATTCTCTGTAATTATCTGTAATATATACACAATAAAATGTAACAAAACCTTATGCAATATCCTAAAAACTTGTTTAAAAAAATATTTTTGGAAATTTTTGTAACACACACACACACACACACACACACACACATATACATATATATATATAATTATAATAAATAGACATATATTAGATATATATATTTAATGCCATGGAATTTAGACTGCGATCCCTGAGTTTCATGGAGTCTTTTTACAAAACAACAATCATCAGGCAGTTAAACTCCATGAAACCCAGGGGTCGTAGTCAAAATTCCATGGCATTGAATATATATATCTAATATATATTTATTAATCATTATTATTATATAATAGCTCTATTCAAGATATTGAGCACTATCCATATTATATTGCGCTTAGTTCGCCACACACTCACGAAGTGATTTAGTGACAACCAACACTGTTATAATATATACATATATATTATCAATAGATTCTCTAGATAGACTTAAAAAGGAAATTATCCAGTTTGAGTGCTCAATGTAAAGTTTATCATATTTTCCAACCCCTCTGCTCGGGTAGGATATGACACAGGGTCAATTTTTAAGCGGAGTTTAACAGGTTTGAATTCAGAGTTTTCCTTCTCCTAGACTAGTTGCCTCACCAAGGCTGAAGAACCCAATCTGCCCTACTATTTACCCATAGCTGGAGGGAGAGTAATTGGATTCATGCCTTTCCCAAGGATATTAGTGCTAAGTGAAATGCAACCAGGATTTGAACTCGTGTCACTGTGTCCATTTTCTACGACGATAACCATTACACCAAGGTCACATTCAATGTAATGTTTATAATATATGTAAGCATATATGAATAAGCTTATGCCGAGGAAAATCTAAAAAAAAAGTAATGGTTTTCAAATTCCATCTGAAGATCCCGGCAAATAAGTGAAATAAATTTATAATGGAATATACTTTTTGATTTTCTTGTTTCTCAATTATATATATATATATATATATATATATATATATATATATATATATATATAAAAGTTAGTGACCGTAGTCGAGGGCAACCAGATGGCTTCCTTTTCAATAGCAACTACACTGCTCCTTTCCCTGGATTTTTCCACTTTAACCTTGATACGTATATTGCTGATAGTGATGCAAGGATGTATCAAAGACCATTTTAAAAGTCTTTGGTAAGTCTCCCGGACCATTGGCGAATACCAAGTGAAAAATTAATTCTATATCTTAAATACATCTTTAAGGCAAAATAATTTGGATATATTCAAAAGAAATGAAGTAAATATATGTATAATGAAATATTTTAGATATATGTTTCATGTAATATCTTCGGAAATGTTTTTAATCAAGCATTTTAGATAGATAGATAGATAGATAGATAATTTAGCATGAACAGGATGCGACACAAGGTCAATCTTTAAGTGGTTTAATGAAAATTTCAACACATAAAGGGGGACTATATTCAGAGGTTAAAATATGAAAGTGATTCACATTAAAGTAGCAAATCTTGAAAACCTACTCCCTTTGAAATATTTTTTTAAATTTCTGGATAAATTTCGTAGAACAACCTGTAAATTCTCATTCATGTGTTGAAGGAAAGAAAACTTAAAGACATAAATGTTACTTAGAAAAAAAGAAACATATGCAAGAATGAAAATATGAAAGAAAGAAATTCTAAAAAGAAAGAAAGAATGAATGAAAGAAAGAACTTAAAGACATAAATGTTACTTTGAAAGAAAGAAACATATGCAAGAATGAAAATATGAAAGAAAGAAATTCTAAAAAGAAAGAAAGAATGAATGAAAGAAAGAATGAATGAAAGAAAGAAAGAACTTAAAGACATAAATGTTACTTTGAAAGAAAGAAACATATGCAAGAATGAAAATATGAAAGAAAGAAATTCTAAAAAGAAAGAAAGAATGAATGAAAGAAAGAAAGAACTTAAAGACAGAAATGTTACTTTGAAAGAAAGAAACATATGCAAGAATAAAAATATGAAAGAAAGAAATTTTAAAAAGAATGAAAGAAAGAAAGACTGTTTTTTATCATTCATTTTTTTTTTCGGACGATTGTATTCATTTTTATTGTTATATTTCACAACGTTTCCGACAATATATCCTCCGGCCTTTTCAGGTGTTACTAGAAAGAAAGAAAGAAAGAAAGGTGGGAAGGAAAGGAGTAATAACAATAAGAAAGAAAGAAAGAAAGAAAGAAAGAAATTTTCGTAAGAGAGAAAGTGTGATATAACTAAACATCAGAAAGAAAAAGAGAAAGTAATACTTGAAAGAAAGAAAGAAAGATAGAAAGAAAGAAAGAAAGAAAGAAAGAAAGAGAGAAAGAAAGAAAGAGAGAAAGAAAGAAAGAAATGAAAATCAAGAAATAAAGAAAGTAAGAAAAATTACCAAAAATGCAATTAAAGAAAGAGAATAAAAAAAAACAGAAAGAAAACGGAAAGAACAGAAAGAAACCCCGGAAGATACAAAAGAAAAGAAAAGGAAAAAGAAAAAAGTAGAGAAAGAAATTCTAAAAGATCTAAAGTCATAAGTCGTTATTGCTATTTAGCCATCTCCTAGTTGCGCCATATTTAATGGCCGAAGCGACATGAACGGAAGTGAAATCTCACATCTCGGAAGACATTTTGCTCTTTGCTACGTTATTCACGGACAGGGCGAGAAGAGGAATTGGTTGTAGGTGCCAGTTGGAATGACTCGGCATAGGATGCGAAATTGTTGACTAATCAGTGTTTCGTTGACACGAGTCCAACTTGAATAATAAATATTCTCTTCTGTTTCAAATCGCCAAGCCAATGGCTTATGACCCGGAATTCTCAGGCACCTCGTGGAGACAATTCAGTAGTCATGTGGGTCGGAATTAATTGTGTCCGGTGTGGATATATGTGCCGGAATTTTCCTCGTGAGTAAGTAAATAAGAGGGTGGGGTTGAGGGACTGCATGACTGTTTGGGGCACCGAAAATGGCATCGAAGTGAAGAGTTCGAATACAACTGTATCTACTTGTGTTGATCAAAATCTTGTTAGTTTGATTAGCGAAATTAAGTCCATTTAAAAGGAAGGCTATGATACAGAAAATTAAATGCTGTAATTACTTGTGTATAACCCGCACCTTTTTTCAGATTTTTCATAGTTATACCTATTGTTCAAACTAATGTTTTTTCGCAGTTACAGAGAAATATCCCCTAGAATATATGTTTATTTATAATTTACTTTCTTTTAAAATGATGGCCCAGTCGGCTGGGGTTGCAGAATACACCAACTGCACCTCTGCAAGGGTGTAAGACTCGCCCAACTACTGTCATGATATATGACACTAAACAATCAGATACTGAGGTTCCAGAAATACTGGAGCTTTGGGTAATGCGGAGTACCCTCTCGTTGCTATTGCTCCAAGATCCAGTCTGGCTAAGAGTGATAGCACCTGACTGGGTCCTATCTACAAGCTAAAGAGAACTAAACGGAGTGCTTATGCTAAACTGAATTGTTTGAAATAGAACTGTTTATATATATAAATGGATTCGGTTTTAAATAACCTATAATGGTTGATATGCCATAAAACCAAACCAAACCTAGCCAAACTCTTAATATTGGCTTGTTTTCGCCGCAAGCTGGTTTCATTTTTGAGTGAACATGTCCATGTGTTTTCCCTTGATACTGTGTAAATTTTGTGTTTTAACACATAATGTAAACTATATGAATTTTTTTATTTCAGTACAAAGCGAAAATAAAAGTTGAACAGATGATATATGAAGCTCCTACAAATTAAAAAAAAATCAGTGCGTAGTATACACGAGAAATCTTTTTCCAGAATTTGCAAATTCAAAATTTCCCAGTCGGCTGGGGCTGTGAAATACACCGACTGCTTCTCTGCAGAGGTGTAAGACCTTCTCCCCAACGAGTGTCCTGGATATATGACACTAAACAATCTGATGGCGAGGTTCTAGTAATACTGGATCTTTGGGAAAAGTTGAGCACCCTTTCATTGCCATCGCACCCAGGTCCACTCTGGCCCGGAGTGGTAGCACCTGATAGGGTCATATCTAGGGATCAAATAGAACTAAACTGTGTACTTATACTAAAGGGAATTGTTTAAAATGGAAGTGTTTTGTATGCTAAACCTTATTGTTTTAAACTGTTCTGACATTTAACTGTGTGTAAACAAAACCTATACTTATACTAAACTGAATTAGTTGAATTAGGAGTGTTTGACTAAACTGAATAGCTTGAAATAAAATGTTTTTGACAAACTGTGAACTTATGCTAAATTGAAATGTTTGAAATAGAAAATGATTATTTGCATGAAAAATTTACCGGGTCATGGTCTAGTGAGTAGAGTGTTCAACACCTCAACTCCAGTGGCGACTCTAGCCTATTTTTGCTACTCGTGCCCCCACCCCGCCCTCTGTCAACTTCAGTTCCCAACCCGTGGTCCGTGGACCCAAAGTAAGTCATCATAGTTGCTATTGCGTGATTCTCCATTGTATCGCACAGATTGACTAACGTACCTTGCATGGTGGTTTTTTTGTAAACAATCAAGATACTATATAATTTGTAGTATTGTTAATACAGTAGATAAGATTATTTGTTGAAAATGTATTCAAATAAACAAATTTTAGTTACAGAATGTAATATATGCAACATTCATTAAAGAAATAGAGATCTGTTAGGGAAAAAACGAATTAAAACACGCCGTTTAACCAACATTTACCATAGCGATGATGATGATGTCGGCGACGGCAATTATCTGCTATCCCCCCCTCTCTCTCTCTCGGTCCCTCTCCCTCTTCCCAAGACAGTTGTCAGCAGTCACATTGTGCTAATTTTTTTGAGCACGGTATTTTGACTTGCTTTTGCCATTGGTTGCAGCCAAAAGCGAGATGTCTCTAACATTACTGTTATTATAAGGGTCTTGTGCTTGGAACGGATTACGCGTGTTCAACATTATAGCCGATTTTATGGAATGTTCAATGGATCTGACGGTGGCCGGACAAAGACCATCCGTTCAAAACAGCATCGTTGTATTATTCCCAGATATATTTATGAACTTTTGGCTACTTAGTTATCGAAACTTGAATAGATACGTAATTTAATTGAGATCAGACTAAGTATGTTTGCTTGAAATTAATGGATGATTTTTAATCCATTTTGAATAACATTGAGCGAGTTATTGGTCGTGCCGGACACGAGTAGCACTAGTCCCATCTCCGCCCCAGCTCAACTCAACCAATTCCTTCACTAACGCCTTTACTAAATGAGCTATGCTAACGTCCATTTTGTGACTGTTAAAATCAAGATATGTTTTGGGTATTTTAGGCTATCACGACCGTACTACATTAAGTGATATCACCAGTCCGATTCTTTTGAATAGAAGCTCAGCAAACGTGGTCTTGTTCCAGACTACAGTGAACTTAGTAGATATCAAAAGTTTTAGAGTCATGCCCTATAGTTAAGACTGGTTAGCTAAATTCCCCCAACAGAAGCCTCATCATCAGGTGTAGTTTAGTGTCATTATCAGGACATTCGTTGCGGAGATTCTTACCCGCTTAGATCTGTTTAAAATTATTCATTAAAAAAAACTTTTAAGAGACAAGTACGTACACACAAAATATGATAATGTACAATGAACGTGATTCTCGAGTGCCAAAAAAAAAAAAAAAAGAAACCCTCTAAAAAATAATTATACAAAAATAGAAATATAAACGAAAAATGACCGGGGTTCCTTAACCTATAGGCATCAATTAATCCTCGACTCAATCAATGAGCTGGCGTTAAACTAGAAGAAAAAAAACCCCTCCAAACATGCACTAAAGATATGGAATTCCGTGTACAACAAAAGCGGTAAGTCATAGTGACGTCGTAGATAAGTGCTGGACGGCGACATCGATGTATGCGAGTTCGAACTCCAGTCGCGTTATTTCATTCCCTTTCGGACAAATTGTCATATTTTGACCTTCGACCCGGCCCAAAAATGCTATTCCAAGGTGATGCACCGGAAGGAAGTGACGCATTCCAATGGCAAGTAATCGAAAGAGATCGCGTGGGCGGATTAAGGCTTATAATATGTGACAAGGTGAAGGTCCCACGGTGCCACTAAAGTGATGCACCGGAAGAGAGTGACCTGTGAACTGCATGACAGTTATTTCCGCTTGATGACGATTAAACATTCGATTTCAAAGATCCAGTGGGTGATCGTGTGGGCGTTGAATTATTATTTAACTCAGTTTAGTTCGAGTCCAAGAAGCAGTTGCCAGTAGAATTCCCGACAGCTAGAGACCAGATGTGGTAGGGAAAGCCACACCCGACCGAGGGGTCCCTCGGAAACCCCGATGGAGTTTGGGGTTCAGAGAAGATGCTGATAAGATGCCATAAAGAAAGCCAGCATCCAGCAGAGTGAGCCCTAGGCCTCCGGTTGAACATCAAGAGAACAAGACAGACACAACGTGACGGTCATAAGTAGTGGAGGTCAAAATATGAAGTTTATGTTCGGTCTCCAACACCCTCTCACATGCAAACCTTGAACAACCCTTTCGAACCCTTGCAATAAACCCAGTATATATATATGTATACAACAAAATACACTAAAGAAAGTTTACTCGTCGGCTAAGTGTTAAATAGTATCTCTTCTGTCCTTCTTGGCATTAAATAACCCACAAAGTTTCATAAACCATTAAACAAAGAAACAACCATTTAACTGCTGCTCCAAGATATGTTTGTCTTGAATTCTTTTTTTTTCTTTCTAAGTTTTCCCACCGAACATACTTTTGTTATAATAATTTCTGATGCAGATCACACCCCTTATCAATAATTCATTATGTTCATTTCGGAAATTTGTGGTGAGTAAAATACCTTCCTTTTTTCCAAATTTCCTTAAAAGGAAATTGGAATGTAAAAAGGTGTTCTACTTGTCATTCAATGTGGCCACCTCGGGTGCTGTAATTGTTAGCAAGCTAGACTCGCAAACCTTCGCGAGTGAGTTCGAGTCTCATTGGATGCCCTATTCATTCGGCCTTGTGCTACATCTAAGCAAAAAGCTTAGTAAATTACGACTAGTCATTCTATTTGGGTTCCTCGGGTGGTGTAATGGTTGGCAAGCTCGACTTGCAAACCTTCGCGAGTGAGTTCGAGTCTCATTGGATGCCCTATTCATTCGGCTTTGTGCCACATCTAAGCAAAAAGCCTAGTAAATTACGACTCGTCATTCTATTTGGGTTCCTCGGGTGGTGTAATGGTTGGCAAGCTAGACTCGCAAACCTTCGCGAGTGAGTTCGAGTCTCATTGTATGCTCCATTGATATGACCTTGTGCCACATCTAAACAAAAAGCTTTGTAAATCGCTTCTCGTCATTCGATTGTTCTACTCATTTGGTTTCTTTATTAGTTGTAATAAAGAACGAACAAAATAATTATTTTACTAAAGTTTTATTCGATCTAAATTATCCGTGGTCCAGCTAAGGTGAAAATTCTTTAGTCTTTATAAATAGCTTGTACAGAGGGAAACCATTATGTTTGATACCATTACACTTCTTTACCATATTTACCCAACCCCTCCGCTCGGGCAGGATATGACGCAAGGTCAATTTTTAAGCGGAGTTTAACAGGTTTATTTCAGAGTTTTCCTTCTCCTTGACTAGTTACCTCATCAAGGCTGAAGAACCTAGTCTGCCCTACTATTTACCCATAACTGGAGGGAGAATAATTGGATTCATACCTTTTCCAATGGTATTAGTGCTATGTGAAATGCAATCAGCCACATCCAGGATTTGAACTCGTGTCGCCGTGTCCATTTCCTACGACGATAACCATTACACCACGGGCATCTTCTACACTTCTTTACTGTGAATATTAAACTCTTCCGAATTAGTTCTCTTTCATTTGGTTGATTGACTTATTGATTTATTGTAACGATATTTCAACCCATCTAGATTTATCTAATGTCGAAAGTTGTGACTGATGGTGAGGTGTCTAATGATGAGGTTACAGTTCTTAAGAGAATGCCATTACTCCTAGGTCCGTTCAGACTCCGAGTTGTTGAAGATGTTCAGGTTTCATCTATAAGTCACAGCCCAGTCGGCTGGGGCAGTAAAATAGACCGACTGCATCTCTACATGGAGAAGACTCCTCCCCACAACGAGTGTCCAGGATATAAACAGTCTTGTGGTGAGGCTCCAGCTTTGCTTGAGCTTGGAAGAATACAGAGAAACCCTTCATTACTATCACTCTCAGATCTACTGTGACCCGGAGTGGTAGCAGTTGATAGGGTCCTATCTATGGGTCAAATTTAACTGTTTGACATTTAAACTGAGTGCAAACAAATGACTTATGTGTAATTGTATTGTTAGAAAGAGAACTTTTTTTTATGTAAACAAAAGATTTATGTTTAATTGAACTATTAGAGATACATAGCAATAATATGAACTATTTAACTTTGTTGACTTATGCTAAACTGAGTTGTTAGCACTAGAACTGTTTGATCATTAAACTGTGTATATCTACAAAATGTGTTTACAAATGGTATATTAAATATATTTGTAAAAACTGGATTTGGCATTAAATAGCCAACAATGTTTGAGATGCCATAAAGCAGGCCAATCTATGAGTCACGCAGATCTGTTTAAAAATTATTGCTAAAAAAGAGTGCGTTTATATGTATATTTTGTGTTGTTGTTTCTTTGATGGTATCCTAACAAGTAATACCACTACTGCTCAGAGTGGACCTGGGAGTAATGGCAATGAAGGAGTATCCCACACTTTCCCAAGGTCTTCAAAACTAGAGCATCAATGTCAGTTAAAGATTAGTGTCATACTTGATAGAGATAAACACAGAATAATCGAAGCCTTTTCTATAAGTGTTAAATACCATACGTATGAACATGAATTGGTATGTCCCATTCCTCATAAATACCTTGGACACCATTGTGAGCGGGGTAATGATGTTAACTAAGTAGTCACCACTAGCAGTGGCTACCTTCTTCACGCAAATGCCGGGTATTGTATTTTGTTAGTGTTATAAAGATTTCCATTTCATTTCCAACCTCCGTTTTGGTTATTTCTCATTCAGTAACCATTTGTAAGGTTACACTAACACATTTTGACCCAATGATACAAAGACAAAGTTGTTATTTTTTAATAAAATGTTGTTGTATAACATGTTGAAGGATTAAATGATACTTTTTAAAAACTATACATGTCTCTTTATTTTTCGAAAGAGACGAAACTGAGGGAGACGAAGACAGACAAACACAGACTGGCGGAGGGCAGCTATATTGACCCGTCTCTACCCACGTTGTGCTTCCTTATTCCTTGACGAGAGGTACTCAGTCGGGAGCTACTGTGGGTCGCTGGCATCCCACCTTGAGGGTGCACATCCACCACTCTCCGTGACTGACCGTGACTCGTTGTGTGACTATGTGACTTTGAGACTGACTGTAACACTCAAGGTCCCCGGGTATATATAATTTCATAACGCCAAACCATTTTTCATGTTGTCAACCCACGTAAGCTGCTTCCACTTATTTACACGGTTGGAACATCCTGTTTTAGGAATCCCTGACTGACGGCTCTGTCGAAGGTCAATATGCAACAATATCACCACCTCTAGCAAAATAGATGCTAAAAAATCTCAACATCTATCTATGACACTAGCTTTTTCTTAAACAGTTAAAAGAATTGTTCCCAAACCGTAAATCAGACTTTTTTTATCTGAGGATTGTGCATACCCCATGAAACTTGAAGTAACAAACTTCTCGTGTTCACAATTATGCATACATAAACGCATATATTCATATTGGAGGTATTCTTGATGTAATTGTTACCGTCATAACGACACGAGTTCAAACCTTGGTCGACACTGTTTACTTTTCTCATATTGCTAATACACTTGGGAAAGGCATGAATAAAACTATTCTCCCTCAAACTATGAATAAGTAGTAAGGCAGAGTGTTTGTTTTAAAGTTGCTATGGTAACCGGTCTAGGAGAAGGAAAACTCTTAATTCAAACCAATTAAACTTAGCTTAAAAATAGACTTTGCGTCACATCCTGCTCGTCTGAAAGGACTGGTAAATACATATATTTAGAGAGAGAGAGAGAGAGAGAGAGAGAGAGAGAGAGAGAGCCGGGGCTAGTCGAAGTGAAATGAAGTTAGAGCCACCGCGCCATGCGAACGTCGTGACCCTAGGTGTATGAAGGATGTTAGTCGGAAGACTATATGATATCTGATGTGTACTCGCTTTGCTTGCATTCCAAGGATTCCCGGGATTATCTCGCGTTATTTCACTCAACAGCCGTTTAATCGCAATATCCTGTATGTAATCCTGCCCTTAACTGAAAGAATTGTACATCAGACAGTTTAAATTAGATAAGGTGAAACAGAGTGCCCATTGAAAGTGCCGGGAACTTGTAACACGTTATTGACGAAACACTGCTTAGTTTTTTATAGAAAGAACAGAGATTGTTTACCGAAACAGAAACCATCCAAAAAATGGCGCATTATAGCGCGATTTTATTAGCGCAATAGAATCTAGATCAGGCATGGGCAATCTTTTTTTACTAAAAGCAGCCATGGCTCATCATAAGACGGGCAACACTGCTAAAAAAAATTCAAAGTAATGTAACGTTGAAGGTACGGCAACTATTTTTTCTACGGAGGACCAAACGCATAAGCATTAGCCTTAGAAGTAGGGAAAAGTTGATTTCGTTTCTCTTGGGTGAAAAGATCAATTCTATTAAAATAAAGTTCTGCAGAGGGCAATTTAGGAGGGAGCACGAGCTGCAAGGGCCCCTTTGGTCGCAGTTTGCCCATTACTATTCTAGATAATCTAAATGTTAAAAAATAATGCAATTTCCAGTATAATTTTTGAGATTTACATCACATTAACATCAGAATGGAATTCTGTTAATGTCGATTAACAACATAATTTTGACGTTGCTAACAAATAGTATACGCTCAAAGCAAAATCTATCCTATAAAAGAAGTCTGTGAAAATCTATGGGATCTTCAAAAAGAAACGGATCGTCAAACTTAATTCTGGACAGAAGTGAGACCTAATCACCTAATACTAGGCAAAAACCTTAGCTAATCACTTAATACCGACAAAAAGACCAGAGCTTCTCCCTTAACCCCGGCCAAAAGACCAGACCGAATCACCTAATCCTTGGCAAAAGACCTGAGCTAATCACCAAATTCCGGCAAGATCAGACCAAATCACCTAATCCAGCGCAAAAGATCTGAGCTAATCACCTAATCCCGACCAAAAGACCTGACCTAATCACTTAATCCCGGCCAAAGGACCAGACCTTATCACCTAAATTCCGGCCAGAGGATCAGACCTAATGACCTAATTCTGGCCAAGAGACTAAACCTAATCATTTTATCCCGGTCAGAAGATCAGTCCTAATCACTTAATCTCTGCAAGAAGATCACTCCTAATGACCAAATCCCGGCAAGAAGATCTAACTTAACCACCTAATCCCACCCAGAAGATCAGACCTAATCATCTAATCCCGGCCAAAATATCAGACCTAATCACCTATTTCCGGACAGAATATCAGACCTAATCACCTAATCCTGGCCAGAAGATTAGACCTAATCACCTAATTCCGGAAAGAAGACCAGACCTTATCACCGATATCCGGCCAGAAGATTAGACCTAATAACCTCATTCCGAATAGAAGAATAGATCTAATCACCTATTCCTGGCAAGAAGAGATGACGTAATAACTTAATCTTGGCCAGAAGATTTGACCTAATCACCCAATCACGGCGGCAAGATTCAACCTACTTTAAAATGATCAGCAACTTTTAATCTCGAGGATTACAGGGAGAAAATAAAAGAAAACGAAAACATTGACAAATTCTAGGACCTTGCTAGAGGATTAAAAAGCTGTGAAACTGTGGGTGGGTGAACTTTTTGTTAAAATTGAATTATTTGTTTGACTTTCAGAAGATTTTTGAAATTTATTCATAAAATATCGCATCTTTTTTTCTCTCTTGTTTTTTTAAAATAAGAAATATCCCAAAAATGTTTTCAGAAAAGGCTTTCTTCATTTCTTTCTTTAACTCATTTCTCTCTCTCCCTCTCTCTCTCTCTCTCTCTCTCTCTCTCTACTTTTACCACACACACACACGCGCGCGCGCACAAAGTTTCCCCTCTCTGTCTCTGTTTATTTTGTTTGTTTCTCTCTTTTTGGGTTCAATACGTTCTTTCTTCTTCCTGATTCTCTCTTTCTCTCTCTCTCTTTCTCTCTCTCTCTCTCTCTCTCAATGTATTTCTGACTTTTTTATTTCCCTCTCTACCTCTTCTCTCCCCCCCTCTCTCTCTCTGTCTTTCTCTCTCTTTCTTCCCATTCTTTTTTTTTCTTTTGGGTTCAGTAAGTAAACATCAGATATTTAGGAATTATACATTAAACTGTAAGACCGTCTTAATGGACAGACAAACACATTCCAGAAATAGATAGATTGCCACCCTGCCGGCATGGGCTGTAGAATCTGCATAGAGGTAGCACGCTCCCAACTAGAGTCCTGAAAATGACACTAAACCATCTGATAGTGAGGCTCTAGTCTTGGAGCTTTGATGATTGGTTGGTTTGTTGGTTGGTTGGTTGTTTAGGTTTAATGGCATATCAACCTTAGTAGATTATTTAACGCCAAATCCATTTTTATGCAAATTGTGAGTTCTATTTCAAACAAGTCAGTTTAGCATGAGTACACAGTTTAATTGTCAAAAACATTTCTATTTCAAGCTATTCAGTTTATTCAAACAGTTCTAATTCAGTTGAGTAAAAGTACAGATTTACAAGTACAGTTAAATGTCAAAACAGTTCTATATTAAACAATTCGGTTTAGTGTAAGTAGAGTTTCATTGTCAAAAACAGTTCCATTTCAAACGATTCAGTTTAGCATAAGCATGTAGTTCAAATGTTAGAACAGTTTAATTGTCAAAAACATTTCTATTTCAAGCTATTCAGTTTAGTCAAAAAGTTCTAATTCAAACAATTCAGTTTAGAATAAGTATGTAGTTTAGTTCCATTTAACCCATAGATAGGGCCCTATTGGGAGCTACCCCTCAAGGACAGAGTGGTCCCGGAAATTATGGCACTGAAGTGGTACTCGGCATTCCCCAAAGCTCCAGCATCACTGGAACTTCATCATTAGATTGTTTAGTGTCATATGCAGGACACTCATTGAGGAGGGGTCTTACTCCTTTGCAGAGGTGTAGTCGGTGTTCTCTACAGCCCCAGCCGACTGGGCAAAATGGAGCTTTGAGAAATATGGAAAACTCTTTCATTGCCATTACACCCAGGTACACTCTGACCCAAAGTCGTTGTACCTACTAGAGTCCCATCTAAGGGTTAAATAGAACTAGTGACCTGTGTATGGCACTAAACTGTGTCTGATGATGAGGCTCCAGTCCTGATACTTTCGTGAATGTGGAATACGTCTTCATTGTCATTACTCCAAGGTCCACTCTAACACAGAGAGGTAGTAGTACCTTTTAGGGTATCATCTATGAGTCAAAAATCAATTTTTTTACTTGAAACCATTTAACTGTGTGCAAACAAGTAACTAGATAGATATATTTAGTTTGGTTTCTTTGTTTAATTGTATATCAACCTTTGTAGATTATCTCATGCCAAAGCCATCCTTCTAGAAGAACAGCAGTGATGTTATTTAACCAATAGCCGGGAGGAAAAGAGGGTTCATCGCCCTAATCATTACATCACTAGGACAACCCCTGAACACGTAACCCATGTTAAAGTAAATTATTGGTATTACATAGCAATACTTGGATCCATTTAACTGTGAGACGAATAAATAATGTTAGATATAATCATTAGTTTTAAATAGCTACACTTGAAACAATTTAACAGTGTGCAAATAAAAATAGTGTTAGCACTCCTTGAATCTTTTTGACTATGTTCTAACAAATGACTCTTTGAAACATGGTTACTACAAATTATCCACTTACAAATCTTATATTTGCTATATATATTTGTATAAACAGGATTTGGCATTAGATATCCGACAAAGGTTGATATGCCATAAAACAATCAATTTACCAACTAAGCAGAGATAGATTGATCTGATCAGACTGAGATAGAGTGCTATAAATAGAGAGAGAAAGAAAGAAAGAAAGATAGATAGATAGATAGATAGATAGATAGATAGATAGAGTGCTATATATATAGAAAGAAAGAAAGAAAGAAAGAAAGATACAGACATAGATAGATAGATAGATAGATAGATAGATAGATAGATAGATAGATAAAAAGTGATATGTATACATAAACACAAAGAAAGAAAGAAAGAAAGAAAGAAAGAAAGAGACTGAGATACATAAATAGATAGCTATGTAAAAAGTGATATATACATATATAAACAGAGAGAGAGAGAGAGAGAGAGAGAGAGAGAGAAAGAAAGAAAGAAAGAAAGAAAGAAAGAGAGAGAGAGAGAGAGAGAGAGAGAATAAGAAAGATAAAAAAGAACAAACAAATGAATCGATCGCAATTCATATAAAAAAATAAATAGCTAATTCTCATACAAAACCACGTGCACACACACACACACACACACACACACACACACACACACACACACACATATATATATATATATATATATATATATATATATATATATATGCATAAGTGAATATATGTGTGTGTAGGATTATCTTTGAATTAAAAGTCTGTAAAAAAATCGTAAGTACTCGTGATACATTTTAGTAATGAAATAAGTGAAAAGATGATCGCCACGTTTGCCAGTGGGAGTTGCGAAGTAAAACGATAATCTAACATAAGACGTCAATGAGAATTATTATCAAGTGACTTATGACAATCAAGTTTCACCTTTTATCCAAGATTTTCTATTTCTAACTACCCATACCCCTCAACATTCACAATTTTTCATGATACAGCCGCTAGCCTTCAGACCAACAATTAAAAAACCCTCTAATTTTTCCAGCTCCCTTCTTCTCCCCATTTCTCCACACCGAATCTAAATCCATTATTAATGGTCAACTACAGGCTGAATTCAAAGAGTGCTCGGAGGCTTCATAATACAACCACTTCAGGTCAACATCGGGGTGACGAAGTCTGGTAACTAGCAAGAAAAGTGACGGTTAGTTTATGGTTTTAGCCGGGCAATAATGCGGTGCCGAAGATTGAGAAAAGGTTTTGACTTCATGTCTGGTGGGTGACATTGCCGGACCCGGCAGACGGTCAGTGAGGGTGAGGTCAGATTAATAACGGGTCCCACTCTTCCACTTTTGATTCTTCTGTGCGTCATCTTTGGCGGCTAAAATTGTAGCTCTTCCCAATGCCGGCGTCGTCAAGGTCTAAATATTAGTAGAGCTTGCATTTGAGTGGACACTGGTCAGTGACGGCAAGTCTGGATTGGCAGTAGTTATCACGAAAAGAAGGAGGCATGATTTTAATAGTATGTTTATTTTCTTTTTTTTTTCTTTTTTATCAAGTCACTGTTTCCATATTAAAGCGATCGTTGGTCAACTCCTTTTCGACTAACTGTCAATTTACCCTCCAAAATACGTGCATTTTATGCATATTTGATATGCATATTGAATTATGTCTTAAGGTGCTACTTTAGAGGTGGTCACCAAAACAAAATCGACAATGTATGTTCGAATTCAGGACGCGAAGTCTACACTGGTTAAAGGAATAAAATGAGCCTGTTTTTTTTTTTTTGGCATTTTTTTTTTTTTTTTTTGCTAATTTCTTTTAAAATGCCACTTTACGAAGTAAGATTTGAGATTTCTAATGTTTCTTTTTTTCGTATTTTCAGAACCAATATAGCTACGGCTTAAAATCAAAATGTCACCAACATGTCCTCAACTTAAGTTGACTTAAAGTGCTCGTATTATGAATGCATTAGTTTCGTCGGTGAGGCTAAGAGCACTCTGATTGTATCCTTTGCAAAGGAGTAAGACCCCCACCAAAAAGAGCACTCTAGGTATTATACTAGACTTTATCTGATGCTGAGTCTCTAGTTCTGGAGATCTAGTGAGTGTGAAGTACAACTTCATTGGCATTACTCCTAGGTCCACTTTGACTTTGAGTGGTATAACTGGTTTAAGTCTCAACTATGGGTCAAATAGATCCGTTTGAAAATTATTCATATTCGATAGGACCTTTTGCAATAAATTCTTTTAAGAAACAAAATGTAATTATATAATGAACGCGATTCCGTAACCTATAGGTATAAAATAACCCTTACAAGTTGATATACCATTACAGTCAATAAAATAAATGAAAAAAAACAACAATTCTATAAGACATGAGAAAGAATAAGATAGAATAAAAATATTCATAATATCTTAAATAGCGAAAATGTCTAGATATCTTTGTCTACTGTGAAGGAGATTGGCCAGAACTTTGCAAAAATCGGTCGTACAAAAATTTAAAAAAAATAAGTTCAGGTCATCCCAAAGTTACCATGAAAAGAGATGATCTTCGAATAAAATTTGCTCATTTTAGAAACAGAAAGAAAACCCTGACAAACTTTGGCTAAAGAGTTTAACACTAATGATTGAAAGATTATCTCAAAGTATTATTACAAGAAGACTAAAAAAATAAAAATCTCAAAAATGTGAGCAAAGATGGCTTTTTGTATCAAAAAATAATATCAAGATCAGATTGCTTTTTGTGGAAAAATATAGTAAGTTTTATACAAAGTGGTTTGAGAGCGTTACATGATCAGATGAGTCAATATTTTTCCTCAATAGTAATGTTCCGGGACGCTATCAAAGAAAACCTGATGAAAAATGTCTGAAAACCAATTTTAAACATAGAAATAGTGCAGGGAGCTTTCGTGTCTTCTGAGGCTGGCGAACTCAGTCGATAAGACAAACATATCAAAGTTAAAGTATATATTAATATTCTTGTGAAAGGAATACTACCATTAATTGACGAGTTGTTCTTTTCGGTAAATTGAGCAGATATCAATTTTCAACCGGATAACGCACTTCCACATGCTGCTAGATTAACAAAAAAGTGGGTTTCTGAAAAATTATTACAAATGTTCTAGACTGGACAAAGTTCAGATTTAAATCCAATTGAAAATATTTGGATACAGAGGCCGAAACGTTGTGTTACAACTAACAAAAATTTAAATGCGGACAGCAGTCCGAAAAATACCACACAAAATATTGCACATCAAACTTCATCTTAAAAATTCAGACAGATAATACCAAGGTTTTAGACGAAAGCTGTCTAAGGAGACGTTTTCTTTTTTCATGAATAAGATACGCTGTGGGAAGCAATTATGAACAAGTGGGAAAACATATCTCTTAAACAATGTAAGAAACTGAAAGACGGATGACTAAATGAATTGCTTTGCTCAAAAAATCCCATGATAAAGTTATATCTTATTAAAAAGATTTTTTTACATCTGCATATTAAAAGACTTGTTTTGTATTTTTATTAAGTTAATTCTTTTTCAATAAATCTATAAATATGTCCCAGGCGCGTTTATGTTCGTTATGAGTCCTTCTGTCTGACGTGTTTCACTTTCAAATATCTCAGCAGAATATCAAATTATCTTATACTTGTTGAGGTACTCGCCTACGCAAGGCAAAACGTCATGGTTCAGTGCGAGTAATATACAAAAGTAAACTTACTTTATTTTAAAGAATCTCTAATTGAAATATTCATTGCCAATTAAAAAAATTACTATAATATGTAATATAAAGTATTGTTATAAAATATAATTTCATCAATAAAAAGAGATTCACTTTTTATATTTCTTATTTAACCAACTGAAGAATGAAACGCAATTTTTCTTCAAAATGAAAGGTGTGATCAAAAAGTATCGAGACTAAAGCTGTATTTAACGCGATAGAAATTAACAATGAATAAGTCGTTAATTTTCTTTAAAAAAAAAAAAAAATGAAACGTAATTTTTCTTCAAAATGAAAGGTGTGATCAAAAAGTATCGAGACTAAAGCTGTATTTAACGAAATAGAAATTAACAATGAATAAGTCATTCATTTTCTTTAAAATACGATGAGTATTTAAAAGAAAAACTAAAAATAAAAAAAAAACAATTTTGTTCTAAACCAGATACCAAGGTTTTCCTATATTTTGTGTGTTATTTTTCGGACTGCTGTTCTCATCTTTATGATTGTTGGTCGCAACACTACGTTTTGGCCGCTGTATCTTCCAGTCTTTTTCTGGTGCCACCTTTTTTTTTTATCTGGGTATAGAAAAGATTCATTCTGAGAAATTATTTTTGAAATTGGCTTTTGGTCAAAGAAGGCGTTCAAGAAATATTTCAAACTTTAGAAATGATTTCCTAGGTTGAATCATTTCAAAACCCAGATAAACAAGAGACACCGGAAGAAGGCTGGAGGATACAGCGGCCGAAACGTTGTGTTACAACTAACAAAAATTCAAATGAGGACAGCAGTCCGAAAAATACCACATAAAATATTGCACATCAAGCTTCATCTTAAAAATCCAGACAGATAATACCAAGGTTTTATCATTTTTTTCTGGAACATTATACAATTAAACGGATAGGATATTATTAGACATTATTTATGGCCAAACTCAATAGTTTTGTAACTAAAAATGAAATCGCAACATCAATGTGAACAATTCTAAAATTGCATGAATATATATACAGACAATATTTATTTTTAGACGGCTACATATTCATTCATTTGGCCACAGAGTTTGAATGGTGTCCAGTTTGGTAATAAACTTTGTTTGATAATATATGTTTCGGTTGCATAATAGATATCACATTAGAAATAATAAGATCTTAGCATCTTTTTGTTTAGGAGAAAAATAACGTTTTAGGAAAAATTGGAAGTGGTGCAATATATACATATATATATAATTACAGAGTGAAATAGCAGCGGCTTCGAAAATTCGTCTTAGTCTTTTATTATGAATATAAATGAGTATATTTGCTAAATTGAAACTGAAGTTGTGATTAAATTGAGAAATGTGTTGAATTGGTGCTTTGTTTAAGTTACCAATTCTTATGTATCTTTTGTGTTCTTTCAAGTGAACGTGAAGATTTCGAGATGTTTTACCAATATATTTTAGTTTACAATTCATTCAAGGGATACAATAAACACCGGCGTCCGAAAATATGTTGCGTTGAGCGCTAGGGTGTACTAATTCGCGGATCGTTTTAGAAGGTAAAGAGGTAGTTTTGATATTGAGTTTATTTAAGTTGTTTATTATGCTGTGAGAGGAAGAAATGTTTGGTAAAGATGTGAATCTATTATGAGTTAGTTTTATCAGATATAGAGTGGGCATTAGTTCGAGGTTGATTCTTATTGTGGATTTTGAGGGCTTTAGATTTAGCAAAGTGTATAAAAGATTTGGGGTTAAAGAAGGAGTTTTCTATGTGGTTGAATTCATCATTTAAATATTTCGAGGAACCAATACGTAGAGCTCTGAGATAAAAACCTAAGATGATACTTCCTTTGGTGTTGTTGTGGTGTGAATAAAAATGTATGTGGTCGTTATTACGGGTGGGTTTACAGTAAACCTTGAATTCTAGTATGTTAATATTCCTAATAAGCAAAATGACCAGAAAAGGTAGGGTGCTGTTGTATTCAAGTTCATAGGTGAACTTTATAGAAGGTTCGACATTGTTCAGTCTGTCAGTGATGGTATGCAAATCAAGATCTTGTGGATAGATAAGTAGTCGATATTTCTGAAGTCATCATCATCATGTCGCGCCGCCTGCGCGGATATCCCTGACCGTCTCCCGCCATTTCTCCCTATCATCCATCGCCTCCGGTAGGTCTTCAGGGTTACATCCCGTGTCCTCACACAGCTGCTGTATGTAGGTTCGTGCTGGTCGTCCCACTCCTGCACATCCATGTGCGGGGGTCCACAGGAGTACATCGCTTATGAGCTCGTCCTTGCTTCTCCAGCAGTGTCCTGCGTGTCTGGTTCGTCGAACTTGTATAGTTTTTGTGATGGGGGGCAAGTGTCCGTATAGTTGGAGTCTCGTGGGGTGTTGTCGCCAGGACTTGTTTAATACTGCTCTCAACATTCTTGTATAATTTCCGTCCAGCCTCCTTTCCAGCCGCTTCGTAAGCGTCCATGTGGTGCATCCATATAGCAGTATCGACACAACCGCTGCCTGGAAGAAACTTCGTTTCATTTTATCCGTTAGGTCCGACTTCCATATGATCGAGAGCCTATCGATAGCTGTCCATGCCTTCGTCAGTCGTGTGTCGATGTCTTTCTCGGTTGATGAGACGCTGTTTCCTAGGTAGGTGAATTTGTTGACTAGTTTCAGAGAGGCTCCGTCTAGTGTGGCAATGTTGCCCGTTTGGTTGTAGCACATATATTCGGTTTTGTTTGCATTGACATGGAGGCCAATGCCAGCTGCGGCTCGTTCCAGACTATGCAGTAGTGTCTCTGCTTGATTAGGCGTATTCGCTAGTAACGCCAAGTCATCAGCGTAGTCGGCGTCCGTGATTGTTTTTGCGGGGTACCTTTTGCTTCTTCTCTTAGTCAGCTGGAAGCCATTTTCTCTGATTTTGTCGATCGAAGTCCTAAGCACATAGTCTAGACAGATGATAAAGAGGTACGGGGCTAGTGTGTCTCCTTGTAGTACTCCTGCAACTATGTCGAAGTATTCCGTGTCTCCATCTGGTGAACGTACTTTCACTTTGGTGTTTCTGTAGAGAATCATTATCGCTGCTACGGTTTCTTTTGGTAGGCCGTATGCTAGTAGGATTTGCTCCATCTTCCCTCTGTGTATGGAATCGAATGCCTTGGTAAAGTCGACAAATAGTAATGTCGCCTGTAAGTTTTTTGCCCGAACGCCTTCCAGGATTCTACGGATGGTCAGTATTTGTGAGGTCGTGGATCTATTTCTCCGGAAGCCATTTTGGTTTTTCCTAAGGATGTTATCTATTTTGGGTTCTATGCGGTTTCGTAGTAGGGCATTGTAGATTTTGGCTGCTATGGATGTAAGTGTTATCCCTCGGTAGTTC
Organism: Sepioteuthis lessoniana; assembly: GCA_963585895.1. Taxonomy (NCBI): domain Eukaryota; kingdom Metazoa; phylum Mollusca; class Cephalopoda; order Myopsida; family Loliginidae; genus Sepioteuthis; species Sepioteuthis lessoniana. Next base: position 56,613,871 of record OY757935.1, on the reverse strand, counting down.
TTGGCTAGTCCGAGGTCGCCTTTTTTAGGGAATGGAAGGATGCATCCCTTCGTCCATCGTTCTATCCTATTTTGACTATACACTGCGTTGCATTGCCGGAGCAGTATATCGTCGAATTGTCTCGTCTTCCACACTTCTGGGGGGATCTCGTCTAGCCCCGCCGCTTTCCTATTTTTAATTCTTCTGAGAACCGAGTCTAGTTCTTCTTTGGTGAATGTGCAGTATTAGGTAAAATATATTTAAAGGGGCCAGATTCTAAGAATTCTAGATAAATATATGTTGCCCAGTCGGCTGGGGCTGTAGAATACACCGACTGCTTCTCTGCAGAGGGGTAAGAACCCCCCCCCAACGAGTGTCCTGGATATGACACTAAACAATCCAATGGTGAGGTTCCAGTAGTGCTGGAGCTTTGGGGAATGTGGAGTACCCCTTTAATGCCATCTATCTCAGGTCCACTCTGGCCCGAAGTGGTAGCACCTGATAAGGGTCCTATCTATGGGTTAAATATAACAAAACCGTGCTTCTTTCACTATACTGATTTTTGCATTTAAGCTGCGTATTTATGCTAAACGGAATTGTTTAAAATAGAACTGTTTTGACATTGGAAATGCGTACTAGTGCTGAACTGAATTGCTCGAAATAGAACAGTGTTTGACGTCTAAACTGTGTACTTATGCTGAACTGAATTATCTGAGATAAAACTGTCTGGCATTTAAATCTGTGTATTGCCCAGTCGGCTGGGGCTGTAGAATACACTGACTGCACCTCTGCAGAGGGTTAAGACCCCCCATAACGAGTGTCCTGGATTTGACACTAAACAATCTGATGGTGAGGTTCCAGCAGTGCTGGAGCTTTGGGGAATGCGGAGTACCCCTTCATTGCCATCGCTCCCAGGTCCACTCTGGCCCGGAGTGGTACCTATCTATGGGTTAAATAGAACTAACAGCATACTTATGCTAAAATGAATTGAGTAAACTGAATAGCTTGAAATAGAAACGTTTTTGACAATCAAACCATACTTACAATTAAAATGCGTGATTATGCTTAACTGAATTATTTCAAATAGAACTGCTTTTCGACATTAAAACTGTATTTACACTTAACTGAATTATTAAATATAACTGCTTGAATAGTTTGAAATGGAAATGTTTTTGACAATTAAACTGTGTACTTATGCTAAACTGAAATGTTTTCAATAGAACAGATTATTTACATAAAAATGGATTTGGCGTTAAATAACCTACAAAGGTTGATATGCCATAAAACCAAACAAACCAAATAAATATATGCTAGAACTCCGGTAATCTGAGACCCCATTCGTTAACCAGATTAGTAAAACGATTTCTTACTTTTCCTAAAAGTATTTTTTTTCGAGAGAACGAAACAACGAGACCGTAGTTCGAACTCGCTAACTTTGGGGTCACCGTTCAGTACTTTAGCTATTACGCCACAGAGACTCTCCCTACTCTACTCCTTCGAGAGTTTGCAAAGTCCTATTGTAGATAATTTTCTGGTATTGTACTTTCTATACTAAAAGTGTTCTTTAGTCCAGGCCTTGAGTCAGAATATGCATATCCGCCAATTTCTCGGTATAATTGAGCACCTGCAGTCACACCCACAAAACAAACACATACACACACACAAACACACACACAGACAATTTCCAAACTGACATGTACCAAGAGACATCGGACTTCTGTTATCTTGCGTTTCTACCCGTGGGTCTTAAGGGTGGATCTATATCTCAAATAAATAAACAAATCTTTTAAAGGTTTTAGATAAAGAAATGATTGAATTGAAACAAATCGTTTTCTACTGATTTAAATAAAGAATAATCATAAACCGGGTATATGTATTTATTTTCTTCGTGTAGACAGATATATTTACAAATGCTTAATTTTTGGAAATTTTATCTCAATTGGCCATAAAAAGTAATTCTCATTAATATTTTGGCATGACACAATTTTCTTTTATTTCTTTCTCGTTTGAAGGTGTGCCAACGGACGCTATTTTTTAAAAATAGATAAAGGTGACCAATATTTACGACCTATGCATATTTATATGAAGTGAGTAAGAACAACACAATGTGGGTACAGGGGTAAGTGTTAGAGCCTAGGTAAAAAAAGTTGTAAAATTTTGATTTTTTCGACCGATCTGTTCTAGAACCTTCTTCAGGTGTCAACTCACTTTCTATAACTTTAAGAAAAATCATAAAGTCAACACATCTTTTCGGTCGATTTGTTCTGCAGCCTTTTTCAGATGTAAAATTGCTTTCTCTAACGTTCAGAATAAACAGGAGCTTACAACAACTTTTCGGTCGATCTGTTCTACAGCCTTCTTTAGGTGTAAAATTAATTTCTATAATTTTGAAAGAATTGTAAAGTTAGCACATTTTTTTATCGATCTATTCTACATAAACAGAATTGTTTGAAATAGAACTGAGTAAAATTACTTTTTATAACTTTGAGATGAATTACCGCATATTTTCATGCCGATTGATTCTACAGCCTTCTCCAGGTTTAAAATCATTTTCTACATGGTTGAGAAGAATCATGAAGTCACCATATCTTTCAGCAGCCTCCTTCATATGTAAAATCACTTTTTATAATTTTGAAAACCACGTCATTTTGGCTGAATCGTTCAACATCTTTCTTCAGGCGTCAAATCTCTTTCAATAACTCTGAGAAAAATTGTGAAATTTCTTCATATTTTCGGCTGATCTATTGTACACCCTTCTTCGAGTGTAAAATCACTTTCTTTGAGAAGGATCATAAACTTACAACAGCAGCTGAAATCTATGTCAACTGTAAATCGATTTATTGGTACAAATAGCGTCCGCTTGGTTTCTAAGTGTTGATAAAAAATTAAAATTATCAATAATTATCAGTAATTAAAAGTATGAATAATTATACCTAATTGAAATTATCAATAATTTTATACGTTTGTCTTTTTGTATTTAAAATTTAGTTTAGAAAAATGACATTGCCCATTCGACTAGGGCTGTAGAATACATCAACTGCTCCTCTGTAGATGTGTAAGCCCCCTTCGCCCCCAACAAGTGGCCTGATATGACACTAAACAATTTGATGGTGAGGTTCCAGTAATACTGCATCTTTGGGGAGTGCGGAGTACCTTCATTGCTATCGCTGCCAGCTCCATTCTGGTTCGAAGTTGTAACACATGATAGGGTCCAATCTGTGGGTCAAATGGAACTAAAATGTGTACTTATGCTAAACTGAATTGCTTAAAATACAACTGTTTTAACATTTAAACTACGTACTTTTTCTGAACTGAATTGTTTGAAAAGGAACTGTTTTTGTAAGCTAAACAGAATTGTTTGAAATAGAACTGTTTTTGCAAGCTAAACAGAATTGTTTGAAATAAAACTGTTTTTGACATTGAGACTGTATTTACACTAAACTGAATTGCTTGAAACAGGACTGTCCTGGAGTTTAACTGTGTGCAAAGAAAAACTATACTTATACTAAAGTGAATTGTTTTAATTAGAACTGTGTGACTAAACTGAATAGCCTAAAATATAAATGTTTTTGACAATTAAACAGTATACTCATGCTAAACTGAATTGTTTGAAATAGAACTGTTGATCTATAAAAAAATGGGTTTGGCATTAAATAACCTACAAAGGTTGATATGCGATTAAACCCAAACAAATAAGTAAACTAAGAAAAAGAAATGACAAAAAGCATCAAAAACCGTGTGGATGCCATTAGAAAATCGTTTTTTTTTTTTTAAATAAAGTGTCAAGTCGTTACCCAGCTTTTCAGATATTTTGCTTGCCAGTTCACGGGACTTGAAAGGAAAGAAGGAGCTGGTAAGTACAAAGAGATTTGTTTGTATAAATATTTACACGTTCTGTTATCTCATAAGCCTCAATTGGCTACTTGCAAATCCACAAGAGACCATTCAAGCAAACTACTTATGACACAAAGAAATGAAATATCAAATTATAAAAGTCACTATGGCAATGTCATGATATGTTTATTCATTTACTCACATAAATGATGCTTTCAATTTAGTCATATTGTCAGTTAACCGATATATATATATATATATATATATATATATATATATATATATATATATATATATATAAAGCCTCGTATTGATGTCTCCGCTTTTTTATGGTATTCAACTGAATGTTTATTAAAACGGTTCGGACTTGCCCAAACGTTTAATCGCATGCAGCAGGAGCATCAAATCCTGTTCAAAACTGCTTCGTGTTAATGCCCTTGGGAAACGTATGAATCCATCTGTTCCCCTATCAGTAAAGTAGTAAGGCGTTTCTTTTGTCTTGGTTAGGCGAACAGTCTGGGAGAAGGAAAAACTATGACTTCAAAAATAGGTGTACTCTGCTTAAAAATTGACCTTATGTCAGATCCTGTCCGTCGCGAAGGGGTTGGATAAATACTTACGCTAAAAATAATCTCATTTAGACAATAAAGTCCAATTTACAACTAAATGATAATTTTGTGGGGTCTGCATAAGCATTGAATATTTAATTTAAGATGTTAATTAGAATCCTTCTTTCCTTTTTAAACAGAAGCATCAATATCTTATAAAGGTAACTCAATAGGTTCATGAGTCATCTAGTTTCAATTTTATATGTAAAGAGACTGTGTTTATAAGTAATATTCTAAGACTATTTTAAGTAATTACTCTAAGTAAGTGTAAAAGAGTTTCCAGCTAAGGGTCCTTCCTTTTTAGAAAACGGATCTTTGTGAATAATAGCATAAATACGTAGGGCCTTCAATAAGTTTCCAGACTTTTTGTACAGGGATTAAAATTGTCGTAGACTTGAAACTTAACTATGTTATTATTATACATCTTATGAGATGACTGACCAATTTTAATGATTTCAGATTCAAATGAACAGTTACAGCAGGAATTGGAATAGACCCTAGTAAAGCCTGATTGTCTCAACTGGTGAATTTCAAAAATGCAATCTGTCATTTTAGAAAAACGATATCCAATGAAATTCCGTTTTAAACTTGGAAAAATGCCACAGAAACGTATGGAATGCTTCAGACAGATTTTGGAGCATCTTGCATGAATCGAGCATCAGTTTTTGAGTGGTATAAGAGATTCAAGGAAGGCACGGAGTCTGTAAGGGATGATGATAGCTGTGGGAGGAGTAAGGAAGTCAGTACACCAGAGTTGATTGGCCAAAGGGTTAGGGTTAGGGTTACTATGTTGAGGTTTTAAGGGAGTTCAGGAAAAGATTCCGTCGGAAGAGGCCAGAACTCTTCAAATCGGGTCAGCGTTATTTCCACCAGGACAATCCACCAGTCTACAACTCTGTCCTTGTCACAAAGTATTTAAACAAAATGAGCATCAAAACAGTTCCTCAGCCCCCTAGAGTCAAGACCTTGGTCCCGGTGACTTTTGGTTATTCCCTAAGCCCAGAGACTGTCGTTAAGAGACAATAGAAGAGATGAAAGAGGCTGGGACGAAGGCCATTGACACGCTCACACAAGAGGAGTTCCATGGAGCCTTCCAGAAGTTGTTGGAACAGTACAACAAGTGCATTGCAGCCGTAGAAGATTACTTCGAAGGGAACAGAGTTTCATGTGTGTACTATCAATAAAAGTGCCTATACGAAAAAAGTCTGGAAACTTAATTAATGATCCACTTATATTAGAAAAAGAGAATATTCTTTGAGTTGCACAGGGTATTTCAGAAGATGGATTTGATTTCGTAATTTAATAAATAAAAAGTTGGCGACAGGAGTCGAGGGGGACCCGAAGGCTCGCTTTTCGATAGCTACTACATTGAGGTGTAGGGGAGGGCGCTACTCCTTTCCCTGGATTGCTCCACTTTACCCTTGATACGTACCTTATAATGCGGAGTGTTAAGCAAGGAGGTATCAAGTACCATTTTTTTAAAAGTCTTTGGTATTACTCGGCCTGGAATTGAACCCCAGTCTTCCGGACCATCGGCGAACACTTTTGTATAATCTGTCACCTTCCCACCACAAAAGGGAATTGATTGATTGATGATTGATTTTAACCATATGTCAATTCATCAAGGGCTATTTTATGACTAGAGGTTTGGGAATCGCGTTCATTAAAGATTTATTTTTTACATTTTTTGTTATGTTTTTTCGAAGAGTTTTTTTTTTCGCACGTACTTTTAAGAAATACAAACAATTTTTAAATAGATTTGTTTGACCCATAGATTGTGCTACCCTAACAAGTGATACCACTCCGGGTCAGAGTGGCTTTAGAAGTAATGGAAATAAAGAGTTACTTCAGGTTCCCCAAATCAATAGGACTGGAAACTCAACATTAGAGAGAATTTGGTATCACAACTAGAACACCCTTTTTGAAGCGGGGAGGGTATGGTGTCTTACTTCTCTGCCGGGAAATCAATTAGCATATTGTAAGTCTCATCGACCAGAAGGTATTTATTTGGAGTTGAATGGAAATTAAATA
>OY757935.1:56599919-56602419 GCA_963585895.1 Sepioteuthis lessoniana | reverse complement strand
ACGAAATTCTGAAAAAAAAACTTTTGCAGATAAACACACTCTGATTTTGTAGAATTTGAAGCTACTAAATCCAACTTCAATTTTTGTTCAACTTTTTATTGATTTTTACTGGCTATAAATAAGAATTACTATAGTTTAAATCATGTCTTAAAACGTGATATTTATTCAGTATTTAGAACAAATACACAGACATGTTCCAACAAAATTTCTACTAGCTTCCGGTAAATATAAGAGGTAAATAAGAGGTAGATATAAGAGGTAAATAAGAGGAACAATATTATAAACACACATATTCTTATGGATATTTCTCTGAAATAACAAATTAGTGTAAACTATAGATATATTTTTCTTTCAATTATTACGTCTCCAATATGGAGAGGCATGTTGCCAAGAAAAACGTTAATTATATGATTCTCGTATTTAATACGCTCTCCTAACTTTCAGCCTGAAAAATAGAACGTATTATACACAAATATTTTCAGTAAAATGGGCTTACAAAGTACTTAAAAAAAAACACAAAAAACACTGAAAACTTATGGATTATGCTGCAATCTATTCCCATCTAAGAAACAATTATCGAATTTTTAACATATTGTATTTTCTGGAAAAAAATATTACAACAAAAAAATTATTGAATTTATAACGTATTGTATTTTCTGGAAAAAATATTACAACAAAAAAATTATCGAATTTATAATGTATCGTATTTTCTGGAAAAAATATTACAACAAAAAATTATAGAATTTATAATGTATCGTATTTTCTGGAAAAAATATTACAACAAAAAAATTATCGAGTTTATAATGTATCGTATTTTCTGGAAAAAATATTGCAACAAAAAAATTATAAAATTTATAATGTATCCTATTTTCTGGAAAAAATATACAACAAAAAAATTATCGAATTTATAATATATCCTATTTTCTGGAAAAAAATATTGCAACAAAAAAATTATAGAATTTATAATGTATCGTATTTTCTGGAAAAAATATTACGACAAAACAATTATCCACTTAATGTAACATCAGTTTACATCAATAGAATATGTAAAATCCAAGTTGAAACAGTCATTAATTTCAATGTACTGCTTAATTAGAAGGCCCAGTCAGCTGGGGCTGTAGAATAACCTGACTGTATCTCTGCAGAAGGGTGGGAGACCCCTGCCTCGACGAGAGTCCAACATATGACACTAAACAATCTTATGGTGAGGTTCCACTAATGCTGGAGCTTTGGGAAATACGGAGTATCCCTTCCTTGCCATCCCTCCAAGGTCCACTCTGGCCCGAAGTATTAGTACTTGATAGGGTCTTATCTATGGGTCAAATAGAACTGAACTGCGTACTTATGCTAGACTGAATTGTTTGATATAGGACTGTTAGGACATTTAACTGCGTGTAAACTAAAACCTCTGATACTAAAATGAATAGTTTGAATTAGAACTGTTTGATTAAACTGAATAGCTTGAAATAGAAATGCATTTGGCAATTAAACTGAGAACTGAGGCAAAACTGAATTGTTTCAAGTAGAACTGTTAATTTGTATAAAAATTGATTAGATATTAATTAACCTTCAAGGTTGATATGCCATGAAACCCGAAAAACAAACAAACAAACAAACAAACCTAATAGGAATTCATTTTTTGAAATATTGTAAATTCACGTACAACGGTAATACTTTCAAATTCTTTAATAGATCGCTTAACGTTTAAAAGCAGAATGTTGAAGGTTTTTTGTTTTCTACTTATAAATGTTTCATGACGATCGGTGTTTTGAATGACGTTGCCGTGACAACCATATTGGCAGTTTTAACATTCCTCAATATTGTTCTTGACCAGTCCGCTGGGGCTGTCGAATACACTGACTGTATCTCTGTAGAGAGGTGGGAGACGTCCACCCCCCGCCGTAAGTGTCTTGCATATGATACTAAAAAATATGTTGGTGAGGTTCCAGTAATGCTGTAGCTTTGGGAAATGTGGAGTGCCCCTTCAGTACCATCGTTCCCAGGTCTACTCTGACCCGGAGTGGTAGCACCTGATAAGGTCCTATCAATGGGTTAAATGGAACTAAACTGCGTATTTATACTAAACTGAATTGTTTGATATAGAACTGGTTTGACATTTAACTGTGTGTAAGCAAAATCTATACTTATAGTAAACTGAGTTGGTTGAATTAGAACTGTATGACTAAACTGGATAGCTTGAAATAGAAATGTTTTTGACAAACTGAGTATTTATGCTAATCTGAATTGGTTGAAATAGAACACATAATTTGTATAAAAATGGATTTGGCATTAAATAACCTGCAATGGTTGATATGCCATGAAAACCAAACAATCATCCACCTCAATATTGTTCATAAAATTAAAAAAATGTTTTCCGAATCATTATTTGATGAAGCTTATATCTCATCACAAGTATATAAATGGTCCATCATATTGATTTTTTACACACACACACACACACACACACACACACGTATATATATATATATATATATATATA
>OY757935.1:56564919-56594919 GCA_963585895.1 Sepioteuthis lessoniana | reverse complement strand
TATTTTTTGGGAACGCCCGTAATTTGAACTTAGTTCGCTAATTCCATCTTACATGCAGACAGCAATTATGTTATTTACACCTCTGCATATATATATATATATATATAAAGAAGCAGATATAAAGAAAACAATATTAACAGCACAATATATGAATCATCAATGTAGCATCATAAAAACGTAAATAAAATGTAAGTAATTTAATCAATTCACAAATAAACAATGTTAGCAAAAGATAAATAAAACCGAAAAGAATATAAATATAATTAATAAAAGGGGAATAAAGTATTAAACAATGAAAGACATTAAAAATAAAATCCAGACCTTTTATCGTTCATACAAAATCACTGTCGTATTTGAGCAGAAACATCCATCATGGCCGATGTACTTTTCGCGCCCTTTTCACCAAAAATCTAATCCATTATGGCGGCCAGCGATTATAGATTTTTCCGTCTAGGTGTAAAATGAAATAAATTTTTTTTATTAAAAACGAAAAAAAAAAATATATTAAAAAAAATTATGATTTATGTCCTTGAAGACAAAAAAATTTGGTCGGAATCCACAAGTAAAAATTGCTGACAAACATTTTAAAAAAATACTTTTTTACGATTTTTACTTATTTGTCTTAAAATTATATCTGTCTGTCTATCTGAATGTGTGTATGTGTGCGTGCGCGTACGTTTGTGTATGTATGTATGTATGTCTGTATGTATGTGTGTGAAATTACTGGCTATTAACATTCAAGTTTAAACTAGTTAACTTGAGATTAATTATTGAAAAAAACTAAATGCACACACACACACAAACGCACACACTAGCACAAATATATATTTTTATATATTTATTTATGAATATATATATATATATATATATATATATATATATATAATGATCTAATGAGCAAGTAAGCGAGAAACACACACACACACACACACACACACACACACACACACACACACACACATATATATATATATATATATATACAATGATCTAATGATCAAGTGTCGTTGTTTCTCTACCTTAGCTATTAAAACTAGATCTATCTATCTATCTATCTATCTGAGTGTGTGGGTGTGTATGCATGTGTGCACGTATGTATGTTTGTGAGTGTTAACAATTACCAGCTCTTAACATTCAAGTTTGAATTAGTTACCTTGAGTATATTTATTGAAAAATCTACACACACACACACACACACACTTTTGCTATTTTTCAACCTTAAATTAAACGTTTGGAATCATCTGATGAGACGAAGAGTATAATGATATTCTTCGCCGAAATAGGTTTATGATGACAATTTAACCAAATCTGAGTATTCTTCAAATAGCATTATATACATATATATATATATATATATATAATGATCTAGTGATCATGTAAGCGAGAAACTCTCTCTCACACACACATATATATATAAGTAAAGTTGGCGACTGTAATCGAGAGTGATCCGAAGGTCCTTCTTTCAACAGCTTCTACACCGATGCGTAATGGAGGGCACCATTCCGTTCCCTGGATTGCTCCACTTTACCCTTAGTACGTACCTTATAATGTTGAGTGTTAACCAAGGCGGCATCAAGTACCATTTTTGAGTCATTGGAATGAATCAACCTGGGATTGAACCTCGGTTCTCCTGGACCATTGGCGAACACTCGACTCATTTGGCCAATGGCCCGGTATATATATATATATATATATATATATATATATATATATATGTATATATATATATATATATGTATAATTTTATGGAAATAATTCCTACATGCCCAAGAACGAATCTACCTTTGTTTAACCTCTACGGCCCTTCAGGATCAAGTTGCACGTGTGTTTTCCGTCTTTTCTCTTTTTACTGATTTTTCCCCCGGATATCACTTTGTAGAATTTGCAAATTGTACAATCTAGGTTTTTTTTCACACCAACAGAATTATAGATTAGATATAAAGATTAATATATATATAATGATCTAAATATCGGGTCAGCTAGAAACTAACAGTCACCAAGTGTCGTTGTTTCTCTACCTCCGCCATTGAAAATTAGTTCTATCTATCTATCTATCTATCTATCTATCTGAGGGCCATTCATTAAATAAGGGTGAGCAAAATACATTTTTTATTCAGAATCTTTCTCCATGAATGTAAATCCAGCATTATAAGGAATTTATTTGTAACAAACATTAATTTAATCTCGCAAAAATATTTGTTTTTTGGCAATTCAAAATGGCAACAAATCAAACAGAGTACTCAGGCTTGAACAGAAGTCAGTCACCAAAAATTTGGTGGCTAAGAATTGCAAACCATGTGAAATTTACGAAAGAATGTGCGATGTGTACGAAGAAATATGTCTTAGTCAAAAGATGTTTTCAAATCAGCTAACCATAGGTTTACTATTATGGCCCGGAGTCAAAAAGACAGTCGATTGAGTGGATACTGACTCACAAGTAAATAAAATGTTCCGGGCGTTGCTTTGGTTTTGTTTTGTTAGGTTTCTTTGTTTCATGGCATATCAACTCTTTTTAGGTTATTTAATGCCAAAGCCATTCTCCTAGAAGAACAGTAGTCGTACAATTTTAACCCATAGCTAGGAGAATAAGGGGGTTCATACCTTTCCCAAGGGTATTTGCCCGAAAGTGAACGTAATAGCGCGACTGGAGTACGAACTCGCGTCCATCGCTTTAACCATTACACCACGAGGACACACGAGATAACCTACACCGCTGGCGCTGCTTTGTGTAAAACAGATCATGCCGACAGTTTTCGGGGATAAAAAGTATCTATCTTTATTAATTTTCTTGAAGAAGGTGCAATTGTAAACAGAGTTACTCATTTGCAACTTCTTAGGCAAAGTTCATCTTGTTTATTGAATGACCCTTTTATATATATATATATATATATATATATATGTATGTATTATTCAGTCCAGTTAAAACGTAAGGTTATTAAGAAATGTTATACTTCCCTAAATTATTATTAAATCTGGAGCTTTACGTTGAAATGTATTTAGAATTTAAAAATTAACAAATTTAATTTACTGTAGAAAGTGAGTTTTGAATATAAGTCCATTTACATTATTGTCATTCCAACCGGTAATAAAAAAACCGGAAGTGGGTAAATGGGGAGGAAACTCTTCACTCCTCTTCTACCCCCTCCAACCCTTTCCTCCTGTGTCTATTCTGACTGTAATTATTTTATCCATTAGATATGAAGAAGTCCTGTTATTTTTGGTGTTATTGATTCATATCAATAACCATAACAGGATGGAAATAAATTTATAATCCTAATGTGACCGGTTTTTGTTTTTCTAAAAGAAATATATATATATATGTGTGTTTGTGCAAATAGTAAACATTGCCACATATATATACAAGGTCACTTTTGTTATATATATAAGTGTATATATAAATATATATATTGTCATCCACAGACAGACTATTTCGTTGTATCACCACTCTTCAGTGTGGCTAGACACGAAGGACGCTTGAAGACTGGGATCGAAACCCGCCCAACTTTGCGTTAGACCTAGTATCATACCGCTCAGCTAACTAGCGAACCGCGTCAGCTCGGGAATTATAGGCATTAAGTTGTAGCTTTCGTTTGTTTACATTTATACCTTACCGGATACCAGAGTGCTCAATTCGTTCAAAAAGGTTTGCATCACGCGATTGGCAGCCGTAAGTTCCTTCGCCAGAGTGGTACAGTTTCTACTGGGTTACCTTTTAATGAATATATACATATGAACAATCATAATAACAACCTTATTAATAGCCTAGAATACTCGTGAATTCAATGGGTTCTCCAGTAACAGCGATCCATAATATTATCGATGCTTCTATTCTGGAAGAAAATAATTTCCACTCGAAATTGTCACTAAATGAAAATTTTGCAGTATCTTAGTTCGTGCTAAACGTGATTTTTTTTTTTTAATCACCCAAAATCTTGCTACAATGGAAATAACTATGAAATACTAAGTAGAATCTTTTACTCGTATATATATGAACAGGATTTGGCATTAGATAACCTACAAGGGTTGATATGCCATAAAACCGAACCCTGCTTGTCTGAACGCCTTTGAAGTATTTATTTTGTGAAGCTTTGTCGTCGCTCTCGTTTAGTTCCCTCCAAATCCTCAGATTTTACCCTTGAGATGAATTTACATTTTTAGGACACAAGAATAGTTGCCCAGAAGTAGCTGCTGTAAGTATAGAGGGTCACACACTTGTACAATCCTTTGCCACGTACACATTCACCAACATTGATATATATATATATATATATATATATATATATATATATATATATAAGTAATATCCAGTTTGGTGTCTAAGGACTATGGGTAGGAAATATTCGTATATAGAATATATGATGAATTTCATTAAAAAGGCTAATCAGAAAGTAGCATGAATGCTCGTCAAAAATATGGAGATTCAAGACTGATTTGTCCAGACGTCATCTAGATCTCTAGAAATCGTCAGCTGGTTGTATAAATTGCTAAAATGCGCACACATTAAATCTTGAAAAAATGTAAAAATTCAGACTCAATTATTTTGTCAGGCAAATCTCTACTTCTCCTTCTCACACACGCACACATATAAATATGTATAACTTTGCTTTGGTTTTATGGCATATCAACCATTGTAGCTTATTTAATGCCAAATCCATTTTTATACATATCATCATCATCATCATCATCATCATATCGTGCTGGCAGCACGGATATCCCTGACCCTCTCTCGCCACTCCTCCCTATCGTTCATCGCCCTAGGTAGGTCTTCAGGACAACAACCTGTATCCTCACATAGCTGCTGAATGTACGTTCGAGCTGGTCGTCCTGCTTTTGCGCGGCCATGTGTGGGGATCCATAAGAGTACATCTCTTATGAGTTCATCTCTGCTTCTCCAGCAGTGTCCTGCATGTCTGGTTCGTCTAACTTGAATAGTTTTCGTGATAGGGGGCAGGTGGCCGTACAGTTGGTGTCTTGTGGGGTGCTGCTGCCAGGACTTGTTCAGGATTGCACGCAGCATTCTTGTGTAATTGCCATATAGTTTCTTCTCCAGCCGTTTTGTTAGCGTCCATGTAGTGCATCCATACAGCAGTATCGATGTGACCGCTGCCTGGAAGAAACTGCGTTTCATTTTATCGGTTAGGTCTGATTTCCATATAATCGATAGCCTATTGATAGCTGTCCATGCTTTCGTTAACCTCGTTTCGATGTCCTTTTCGGTTGATTCGACGCTGCTTCCTAGGTAAGTGAATTTGTCTACTAGTTTAAGTGGGGTTCCTTCTAGAGTGGAGATGTCCCCCGTTTGGTTATAGCACATATATTCCGTTTTGTGTGCATTAACATGGAGGCCTAACATTTTTTTCCCCCCAGACAATCCAGTTTAGCAAGAGTACATTTTTTTTTTGTTTACACAGTTAAATATCAGAACAGTTCTATTTCAGACAAATGAGTTTAGCATAAGTACACTGTTTAATTCTATTTGAGCCATGGATAGGACCTTATCAGGTGCTACCACTCCGGGCCAGATTGGACCTGGGAGCCATGGCAAGGAAGGCGTACTCTGCATTACCCAGTGTTTTAGCTTTACTGGAACCTCACCATCAGATTGTTTAGTGTCTTATCCAGGGCATTCTTAGGGGCAGGGTCTTATCTCTCTGCAGAGATGCAGTCAGTATATTCTTCAGTCCCAGCAGACTGGCTCAATAAATACTAAAATAAAATCTTCTTTATGTTTGAATGTAACAAACCAAACAAAAATGTTATATTACAACGAGACTTGTATTTTGTCAATACTTGTGTGTAATCATATTTACCAACCCCTCCGCTCAGTCAAGATATGACTCAAGGTCAATTTTTATGCGGAGTTTAACAGGTTTGAATTCAGACTTTTCCTTCTCCTAGACTAGTTGCCAAACCAGGGCTGAAGAACACAGTCTGCCCTACTATTTACCCATAGCTGGAGGGAGAATAATTGGATTCATACCTTTCCCAAGAGTATTAGTGCTATGTGAAATGCAATCAGTCTCGTCCAGGATTTGAACTCGTGCCGCCGTGTCCATTTCCTATGACGACAACCATTACACAACGGGCACAAGTGTGTTATATACATTAACAGAATAATTATCCATATACCAATAAATATTACTCGTAAGAGTTACTTCCGTCGATAATTCATAACGTTTGCCTCCATTATTATCATTATCATATTGTAAGGTTTTCACTCCTACGTTAGCTGATGGTCCCTCATTGGGGTCTGAGTGACAGAAAAGCTCCTCAAGTTTCAACTACCCTTTTCATTCTTCTTCTATTTACCAACCCCTCCGCTCGGGCAGGATATGACACAAGGTCAATTTTTTAAGCGGAGTTTAACAGGTTTTAATTCAGACTTTTCCTTCTCCTAGACTAGTTGCCTCACCAAGACTGAAGAACCTATTTACCCATAGCTGGAGGGAGAATAATTGGATTCATACCTTTCCCAAGGGTATTAGTGCTATGTGAAATGTAATCAGGCTCGTGTCGTCGTGTCCACATCCTGCGACGATAACCATTACACCACGGGCACCAATCTAAAAAAAATGCTATTGTTTGGGATTATTATTTTGCTCATTTGAGAGTTTTTCCCACTAGCGTTAGTTGATTGTTTTCCACTGGAGTCTAAGTTACAGCAAGTCTCCTTAAGTCTTTACGACTCTTCATTGTATTCAGGCCGATCTTAACAATGTTGTAGTTTGGATGATCTCCACTCGTCCTCTAATTTCCAAGTCCTTCAATCCCAATCCTTTCGTGACTGTGCCGAGTGCACTACTTACAATTGGTATTACCATCACTCTTATGTTCCATAGCTTTTTCTTTTTAGTTCTCTTGCAAGGTCCAGGTACTTATCTCTCTTTTCACTTTCTTTCCATCTTAATCAGCCGGAATGGCAAAGTCCATTATTCAGAAGGCTCTCTTTTTTTGTTGACTATCACCAGGACTGGTCGTCTGGCCTGAGATTAAGTGATCCGTTTGTATCTCAAAATCCCAGGGTATTTTGTGTGTCTCATTTTCCGGGGCAGATTCTGGGTTGTGCAAATACCATTTGGTCGTATGGTCAAATTTCAGTTTCTTGCACAATTCCAAGTGGATCACCTTGCCAACCCAGTCGTGTTTAGTCTTATTACCTGTGCTAATTTGCAACATCCGTTTATTATTATTATTATTATTATTATTATTATTATTATTATTATTATTATTATTATTATACTCCTTGCAGGTTTTTCACACCAGCGTTTACTGATGGTCTTTCACGAGAACAAGTCTCCTTATGTCTCCAGGACTGATCTCAGTATTCTAACCGATATTAACAAAGCTGTTGTTTGGATGCTCTCGATTCGATTATTATTTTTATTATCATTATTATTATTGTCACTCCTAGAGAGTTTTTCACATCAGTGATAGCTGATAGGCTTTCGTTGGAGTTTGAGTGACTGCAAGTCTCCTCAAGTCTCTAGGACTCTTCGCAGTATTTGGGACGATCTCAATTATGCTTTAGTTTGAAGGGTCTCAATTCTTCCTTATATTTTCAAGTCCGTGTGTCCTTTATTAATCCTTTGGTGACTGTACCAAGAACAATTATAATTGGTATAAACGTCACTTTCATGTTCTACATTTTTTTCAGTTCCGTAGAATGATCGAGGTATTTATCCTTCTGTTCCCTTTCTTTTAATTTTACTCAGGGGTCAACCGGTACAGCAAAGTCCACAATTTTGCACGTTCTCTTTTTTGGTTGTTGATTATAATGTCTGGTCGTCAGGCCGAGATTAAGTGATCCGTTTGTATGTCAAAATCCCAGAGGAGTTTGTGTGTGTCATTCTCCAGGACAGATGTTGGGTTGTGCATATAACATTTGTTCGTATGGTTAAACTGAAATTTGTTGTGCAATTCACAGTGGATCACTTTATCAACCCAGTCATGTCTAGTCTTTCAGGGCTAGTTTTCTGCATTCGCTTATTATGTGATTGATGGTTTCGTCTCTATCACAATATAACCTACATTTCCTATTTTATTGCTTTTTCTCTATTCTTGCTTGGATAAGATTGGTCCTTATCGCGTTGTTTTGTGCTGCTATCAGGAAAAAATCCGTTTCTCTCTTAAGGTTTCCCTTTCTTAGCCTTGTCCATGTTTTATCGTGTGAGATGTTGCTTATTAGTCGCTTTAAACGTCCACAGAGTTGTTTTTCTTCCCATTTATTTTTCTGGTTATTGTCGTTCTGTTGGTTCTCATGTTGTTATTATTGTTTCTGGTGGCTGTAATCAGTCTTCCTCCACGGTTATCATTATTCTAATTTATAAATTCAATTGGATCAACAGTAGTGCTATCCTCTATGTTTGACCATTTTAACATTATTGCGGCGACAAATGACCATCTATGATATGAATTTTTTTCTATATTAAGAGACATTCAAAAAATAAAACGGATTATTATCAGAGATACTGCTCATATTACATCTGAAATTATGTGACAAAAGGCCTGAATATTGGAGGATACATGAGCGAGTCACTCACTATAGCTCTGTGACGTATATGTATATATATATATATAGTATGTATGGGGGAGAGGTGACCGAGGTTAAATTTTCATTTCATATGCTTGTCCCGGTGGCTGAATTTGTTGGAATTCGTCAAAATCGTAAATGGAAATTAGATTAAAATTTTAGATATTTACACCCTATTTATACCCTTATACACACTACTGCACGCTAAAACACTCACTACCAAATTCAGACTTCAACCACATGCACACATACATACACGGGTATACACCCCTCATGAAGTGGTACTCCACATTCTCCAGAGCTCCAGAACAGGAGCCTGTCCTCCAGATGCAAATTTTTGTTGTACACAGGACACCACGTTTTGATGAATGCGGGTCGAGATTCTTACCCCTCCGCATAGAATACAGTCAGCGTATTCTAAACCCCGGCGAATGACTAACGCAGGACAGTTACTTACTAAAACCTGATTTTTAGAATTATCATGCAAATTTATTAATCTATGACTGTGATAAGAGGCTTTTCTAAGTACATATAATACATATTGTACGTTGATCATACGTATTAATGACTTAACATGATATAGACCGTTTTGATGTCAACAGTGGCACCTAAATTCGCGTTTAATCATATAAATTTCTTCTCGGATTTTCTACATTGTTCTTCCTACAATGATAAACAGATTATATATCGTTGACTCATTTGAATAGGACAGATGAATGAAGAGAAGAAAGAAAAATAAATGGTCCACACAAAAATATCTAATAAAAACTAATAATTTTATAATATTCACTTCAATTTTTTTCCTTGTGAGTTTTTTTTTTCTTCTTCCGCGGTAAATGTTTTTAATAATATAAGTTTTAATTTATGGTAAAAAAATGTACATGGAAATTTATCTTTCCTGTTTTCAATAATGTATTCTAAATTGCTGTTTCCATTTTATTCGGGTCATATTTGTCAATCTCTATCTATCTATCTATCTATCTATTTGGCTTGGCCTATTCATATCTATCTCAACTTATTGATATCTATCTATCTATCTATCTATCTATCTATCAAAAACTATTCTTGTGCATTAGAGTACGTAAGTTTAGTGTAAGCATTGCTACATACACATTCACCAATATTGGTATATATATATATATATATATATATATATATATATATATATATATATATATATATATATATATATATATATATATATACGAGGATCATTAAATAAGTTTCCAGACTTTTTTCGTACGGGCGCTTTTATTGATAGTACACACATAAAACTCTGGTCCCCTTCGAAGTAATCTCCTCCGGCTGCAATGCACTTGTTTTACCGTTCCAATAACTTCTGGAAGGTCCCATAGAAGGCCTCATGTGTAAGCGTGTCAATGACCTTCATCACAGCCTCTTTCATCTCAATTATCTCATAGCGACTGCCTCTGAGCTTAGGGAATAAGCAAAAGTCACAAGGAGCATGGTCTGGACTCTAGCGAGACTGAGGAACTGTCTATACGCCCATCTTGGTCAAATAGTCTGTGACAAGGATGGAGTTGTAGACTGGTGCATTGTCCTGGTGGAAATAACACTGACCCGATTTGAAGAGTGCTGGCTCTTCCGACGGAATCTCTTCCTGAACTCCCTTAAAACCTCAACATAGAAACCCTAATCCATTGGCGAATCAACTCTGGTGTATTGACTTCCTTACTCCTCCCAAACCTTTCATAATCCCCCACAGACTCCCTGCCTTCCTTGAATCCTTTATGCCACTCAAAAACTGATGCTCGATTCATGCATGATCGTCGAAATGCAGTGTGAAGAATTCCATACGTTCCTGTGGCATTTTTCCAAAGATTAAAACAGAATTTTATTGCATATCGTTCTTCTAAAGTGTCCTCACGTCCAGATTACATTTTGAAATTCACCAGCTGTGACAATCAGACTTTAGTAGAGTGTATTCCAATTTCTACTGTAGCTGTTCATTTGAAGCTGAAATCATAAAAATTGGTCAGTCATCTCATAAGATGTATAGCAATAACATAGTGAATTTTCAAGAGTCTACGACAATTTTAAAAGCAACACCCACAAGGCACCAACTATACGGCCACTTTCCTCTCATCACGAAAACTGTCCAAGTGAGACGAACCAGACATGCTGGTCACTGCTGGAGAAGCAGGGACGAGCTCATAAGTGATGTACTCCTATGGACCCCCACATATAGCCGGGCAAAAGCAGGACGACCAGCACGAACATGCATCCAGCAGCTATGTGAGGATACAGGGTGTGGTCCTGAAGACCTGCCTAGGGCTATGAACGACAGGGAGAAGTAGCGAGATAGGGTCAGAGATAACCGTGCCTACGGCATGACATGATGATGATATATATATATATATATATATATATATATATATATGTGTGTGTGTGTGTGTGTGGAATCCGCCAAAATCTGAATAAAATGAATAATTAACTCGTATAAATAGTTGCCATGTATGAAACTGGGCCATTGGTGTAATGGGTAGAGTGTTCGCCAATAGTCCAGGAGACCGAGGTTTAGTTTCAGGTCGAGTCATACCCAAGACTCAAAAAATGGTACTTGATGTCGCATTGCTTAACACTACAAGGTAAACAAGCCACATGGGAAACTAAAATGAAGTGTAACACCATCACAAAAAAGAATTAGTTGACGAGGAAAAAGAAATTATGATGGTGAAAATAGTCAATGAGAAACATAGTAATTAAGAAATAAAATATGGCTGACAAATTCAAAACACAGATAATAGCTGGGCACAAAGACGGTGATGATAACAGTGATAAATCTGAAAATTATAAAAGTGATAATACTAATTATAGAATTAGTTATAGTTTGACTCTTTTTGTTCTGTAAACTTATATATTCTTATGTCAAGAATAGTTTTTGATAAATAGATAGATAGATAGATATTAATAAGTTGAGATAGATACGAATAGGCCGAGATAGATAGATAGATAGATAGATAGATCGATGGATAGATAGATAGATAGTGACTAATATGACCCGAATAAAATGGAAACAGCAATCTAGAATATATTATTGAAAACAAGAAAGATAAACTTCCTTGTACATTTTTTTTTAACTCATCATGAATTAAAACTTATATTATTGAAAACATTTACCGTGACAGAAAAAATAAACGAGGAAAAAAATTGAAGTGAATATTTTCTGTTGGAATGTCTCCCTCTTCTGTTTCTGCACCCCTCCCCGCATAAACATTTTGATATTTCTCTCAGATTTTGCAATAAAGATCTTAAGCTAGAAGCCATCGTCAACAAAGAGTATGCATTGGTTAATCATAGATTTGTAGCAACATGATGCTGATACGAGTATTATTCTCTGTTTATTCAAAAGAAAAATGTCTTTTACCCACTCGTGTCGATTGACAAGTAATTTTCAAAACGAATTAAATAAATGAAGACAGAAAAATGCCTCAGTTCCGAAATATTCATATATAAGTAAGTAGAGTTAGCGACCGTAGCTAGGGGGCAACCCGAAGGCTTCCTTTTTCAATAGCTACTACACCGAGGTGTAGGAGAGGGCGCTACCGGGCCTCTGCGATTTATATTGCCATTTTTATTAGTATTATAGCGACGGCCACGGCGCCACTCAATTTCCAGGATTGTTCCACTTTACCCTTGATCCTTACCTTATAATGCTAAGTGCTAAGCAAGGCAGCATCAAGTACTATTTTTTGAGTCTTTGGTATGACTCGGCCTGGGATTGAACCCTGATCTCCAGGACTATTGGCGAACACTCTACTCATTGTTGTCGTGTAAACAACAAAGACAAGGAAATCGAACCGAAATAAAATCATCAACAACGTATCTGAAATTTAAATCGATCGAAGGCCAAATAATACGACTGCTGAAATCTGATTATATTTACCAACCCCTCCGCTCGGGCAGGATATGACACAAGGTCAATTTTTAAGCGGAGTTTAACAGGTTTCAATTCAGACTTTTCCTTCTCCTAGACTAGTTGCCTAACCAAGGCTGAAGAACCCAGTCTGTCCTACAATTTACCCATAGCTGGAGGGAGAATAATTGGATTCATACGTTTCCCAAGGGTATTAGTGCTATGTGAAATGCAATCAGTCTCGTCCAGGGTTTGAACTCGTGTCGCTGTGTCCATTTCCTACGACGATAACCATTACACCACGGGCACATCAACCAAAATCTAATATAGATTATTAATGCGTGGAAAATGTTGACATCTATGTCAGTATACAAAGAGCTGTATGATCGAAGGTTTGTTACTGATATCGTTTCAGACACAATCAAAAGTGTTCTAAGCAAACGGTTGGGAATTGTGTGACACCACGGGACCAAATATAATTAAAGGATGAAGGTGTTACCATACAGGACCGAAATATAACACTTCGCAAAGTACAAGACGGACCGAAAATGTTTCGAAACTGCAATTACGGCAACATTATTCAGCAGTTACCAACGAAAAGAGAGAAATAAAATGAAAGAATTACTGGTGTTACTTAATAACACAGATAATTTCCTACGTCGCAAACGGACGATCAAAACAAATAACGGACTCCATTTCTTCTGTCCGGACCGGGCTTTCAGGCTCCACACCCTTTTTAGCTGGAGCAGTAGAACATCGCCCAATGTATCTGTTCAGAGGGGTAGAATCCTCCGCAACGGGGGTCCTAGGTATGACACTAACCAATTTGATGATGAGGCTCAGACTTGGAGCTTTGGGGAATGAAGAGTACCCCTTTATAGCCATAACTCACAAGTCCACTTTGAACTTTGTAAAGTACCAGCTATTGGTAAAATAGAACTGTTTAATCCTTTACCATCTTGAAACCATTTTTAATTGAGTGCATAGAAAGGATTAAATCAAATTAAATTTAAGTATTAGCAGTACTTGAAACAATTTAACTGCGTGCAAACAAATGAGCTCTGGCTCGTCTAAGAAGTGTTAACTACAAACTATCCACTTAAAGAATATATATATATATATATATATATATATATATATATATATATATATATATATATAAAACACGAAAAAAATTAACGGGTTTTTCTTCTTCAGATCTTATGGATTTATTTTATCCATAAGGTCTGAAGAAGTCCTGTTAATTTTTTTCGTGTTTTTTGATTTTTCAAAAACACATAACAGGATGGAAATAAATTTATAATCCTAATATGACCGGTTTGTGTTTTTTCTTGATGAAATTATTGCTCTGTAATTTCTGTTACATTGAGCTCTTTACCAGGAAAATTTAAATGTTCACTTTTGAATAGTTTTCTTGTCCTGATAGAATTACTCCCAACTCCGGTTTAACTGGACCAAATAATATATATATATATATATATATATATATATATATATATAAACAGGACTTGGCTTTAAATACCTGTCAAAGGTTAGTATCACATTAAATCAAATGACCTAACCAAACCACAATCTTCTTCTTCTTCTTCTTCTTCTTCTTCTTCTTCTTCTTCTTCTTCTTCTTCTTCTTCTCCAATCGAATGAATTTCTCGTTGCCGAGATGTGATCTCACCGTGAAAACGAAATTGAATCTTTTTTTTTGCCTTACACTTTAACACCGCAAAAAGAAAAGGAAAATAAGTGAAGAAAAGAACCACGTATTTCTCTCTCTTTTTTCTTTTTTTTTAAAGTTTTTTCCCCTTTGGTTGCATTTGGAAAAATCAGATAAATAAATAAATAAATAACAAACGGTGATGGAGTTTCACTGTCCATTTTGTGACAAGTGTCAATTTTCTGACAGACGAGATCAACGAGAGACTTGGCTCGAGATACGGTGAGCGCCATAGTATTGTTGATCCTGCTTTTGATAGCACTCACTTTTCTATCTATCATTGTTGTTCTTCTTATTTTTTTCTTTCTTTTTTTAAAAAAAAAATCCGTAAATAACTGAAGGTCATTTCGGAAGATGTGTGTGAAGCGGCATTTCTCATATTTTTTTCTGACGATTCATTGCCGTTTTTTACAAGGTTGCAAGCAATTAATACAACAGCAGTGCTTTAATAATAATAATAATAATAGGAGGGAAACTGAATCTCTTCAAATAGCAGCACAAAACAACGCCATGAGGACTAACCAAATCAAAGCAAGAATAGATAAGACGCCACAAAATAGCAAATATAGGTTGTATTGTAATAGAAACTAAACGATCAATCAAATCATAAGCGAATGAAGCAAATTAGCTGGGAAAGAGAATAAGACTAACCACAACTGGGTTGGCAAGGTGATCCACTGTGAATTGTGCAAGAAACTTGAATTTGACCATACGAACAGATGGTATATGTACAACCCAGAATCTGTCATAGAGAATGAGGTACACAAACTCCTCTGCGATTTTGAGATACGAACGGATCACCTAACCTTGGCCAGACGACCTGATCTTATTATAATCAACAAAAAAAGAAAGAGAATTTGCAGAATTGTGGACTTTGCTGTTCTAGCGGACCACATAGTAAAATTGAAAGAAAGCGAAAAGAAGAATAAGTATCAGAACCTTGTTAGGGAATTGAAAAACTGTGAAACATGAAAGTGACGATTATACCAATTGTAATTAGTGCTCGAGGTACAATCACTAAAGGGTTGGTACAAGGACTGGGGGACTTGGAAATAACGGTACGTGTGGAGACTCTCTAAACTACAGCATTATTGAGATTGGTCAGAATCCTGGAGACTTGAGGAGACTTGCTGTCACTCAAACTCCAGTGAAAGAACATCAGCTAATGCTGATGTGAAAAACTCTCCAAGAGTAAAATAATAAAAAAATGGGTACTTTTAGTCATAAACTGTGGAGATTGCACAAGAGATGGATGACTTAAACATTGTGAAGAAAGGGAAAACTTGAGTGAAACTGAATCTCTTTTAATAACAGCACGTCATAATGACAGAAGGACCAATTATAAAAAGATCAAAATTGTTAATACACAAGGGAATAGAAAATGAAGGTTATGTGGAGAGAGAGAGATGAGATGGTTAATCAAATTATAAATGTTTGCAGCAAACTAGCACAAAAGTGTTGTGTACCAATGAAGGAATGAAATACAATAACACTCTCTTCTTCATTACTCGAGTGGTTCGAAATTGGTTGTGTGTGGGTGTGTGTGTGTGTGAGAGAGAGAGAGAGAGAGAGATGGAGGACTTGGACTAAGACTGCTGAGGACTGCTATATTGATACCATATATTCTTAACCCACTTCTCAACACGTGTCTTCTTGCCCCCACCTCTGCAGGCTGTGCCCAAAACGGTTTCTGCTCTGACTGCCCGTTTCGCTTGACTGACCTCCTGTCTGTGGGTATCTATGTATATATATTATTCATAACACCCCAGTCGTCACTTCCGGTTCTTCTTCTGGTGCTCAACACACGTGATCTACTTTAACTATTTTCTTGTTTTCACAGATGGAACATCCTGTTTAAGGAATCCACAATAACCGGCTGTCAAGGGTCAATATGTAACAAACGGAATACAAAACTTGGCACGACTGGATGGAATTCTTTTTGGTTTTGTTCAACGGTGTATCAACCCTTTTTGGGTCATTTAACGCCGAATTGAATTTCAAACATTTCCATTTAGTATAAGAATAGCTTTTGTTTACAAACAGTTAAATGTCAAAAGACTTCAGTTAAATATCAACATAGTTCCATTTCAAACAATTCAATTTAGCATAAGAATTCAGTTTACTTCTATTTAACTCATAGATAGGACCCTATAAGTGTTGTATTGTCATCTGCTGATTCATGCAGGAATACACTTATATATACTGGATACATACCGACGCAATGATAACAGACGCAGTAATAAACAACGCAGGGAGGAAGATTTCTTTAACAAATATATTTCTCTCACTTTATTTGTAATGGTTCGAAAGGGTTATTCAAGGTTTGCATGTGAGAGGGTGCTGAAGACCGAACATAAACTTCATATTTTGACCCCACTGTTATGACCGTCACGTTGTATCTTTCTTGTTCTCTTAGATGCTCAACCAGAGGTCTTGGGGTCCACTGCTGGATGCTGGCTTTCTTTACTGCATCTTATCAGCATCTTCTCTGGACCCCAAACTCCATCGGGGGGTTCCGAGGGCCCCCTCGGTCGGTTGTGACTTTCCCTACCACATCTGGTCTCTAGCTGTCTGGATTCTACTGGCAACTCCTTTGGGACCCGAACTCAACTGAGTTAAATAATAATTCAACGCCCACACGATTGCCCACTGAAATCTTTGAAATCGAATGTTTAATCGTCATCAAGCGGAAATAACTGTCATGCAGTTCACAGGTCACTTTCTTCCGGTGCATCACTGTAATGGCACCGTGGGACCTTCACCTTGTCCCATATTATAAGCCTTAATCCGCCCACGCGATCTCTTTCGATTACTGGCCATTGGAATGTGTCATTTCCTTCCGGTGCATCACCTTGGAATAGCATTTTTGGGCCGGGACAGAGTGGATGTGGAAGCGATGGCTATAAAGGGGTACTCCACATTCCCCAAAGCTCCAGCATTACTTGAACCTCACCATCAGATTGTTTCGTGCCATATCTAGGACAATCGTTGTAGGTTGGGTTTTACCCCTATGCAGAGATGCAGTCGGTGTATTCTATAGCCCGAGCCGACTGTGCACGACTGGATGGAAAAAGTTATCCACTGTCAATTGCTGTCGCAGTGAAAGGCAACCAGTTTCAGCGGGTGTGAAAACAGGCAATGAGCAAAACAACAATAAAAACAATTGTGATAACACTGATGATCATATTTACCAACCCCTCCGCTCGGGCAGGATATGACACAAGGTCAATTTTTAAGCGGAGTTTAACAGGTTTTAATTCAGACTCTTCCTTCTCCTAGACTAGTTGCCTCACCAAGGCTGAAGAACCTAGTCTGCCCTACTATTTACCCATAGCTGGAGGGAGAATAATTGGATTCATACCTTTCCCAAGGGTATTAGTGCTATGTGAAATTCAATCAGTCTCGTCCAGGATTTGAACTCGAGTCGCCGTGTCCATTTCCTACGACGATAACCATTACACCACGGGTACCTCAACTTTTATGAAATTTTCAGGACTGTAACGACACCATCATAGACACTAAATGGTTTCAAGTATTGCCATCTGACACTAATAATTCTGTTTAACATAATCCGTTCGTTCGCACACAGTCAAATATTCTAAAAGATTGAATATTTCTATTTGACCCATAGATCGGACCCAAACCGGTACCATCACTTCGATTCAGAGTTGATCTGGGAGTAAACGCAATGAAGAGGTACTGCACTTTCCTCAAAGCTCCAGAACTAGTGCCTCACCATCAAGACATTCGGTGGCGGGTGAGGGATTTTCTTTCTCCACTGGAGCTTTGGGTAATGCAGAGTACCTCTTCATTGCCATCGCTCCCAGGTCCACTCTGGCTTGGAGTGGTAGCATCTGACAGAGCCCTACGTATGGGTCAAATAGAACTAAACAGTGCACTTATGCTAAACTGAATAGTTTGAAATAAAACATTTTGACATTTAAACTGTGTACTAATACTAAACTGAATTGTTTGAAATAGAACTGTTATTGACATTTAAACTGTCTACTTGTTTGAATTGCAGTTGGCGTATTCTACAGGGCTAGCCGACAGGGTGGCACTTCTATTTAGGAGACTTACAGTCACTTGATTACTTTTATAAGATACAAGATTTTATTGATAAGTGATACGAAAACTGAATGTAAAATAGTATGAAATTTTGAAAGTCAAACGAATCCGTCGTTGCTTCTTCAAATAGTTTCATTTCAGGCATTAAATATGGCCTCGCAGTTAAAGTCTTCGTTTGCTAATACAGAGAATTTCCTACTTTGCTAATACTGAAGCCAACGAGCTCTCCTTTGGCATCAACTCTTCAACGGCCATCTCACTATCTTCATTATTTTCTAAATCAGACAATAAAGTATTATCTATTTCTGGATTCGATTCGTTAATTGTCGTACCGCGTTTATATACTGACTGGGGATTATGGGAAGAAAATCATGTCGGCACCTTGGCGCCATTTTTCATAAAGAGATATTCATTCCTTCATATATTTATCATGATATATATGTGTGTGTATATATATATACATATATATATTTATATATGTATGCATGCATATATATATCTGTGCGTTTGTATATATATGTGCGTGTATATATATATGTGTGTGTGTATATACATACATATATGTGTATATATATGGGTGTGTGTGTGTATATATATATATATATATATATATATATGTATGTTGATATATGATAGAAATATGTAGAAAGTTGGATAAATCAAAGACTGATTTAGAGGATATATATATATATATATATATATATATATATATATATATATATGTGTGTGTGTGTGTGTGCGTGTGTGCGTGTATTTATATATATGTGTGTATAAATATATGTATATCTATGTATGTCTATAAATGTGTATACTTATATATATATATACATATATATTCGTATATATGCATATATGTGTGTGTGTGTGTGTGTGTGTGTGTGCATATGTGTATATATATGTGTGTGAATATATATATATATATATATATATATATATATATATATATAAATAACAAAAGGATAAACACATAAACGTTTGTCAATACATTTGATAATTTTGTCAATCCAGAACAATTTTTGACTCACTCAGTCATCAGAGGATATTTATTTAAAGATAGTTTATGTTTCAAGACTGATAGACTCACGGACTCAAGGAGATTGGCGTACATGCCTAAGAATCAAACGTTATGTTAACGGTGTTTTATAAGATTAATTGTTGTTTAAAGGTTTTTCAAATTTAGTAATAATTTTGTATTAGGAATGGTTACTTGTTCACTAAGGACTGTTATTTGTCACATGGTTGATTGGTTGGAGTTTTATGGCATATCAAACCTTGTGGTTTATTTAATGTCAAACCCTGTTTAGATATGATTTGTAAGCAAACTGTTTGTCGAGATCAAAGTAAAATGGTTTAAAGTATTCAAAACAAATGAAATTCAGTGATACCAATCATAGTCCGAACTCACGGAACAATACAGAAGACCTCAGAAAAGAGACTGGGAGAACTGGAAATCCGTGAAACACTTGAGTCAGTCGAGACTACAGTATTGCTAAGATTGATTCTTTGTTTTTAATTGCATATCAACCTTCATGAGTAAGTTAATGCCAAAGTAATTCTTGTAGAAAGAAATTAAAGGTACTATTTCATCGATAACTGGGGGAATAAAGGGGTTCATATCTTTTCCAAGAAAAAGTAAAAGCGCGACTGGAGTCCGAACTTGCTTCCTATGATGTAGTGTAGTACGTTGGCCATTACCCCATGTGGACCCTTCCCTGTCGTATTTGTACAAAACCCTCACAAAAAATGGACTGTGAAAACACTGAAGCATTTTTTTAAAAAATTGTCACAAATCTTAATGAAGCTGCAATGGTATTTCTGATACACATAGGAAGTGATTATTTTCCCTGTTTATAGTGGTTGGTTGGTTTGGATGATTTGATGGCATTATAGAAGGACAGTAGTGGTTGTTTGGATGCTTTGATGGCATATCAATCTTTGTTGGTTTTTTAATGCCAAAGCTATCATTGTAGAAGGACAGTTGTGGTACTATTAAATTCTTATCTGGGATTTATTGTTGTCAGTTTCATAAATTGTAGCAACAAGATATAATTTTCTAAAAAGAAAAAATTCTTCTCAGAAATACCGAAGAAAATTAAAGAACAAATTTCTAAGAATTTTCTTTTCCTTCATTTGATATCCTAATTTCTGATTGATCCTTTGCTAATGGCTAGTTGGCTATTGTCTGCGAAAACTGGAAATTATCACGAAAAAAAAAAGTCGAGTTCGCAAGAGAAAAAAACGACACTACATCTGAAGATATAAAAAAATTGTTTGAGCAACAATACAGCTGTACGTAGCATCGTCACAACAATTCAAAGATATGATGAAATTAATAAAAATATTTCTTGTCAGCTTTCTCCACACACACACACACACACACACACACACACACACACACACACATATATATATATATATATATATATATATATATATATATATATATATATAGTTATGGTGTCTAGACGTCTACATAGCAATCAGGAATCTGTATTCTTGATACACTTTCTTCAGCAGTCGAGATGATCAATAGTTTTAGCGAAACAAGAATTGCAAAAGGTGCAAACTTTTAATGAAGATTCAGACAACATTTTTCTTTCCTCTCTTAAAAGATTATCATAAGTGTTTGACTTGAGGACGTGGAGGACATTGAAAAGAAATTCCACGGTGCAATCTCACACCATATGAAAAGAAGAGTTTTAGAGGTGCTTTGACCAGTAGAAAACTTGCTGGAATTAATGAATTAATATGTTGATTATTATTTTGAAGGAATAAGCGTTTCATTTATTGTTCAATTGTCTTGGTAAATACAGCTTTAGTCCCATTACTTTTTACTTAAGCCTTATATTTTGAAGAAAATGAACGTTTCATTCATTGTTCATTTCTATCTTGGTAAACGAAACATCAACATCGAAAGTTTTTGAGCACACCTCACATTTTAAAGAAAATTAGCTTTTCATTTATTTTTCATTTGTCTTAGTAAATAAAACTTCAGTCTCGATACTTTTTCAACTTATTTCGTCATTTTAAGGAAAATGAACGTTTCATTCATTGTTCATTTCTATCTTGGTAATTACAGCTTCAATCTTGATACCTTTTCAACGCACCCACTATTTTGAATAACATTAATGATTCCTCCAGTGTTCATTTCAGTTTTGGTAAGAACAACTTCAGTCTCTATACGTTATCTATACGCCTCGTATTTTAAAGAAAGTTAAAGTTTTATTCATTGTTTATTTGTCTGCTGGTATATACGTGGTGCCTTCAATAAGTTTCCAGACTTTTTTTTTGTACTGGCATTTAAAATTGACATAGACTCTTGAAAAATTCACTGTTATGGCTATATATCTTATGAGATGACAGACCAATATCTATGATTTCAGCTTCAAATAAACAGCTACAGCAGCAATTGGAATACACCCTACTAATGCCTGATTGTCACAGCTGGTGAATTTCAAAAATGCAATCTGGACGTGAGGACACTTTAGAAGAACGATAGGCAATAAAATTGTTTTTTAAACTTGGAAAAATGCCACAGAAACCTATGGATTGCTTCAGACTGCTTTTCGACGATCTTGCATGAATCGAGCATCAGTTTTTGAGTTGCATAAGAGATTCAAGGAAGGCAGGGAGTCTGTTAGGGATGATGAGAGGTGTGGGAGGAGTAAGGAAGTCAATACACCAGAGTTGATTGGCCAAAGGGTTAGGGTTCCTATGTTGAGGTTTTAAGGGAGTTCAGGAAGAGATTCCGCCGTCGGAAGTGACCAGCATTCTTCAAATCGGGTTAATGGCATTTCCACCAGGACAATACACCAGTCCACAACTCAATCCTTTCACAGACTATTTGACCCAGAGTCATAGTCCAGACCTTGCTCCCTGTGACTTTTGGTTATTCCCTCAGCTCAGAGGCTTTCGTTATGAGACAATTGAGGAGATGAAAGAGGCTGTGATGAAGGTCATTGACACGCTCACACAAAAGGACTTCCATGGAGCCTTCCAGAAGTTGTTGAAACGATACAACAAGTGCATTGCAGCCGGAAGAGATTACTTCGAAGAGGAATGGAGTTTCATGTGTGTACTATATATACGAAAAAAGTCTGGAAAATTATTTAATGATCCTCGTACAACTCTATCCTTTTTGAACACACATCAAAATGGAAGAATGAGTTCATGTGTCAGCGTAAATCTGCGAATACCCCCTACACTTATATATATATATATATATGTATATATATATATATATATATATATATATATATATATATATTATTTATGCATATATGTGTGTGTGAGTGTGTCCACGCTTGCTGTGTGTGTGTGTGCGCGCACGGGCATGACAAATGAATGAGAATTATCTTCAATAAATTGTGCCTGCATCAAAGGTTACCCCGCATTGTTAACCTAAACCCTTAGATCTATTTTGCTTCGTGTTGATTTTATATATTGAATCGTAAATTCTCCTAAAATGAAAGCCCGTATCGCATTCCGGTCGGTAAATGAAAAACGCCATTGAATCACAAAACTCATTCTCGGCGAATATTGATAAAATAATATGGACGTAAATTTGATAGATTACCAAGTAGATAAAACGCCGTAGATGTCGATAAGAAATGGCACAACAGTAAATAAGATGGGGGATGGGGCGGTCATAAAAACTAATGGACGAAATAAAAGCATTATTATTCGAATGGAAACAAATGCCTCATTACATTTCGAATCCCACATTTAATTTGAAATGTTTTCTTTTTCTTTTTTCTTTTTTAATTCTGTAATTGGATTTTTTCTTACTTTTTTTGCACAATAAATCTGTGATTTTCATTGTTTATCGAGGGGATTACATGAGAGTTTAAATGATATAGATGTGTCTTCTAAGAAACTTTATTGTCAATGTAATTATGTTTGTAGATATTTTTTCACTTTTAAATATACGTAAAATTGCAAGAATATATATACATATATGTGAGACTGTGTGTGAGTATATATATATATATATATATATATATATATATATATATATACTTGCAGTTTAATAGGGATATGTACACACACACACACACACATATATATATATATATATACATATGTAACTCGTATATTAACTGAAATTATTAAAAATATTTTTTAGTTTGTATATAAGTGTGTATATTACAAAAACTATTTCTATTATGCTTGTCTGGAAAAATAAATTCTTCCTGTTTCTCTCTATCTCTCTCTTTTTCTATTTATCTATCTATGTAGCTACACACACACACACACACACACATATATATATATATATATATATATGACATTGATATCAGAATTATTTTTGTAAAAATGGGAGGATATATATATATATATATAATCTAAATTTTCTAAACTATGTTCGCATTTATGTATTTTTCCAAGGCCTCCACCACAGTCAGGGTGTGACACAAGGTCAATTTTTACGCAGAGTAAAGCTGGTTTGAATTCACAGTATTAATTTGCCTAAATTGGTTGCATCACTAAGACTAAAGAACCCAGTCTATTTATTACTAATTGCTTGGGGGTAGAACCGATTTTACTTGAGGGTAGAACCGATTTTGCTTGGGGGTAGAACAGATTTTGCTTGGGGGTAGAACAGATTCCCGAAGCGCAATAGAGCAAAGCAAAATGCAAGAAGCCGAGTGAAGGTTTGAACTTCGCTTGCTGAGTCCATTTTTATGACCATAACGGTTGCATCATACGTATCTCCGTCTCATTATCTTTGACGAGATGTTAGCATAGCACAGAAAAATATCCTACTGAATAACGATTGCAATATTCTTAAACACAGAGAATAAAACCATCTCCCCTCCAGTTTGCAATCGAACGATAAATGCATGTTTTGCGTTCGTACTGAAAAAACATATTTTAGACCATCCAAATTCCCAATAGAACAGAGGCTATGAAAATCAAAGTAGAATTCTTCAACAACCAGGATATACTAATTTCTTAGTTTAATTACTTGCCTACTTATCTATCACATATTTGGAAATTATTATTATTACTAGATTACACAATAATGACGGTTGAATTTTATACACAATATCTTTTTTATTATCCAACTTAAAAAGATTTCAGAATCTAAAAAGAATAAATCAATAAATGAAAAATATTTCATAGGTTATTGTGATAAAAATCACAACTTTCATGTAGCAAACTTAGAATCATCAGAAAAATCAAATTGTCTGCGTCGGCAATAAATGGAGACTCTCTCACTTTCTCTCTCTTTCTTTCTCTTCCATGTTGCTGTCAATGTAGATTCAAAAGATACTTAGTCAAGCAGACGAACTCAAAAACTGACGAAACCGTTTCGTTGTGACGTCAGCCTGCTTTCCCAAAAACTTGTCTGTTTTCTTTTCTTTTCTCTTTCGATGTGGCAAACAACAAATCACAGTATTCTTTCAGTCTTTCTTTCTTTCTTTCTTTCTTTTTCACTCTAATTTTTTTTTCTTAGAAGGTTACAACAAAAAACATAAGAGATATCACCTGCCATTCTTTCTTTCTTTCTTTCTTTCTTTCTTTTTCTCTTTGTTTTTTTCTTTCCTTAAAGATTACAACAAAAGACGTCAGATATCTCTCTTTCTTTCTTTCTTTCTTTCTTTCTTTCTTTTATTGCGTTCTTTCTTTTTCGCTTTTCTTTTTTTCTTTCAAGATTACCACAAATAACGTCAGAGATTGCACATTTCTTTCTTTCTTTCTTTCGTTCTTTCTTCCTGTCTTTCTTTTATTTTTTTATTTCTTTAAATATTATGTATACTGACACACAGATGCATACAAAACGTTACACATGTGGTTATTATTATTATTATTATTATTATTATTATTATTATTATTATTATTTTACTCCTTGAGAGTTGGTCCCCATTGACTTATTTTGAGCTGCTATTAGAAGATTCAGTTTCTCTCTGCAGGTTTTCTTTTCTTAGCCTTATCCGGATCATCTCATAATCAATCTCACCAGTTTATCACTAGAAGTAGCCGTGTAGTTGTTTTTCTTCCCATTTCTAGATTTTGTTTGTGTTTTTTTTTTTTGTTGTTTTTTTTTAATTCTTTGTTGTTTTTTTTCTTTTGCCTTGCTATTACTGGGTGCTATAATTTGTCTTCATTAGCACTTTTAATGTATTCATCTATAACCATTATTAGTGTATCTATGAAATCCGCAATACTGCTGAGTCCTCTTCGTCCTTCTCTTGAAAATATAGTCTGTCTGTGTTATTTTGTGCATCGTCATCGATTCCCTTATACGAGGTTCATTAAATAAGTTTCCAGACTTTTTTTGTACGGGCGCTTTTATTGATAGTACACATATAAAACTCTAGTCCACTTCGAACTAATATCCTCCGGCTGCAATGCACTTATTGTACCGTTCCAACAACTTCTGGAAGGCCCATCGAAGTCCTCTTGTGTGAGCGTGTCAATGACCTTCGTCACAGCCTCTTTCATCTCTTCAATTGTCTCATAACGACAGCCTCTGAGTCACAGGGAGCAAGGTTTAGACTACAGGGAGGCTGAGGAACAGTCTTGATGCCCATCTTGGTCAAATAGTCTGTGACAAGGATGGAGTTGTGGACTGGCGCATTGTCCTGGTGGAAATACCACTGACACTGAGCGAAGATGGAGCAAATACGTCTCTCCTACGGCCTCCCCAAAGAAACCGTCACAGCCATAATGATGCTATATAAGTTCTATTCCGTCAGTTAGATGTCGTTTGCCACTTTTCATTACAAGCAGTGAACATTTTTCTTTACCAAATTCCATTTCTATGTCCCGGCTGTATATTCTAACTGTGTGTATTAGGGTTTCCAATTCTTTTTTATTTTTTGCAAAAAGTTTGATGTCGTCCATGTACATTAAATGATTAATTTTTTCCTGTGATCTACCAAGTTTGTATCCGGCAGTGCATTTTTTGAGTATGTGGTTAAGTGGCATCATGGCAATTATGAATAGTAAGGGTGATAGAGCATCTCATTGGAAGATCCCTCTCTGGATCTTTGTTTCAGGTAATTTTCTTCCTCCTGCTGTCAGTTCGACTCTCCAGGTTTTCATAGTTTTGTCGATGAAGTTTATGATTTCGTCTGATATTTTGTACATTTGTAGGCTGTTTATTATCCAGCTATGCGGAACCATATCATATGCTTTCTTGTAATCAATCCAGGCTATAGCTAGATTTTTCCGTCTTGTCTTGCTCTCATCTAGGATGTGTTTATCTATGTAGAGTAATTCTGCTCTGCCTCTGGATCCTTTGCAGCATCCTTTCTGTTCGTCAGGGAACAATCCGCGGCTTGTTAGAGAGTGGTAAATCTCTTCCCTTATCTGTGCTGTTAATATTTTCTACATCATTGGTAGGCAAGTTATGGGTCTGTAATTGTTGGGGGCGGTTCCTTTGTTTGGGTCCTTTTGTATCAATGTGGTCCTTCCTTTAGTCATCCAATCGGGTACGTGCGCTGTTTGTAGGCATTTGTTCTTTTCTAATACAACTCTGTCGTGAATTGAGGTGAACTTCTTGAACCAGAAACCATGTACTCCATCATGGCCTGGCGTTTTCCAGTTTGATACCTTTTTAAGTGTCGTTCTGAGTAAATCAGTGTGTATTTCAGCTTTCGGGCCTTCTTCGAGTTGTTCTAGTTCTTTTGTGATATGGTTTATCCATTCAGCCTTTTCATTATGTTGTTTTGGTTGCCATATTTTAGTCCAGAACCGTTCTGTTTCTTTCGCATTCGGCTGTTGATGTGTTTATTGTTATTGATAGAATTTCCTTTCATTGTTCTGGAATGTCCTATTTTGTCTGTATTGTTTTACCCTTTGTCGATATCTCTTTAATCTTCCTTCTTTTGCTAGTACTTTCTGGTGTATTTCCTCAAGTTGTACCGTAAGTTTTTCCTGTGCTGTATTCTCTTTCCTATTTATTTCAGCGTTTTTCTTTTGTTTTACCACTTTCATTTGTTTTCGAAGGTTTTTTATCTGAGTTTTTAATCGAAATTCCCATACGGGTTTTGACTTTGCTTTCGTGTTTTTTGAGGGGATCCCAATGTTTTCACAAACTAATTTTGCTCCAGCATAAATTAGTTCATTTAAATCTGTTATGTTATTTGTTGGTATATATTTCAGTACTTGATTCACTTTATTCGTCTCTGCCTTAACTATTCTCCATTCAATGTTTCTTAACGATGGTAAGGTGGTTTTTTCACTGTTTAAAATTCTCTTTAAATTTTTAAAAATTAACTTTTGTTCTTGTGTTAGTACTAGGTTGTTTTGTTGGGTAGTGTTTTGTTGGGTGGGGGTTTCCATTTTCCGAAGTTGGTTCATTTTGGATGGGCTGTTTTTTTTTTGTTGATATTTGCTGTGTCAGGTAATGTATTTCTCCTTTCTTGATCATTTATTTTTTGGTGTATTTCAATTATTTCGAGTTCTGAAAACCAACCTTTCTTCATTATCGTTCTAACTTGATCAGCGAGTCTCTGACTAGTTGTCTGAAAAATAGAAAGTTCTTGCCATATCTCCATCATTCTTTTCCTGCATCCTCTTTGTGTAGGGTTACTCTTGAAATAGCAGTGTAGTGCAAGTTGGTTGTCTTCCCTAGTCCATGTTTTCCGTTTGGGTCTCTGGTTGGTGGGGTTCGTCGAGTCGTTATTCGTATACCTGAAAAGAGAACAGCCAACATTCGCAGGATGACGATCGAGTCTCCCATGATGGCTATCAAGAGAACACCTGCCGATCATGACACCCAAGTCCGAGTCCTGGGTCCCACGTGGTGTAAAATATGAATTTGACATTTTTATCATGGGTGGTATATTGTGGCTATACCAGACCCAGGGGTTGTTTAAAACCTGCGCACTTGACACAGACGTGACCGAAGACAGTCATGTTGACTGTACATTGACAGCGGGTCACAAAAAAAAAAAAACCTAAGTTTTAACTTAGTTAAAGTCCAATTACTTATTATTTCGTAGGATATCATTCCCGTGTGAACTTCCTGTTGCCCGATGGTCAATTTCTTAGTGACCTAGTACTATTTTAAATTTAGTTTGTGATACTTAACTAATATGAGAATGGAAACATAGTAAGTCTTTCAGTCCCAATCGGATACAGATTTTCCGGTAAAGGAAGAGTCACATGTGATAGAGATTATGAGAGGGGCTATATATGTTCGGTTGGGGAAGGTTATTGGAGGGGGGTTCGGAATTCCCTTTCGACTACACATATTCCAATAATTAAAAATTACACTAGTCACGGAGCTAGGGCGCTAAATTTAAAACAAATCTATTTCGTCTTCTCAAAAATATTTACCTGGAATAAATATTGGTCATTAGTTAGCAAGTCTTCATTTAAATTCAAATGTTAAGCAAACGATTTTTACGAGACGCAAAAATCAGTGATTTAAATAGACAGTAACCAAAATTTACCTTTGAGTCGACATTTACAGCAATAGATATGTTTCCTCTAACTTTACCAATGTTTTTAAACTACTGTGGTCATTCATATACATTTCAACAATTCTTTAGCACGTGTTACTTCGAGAATATTCCATTCCAAGCCTATGTTTTCGGAGTGGGGAGGGTTCGGTCATTCATTTTTTTTTTCTTTGATTTTACTAAAATTATTTTTTGCTTTTAAATTTTAAGTCAGTCATGTTTGGTTATTATTATTATTATTATTATTATTATTATTATTATTATTATTCACTCATCAGAGTATTTCACATCAGCGTTAACTGATTGTTTTTCACTGGAGTTTGAGTGACAGCAAGTCTCCTCAAGTCTTCAGGACTCTTCCCAGTATTCTGGCTGTTCTCAATAATGCTGTTGTTTGGTGGTCTCCACTCGTCCTCCAAACTTCAAGTCCTCCAGTCTCTTTAATAATCCTTTAGTGACTGTACCAAAAGCACCGATCACGATTGGTTTAATTGTCACCTTCATGTTCTATATTTTTTTCATTTTCATAGTAAGGGCCAGGTACTTATCCTTCTTTACACTTTCTTTCAGTTTATTATTATTGTTTACTCATTAGAATGTTTCACATCAGTTTTAGCTGATGGTCTTTCACTGGAGTTTGAGAGACAGCAAATCTCCTCAAGTCTCCTGGACTCTTCTCAGTATTCTGGCCGTTCTCAATAATGCTGTAACTTCAGTCTCTTTAATAATCCTTTAGTTACCGTACCAAAAGCACCTATCACCATTGGTTTAATTGTCACCTTCATGTTCCATAGTTTTTTCAATTCCTTAGCAAGGCCGAGTTACTTATCTTTCTTTTCAGATTCTTACAGTTTTATTCTGTGGCCAGCTGGGACAGCAAAGTCGACAATTTTGCAAATTCTTTTTTTTTTTTTTTTAGATTATTATTAGGTCTGGTCTTCTGGCTGAGATTAGGTATGTCAAAATCCCATAGGAGTTTATGAGTGTCATTTTCTAGGACAGGTGCTGGGTTGTGCATATACTATTTGTTCGTATGGTCAAACTAAAATTTCTTGCACAATTCCCAGTGGACCACCTCGCCCACCCAGTCGTGCCTAGTCTTATACCCTTTCTGTGCTAATTTGTTGGATTCGCTTATTATGTGATTGATGGTTATTATTATTTACCCCTTTAGAGTTTTTCCCATCAGCATTAGCTGATGGTTTTTCACTGAATTTTGAATGACAGTAAGTCTCCTTAACTCTCCAGGACTCGTCTCTGTATTCTTGCCGTTCTCCATAATGCTGTCATTTGGATCGTCTCTAGCCATCCGTTAACTTCCAAGTCCTCCAGACCTTTGCTGTTACTATTGTTGTTACCGGCTCAATGGTCTAGTGGGTAGAGGGTTCACCAATGA
>OY757935.1:56507419-56559919 GCA_963585895.1 Sepioteuthis lessoniana | reverse complement strand
CCGATAGGGTATAAAAAATGTAAACAAACGGCTGCTGCTGCTGTTGCTAAATAAATACCTTAAAAATTCCCTTAGCCAACGTGGTCCGCTTGGTGGCCGAAAGGTCTGAGACTTAATCTAACGTAAAGTTGGACGGGTTTCGATCCCGTCTTCGAGCGTCCCGCGTGTCTAGCCACACTGAAGAGTTCTGATAGAACGAAACAGTCTGTCTGTGGATGACAATGCATATATATATAGCTGGTTAGGTATTTCACAACCTTGATGTAATGATTATTGTCATCGGCGAACCGAGAAAACGCATTGAAAGGGGACTTTTTACTATTCGCATCAATACAGTTATTATGCTAAAATACACACACACACACACACACACACATATATATATATATATATGACGTTACCCCCTTGGCCCCCACCCCGAATACGTCAACTTCTTCGAACCATTTCAATATTTTTGCGGCCGGAGATCAACTAGTGGTTCCGACAGGGGCATCGCACATTTCTTTACCGCTACAAGAAATACATCCGAGAGAGTGGGAGAAAAAAAAATAACAAATGAACAATATGCTTGGGTTAACTCAAGTGCAGAAGGGGTGTTATGTAACATTGTGCCTATGTGCAGTTGTAGACTAACGCCAGCGTGGGTTTCTAGCGAAAATTCTACAACGCTACTGGAATGCCGACTCATCTTCCCTCACTGCTCTAGACCTCATCTCATCCGACTGGTCTCTCTGCTGTCCCGTGTCGATTGCCTCTGTCCGTCGTCCCTTGCCAACTGCCTCCTTCTCGAGCTCCTTTGTCCAACTCTCTTCTCGCGTTCCCTTACCACTTCTGGTCAGGTCGAGATCGCGGTTCCAAAACCCTTTTTTCTTGTTTCGCGCCAAAACAGACAAAGGAATCGTCTGCTTGGTTGACCACCTACATAGTGTTACATATATATATAAACGTTTAATGTTGGCAATAATTCTTCTATAAATGAAAGCATTCATGATAGACGTGGAGTTTTTTCCTACTTGTACGTTTTATATATAATCATCATCAGCAGCAGTATCATCCTGTGCCACGTGCACGGATTTATCTTACTCTCTCACACCAGACGTATCTATCTATCTATCTATTTGCTATGTTGGTTATGTGATTGTTTAAATGTTTATAACAATATCAATAGATTTACGTATTTTCCTAATAAAACTATTGTTTCGCACAATCAAAGCAAATTAAACGCACTGTAAAAGTGGAAAACATGAGTGGGATCCCATTGAAAGATCTGGAGGTGTCCGTGGTGTAATGGATATCGTCGTAGGAAATGGACACGGCGACACGAGTTCAAATCCTGGGCGAGACTGATTCCATTTCACATAGCACTAATACCCTTGGGAAAGGCATTAATCCAATAATTCTCTCCCAGCTATGGGTAAATAGTAGGGCAGACTAGGTTCTTCAGTTGGATCATTTAACCATATTTACCAACCCCTCCGCTCGGGCAGGATATGACACAAGGTCAATTTTTAAGCAGTGTTTAACAGCTTTGAATTCAGAGTATACCTTCTCCTAGACTAGTTGCCTCACCAAGGCTGAAGAACCTAGTCTGTCCTACTATTTACCCATAGCTGGAGGGAGAATAATTGGATTCAAACCTTTCCCAAGGTTCCCAATTAGAAATGCAATCAGTCTCGTCCAGGATTCGAACTCGTGTCGCCGTGTCCATTTCCTACGACGATAACCATAACACCACGGGCACCTTCGCATTCCCCGTTACTGAAGCCTAACTTTCAGAGTTTAGTGTCATATCTAGGACACTCGTTGAGGGGTGTTACTCAACTGCCGAGATGCAGCCAGTGTATTCTATAGTTGGATCATTTAACTGTGTGTATCTAGATGTGTTTGCCAATCATATATTTAATATATATGTAAAAAGAGGATTTGACATTAAAAAACCAACAATGGTTGATATGCCATAAAATCAAAGCAAACTAAAGCAAAATGCCAAAAGCAGAGATCGATTGGGAGGTACGTCGAGAGAGAGAGAGAGAGAGAGGGAGGGAGAGAGAGAGACAGACAGACAGACAGAGTCAAGGGAATCTGTGCTAAGAGCAAGACTTGATGATGTGTTCCTTCATAAAAAATGATGACTTAAGGGTTAGTAAAAGTAAAACATCCAAGAAGTATTTTATAATTTCACAATAGTTTGCTAGGTTTACGTCTCATCTAAGTAAAACCAAGTTAAAATTCAGCCTCTTCTTATAATCCTTTATTGCATTCACTACTTTTTAGCAACGAAGAAGTAATTCGCTGATATAGTCGATAGTCGAGGGTGACCCAAAGGCTCCCTTTTCGATAGCTACTACACCAAGGTGAAGGGGAGGGCGTTACTCCTTTCCTTGATAAAGTTGGCGACCATAGTCGTGGGCGACCTGAAGGCTCCCTTTTCAATAACTACAACACCGAGGTGTAAGGGAGGGCTCCACTTTACCCTTGATACGTACCTTATATTGCTAAGTGTTATGCAAGGAGGTATCAAGTACCATTTTTAAAGACTTTGGTATGACGCGACCTGGGTTTTTCATCCACAGACAGATCTGTATCGTTCTCTCAGAACTCATCAGTTTAGCTAGACATACTAAATTCCCGTAGCTGGGATCGAAACCCGGTTGACTCAAACGCTAATCCAAGACTCTACCCATCAGCCACGAGGAAACCAGCTGCAGCGAAGTAAATTTTAAACGGTTATGAATCACAATTACTATAGTTTACATACATCCGCTTAAAGGCTAATTAAAATCTTATATAAGCGAATTTATATATATATATATATATAAATTCGCTTATATAAGATTTTAATTAACTGACAAGATGACGTACTAATACACTGAATCCTTACAAGAACAGAATTTCCATAAAAGTTACGTGCGAAGTTTTAACTGTTAATTCAATGTCGTTTTTTATCATTATATGTGCCCTGTCATATACTCTCAAGGACAGGAAATATCTATCAATCTATCTATCTATCATATATATATAGTCATCAACAGACAGACTGTTTCGTGGTATCACAACTCTTCAGTGTGGCTAGACACGCCAGATTCTTGAAACTAGGATCAAAACCCGGCTGACTCATACACCAGCCGTAGATTCTACCGCACAGCCACGAGGAAACTAGCGTAAGAGAAGAGATATTAAACGCATATGTATTACTTTTGTTTTGTATATATATATATATATATATATATATATATATAAATATATATCAGTTTAACGGCTATCGAGAGCTCAATTCAT
The DNA here is from genome assembly GCA_963585895.1 of Sepioteuthis lessoniana. Taxonomy (NCBI): domain Eukaryota; kingdom Metazoa; phylum Mollusca; class Cephalopoda; order Myopsida; family Loliginidae; genus Sepioteuthis; species Sepioteuthis lessoniana. Next base: position 56,556,640 of record OY757935.1, on the reverse strand, counting down.
TCGAAGAGCCTTGCTTTACGTGAGTAGCAACCGTTAATCCCCTCACTAGAGAGCTCAACCCCACATGGATGGGGGAGGATATATAGTCATCCACAGACTGACGGTTTCGTAGTATCACAACTCTTCAGAGTGGCTAGACACGTGAGATTCTTGAAGCTGGGTTCGAAACCCGGGTGACTGATACGCCAGCCGTAGATTCTACCGCGCAGCCACGAGGAAACTAGCGTAAGTGAACATATATTAAACGCATATATTTTTGTATTTTTGCAAAGGTTGGTCCAGGATAGAAAATAGGACACAGGCCTATATATATATATATATAGGCTTGTGTCTCATTTTCTATCTTGTGCCAAGCTTTGCAAAAATACAAAAATATACGGCAGTAATAATGCTCTGTAAGCCAAGGGAGCTATGCATTAGCTAACAAGACATGCTTTAAAATAGATTTATGGCAAATCTAACACATACACACACACAAATCAAGATGAAAAGGTTTTTTTAAGAGTATAGAATTTAATACATCCTCAAAAACTAATACAAACATGTGTGCTTTGAATGCGTCTGTATTTTCTGTCGCATTTAAGTGTCCAACCTTTTTTTTTTCTTTTCCTGGGATCTAATGAAAGCGAAATTCTCCCAGTAGGAGTGGAAAGGACAAAGTCTGCTTCACCAGAGGGCCACACGAAAACACCGATGATGAGAAACAATGTGAGAGCCGCAGCTGGAACTCGGCACGTTGCATTAATTTTCTGCAGGTAACTTCCAATGAGATTCTAGCGAAATTCAGATGAGCTTTTTTTTTTACCGTTTTTTTTACCAAAATAACTAAAATAGGAAACACAGGAAAAAAAGAAGGAAATAAAAAAAATTGAATGTGATTTTTTGTTGTTTAAATGATAAAAAAAATAGCACAAGGAAAAGTAATTTATTTTCTTTGTGACCCATAAGTCTTATTCATGATGCAAATTAAAACTTAAAAGATGGAAGGCAAGCTAACCGGTTTCGATCCTCGCTCAACAGAGAGAAATCGAGGAAAATATGTAATTCAAAACAAGAAACATGTTAAGTTGGGCGAGAAAGCACAGGAAAAAAATTGACTTTACTCCCAGAATATATTCCTTCTCTCTATATATATACATATATATGCATATATATATATGTGTGTGTGTGTGTGTGTGTGTGTGTGTGTGTGTGTGTGTGATGGTAATAAAGGGACCAAAGGTTTATTCGTGACGAAAATTAAAAATTGACTGAGAGAAGGCTAGCTAACCGGTTTTGTTTCTCGCTCAATAGAGCTACCTTGAGGAAAATATACGAGGATAATTAAATAAGTTTCCAGACTTTTTTCGTATGGGCACTTTTATTGATAATACACACATGAATCTCTAGTCCCCTTTGAAGTAATCTTCTCCGGCTGAAATGCACTTGTTGTACCGTTCCAACAGCTTCTGGAAGGCCCCATGGAACTCCTCTTGTGCGAGTGTGTCAATGACCTTCGTCACAGCTTCTTTCATCTGATCAGTTGTCTCATAACAGCATCCTCTGAGCTTAGGGAATAACCAAAAGTCACAGGGAGCAAGGTCTGGTAGGGTGATGAACTGTCTTGATGCCCATCTTGGTCAAATAGTCTGTGACAAGGATGCAGTTGTGGACTGGTGTATTGTCCTGGTGGAAATGCCTCTGATCCGATTTGAAGAGTGCTGGCCTCTTCCGACGGCGGAATCTCTTCCTGAACTCCCTTAAAACCTCAACATAGGAACCCTAACCCTAACCCTTTGGCCAATCAACTCTGGTGTATTGACTTCCTTACTCCTCTCACATTTCTCATCATCCCTCACAGACTCCCTGCCTTCCTTGAATCTCTTATGCCACTCAAAAACCTGATACTCGATTCATGCAAGATAGTCCAAAAGCAGTCTGAAGAATTCCTTACGTTTCTGTGGCATTTTTTCCAAATTTAAAAGAATTTTATTGCGTATCGTTCTTCTAAAGTGCCCTCACGTCCACATTGCATTTTTTAAATTCACCAGCTGTGACGATCAGGCTTTATTAGGGTGTATTCCAATTGCTGCTGTAGCTGTTAATCATAAGATGTATAGAAATAACATAATGAATTTTCAAGCGTCTACGACAATTTTAAATGCCTGTACCAAAAATGTCTGGAAACTTATTGAATGCACCATGTACAATTAAAATCAAGAACTAGTTTGGGTAAGAAAAAAAATTACATCAAAATAATATTAGATCCAAGCTGATAGTCTCTCTGTTTACAGAAATTTAGAGTCGATTTGTTCTCTATATCGAGTTAGTCCCACTCCTCATTACACCTAAAAATATTAGAACCTATTCATATATTGTCCATCGGGCCGTCTCTCTGCAAACAGAGAGGTCTGCTTGGACTTAATATTATTTCGATATAATTTCCAATACAATTTTTTTCTCATCCACGTACCATTATAAAATTTGTACAATGAAAATTTATATATATATATATATTTATATATATATATATGTGTGTGTGTTTGTGTGTTTGTGTGTGAATGTATATATACAAGTTTCCAATAAATTTGATGCTATCGTTTCGTCATATAAATATTTCTACGGCATGTCAACTCGTCCAGAGCAATTTTATGCCAAGGGTTTATGTAATCAGTTTTGTTTTACCTTTTTCATTAATATTCTTGTGTTGTTGCATAGATTTACCTGCCCCTCCGCATCAGCAGGGTGTGACACAAGGTCATTTTTAAGCGGCAGTTAACAGGGTTTTTTGAGTAGTTGTATCTTTTCTGTGGTTTTTGGCGCATTCCTAAGATATCGAATCTAATCCGATATCCCATCGAATATAAATAATTTTCATACATTCGTATAATTTCTAGAATTACTAACTTATCGTTATAATTATATTTGTTTCAAGTGACTATTTCTGTTTGATAATGTGTAGAATCAAATTAAACAGTATCTGACGTTGGTCAACAGAATTATTAATGTTAGCAATACATGAAACAATTTAACTGTATGCAAATGAACTCTAATTCGATTAATAAGTTACCTCCAAAATATTTGTTCATATCTATATATATATATATATATATATATGGTTGGCTCAACCTTATAATGCTGAGTGTTATGCAAAGAGGCATCAAGTACCATTTTTGAGTCTTTGGTATGAATTGACCTGGGATTGAACCCCGGTCTACCAAAGACTTAAAAAATGGTACTTGATGCCTCTTTGCTTAACATTCAGCATTTTAAGGCCCGTATCTTGGGTATAGTGGAGCAATCCATGAGAAGTAGTGCTCTCACCTACACGTCGATGTAGTAGCTTTTGAAAAAGGAGCCTTCGGGTCACCCTCGATTACTGTCACCAACATCACTTACTTTATTTACAATGAGGTGATAGATCCTAAATAACATAAGGAAATGAAGCAAACAAGCACAAAGTGAATTTAAGAGTAGACATGACTGAGTGGGAAGGCTGATCAACTGGGAATTGTGCAGGAAATTGAAATTCGACCATACTACCAAATGGTACGTGTACAAACCAAAATCTGTCCAGGAGAATGGGACGAATAAATTTCTCGGGGATTTTGAGAGGCAAACAAATCACCGAATCCCAGCCAGAAGACGAAACCTAATGATAGAATAAAAAAAGAAAAAAAAAGAGAATCTGCCGTTCTTTGGAACCACAGAGTAAAATTCAAAGAAAACGAAAAAGAAAGTCAGGTACTTGAACCTTGCATGAGAACAAAAAAAGCCACGAAACAAGTGAGTAACGTTGATGCCAATTGTTATTAGCACGCTTGGAACGGTCCTGGAAGAGTTGGTAAACGGAGGACGGATCGTGACCATCCAAACTATAGCATAGTTCAGACTGGCCAAAATACTGAGAAGAGTCCTGGAGACCTGAGATGACTTGATGTCACTTGGACTCCAGTGAAGGACCATCAGCTAATGCAGCTGTGAAAAAAACTCTCGAGGAATAATAATAATAATAATAATAATAATAATGACATGAGAAATGAATTATATTATTATTTTTTTTTAAGGATTTTTATGACCGTCTTGTTGAAGGGTTTTCTTTGAGCGGCAACAAGGTTTTCAGTTTTCGGAAGAGTTGCCGGAATAATGTAGATAAAATCGGACAAAGTTGTCAGTTTAAAGAATTTCTAACTGATGAATGAAACACAGCAGAGAAGAACATCTGCTCAAATTTATGCTTCTAGCACTTAGACACTAGTGTGAGACCGTCTATATATCATCCACCCGTAGTTTTCGCTGAATTGGGTCACTAGTTCATCCGGGCATTTGTTATTGTGAGAAAAAAAAATATACGTATAGAATATATGAGGAATATCATATAAATCTATGTGAGTGTTCGATGTATGCCCATTGTTATATCACTTATTCCCTTGCAGGGATATAACAAAATTCACATTCACTATATATATATATATATATATGTATGTATACGCTCCCCCATGGGGGTTGAGCACTCTGGCGTGGGAATTATCGGCCGCCCCTAGCGTAATGCAAAGCTCTTCGTAAGAATTGAGCAATCTGGTACCCGACAAGGTATAAAAAATGTAAACAAAAGCTGCTGCTGCTGTTGCTCAAATAAATACCTTAAAATTCCCTTAGCCAACGTAGTGGCCGACAGGTCCAAAGCTTAGTCTAACGTAAAGTTGGACGGGTTTCGATCCCGGCTTCGAGTGTCCTGCGTGTCTAGCCACACTGAAGAGTTCTGATAGAACGAAACAGTCTGTCTGTGGATGACAATATATATATATATATATATATATATATATATATATATATTACAACAGTGTATGAATATTACGATCTCACTTGGTGGGTTGGCGAAAAACCAAATGTGGTATAATTTAAAGTGTGCTCACTATCTGTGATAGAGCTATTATATAATAATAAATACAAGCATAATGGTTTTTATAAATATCTAATAGAATGGATGCTGATCTGCTACCACCGGTTTCATGCCGTCTTTATAAGAAAATCATCAGGCAGAGAAAGAAAGATTTTTGGAGAAATCGAAAAATACCGTCAAAAGGATGTTTACGTTAGAAGTAGATATAACTCTTTGTGTGTGTGGGTGTGTGTGTTTTATATTTTCGTATTGTTGTCTGTGGTCAAATATGTAATTGTTAGTATGTGTGTGTATGATGATACATGCACAGCGTGGCAGAATTGAGGTTGTCTCCTGAATATATATATATATATATATATATATATATATATATATAGCGATGTGTTACGGAAGTCGCGGGACAGTTGGAGATTTGGCCAAAACATTTTTTTGTTTGTAATGATGATTTTAACTAAGGAACGAATTTATCATTATCTAAGAAAACGTTCACTTAATCAAGCCTCTAACTGGACAAAAGAAAATGCACATTTCACACTCTCTGGATCAGCATCAGTCAGGGAGTGTTTTTCAAGTATCTATCGTGAGTAACCTTTTAGAGTATGGACATACCTATATGTATCCGTGAGCATGAATAACACTTGATATCTCTAAAAATTCGATGTGACTTATGCTATTCTGAACAAGAAGATTATGAAGGCCGTCTAGTATCTTGTCTAGATAACTGTACTAGTTTTGTTGACATGCAGCCACTGAAGAGATTATGGCAAATACACTCTATAAATATTTCAAATTCAACACATTTCTCGTTCACCTGGTCATTTACTATTTTTTTGTATCATAGTTGTAATTTATCATGATATTGCTCTATATCAAATATATATATATATATATATATATATATATATATATATATATATATATATATATATTTCATCATATAATGTGTGAAAGCACGTGCGATATATATATCTATATATACGCCAGATCAACTAAAAGCAGACATTACCGTGGACGTTCGTTCATTTTCATTTTAGTGCAGTTTATGATTTAAAAACGTATTTACTTTCGGCTCTTGATGTCATAGCAACCGTTTCTTGATTTTGCGTAATCACACGGGAATGGTGGTTCCACGTGCATATCATTCATGGTGAAATCCTTTCCATATCCGTCATCTATTCGGTTCGTTTTCCATCAGTTTTATCTTTTTTATGCGTTACTGCACAAAAGCAATCGTGACAAACGTCATATATAATTCTGCTGAAAGATGATATTTGTTGATCAATGGGGTCTTTAAGATGGGTGGTGAGTAAAAAGAATGCTCCTGGTCAAAGTTTATCCAGGTAGCTATCTGATTATTCAGATAGCTACCTGGACAAACTAATACCTTGACTTTCAAGAATGTTGCGAGCAATATTGAACAAGTCCTGGCGGCAACACCCCACAAGGCACCAACTATACGGCCACCTGCCTCCCATCACGAAAACTATACAAGGTAGACGAACCAGACACGCAGGACACTGCTGGAGAAGCAGGGACGAACTCATCAGTGATGTACTCCTATGGACTCCCACATATGGCCAAGCAAAAGCAGGACGACCAGCTCGAACATACATACAGCAGCTATGTGAGGATACGGGATGTAGCCCTGAAGATCTGTCAGAAGCGATGAATGATAGGGAGGAGTGGCGAAAGAGGGTCAGGGATATCCGTGCTAGCGGCACGACATGATAATGATGATGATATATAAGAGTTGGCCGACCGTTGTAGAGGGTGACCAGAAGGCTCCCGTTTGAATTGCTACTACATTGTGGTTTAGAGGGGACACTATTCTTTTCCCTGAATTGTTTCGCTTACCCTTGATCTGCATCTTTTAATACTGAGTGTTAAGCGCGGAGGAATCAAAGTACCATTTTTTGAGTCTCAAAGGTCCGAGAGACCTATGTGGAGTTATACAACTCGACATTGGTCTCTCGGACCTTTGGCAAATACTCTAACCATTAGGACAATACGTATTCATTTGATATTTTATATATTTTTAATATTATATATATATATATATATATATACAGAGAGAGAGAGAGAGAGAGAGAGAGAGAGAGAGAGAGAGAGAGAGAATGATTTATTGTATATTATCTTCAGCATTTTATTTTCTGATTTAACACTAAAGTTTGCTGCCGTTTTTATTAAAAAGAATAAGAATATAAAAAATTAATAAAAACTAACCTTGTTTATGACAAGGACCTTTTTTCAAACTGATATATGATTTCCTTCATTTAAAATATAGACTCATTTTTTTGTTGCTTTTTTTTGTTTTGTTTTTGATTTTTTTTTTAATGTTCATATTTCAACGGTCTTTTATTGTTCTATGAGTAAATTTGTTTTTCTTTCAGGAGTGTTGCAGTAATTTGAAATTTTTTAATTTTTTTTCTCTCGAAAAACACTTGTCATTTAATTTAAAATTGTTTTTATTTTCTATTTTCTATTTTTTAATCATTTTTTTTTTTTTGCTTTTCCAATGCTTCTGCATTTAATTAACATTTAGTAAAAAAAAAAAAAAAGATAAAATTATAAATAAAAATAAGAATTAAATAAAATAAAAATAAAATAACACTATTAAGATGTATCATTTATTTTTGGTTAGAACCTATTTTCGAGGTCGTTTCTGCAAACGAAAGTTAAAAAATGGGGCTGCCACTTCGAAAATAAATATAAAAATAAATAAAAAATTAAAAGAGATGAAGTTTCTAGGAGAAAAAAATCAGAATATTGTACTTATTATATTGACACTTAAAATAAACATACAACTCAATGGTTAGTGACACGTAACTTCCTCTCTCTCTCTCTCTCTTTCTCTCTCTCTCTCTCACACACACACACACACACACACACATGCACACTCTCCCTCCCTTCCTCTGTTTCTTTCTTTCTTTCTTTTTTCTTTCTTTCTTTCTTTCTTTCTTTCTTTCTTTCACGCTGTCTCCCAGTCTGCTCTCTCTCTCTCTCTCTCTCTCTCTCTGGTTCTTTCTTTCTTTCTTTCTTTTTTTCTTTCTTTCAAGCTGTCTGTCTCCAAGTTTGTTATCTCTCTCTCTCTCTCTCTCTCTCCCTCTGGCTCTTTCTTTCTTTCTTTCTTTCTTTCTTTCTTTCTTTCTTTCAAGCTGTCTGTCTCCCAGTTTGTTCTCTCTTTCTCTCCCCCGTCTCTCTCTGGTCCTTTCTTTCTTTCTTTCTTTCTTTCTTTCTTTCTTTCTTTCTTTCTTTCTTTCAAGTTGTCTGTCTCCCAGTCTGTTCTATCTATCTATCTATCTATCTATCTATCTATCTATCTATCTATCTATCTATCTATCTATCTATCTCACTCTGCTAAAGTTCACCACTATCACCACCACCACCACTACAACAAAATATTAAGCCTAAACTTTTGGTGCGTTACTTAGTCCAAATTCAATATACATCGTTTAGAAATGAATTAAAAATTTTATTCATTTTAATGACAATTACTTCAGTTGCTTTTTGCAAGGAAACATTGAGATACAATCTTTTCAAGTGAATGTGTACAATCTTAATAGATCTTTCAACGATGTCGTGAAAAACTACGTTCGAAAGCTTTGAAGGTCACATGTAACCTTAAGGCCACATGTTCCACACACCTGATATAGATATAACATTCTGATCCTCAACAGAAATGATGATCCGCGTGTAGAAAATACTTTTGATGGGAGCCATATTGGTTTGTACATGTGTGCTTGAGCATATGTGTGTTTGTGAGTATGTGTGTGTGTGTGTGTGTGAGAGAGAGAGAGAGAGAGAGAGAGAGAGTGTGTCTGTTTGTGTGTGTGCATGCAGGTGTGTATGTAGGAGAGAGAGAGAGTGTATGTGTATGTATGTATGTATGTATGTATGTAAAAGAGAGTGTTTGTGTGTCTGCTTGTGTGTGTATATGTGTATGCTTGTGTGTATGTGACAGACAGACAGACAGACAGACAGAGAGTGTGTATGTGTTTGTGTATGTATATGTTCATGTGTGTGTGCTTTTGTGTATATATGAGAGAGAGAGAGAGAGAGATTGTGTATGTTTGCACTGTGTGTGTTTGTGCATATGTGTGTGCTTGTGTGTATGTATGAGAAAGAGAGAGAAAGATTGAGAGAGAGAGAGAGAGAGAGAGAGAGAGTGTGTGTGTGTGTGTGTGTGACTGTTTATTCTACCGCCTGAAGTGTACACGTGTGAAAAAGACGTGACAGCAATAGTATTAAATCAGTTTTTATCCGTTTAAAGCAAATTTATTAGATACTTCTTGACTGTTTTTTCTATCCCTCCTTCCCCCCCCTTTTCCGTCTTCTTTTTTTTTCTTTCTTTCACAGTAGTCCAAAAAATCTCTGCAATCTTTGCTGTTGCTACCCATGCAAGTAGCATCTGGGGTCTCGTGGAATCAAGTAACAGCAAGTTTCCTCAAAATCCTATAATTCATTTCGTTATTCTTACTTTCCATTGGTCATTTGATGTCTTCTCCGGCAATTCAAAAGAGTGTCTTTCCTTGAAAATCACATGACTACAGGTGTCCTACACTGTGTCAGCACCTGTCTCAGTAGCCTTTATCATTTGCACATAAATGTACATACTGTTGTATATTGACCTTCGACCCGGCCAAACATGCCATTACAAAGTGATGCACCGGAAGGAAGTGACACATTCTGATGGCAGTTATGAGAAGAAATCGCGTAGGCAGACTTGGCTGACAATATGGGACAAGGTAAAATCCCATGGTACAGGCAAAAACTGATGCACCGGAAGAGGGTGACCTCTGAACTGCATGGCAGTTATTTCCGCTTGATAACGATCCAAAGATTGAGTGGGCGATTGAACTATTATATAACTCGGTGAGAACAGGAAGTCAGTCAGTTGGAGATCAGATGAGTTAGAGACAAGATGTGGTAGAGAAAGCCACCACCCGGCAGAAGGGGTTCTCGGGACCCCCGATTGAGTTTGGAGACCAGTTGGTGAGAAGATGCTGGGATGAGAACATGTCACAGAGAGGCTGGGCCCCCAGGCCCCCTGTTGAGCAGTCAAGGAGGACGAGAACGACACACGGCTATGTCTGGAGGGGCTGGGGAGGTCAATATGTTGCCGTTCTGTTCGGTCTCCAACTCCTTCTCACACACAAACTTTTTAAATAAAGTGAGAAGTATATTTTTTTAAGGAAGACTTCGCTCGTCTTTATTTGTGTGTCGTTGTGATTCTGCATATATATGCATATTCATTGTGTTGTCGGTTGTTTGGCCAGAGAGAGTATACAACACATACGAGTCAGACTTGTTTCCTTTCACCACAAAAATGACAGAAAGTCTCCACAATATTCCTGCACTCTCCGCGGTATCCTGTTATATTTTCTTAATGGTCTCACCAAGAATTTATTCTTTTTTTAGAAACTAGTAAATAAGGTCACCTAATCAGGGAGCAGTGTCTCATCAAAGGAGACAGACATCAACACGCGACTACCAAAGGCATGAACAATCATCGATAGGCTATCTTTCATATGGAAGTCAGACCTGACCGATAAAATGAAACGCAGTTTTTTCCAAGCAGCGGTCGTATCGATACTACTGTAGGGATGCCCTACATTGACGTTAACTACATATGGAGAAAAAGCTTGACGGCAACTACACAAGAATGCTGCTAATAATATTGAATAAGTCTTGGAGGCAACACTCCACAAAGCAGCTGCGGTACGGCCACTATCACCCCACACATGGTGTAGCCGTTATCGCCGGAGGAAATGAACACGGCGATACGAGTTCAAATCCGGGACGATACTGATTGCATTTCACATAACACTAATACCCTTGGGAAAGGTATGAATCCAATTATTCTCCCTCCAGCTATGGGTAAATAGTAAGACAGACTAGGTTCTTCAGCCTTGGTTAGGCAACTAGTCTAGGAGAAGGAAAACTCTGAATTCAGACCTGTTAAACTCCGCTTAAAAATTGACCTTGTGTCATATCCTGTCCGAGCAGAGGGGTTGGTAAATAGTATCACCCAACACGAAAACTATACAAGTTAGAAGAACTAGAAACGCGGGATACTGCTGGAGAAGTAGGGACCAATTCATAAGTGATGTACTCCTGTAGACCCCTTCACATGGAAGGACGACTAACCTGAACTTGCATACAACAGCTCTGTGCCAATACAGGATGTAGCCTTGAAGACCTACCAGAAGCGATGGATGATAGAGAAGGGAGGCGGGAGAGGGTAGGGGAAATCCGTGCTCATGGCGTGACATGATGATGATGATGATGACTTTACCCTCTTTCTGAGGTTCTTTGGAACTTATCTATGTACTCTAATAATTATAGGAACTGACAAATTTAGATTTTCTTTATTTTTGTTTTCCGTTTTTTTTTTGTTGTTTTTTAGGCAGTTTTAGCGTTACAATTATCGTCGTATGAAATGCAATCGACGCCTGAGTTCAAATCTTGGCCGGGTTTGTTTGCGTTTCAGTTTGCGATGGTGCTTTTTGGAGAGGCTCGAATCTATGTTATTCTTACCGCTATGAATAAAATTGTAGAGCAGGGTATATTCTTTATCTTTGGTTAGACAACTAAACTAGAAGAAGGAATACTCTGAATTCAAATTATCTATACTCTGCTTAAGAATTGACCTCGTATCACATCATGCTTGCGGCGAAGTTATTAAGTAAATACCTCGAAAAGATATTGGTTGCAGAGGAAAAATGGAGACCATTCTGACTATAATACTGTTAAAACTGGCTAGAATAGTTTGACTCAGACTTCAGTGAGAATCCCTGGTTATTCGCGAGGGGTAAAATAGGATGTTATTAATAAAGTCTACAGGTATGGATATCAAAAAGTCTTTGTCGGAGAAGTTTTTAAAAATTAAAAGCACTTTTGATACACTAACGATAATATCTCAGTAATTAAAGTTGGCGACCGTTGTCGTGGACGGCCTACGGTCCCTTTTTCAATAGTCATTACACCAAAGTATTGGAGAGAGTGCTTTTCTTTTCTCTGGATTGATCCACTTTACCTTGGATCCGTACCTTATAATGTTAAGTGTTGAGCAAGGCGGAATCAATCACCATTTGTTGAGTCTTTGGTATGATTCGACAAGAGAATGAAACCCGGTCTCCCGGGCAATTAGCGAACAGTCTACCCACTCGGCCAACCTTCACTCGAAAATTGTTATAAGCATATGTAGTGGTGATTGCTACTTCTTCAGAGAAGAGAGCCATTTCTTCAATGTTCGCTTGTGAGCACGAAAAGTGCCTCAGAAGTCCAGCTTTGCTTTTTCACGTCCTGTTGCACAAAAGACAGGTGAGATCCCCGTCCACACATATGTTTTTCACGTTGTTGTCAGTTATTCTGAGACTGTATATGACTCAAGAGACCAGCCCGTGACTGGCAAGCACTATCACACATACTACATATATGGTCAGGCCAGAATGTAAGAAATGTATCCAAGATGTCCGACCTCTGCCACTTCCGTAGAACCCGCTCGAGTCGCATTGCTTCAAACCTGATTAGGTCATCGGCGACTAAACCTGTATCTCACAAAGTTTATTTGGCTAGGGTGGCAAGATACCCAGTAGGAAGAATAAGTATATATATATATATATATAGAAAGAGAGAGAGAGAGAGAGAGAGAGAAATAGTTAGATATATTGATATATCTTGTGATTTTTGTTTCCTCGTCATAATTAACGTTATGATTTCTTAAAAACAATGAAATAGTTAGTGGGTTAATTACACGCTAACAATTTCGTCGGTACACAATTTTCTTTATTCTTCCCCATCCATTACACCTCTTTCTTGTTTTTGTTTTTTATACTCGCGATAAGATTTGGCTGACAGAAACAAATGGCTGGATAACCAAAAAAGCCGTAGCCTACGTTAATGAAGTTTTACACTCACATAAAGCAAAAATGCCAACGAAAAAACAAAAACAAACCAAAAACCAAAACAAAACAAAACAAAAAACAAAAAATTTTTTTTTGAAACGGCAGTTAGACATAAAGAACCAATAAACAAAATGGCGAGTCCCTTTCCAAAGAAAATAACTTATCGTCTGCTATTGCCGTTATTTGCGAATGCTTTCGCAATTTAAATTCCTCAGGAAAAAAACACAGCACAATCGGCCCTTGATTACGTTCCAAATAATTGTTCAGCATACACACGTATATATATATATATATATTGTTTTGCTTTAACTGCAAGCTGTTGTTGGTCGGGGGGAGTGAGAGTGTATTTCTCTATTATTTGAGTAACACCTGTAGGTGTGAAGAAAGAGCTCGGATTTAAACATGGCAGGAATTTTGACACTAACTTCAGATTTTCGGTCTAGCAAGACATAACACCATCTTGAGACCCGTCAATTCGCGAAGAAATAAATCCCAATATATTTAGTGCTAAAACACATTTACCAATCCGAGATGGGAACTGTAAAATCATCAGTGAATTTATCAAGGTGACCCGGCGTATTACCGGGATACCAGTAATGGAATAAAAAGGTCATAGACATCAACACAAAGTAAACTGAATGACCGAAGTTGACGAGAAAAGCTAAAAAAACAAAAAATAAATAAAAGAAAAGCAAATAAGGATTCGATATTAGAAATGAATATGATATATATATATATATATATATATATATATGATAAAAATAAATAAAAAGTAGATAAAAGAACACTATCGACGGATTCAACAATGATATTTCGTTCTTTTTCTAAAAAAAGAACTTCTTCAGAATCATGAATCCGAATTTTTTAGATGATGTTTAATGTGCAATATTTTGTGTGTTACCTTTGGGCTGTTGTCCTCATCTAACAACAACAAAGATAAGGACAATAGTCCGAAAAATAACCCAAAATATTATTCAGAATCATTATCCACTTTCCACTGATTCTTATCATCTGGTCAGAATTACCAAAATCTACCATTTCTCCATATATATATATATAGGCAGTTTGATATATTTTCATATAAAAAGTACACAATATCGATGATAGAGCATATGTAGATCCAAGTCACGATATGATGAGGGAATATATATATATATATATATATATATATATATATATATATATATATATTTGATGAACTGTAGAATCGTAGTAAGATAGTTCAAACTCCAGTCGTGCTGTTACGATCACTTTCGGACACACCCTTGGGAAAGGTATGAAACCCCTTATCCTCCAAGCTATGGGTTAAATAGTACCACAACTGTTCTTTTAAAGGGATAGCGTACACATAAAGTCAAAGTCTCTTAGTGATCGTCAGTTTCTCGGCGATGTCACCATTGGTCTGATGATCTATACAAGGACTAGACAAGAAACTGTCACCAAACACCTTTATACGCAACTATAACTTACATATATCAACATATATATATATATATATATATATGTGTGTGTGTGTGTGTGTGTGTGTGTTCATAACATTCTCTGGTGTCCAGGTAAGATTCGTTATAGCAGATGTATTTATTTGATTTCTTTTGTTACATTTCGTTCGATTTAATATAGAAATTGTAAGGCATTTTTTTCACTGAGTTCTTTCCCTTTCCATTGATTATTTTCAAAGAGAGAGAGAGTTGGGACATACTTTTCCCTTTTGAATAAATCGAAATGAGATGAATTTAATACAGAGCGTTGAGTGATTCAAAATATTTGTCGTTTTTTCGATAGCATTTTGTTTCGTAAGAGATTTTTCAGATTTGGTTTGGTTTTTTTATTTCATGTCCTATCAACTTTTGGGGGTTATTCAATGCCAAAGCCATCTTTCTAGAAAAAACAGAAAAACAAAACAAAATTAAAAAAAAAACAGTGTTACTGTCTAACCCAGAAAGGAGGGTATAATGGGATTTCAATACCTTTCCTAGGGTATTTGTACAAAATTGAACGACTGAAGTTTGAGTTTGTTTACTCCGAGATTGCTTTCCACCCATTACGCCATGGGGACTGAAGACTTATAAAAAAAATTATCGTTGCCAACTTAATCTAATTTGCGAAATAGGCGAAGACAATATTCATTAAACAGCCCTGTCTGGGTGACAAGAATTGAATCTTGTATGTTAATAACTACTTATCTGTAATTACTAAGACACGTTTGATTGAGATATTTCCTTTCGTTAAATAAGGATAGGGGTTCACAGCTGGGATACATGGACAGCTTTTTCAGAACCAATTACTTTTTTCTTCCTTTCTGCTTAATGACTTATCAACCTTCCAGGATTATTCAATGCCAAAGCCATTCTTGTTGAAGAACAGTAAGTAAAGTTAGTGACCTTAGTCGAGGGTGACCCGAAGGCTCTCTTTTCAATAACTACTACACATGTAGGAGAGGGGGCTACTCCTTCCCTACATTGCTCCACTTTACCTTTGATCCTTACCTTAAAATGCTGAGTGTTAAACAAGACCGCATCAAGTACCATTTTTTGAGTCTTTGATATGACTCTACTTGTGATTGAACCCCGGTCTCCCGGGCCATTGGCGAACACTCTAACCGCTAAGCCAAAAGAACAGTAATGGTACTATAAATCCATAGCTCGAAGGGATAAAATGGCTCATCTTTTCCCAAGAGGATCAGTCCAATAGTGAACGTAATAAAGCAACTGCAGTTCGAACTCGCTTACAGCGATGTCAAAGTTCAGCACATTAGCGTATATGTCACGAGGACTCGGCTCTTGAATCAACTTTTGCTATGGGATAATAGATCTTACGTACATACAGTGAGGTAATCCGTTTTCGTTTCCCGAGAAAAACAAATTTGAAAAAAAAAGGCGGGGTTCTTTTGTGTAATTCTTTTCTGGATTGTTCTCAAACAGTTTCGACCTTAGGTTATCGTCGGGAGAAAAATTTTCCAAGAGAAATTTTTTGTTGGAAAATTTTGAAGATGGATTTTAAGAGTTTATTTGCTATAAAAGAAGCGACGAAAAATCAACTGGTAATGTTGCATATTCATTCATGGGCGAGATATGTTTTAAATTAGCCGTGGCTACTCGGTCGGATATTATTTTTTGTTAGTGTTTATGTGTCGCCCCAAATCTGTCTATCCTATTTCCTAGGCGTGTTTTAGGTGTCAATTAACTTGATATCAAAACCGTTTGAGGTCAGTGTTTGGAGATGTTTATTTTATTTTTTCCATCATGATGACCTTGGTATCTCTGTTAAAATCGTAACTGTTTTAGTATAATTTTCTTGTTATCTAGAACTGATTCTGCGATTTTAGTCTCTCGTGAAAATGTCCATGGTGACTTCATAACGTTTTTGCCAGTGCGTATATATTGTAAAGGTTTCTCATGGTTATCACTAGCTCACTTGGAGAGATAATGTTGGAGCAAATTTTGCAGCATTCCTAAATAGAGCTCAATATCAATGATAGAGCTGTTATACACACACACACACACACACACACACACACACACACACACACACACACACACACACTCACATATATATATATATATCATCATCATGTCGCGCTGGTAGCACGGATATCCCTAAGCCTCTCTCGCCACTCCTCCCTATCGTTCATCGCCCCAGGCAGGTCTTCAGGACAACATCCCGTATCCTCACATAGCTGCTGAATGTATGTTCATGCTGGTCGTCCTGCTTTTGCACGGCCATGTGTGGGGTTCCATAAGAGTACATCTCTTATGAGTTCGTCCCTGCTTCTCCAGCAGTGTCCTGCATGTCTGGTTCGTCTAACTTGAATAGTTTTCGTGATAGGAGGCAGGTGGCCGTAAAGTTGGTGTATTGTGGGGTGTTGCCGCCAGGACTTGTTCAAGATTGCTCGCAGCATTCTTGTGCAATTGCCGTCTAGCTTCTTCTCGAGCCGTTTTGTTAGAGTCCATGTAGTGCACCCATATAGCAGTATCGATGTGACCGCTGCCTGGAAGAAACTGCGTTTCATTTTATCGGTTAGGTCTGATTTCCATATAATCGATAGCCTATTGATAGCTGTCCATGCTTTCGTTAACCTCGTGTCGATGTCCTTTTCGGTTGATGAGACGCTGCTTCCTACGTAAGTTAATTTGTCAACTAGTTTAAGAGGGGTTCCGTTATATATATATATATATATATATATATATATATATATATATATATATATATATAAATCCAATCAGCGTCCAAAGACAATGGATGAGGATTATTCGCGTATAGAATATATGAGGAATTTCATATAAATCTAAGGAGGTGCTCGATGTATGGCTATTGGTATATTTTCCCAATCCAGGTTTATATAACAAAACTCACATACAGAGCGTATATAAAGGAATTAGAAGAAAACTCAAACCTGGTTAAATTGTCATTACAGATTTATTTTGGCGAAGAATATCATTATACTCCTCGTCCCATCAGATGACTTCAAACGTTTAATATGAAGTTGAAAAACAGCAAAAATTGATTACAATCTCCATATGGGTATGAAAAAAAAAGAAGGAAGACAAACCTATATGAATTTAAGTTCTCAGGCGAAAGTAGATGGGGTTAAAACAATAAAATTAGGAAACCAGAAAAAGGGTGTTCCTATAAATTAACCTATCCTAACTGGAACATATGCTAGATTTTTCGTAGCAGGTGGAATATTATAAATAATGTAAGCTTGTAAACTAAACGATTATCTTCATCTATTTTTTGTTTACTTCTTTTACATATGTTATAATTCCTTCAGCTAATTGGGTCATAGTCTTCCTCCTAAAAAAACACCTTTCGGCAGCCACCAGGAGCCTTTAATTAACCCTAAAAATGGTCAGGGGGAATTGACTCCTCCAGAAATTAAAAAAAAAATAATAATTTTGAATTAATATCTAAAGTTCTAAAAATCTCCTCCTCTTCATAAATCTTCCCGTCATATAATACTAGTAACTACTGAAATAAATGTTATTATTTCCAATAAAAATCATACAGCATCAATATCCCTGCTATTGTCCAGAGTAGGACCCTCGGTGGCCCCCAATCAGGATAATTCAAATTTACTATTATGTCTACATTTAAATTCACGCTCGTTACATTCATTCAGCAGTCTTTAAAATTCATTATACTAATTATTTTCATCAATACCCAAGTTACATCTACCGTTGAAGCTATTCGCAGTTGAATACTGCCTGACTATTTCCCACTTTATTTGGGGGGTTAACCCTTGATCCTTTGGGTTCCAAAAATATTTAGATAGAGCGGTTTGGTTTTCAAGGCGTGGATTGGAGAAATAATGTCTGCGGTTATACAGTCCTTGTTTTCAATTCCAAGTGGAGATACCTATATAAGCCTCTACCCATCATTATAATGTTCCATGGTATACGACGTTCTTCGAGTCGCATCGTCCGTCCAAGGAGCATTCCCCTTTTCTTCTACAGTTACAGGACACCTCATCTGGTTCCCCCACTATTCCTATTTAATTCGTCCAGTAACCTCCTGTTGTGGTTATATAAGATACTATTCATATTGGTTCATAACAAATTTTTACTGTATTCCTATTGAAAAATTTTCTTAATGGATTGTCTGGATCCAGGAGGTTTAGGAAGTATTTACTTATGTTAATGTTGGTAAGTTTACAAAATGGCGGGTTAAACTAGATTACTCTTCTGTTCCTATTTTTTCCTTGTCTATTTGAGTGTTTATTATTTGTTTCACCTACCTTGACGAGTGCGTGGGTCCCACTACTATTACTTCTACCATTTGAGCCAAAGTTCACTGGGTTCACATATTCCAGTCTACCTTGGCATCCACTGTTTTTGAGGGCTTCATCATTTATCCTTTTGCTCTCCTTAAAAATTCTTTTACATGAGGATAGTCTGTTTATCCTCTGGTTTACGGCATTAGGAATCTGCTTCAATAACGATCTTGGATGATTAGAGTCAATATTTATGTAGGTAGTGGACGGCGTAATTACTCTAAAAGTTTTGAAGATGCTGTAATTTAGATTGAGTGTGACGTTAAAAAAGTCAACTAACTTAAAGTTTGAGGCTATTTCAATTCGTAGACCGAGTAATTTAAATGGCCTAATAATCTTCTGTATTTTAGAGGTCTTGGGGCAGTTACTGTCCGGGATGATAGATGATTCAGTCACCCCGGTATATATACGGAGGTGCTTGGAATGTAATGGATATCATAGCAGCTAATGGAGATAGTGATCCGAGTTCAAATCCTGTGGATGCAGGTGTCTGCACTTCACATAACGCCAAAGCCCTTTGGAAAAGATGCTTCCTCCAAATAGTAGAGCAGACCGAGCTCTTTAGCCTTAGTATAGTAACCGGTCTTGAAGAAGGAAAACTCTGAATTCAAACCTGTTTAACTATGGATAAAATATTGGTCCAGTCGGCTGGAGCTGTAGAGTACATCGACTGCATCCCTGCAGAGGGGTAAAACTCCCTCAGTGATAAATGACACTAAACAATCTTATGGTGAGCTTTCAGTAATGCAGGAGCTTTGAGGAATGCAGAATACCCTTTCATTGCCACCACTCCCAGGTCCACTCTGGACCAGAGTAGAAGCACCTGATAGGGTTCTATCTATTGGTCAAACAGAACTAAACTGTGTACTTAAGCTCATCTGAATTGTTTGAAATAGAACTGCTTTTACATTCCTCTGGGTGTAAACAAAAAACTATTTTCTAACCATTGACTAACTGTGTGTAAGCAACTGACTATACTTAATGTAAAGTGAATTGTTTGAAATTGAGTGAAACCATTTCAAAAAGAAAAAAACGAGCACCGGTTTCTTTGAAAACGTTATCTTCGAAATGAGTTAAGGAATCAGATATTTAATATGTGTGTAAAAAGGATTTGGCATTAAATGACCAACAACCAAATCAAACCAAACTAGCCTTGTCAACTATGGCTGTAAAACACATCGACTGCACCTCCACACTGAGACCACATTTGGCCGTAATGCTTGAGAACTTGATCCTGGTGGCTGAGCTGTCCTTGATTAGGAAATGGAAGCAGTCACGTAACTTGAAACCTTTCACTTTGACCCTTATTGGGCTATAAAGACGGTCGGAGAGGCCCGATCCATTCAGTCACGTGGTCATGTCAAGTCCGAGCAACTATATTATTGTTTCGACCGTATTCCTCAAATTGCTCAGGTTCAAAAAAGTACCCAACCTTTTTTTTCTTAAAAGTGGATGTGGCTCAATTGTACAGAGACAGCAATAGTTTAACGAGGAGCCCCCCACCAAATCTATAACGTTTATATATATATATATATATATATATATATATATATATATATGTATGTATGTATGTGTGTGTATGTATGTGTGTGTATGTGCGTATACTGATAAAAAAGAGCGTGCAATAATAAAACAATAATCTAAAAAAGCAAATATTTATTCAAATTTTTATTGTATAATGCTTGTTTCATTGGATAATGTTTGTTCCTGAAAATAAAGGTTCAATGTTGAATTAAGTGCATTAACCCGACAATAAGAGTATGAAATTATTGCACATATGCTTGATTATACGTCTCTCATGATGCAGTATATATATATATATATATATATATATATATATATATATATATATATATATATATATATATATATACGCAAGCAGTAATGGTTACTTTCGTAGGAAATAGATGTGATGACTCAAGTTCAGATCCTGAACGAAGTTGTTTACATTTAATGACGCATTAACAAACTTGAGAAAATTATGAATCCAACTATGCTCTCTTCTGCTATTGGTAAATAATAGGGAAGACTGGAATGCCAACTAGTCTTGGAGAAGGAAAGCCTGTTTAACTGCGCTCAAAAGATGACATTATGTAGCATCATGCACGTGCGCTGTGATTGGTTGATGGTGGTGATGTTAAAGATACACACACACACACACACACACGCATATATATATATATATATATACAAGTTGGAGAAAACAATAACACACACACACACACACACATATATATATACATGCATATATATAAACAAAACTAGGATACAACAATAAAACATATATATATATATATATATATATATATATGGTTGAACGATAAAATTGTCGCCCTTGAAAAGTCGACATGGTTCCATTTCCGTTTAATGAAAACCGGTTTTCTTTTTTTGTAGCAGACCATCTACTAGTTGGCCAGTTATGTACAAATCCCAAGAGCGATAGGAGCCTTCTATCATGTCTGAAAGTGACACAATGTTCAACGAACGAGATCGGAGATGCACCGCTGTACAACTCATGTTCTCTACCGATCCAAGTTATGACGACAGGACCATTGCCAGCACCCTCAAAATGGATTGCCACAAATAACAGGGACAGGCCCAGGGTGATGAAAACAAAGTTTCCGGCTATGGTTATGGTCTTTGGTGTGGTTTCAAGTGAGGGCCACATCATGGCACCTCACATCTTCAAAGTCGGCCCGAAAGTCAACACCAGTGTGTACCTGGATATGCTGAAGTGTGTCGTGATCCCCTGGTGCAATCAGGTGGCCAGTGGCAGACCCTGGGTGTGGCAGCAGGACTCGGCGCCAGCCCACAAGTCCAAAAAGACCCAGGCTTGGCTTCAGAAGGAGTGCTACCACTTTGCACCCTTCATTCACTGCCCCCTCCTCCCCCGACCTGAACCCACTGGACTACCTCGTTTGGTTATACGTCATTAACATCACCAACATGACCTCCCACAACACCAAAGCCAGCCTGATAGCCGCCATCCACCGAGTATTCGACGAGCTCCCGCCGGCGTGTGGGGAAAGGGCATGCTATCAGTTCCGGATCCGTATCGAGGCGGTGATTGAGGAAGAAGGCGGCTACATTGAATAGATGCAAGCTCTATTACATAATCAAGTTACCTGTATTGATTTTTTCTATAAAAGTTTTTAAAAAAAGCTGTTGTGTTGTTTTCTTTGGGACGACAATTTTCTTGTTGCACCCTATATATATATATATATGTATATATATATAATTTGATTAAAAAACAATTCGCTACTAGGATAATTTAATACAAAGACAAAACGGTACTAGGACAATTCTGTACTAGGATAATTTGATACAAAAGACTATTCGCTGCCAGGATAATTTTATACTAGGGCTATTCGGTACTAGGATAATTTGATACTGGAACAATTCGCTATTAGGATAATTCAATAAACGAGGTGCCCGTGGTGTAATGGTTATCGTCGTAGGAAATGGATACGGCGACACGAGTTCAAATCCTGGACTGATTGCATTTCACATTTCACTAATACCCTTGGGAAAGGTATGAATCCAATTATTCTCCCTCCAGCTATGGGTAAATAGTAGGGCAGACTAGGTTCTTCAGCCTTGGTGAGGCAACTAGTCTAGGAGAACGAAAAGTCTGAATTCAAACCTGTAAAACTCCGCTTAAAAAATTGATTTTTGTATTGAATTATCCTAATCATATTTACCCAACCCGCTCGAGCAGGATATGACACAAGGTCAATTTTTTAAGCGTTTGTTACTTGGATGTTACTTGGATAATTTGATACTAAGAACATTCGGTATTAGGACAATTTGATACAAAGACAATTCGGTACTAAGATAATTTAAAGCAAAGACAATTTGCTACTAGGATAATTTATTACAAGCACAATTCCCGACTTGGATAATATGATACTTGGACAATTCGGTACTAGGACAATGTTATACAAAGACAATTCAGTACTAGGACGATATGACACAAAGACATTTTGCTACTAGGATAATTTAAAGCAAAGACAATTAGCTATTGAGATAATTTATTACAAGCGCAATTCCCTACGAGGACAATTTGATACTTGGACACTTCGGTACTAGCACAATTTCATATAATGATAATTTGGTACTAGGACAATTTGGTTCACTTTTCAATGAGGCTTACCCGGCTAAACTGATCTTTTCAGTCCACAAATATAGTTTAGTAAGCATATTTACCAACACCTCCGCTCGGGCAATTTTTAAGCGGAGTTTAACAGGGTTGAATTCAGAGTTTTCCTTTTCCTAGATTAGTTGCCTCACCAAGGCTGAAGAACCTTGTCTGCCCTACTATTTACCCATAGCTGGAGGGAGAATGATTGGATTCATATCTTCCCCAAGGGTATTAGTGCTATGTGAAATGCAATCAGTCAAGTCCAGGATTTGAACTCGTGTCGCCGTGTCCATATCCTGCGACGATAACCATTACACCACGGGCACTTCCACAAATATAGTTTAGTAAGGTTATTCCACATTTTAAAGTATACAATTGTTATTCTAATCTGTAAAACCATTTCGAGATATATTAAAAGAATATTTTAATGAGCAACATTTTTCAACCCACTTCTGTTTTATCACTTATCATTATAATTTACTTCAGAAAAAAAAAAGAAAAAAATAATCTGAGTATTAGTCCACCTCTTAATTGCCCTAAAACCGAAATATCCAGTACTTAATTATCCTAGTACCGAAATATCCAAAATCTAATTGTCCAGTACCGAATTTGTTTGGTACGTGTTCATTACTTGTATGGAACTAAATTGTAATAGTACAAGACTGTCCGATGCCAAATTGTCTCGTATTTGTCTCTTAGCAAATTGTACTAGTACAAAACGGTCTGGTAGAGAATTGTCCAGTAGCGAATTGTCCTTGTGGCCAGATAAATTATTTTCTCCAGTTAATTTAAATGAACGAGTATTTTTTTTTTTTTTACCTTTTTGAAAAAATATACGTAAGTAGTAAGGCAAGCTGGGTTATTTAACTTTGGTAGGGCAACCAATTTTAGAGAAGGAAAATTCTGAATTCAAACCAATTGAAGACTTAAAGAGGCGTGAATTGTTTGTTTTTGCTTGTTTTTAATGGCATATAAACCTTCTCGGGTTATTCAACGCCAAATCTATACGTCGAGAACAACACTAGTGGTACTTTTAACCAATGGCTGGGAGAAGACGAGGGTTCATACCTTCCGAAAGTGTATTTATCCGAAAGTGAACGAAATAGTGTGACTGTAGTTCGAATTTACTAATTACACTTTAACCTTTACACTTCGAGAACACCCTCGGAGAGTTATATAATTAAGGAATGATTTTTTTTTATTTCAATCATTTTTATTCAATTATATTTTATCATTCAGTTTGGTTGGGCTTTGAACTATTCAGGTCAAGAGTTCAAGTGTGTAGTCAATTGGTGCAGTTTACGCTCGTGCACAAGGTTATTACAATCACCATCGTCATAATAAACCGCAGACAAGAAATGTGGCTGGAGTGTGGATGACGTCATGCCCAGAAAAGATGGGCTGAGAATTTGGGATATTTTGAAAAACATTCAGTTGAGGTCCGAACATGGTGTTGAGAAGTTAGGGTCCGACCATAGAGTTGAGGATTTGAGATTGGACCATGCAGCCTGACAATTGAGTTTTCTGCCATTGAATTGAGTTTTCAACCGTTGCGGCGGCGGTTAAGTTTTTTGGGGTCCCGACCAGCGAAGATGAATTGAGATCTAAAACACCACGAGATGTGCTGAACGTTGGGGGTGTTGTTAGAATATGATACGAAAGACTTTTAAGAATTGTGTCTCTCTGTCCTTGTGTTGAAGAACTGAATTTAGAAGTTAATAAATGCGTTCGTACCTGAACTACGGAGTCGCATGTGTATTTGTTTTCGTCTGTGTTTTGCATTTGTATTTGATTGTATTTGAATATGTATTTGTAGTACCGTGGTTATTGATATTATTGATGGTTATGGCTATACAATAGGAGATGGATGGGTTCCACCAGGCTATTCTTACCAAGGATACAAAGCATGAATAAGCGACATCACGACTAAACCAGGTTACAACACCAGTGAAAGAACTGAAGATATAAAATCATACAAAATAAACAATTTGTTTTAATAGAATTTACTGTAGATACTTTTTGATAGAGAAAAATACATCGAAAAAAATTTAGGTAAATATTTATTTTCATTTTTCATTGAAACTCATTAAAATTAGTACGGAAAGAGTATAAAACTAGACACGACAGAACAGGAAAGATAATCCAATGGGAATGTGCAAGAAATTTAGATTTGACCTCATGAACAAATGGTATATGCACAACCCGGAATCCGTCCGAGAGAATGAGGCACACACACTTCTCTGGGATTTTGAGATACAAACAGATTACCTAATCCTAGCCAGAACATAAGACCAAGTAATGGTTAACGAAAAAAAAAAACGAAAATAATAGACCCTGCCAAATAGTGGACGGACTTTGCCGTCTCGGTGGACCATGGAGTGAAAACCAAAGAAAATGAAGAGAGAGATATGTACTTCGATCTTGCCAAAGCTATGAAGGATGGGGACGATGATGATACCAGTAGAAATTGGTGCACTCAGAACAATTCCTTGAAGGACTGGAAGATTTAGAAATCAGCGAACGAGCAGAGACCATCTAAACTACAGCATTCTTAAGATTGACCAGAATACTAAGAAGAGTCCTGGGGACTTGAGGAGACTTGCAGTCACTTAGACTCCTGTGAAAGACCATCAGATAACGCTAGTTTGAAAACCTCGTATAATAAGGATGATCCTTTGAAAAATAAACCTGTTCTAAATAAAAATAATTTACATATAGTTAAATGGTTTGTTCAGGTTTCTTTGTTAATGGCATATCAACCTTCGTGAAGAGGGAGAACAATGGCGATATTATTCAACTCATAGCTTGGAGGATATGTAGGGGTTTCATACCTCTCCCAAGTTTATTCGTCCAAAAGTGAACTACGACGTCGCAGTCTAGCATTTTAGCCACTAATCCACACGGACTTCTACCAGTCATAGTTGACCTGGGAGTAATGACAATGAAAGATGACTCCACTCTCCCCTAATCTGCAGAACTGGAACCTAATCATCAATACAGTTTGGTGTCATACCCAGGACAGTCCTTTTTAGGAGGGGGATTACCCTTAGGGGTTACACTCAGTATATTCTAAAACTCAGCAACAGTACTCGTTCTATTTCTTTAATTCGAATATCATCAGCAGCAGCATGAATATTACTATTGTTTATTAATATCACAGTGGTTATCATCATAATCATATTTACCAACACTTCCGCTCGGGCAGGATATGACACAAGGTCAATTTTTAAGCGGAGTTTACCAGGTTTCAATTCAGAGTTTTCCTTCTCCTGGACTAGTTGCTTCACCAAGGCTGAAGAACCTAGTCTGCCCTACTATTCACCCATAGCTGGAGGGAGAATAATTGGATTCATACCTTTCCCAAGGGTATTAGTGCTATATGAAATGTAATCAGTCTCGTCCAGGATTTGAACTCGTGTCGCCATGTCCATTTCCTACGACGATAACCATTACACCACGGGCACTGGTTATCATCATAATCAACAGTAAAATGATCAGCAAAATCATCATTGTAACGTCTAATATTGTTGTTCCAAAATTTAACTTTTTTTTTTTTTTTGATAATTCGCCAGGGAAGAGGTCAAACCAATTAAATTTCTAGTTCGCCTAACTTGCCGCAAAAAATAAACGGCGCTTCGATTCAATTAGCGGCCCGCATAGCTTAAAAAAAAATCACAAGCAAACAGGGATGGGGGTGCATTTAGTTTGGAAAGAAATTGGGGGACGTGGGATGCAAGGAGAGAATGAGAAAAAAGAAGGAACGATTTGCATTCTGGGTAGGGGTTGTTCCGGGTGGTTTCTGTTTTATGGTTGGTGAAAATAAGTCTTACATCCTGGGTACAAGAATAAAGATGAATCTTATTTTTTAAATTTCTTTTTTTATTTATTTATTTTTTTTTTCGGCAGTTTAGATAAAGGAGTGGAAGTAAATAGGGGAAATGAGGATGTCAAGAGAAGAAGATTTAGAGAAGGAAAGACAAATTAAGACATTATAGCAATTTTTTAAGAAGAAGAAGAAGAAGAAGAAGAAGAAGAAGAAAATGGAGCTAAAAAAATATGAAGAAAAATCAGAATGCTAACAATCGATAACTTCGAGAGGGAAAAAAAATTGAAAATAAAACACAGAAATGTGAAAGAAAGAAAGAAAGAAGTTGACGTAGGAAACAAGAATTTATTGAAAAAAAAAAAAACAAACAAATATTAACAAATATAACTACTATTGCTAATAATAATAATAATTACAACAATAAGAAGACGTGAGGACTTGGAAAAAACTGTGCTGGTGGAGACTGTCCAAACTTCAGTATTATTGAGATCGGCCAGAATTCTGAGAAGAGTCCCGGAGACTTGTTGTCACTCAAACTCCTGTGAAAGACTATCAGCTAACGCTGGAGGTGCCCGTGGTGTAATGATTATCGTCATAGGATATGAACACGGCGATCCGAGTTCAATTCCTGGACAAGACTGATTGCATTTCACATAGCACTAATACCCTTGGGAAAGGTATGAATCCAAATATTCTCCCTCCAGCTATGGGTAAATAGTAGGACAGACTGAGTTCTTCAGCCTTGGTGAGGCAACTAGTCTAGGTGAAGGAAAACTCTGAATTCAAACCTGGTAAACTCCGTTTAAAAATTGACCTTGTGTCATATCCTGTCCGAGCGGAGGGGTTGGGTAAATAGGATCAGCTAACGCTGGCGTGAAAAACTCTCAGAAGAAGAAGAAGAAGAACTCTAAATTTAAATAAGCTTAAAAATTGACCTTGTGTCACATTGTGCAAGTCACGAAGAGGTTAAGTAAATACATACTTATCAGAAATGTAAAATTTTTACAGATCAATACACAGAAAATAATACTTAGTATAACCTATTTTTCTTTCCAAATTTTCTCTAAGTTTGCAGTCTAGGTTAAATCCTAAAAAGTAAATGTTACATGAAGATCCAATCTCGAAGAAACATTTACGTTAAATTAAATCATATGAACAGAGTTTGTTCCTGGCATGTAAACCTCATGGTGACATAACTCTAATTGGTTGTCGTAATTAGTTTATCTTTCACCATATCAAAAACTGCTGTTTCAAAGATCTATAGACCCCATGTCACGATCTGAGATTACTTATCTGATGGTAGTTGAGAAGAATTATAGTTTTCACCACACAAAGAGACAATGAAATTAGAGGAACACCTGGCTATCTTGGAGTCGCATGTATTATTATTTATTTAAATAAGAAATTGCATCATTTTTTTTTTTTTTACAAAATGGGGCCCCATGCCATACCTGGTGATCTTGGAGTCACACGTATTATCATTGATTCTAATAAGAAAAAACATCATTTTTTTACAAGATGGTGCTCCATACCATACCGGTACACATATAAAAAAATTGATTCTACATCAGAAAACTGAATTATTTGTATGGCTGCCTAATTCAGTAGACCGAGAGGAAATATTATGAAAATAAAAATTAACACCTTAGATATTCAAAAATAAGTATTAAGTCCACGCTCAAACAAAGCAAAAAGACGAAGGAACAACCTGAAACAAAGGAACAACCTGATACAAAAAACAAAGAAACAACCTGATACAAAGGAACACCCTGATACAAATATTATGAAAAGTCCACGCTCTTCACAGTCAAACAAAGCAAAAAGACGAAGGAACAACCTGATACAAAGGAACAACCTGATACAAATATGAAAATAAAAATTAACACCCTAGATCTTCTAAAATAAGTAATTAGTCCACGCTCTTCATAGTCAAATAAGCAAAAAGACGAAGGAACAACCTGAAACAAAGGAACAACCTGATACAAAAAAACAAAGAAACAACCTGATACAAAGGAACACCCTGATACAAATAGTATGAAAATAGAAATTAACACCCAAGATCTTCAAAAATAAGTAATAAGTCCACGCTCTTCATCGTCAAATATTATGAAAAGTCCACGCTATTCATAGTCAAACAAAGTAAAAAGACGAAGGAACAACCTGATACAAAGGAACAACCTGATACAAAGAAATTAAAACATTTCTGAAGCAAGAACAGAAAGAACATAATAAAAAGGCAACAAGGATAAATAACTTAAAAAAGAATCACAACGACACGAAGAAGGCCCTGAGGTGAACATTCATCTGAACTCGCAGAGAGCACATAATTGGAAAATATCAGGCTATGATGGTATATATGGGTTTTAGCGTTTAAATATTCGCAACAGATTGTCTCAGCAAGTGAATAAACGGTTAGAAGAAGAAAGAAGGACCAGGAAAACTATGCTAATCTAGAAAAACCATGAATTGGAACCATCTCTAGAAACTATAGATCAATAACATGTTTGCTCATGATGTGGGAACTCCAAGCTGCGCAGATGAAGAAATATATCACTCACTTGTAAGCTGCAGACATTTCCCGGAAGAACAGAAAGTATGCTGTCAGAATCAAGAGGTTTGGTTTGGTTTGGTTAGATGGCATATCAACAATTGTAGGTTATTTAATGCCAAATCCATTTTTATAAATATAAACAGCTCTATTTTAAACATTTCACTTTCGCATGAGTACACAGTTTAAATGTTAAAAAAATTCTATTTCAAACAATTCAGTTTGGTCAACAAAGTTAAATGGTTCCAAGTATTGCTATTGGTGTAATGGTTATCGTCATAGGAAATGGACACGGCGACACGAGTTCAGATCCTGGACGAGACTGATTTAATTTCATATCGCAATAATACCCTCTGAATTCAAACCTGTTAAACTCTGCTTAAAATTGACCTTGTGTCATATGCTGCCTGAGCGGAGGAGTTAGTAAATATGATTACAAACAATTTAATTAAACATCACTCATATATTTACACACGGTTAAATGTAAAAACAGGCCAATTTCAAACAATTCAGTTTAGCTTAAGTACACAGTTTAGTTCTAGTTGATCCATAGATAGGACCAGATAGGGTCCTACAACTCCGGGCCAGAGTGGACCTTGGAGCGATGGCCATGAAGGGGTACTCCGCATTCTCCAAAGCTCCAGCATTACTGTAGCCTCACCACCAGATTGTTTAATGTCATATACAGGACACGCGATGGAGGAGTCGTACCCTTGTGAAGAGAGGCTGTCGGTGTATTCTCCTGCCCCAATCGACTGGGCCAAGAATCAAGAGGAAAAGACGGTCTATTATATATAGACCAGCACATCCTCAAGGAGTTAAAGGCAATACAAAAAATATTGCTATATCATGGATTGACTATACAAAGGCCAATGATATGGCCCTGCAAACTTGGATGATAGAGTGGTAGCACCTGATAGGGTCCTATCTATAGGTCAAATAAAACTAAACCGTGTACTTAATTGCTTGAAATAGAACTGTTTTGATATTTAAATTACCTACTTATGCTAAACTGAATTGTTTGAAATGGAACTATTTTTATATGATAAGCTGAATTGTTTTGAATTAGAACTGTTTGACTGAACTGAATAGCTTGAAATAGAAATGTTTTTGACAATTAAACTTTGTACTTATGCTAAATCTACCGGACATTGGCCTAGGGGTTAGAGTGTTCGCCAATGGCCCGGGAGACCTGGGTTCAATCCCAGGTCGAGTCATACCAAAGACTCAAAAAATGGTACTTGATGCTTCCTTGCTTAGCACTCAGCATTATAAGGTACGAATCAAGGGTAAAGTAGAGCAATCCAGGAAAGGAGTAGCGCCCCCCCCTACACATTGGTGTAGTAGCTATCGAAAAGGGAGCCTTCGGGTTACCCTCGACTATGGTCGCCAACTTTACTTACTTATGCTAAAGTGAACTGTTTGAAATAGAACTGTTTATTTGTATAAAATGGATTTGGCATTAAATAACCTACAAAGGTTGATATGCCATAAAACACAATCAAACAAACAAGAGTTCGAAAATCTCATAAAAACTATAAGAATAAACTGCCAGGATACAGGAATGAGATTTAGGCTTGAAAAATGTGCAATGCTGAAAATGAAATAAGGTTTGGTTTAATTCGGTTTGACCTTATGGCACATTAACCATGGTTGATTATCAATACCAAATCATTTTTATACATATAAACAGTTTCATTTTAAAGAGTTCAGTATAGCATAAGTACATTTTTTTACACACAGTTAAATGTCTAAAGCAGTTCTATTTCAAACAATTCAGTTTAGCGTTAGTACATAGGTTCAGTGTCAAAAGCAGCTCTATTTCAATCATTTCATTTTAGCATAAGTACACATGTTCAATGTCAAAAACTATTCTATTTCAAATTATTCATTTGAGCATAAGCTCGCAGTTCAATTCTATTTGACCCATAGATAGGACCCTATCATGTGCTACCACTCCCAGCCTGAGTGGACCTGTATCGATTGCAATAAAGGGGTACTCCACATTCCCTAAATATCCAAAATTCCTGAAACCTCCCCATCAGAATACTTAGTGTCATATTCAGGACACTCGTTATGGGGGGGGTCTTAGCCCGTGTAGAAATGCAGTCAGTGTATTCTACAGTTGTAACATATATATATGCATGAGGAATACGAAACACTGACGACACTCCTTGTTCAGGTACGAAACGTTTATTCACTTCTTGACTTTAGCTTTTCGACACGAGGAGAGAGAGACACAATTTTTACTATGCTGACTGTTCCTAAATCGCCCACAGTCAACTCCCCGGCTAGACTGGACTGGCCTGGTCTTTTTCGAAATCCCCCAAAATCTCAGCCCCTCGCTTCCGTCATTCACACCTCAGTCCCATTTTTCTATCTGGGGTTTTTATCATGACATTTGTGATTGTCATATACTCTGCGTGCGAACGTGAACTGTACTCAATGTGTGCACCTGCACCTGCACTAAGCCGAATAGTTAAAAGCCCAACCAAACCGAATGATAAAATATAATTAACGAAAAATAATTGCTATAAAAAAATCATTCCGTTATTATATAACAGAGCCCCAGCCGTCTCCGGAGGTAAACAGTTTCGAAATCAGAATTTTCCTTCTGCTAGACCGTTGCTATACTTAGGCTATAGGGCACCGTCTAGCCATATTTACCAACCCCTCCGCTCGGGCAGGATATGACACAAGGTCAACTTTTAAGCGGAGTTTACCAGGTTTCAATTCAGAGTTTTCCTTCTCCTAGACTAGTTGCCGCACCAAGGCTGAAGAACCTAGTCTGCCCTACTATTTACCCATAGCTGGAGGGAGAATTATAGGATTCATACCTTTCCCAAGGGTATTAGTGCTATGTGAAATGCAATCAGTCTCGTCCAGGATTTGAACTCGTGTCGCCGTATCCATTTCCTACGACGCTAACCATTACACCACGGGCACCTCCAGGGTATTAACCATTACACTATTAGGACACCTCACCCAATTTTTCTAAGTTCAAAGTATCTTATCAGGAACACTGTCCAAGTGCTTATTCTTCTGATAAGGTTTCCACCGCTGAGTTTAATTTCGAGAAGTTTCTTTTTTTTTAAATCTCTGTTTTTTGTTGGTTTGGTTTGGGTTCTTTGTTTAACGGCATATCAATATTTGTAGGTTATTTAATGCCAAAGCAATTCTCTTAGAAGAACAGTAGTGGTACTATTTAACCCATAGTTGGCAGGAGAAGCTAACACTATTGGACTTCATTAGAACCTAAAAACGTAAGTTAATGTAAAATAGAATGCCTTTTGGGATGCTAAGAAGCATAAATAAGTACTTTAATGAACTTTGAAAAAATAATTATAGTGGACTTTAACTAAGTTAAAAATTAATGACAAAAGAAAAATTTTTTTCGAAAGCCATGGGAAGCAGTATGGTGGATGTAAAGGCCCAGCGGATAAACCCTCTGACGGCTCAACGCAATGCCTCACCATTTTATATACCTTAGAAGAAATATATAATTTACTGAAAGCAAAAGAGAATGAGAGGCATTATCTTATCTGGGATTTTGAGATCTCGAGTTAAATATCCAGAAAAAAAAGTAATTGCTATCTTGTAGATTTTTCTGTTTTGGGGGATCACCGAGTAAAAATGAGAGAAAGCGAAAAGATAGACAAATACTTGGACCTTGCTCGAGAACTAAAAATGCAGTGGAATACGAAGGTGACGTTGATAACAACTGTTATTGGTGCACTCGAAATAAAAGCGAAAAATCGAGACTATGCAGACCAGAGCATTGTTGAGATCTGCTAGAATACTTAGAAGGGTCCGAGAGACCCGATGAGACTTGCAGTCACACAAACTACGGTGAAAGACTACCACTTAAAACTGGTGCTAAAAACACACATATAATAATAATAGCCACACTGTTGTATAGCAGTGATACAACTATACGTATACATATATATGCGGAAACATAATCAACAATAATGACGATCGAACACAATTCTTTAGAAAAATATACCTCTCACACTTTATTCTCGAAAGGGTTGCGAAAGGGTTGCGAAAGGTTGATATTGGTCATGTGCGAAAGGTGAGTTGGAGACGGAACAGACTGCTACATACTGACCCCAAGTTCTTCTGACTATAGCAGCACTTCTTTCTCATTCTGCTGGGCTGCCCAACCGGGGGTCACAGAGGGCCGCAATCCCTCTGTCAGGAACTGGTTCTCCCAGCCTCGAACTGCAACTCGAACTCGAACTGCAACTGACTCCAACTAACTCAAGCCGTCTGTGGCACCTGGTTATATAATTTTTGAAATCCACCTGCTTTCTGTGGGCCTCGCAATTGCACCGAATTCAACCCGTCCACAGGTCAAGGTGATACCCTGATATCTTCAACCGGATGCACTTGTTTCTTGATTGACGGCTCGGTCGAGGGTCAATATGTTACAACAGCACAAAACTACGCCATAAGGACCAATTATATGAAAGCGAAAATCGATAAATCGCAACAGAATAGCAAGTGCCATTTATGCGAAGAAAGAGATGAAACGATAAATCGCATCGTAAGCGAATATTACGAACCAGCTCAGAAGTAGAACAAGACTTGGCAATCCTGTTTACGAAATTTGATCCACTAGGAACTGTGCAAAAGATTGAAATTTGACAATACAACCAAAATGATGAAAGCAGAAACCAGAATCCATCCAAAAGAATGATAAGCACAAAATTATCAGTGATTTTGAGATACAAACAGATCATCTAATCCCGGCCAGAAGACCAGACCTCGAGCTTTAAAAAAAAATTGAACTTCTCGTTCAGTGGACTTTGCCGTTTTAATGGACCATAGAGTTAAAATAAAAGAAAATGAAAAGATAGACTAATACTTGCCAGAGGGCCAAAAAAACTGACGAACATGAAGGTGACAATGATACCAGCTGTAGTGAGTGCGGTTGGAATTGTCCCCAAAAGATTGGAAAAAAGATTAGAACAGTTAAAAACCAGAGAAAGAATCGAGACCTTTCAAAGATTTAGATATTGTTGAGATCAGTGCTGAAGAATCTTCAATGAATTTACTGTGTGTACAATGTTTCAAATGGGTCTAATCTACATTTGTTATAGGTGACATCAATTAGAAATATTCAATTTGGCCATAAACTTGACATATCCCTGAAATGAAAGATTAAACTCCAGAATTTGATATTGAATACATAATTATGTTACATGCCCCTCATTG
This sequence comes from Sepioteuthis lessoniana, assembly GCA_963585895.1. Classification (NCBI taxonomy): domain Eukaryota; kingdom Metazoa; phylum Mollusca; class Cephalopoda; order Myopsida; family Loliginidae; genus Sepioteuthis; species Sepioteuthis lessoniana. The sequence continues at coordinate 56,522,346 of OY757935.1, read as the reverse complement.
GGGGAAGAGCCCAGTCGGTTGGGGCTGTAGTATACACAGATTGTATATATGCCGGGGAGTAAGAACCCTTCGCCAAGAAAAATCCTCGGAAGAGACTTGTAGACCCCAAGACTTGCAGTCTCTCAGATTCCAATGAAAGGCTACCAACTAACACAGGAATGAAAACTCGCAAGGATAAAAATAAGAAAAAGAGAGAACTTACCAAATAGGGGACTTTGCCGTCTCAGTGGATCACGGAGTGACAATCAAAGAAAGCGAAAAAAGAGACAGGCACTTGGACCTTGCCAGAGAACAAAAAAGCTTTTGAAGATGAGAGTAACGTTAATACCAATTGTAATTGGCGCACTTGGAACTGTTTGGTTGGCATCAATTTAAAAAAAATTCTTTTTTGACATTAAACTTGACATAAACCTGAAATAAAAGATTAAACTCCAGAATTTGAAATTAAATGCATAATTACGGTTATCATTGCAAAACAAGTGACATGACTTCCTTTCCAACCAAGTAAATGAAAAGACAGACCGAAATAAGAGAGCTAATAAGAGAACTAGAAGAGTTGGAAAACAGAGGATGGATCCAGTTCATTCAAATTACAGCATTGTTCAGATCGGTCAGAATACTGAGAAGAGTCCTGGAGACCTGACGAGACGTGCTGTTACTCGGATTTCAGAGAATTACCATCACATGTGAAAAAAACTCGCATTGCCATTAGTGAAGACAGCGTAGACGAATCGATACAACGACTTGAAGACTACATTGAAAAGCAAGAAGGAGGATTGATGACAGCCACCAGAAATTATATGATATATGATAACACGAAGACCAACAGAATGACAATAACTAGGAAACAAAAATGGGAAGAAAAACAACTCTATGGGCATTTTAAACGACTAATAAACAACATCTCACACCAGAAAACCTGGACGTGGCTAAGATAAGGAAACAGCAGTACAAAACAACGCCATAAGAACCAATCATATCAAAGCGAGAATAGATAAGACACAACAAAATAGCAAATGTAGGTTACGTGGTCATAGAGAGGAAACCATCACTCACATAATAAGCGAAAGCAGAAAATTAGCACCGAAGGATATAAGACTAGATACGACGGGGTCGGCAAGGTGATCCACTGAGAGATATGCAAGAAATTGAAATTTGTCCATACGAACAAATGATATATGCACAACCCAGCAACTGTTCTAGAGAATGACGCGCATAAACTCCAATAGGACTTTGTCATACAAACAGATTACCTAATCTTGCCCAGATCTTATGATAATCAACCAAAAAAAAAAAAAAAAGAGAACTTGCAAAATTGTTGACTTTGCTCTCCCAGATGACCACAGAATAAAACTGAAAGAATGGGAAAAGAAGAATAAGTAACTCGACCCTGCAAGGGAATTGAAAAAATTATAGAACATAGAGACAATTATACCAATCGTGATTGGTGATTTTGGTACAGTCACCAGAGGATTAATAAAGGGACTGAAGGACTTGGACATAGGAGGACGAGCAGAAACCATCCAAACTACATCATTGAGAACGGCCAGAATACTGAGAAGAGTCCTAGAGACTTGAGGACACTTGATGTTACTCAAACTCCTGTGAAAGACTATCAGCTAAAACAAATGTGAAAAACTTAAGGCTTAAGTAAATAATAATAATAATAATAATAATAATAGTAATAGTAATAATAATAATAATAATAATAATATGTGTAATGAATTATGTTGTTTAGCATTTTTTTTTTTAAATTTTATGATCCTCTTGTTGAAGGATCTTCTTTGAGCTGCGACAAGGTCTTCAGTTTTCGAAATTATATAATTAAATCGGACAAAGTTTTCAGTTTATATTGGCCTTCTTTTAATGGTATCCAAAGGCTTGAAATGAGCCTGAAAGAGATGGAAATCGCAGGACAAATTGGGTCCGTCCAAATTGTTCCATTGTTAAGATCGCCCAGAATTTTGACAAGAGTCCTGGAGATTTGAAGAGACTTGCTGACATTTAGACTCCTGTGAAAGATCATCACCTAAAGCTGATATGAAAATCACACGAGAAATAATAATGATTATAATAATATCCGATGCTGATACAGGTAAAATTATCAGAACAACAATTGGTGCTATGCTGAAAAGAAGGAAGATTTGAAGACAGAAAAATGAATAAGAAGAAAAAAAAAAAAAGAAAGAAAATTTGAAAAAGAAGCGGACGAATTAGGAGAAGAGAAAGACAAGGAAAAGACAAAAGGAGATTTTTTCAGCAGTTGAAAAATTGTTAAAAAAAACGTAAAAATATGAATGTGAGGAATAGAATTAAATAAAATAAAAAAGAAAAGAAAAATATAATGGTTGAATAATGTAGAGAGAGTTTAAGAGAAAAGAAAAGAATTAAAGTAGGTGGTTATAGAAGAAAAAGAAAGTAGTCGTGAAAGAAAAGAAAAGATGAAGGAAAAGAAATAAAGCAAGGCAAAAGGTGAAAGGAAAGGAGTACGAGCAAAAGGGAAAGAAAGAAAGAAAGAAAGAAAATTGTAAAGGAGGAAAATGATAGGGCGAATAAAAACGGAAGAAGAGAATTCGAAGAATAAAAAATCACAAAGAAAGAAAGAAAGAAAGAAAGAAAGAAAAGACGAAGAAATACCAAAATTAAGAAGAAGAAAAAGAAGATAGTGAATGATAAAAAGAAAGAAGAGAGAAGATAAAGAATAAATTAAAATATGTAACCGACAAAAAAAAAAGAAAGAAAGAACATAATATAATTTTCTAAACATGTATGTGGAATAAGGCTTGATGTATGGGGCACCAAGTGAGATACAAACTCACTGACAACGCTCTGTGAATGTAGCTTGCTAATTATTCCACCATCGAGAATAAATATACCAAGTAAATCCGAAAATCAAAAATAAAGAAAATAATTCTCATGTTAAAAAATGGCATCAACAACTGCCGGATTAACAACAACAACAACAACAATAATAATAATAATAATAATAATAATTATTATTATTATTATTATTATTATTATTATTATAAAGAGAATTTGCAAAACTGTCGACTTTGCTGTCCCGGCTGATCACAGAATAAGACTGAAAGAATGTGAAAAGAAGGATAAGTACCTCAACCTTGCTAGGGAATTGAAAAACCTATGGAACATGAGGGTGGCAATTATATCAATTGTAATTGGTGCTTTTGGTACAGTAACTAAAGGATTACTAAAGGGACTGGAGGACTTGGAAGTTGGCGGACGAGTGGAGACCTTCCAAACTACTGCATTATTGAGAACAGCCAGAATACTGAAAAGAGTCCTGGAGATTTGAGGAAACTTGCTGTCACTCAAACTCCAGTGAAAGACCATCAGCTAACGCTGATGTGAAAAACTATGATAATATTAATAATAATAATAATAATGAGAAGAAGAAGAAGAAGAAGAAGAAGAAGAAGAAGAAGAAGAAGAAGAAGAAGAAGAAGAAGGAACTGCAATGAATCAATAATGAAAAAAGAAAGAAGAATCTATAAATGTTTGAATAGAGGCAAGAAAGGTGAAGATTTTTAAATGAATTTCTATGCTTGATAATAATAATAATAATAATAATAATAAGAAGAAGAAGAAGAAGAAGAAGAAGAAGAAGAAGAAGAAGAAGAAGAAGAAGAAGAAGAAGAAAAAGAAGAAGAAGCTTTAACACTTAGAATGGATCAAGAAAGATGAAGATTTTAAAAAGAAAAAGAAGTTAAATAAAATAGGAAGCTAACTTATCCCTTAAAAAATGTAGCAATAAAAAAATAATATAAAACACCTCTTTATGAAATATGAAACTCTTAAACTAATTTTCGCGCCATAATTCTCCTCAAAATTCTTTATCCTTCCAACAAAGGAAGCTTTCTGCAACTATCCACCATTTAAAAAAATGTCTCTCAGCACTTTTAAAACACGGCCGTCTTCAACTCTGTCACCTTGTGCCTCTCTCTCTCTCTCTCTCTCTCTTTATCTCTCTCTCACACACACACACACACTTTCTCTCTCATATATCGCTTCTCTCTTCGTCCCTGTCGATTGATAGACAATTGAGATATTGTGGTCTTACATTCAAACTGTGATTTTTTTGTTTGTTCGATCAAATTTCTGAAAAAGCAAGACTTAAGAAGGAATTTTATTTGCTCGCCGGTACAAATTCGAAACTGTGGTTATTTTTAGATTGTTCTTTTCTTTGTTTCTTTTTCATTTTGTTTTCAATAAATTAATTTATACTCCCTTTTTGCTTGGTCAACTGCATTTAGGGCAGATTTATGAATAAAAAGCATTGTGACTAAATTTATTCCACGGGGATTATTCTGCAAATTCGTGAGAGGGTTGTAGAAAATGATTCACTCATAACATGAAGGTGGGGAAATTTGAATTTGGCTGCGAAAAAAATTCGCAATGTAAAGAAACAGAAAAAAAAGAAAAGAAATTTATTTTAAAAAATTCATGACTTAAAATTTTAAAGGACTTTTAAAAATATTTTCTAGCAGGAAATAGTGGAAATTTCAGGAATAGAAATTCGTAAGGGACCTGTGTGGATTTTTATATGATCACGAATTAAATCAAGCAAGATGAATTTTATAATTCAGGAAAGAACCGTAATCATCCGAAAACGTATTTGGACTATTGAACACATTCTTTTTGCTAAAGATAGCTTCTGGAATTTAGAGAAGTGATGTACGGTCTATTGAAATCATTCTTCTATTTAAGATACATTCTTCTATTTAAATTGATTTACTCTGATTATGACAATTACTCAGATTAAAAACCCATTCTTTCAGTTAAAGATAGCTTCTGGTACTTAGAGAAGTGTTGTACTGTCAATTGAAATTACTCTTTTTGTTTAAGATGCATTCTGTTTTTGGGCCATTCTTATGTGAGTTGTTCGGACTATTGCAATCATTCTTTTGTTTAAGATACATTCTTCTATTTAAATTGATTTACTCCGATTATGAGAATTACTCAGATTATAACTCTTTCTTTCAGTTAAAGATAGCTTCTGTTGTACTGTCATTTGAAATTATTCTTTTAGTTTTATATGCATTCTGTTTTTTAAGGAAGGGCCATTCTTGTGAGAGTTGTTCGGACTATTAAAACCATTCTTTTTTGTTTAAGTGAGACTCTTGCTTTTAAAGAGAATGATAAGAATTGTCTGGAGTATTGAAGTGAATCCTTAGGATTAAAAAAGATTCATTTAGAAAAGGTGCATTTTCACTGTGAATGGCTTGGTTTGTCGAAATCATTCTTTTTGTTTAACATTTTTCTCTACTTTTGACACAGATATCAACAATTCCTAAATAAGCTGGACTATTATAGTCATTTTTTTTCGTAGGAAAGCTTCTTTTATTCTGACAAATAAACATTTTCAACTCTCAGGCTATGGAACTTTGTGTTTACGTTCAGAAAATTTCCTGTTATTTTGTGAAGAGTCATTATCATTTCAAACGTTGCAAAGAGTTCTGATCTCATAATTTTTAAAGATGCTTACTATATTATTTATTTATGATTCCAAGAATTTTCGGGACAATTGGTCTCAGTCTTTTTTTTTTACAATAGCGCCTACAATTACGAGAGAGATGTTTGGTTGGGTGGGTGGTTGATTGGGTTTTATGGCATATCAACCTTTGTGGGTTATTTAACGCCTAATCCATTTTCATGTAAATAATCAGCTCTATTTAAAACAATTCAGTTTAGCATGAGTACACAGTTTTATTGTCAAAAACATTTCATTTCAAACTATTCAGTTTATTCAAACAGTTATATATAACAATTCAGTTTAGTGTAAGTACAGTTTCAATATCAAAAAATAGTTCAATTTCAAGCAATTCAGTTTAGCATAAGCAGTTTAAATCTAAAAAGAATTTAATTGTGAAAAACAATTCTATTTCTAGCAATTCAGTTTAGTCAAGCAGTTCTAATTCAGCTACTTCAGTTTAGTATATGTAAAGATTTTGTTTACACACACTTAAATCTCAAAACAGTTCGATTTTAAACAATTCAGTTTAGTGTAAATACAGTTTCAGTGTCAAAAGGCAGTACTATTTCAAATAATTCAGTTTAGTATAAGCACGCAGTTTAAATGTAAGCATGGTTTAATTGTCAAAAACATTTCTCTTTCAAGCTATTCAGTTTAATCAAACAATTCAGTTTAGCATAAGTATGCTGTGAGTTCTATTTAACCTATAGACAGGGCCCAATCATGTGCTACCACGCCGGGGCAGAGTGAACCTGGGATCAATGGCAATGAAGGGGTGTTCGGTATTCCCCAAAGCCCCAGCATTACTGGGGCCTCACCATCAGACTGTTTAGTGTCATATCCAGGACACTCGTTGAGGTGGGGGGCTTCCCCCTCTACGGAGGTACAATCAGTGTATTCTACAGCCCCAGCCGACTAGGCAACGAGAGAGATGTTACCATTTTTAACATTGCTTACTTTTAATTATTCTAGTATGGATTTTTCATGGTTCCAAAAGATTTTATATACAAGTGGATATAATATACATACTTCATCATCATAAAAGGAGGAAAATGTTTTTCGTAATAAATAAATGAAATTAAAATCCACACACACACACAAACCAACAATTACAAAAGGTTTAGTTTGGTTTGGTTTTATGGTATATCAACCATTGTTGGTTATTGAATGTCGAATCCATTTTTATACCTACAAACAGTTCTATTTCAAACAATTCATTTTATCATAAGTACACAATTTACTTTTATTTGACTCATAGATAGGACCCTATCAGGTGCTACCATTCCGGGCTGGAGTGGTCCGGGAAACGATGAAGGGGTATTCCTTATTCTCCGGAGCTCCTCTGTTACTGGAGCCTCACCATCAGATTGTTTAGCGTCATATTTAAGACATTCGTTGGGTAATCTTCCCCCTCTGCAGAGAAGCAGTCGCTGTATTCTATAACCCCAGTCGATTGAGCCAAACAACAACAAATGATTTAATTATCAGTCAAACTGCTATTTTCCAGTTTCCTGAAAAAATAAAAGATTACTGACAATGTTAGTAAAGAGTTAAATATATATATATATATATATATATATATATATATATATATATATATATATATATATATATATATCGTTCTCTTTTGAATTCGTTCGATGTCATCACCATCTCAGTTTAATCCAACTATACTTTTACGGAAGTTTTGTAATGTTATAAAAAATCTAAAACTTTAAAAAAATTTCTCATACAAACAACCTCTGATAATGGCCAATGAAAAGTCCGAAAGCGTTTGGGGCAATTTCGGTAAATTCATCTTGCAACTTCAATCTAAAAACAAAATACTTGTCAAGAAACTTCAAATCATCTCTATAAAATTATATAGACAAAATGAGTATTTATTATTTAATGAAACGTGCTTAAATGAAGGACTGTTGCCCGACTGCATATACAAACACACACACACACACACACACACACATATATATACATATATGTGTGTGTGTGTGTGTGTGTGTATGAGAAATACAAAGTATCAGGGGGTGTTTATATTGATAGTTAAATTATTTGCCTACGTTAAATGTTATGGTTTTTTCATAAAGCATAATCAAGGCAGTTGATATGTGATGATATATCCTCTGAATAATGCTGAATTTAAAATGAAAGGAAAGAATTAGAAAACTTTTTTTATTCTATTACTGGTTGTAGCATTTTGTTTCAAAACTACGTGACGCTACGAATAAAATAATTGGGATAAGTCAGTAGAAAAAATTAACATAATACAGATTATACATCTCATACTATATATATATATATATATATATTCAAGAAAAAATATTCATAGTATAGTAGTATTGAGGGAAAAACTTTCCTAGTTTTTGTTAAAAACATTTTTATCCTTTCTCTATTCAGATATTGTTTTCATGTAACATAATATCTGCTAATCCTACTTGGCAGACATCATGTTGCAGGAAAACAATATCAGAATAAAGAATGGATAAAAAAATTCTACTTAAACATTTTTCTAAAAACCCTTTCTGACGATGATCTAAAATTGAAAGATGTTAAAAACTATCAAAAAATTAATCTTATTAATGTCTGATAAAGTTGCTAACAGTGTGTCCTGCATTATCGTTGAAATCGAACTCTAACTCCAGTCGGGTTATTCGGTTCACTTTTGGACGAATGTCCACAGGAAAGGCATGAATTCACTTTTCCCGTCGGTCATAGATTAAATAGCACCATTATTTTTCTTCTAAGAGGATTTATTTGGAATTAAATCACCCACGAAGGTAAATAAAAAAAGAAAAAAACAAGTCAAAACTATTTGATCATCTCTCTCTCTCTCTCTCTCTCTCTCTCTCTTTCCGTATTTGTATCTCTCTCTCTCTATATATATATATATATAAGTAAATTTGTCAACTATAGTCAAGGATTACCCGAAGCCCCCTTTTTCATTAACTACAACACGGAGATGTTGGGGAGGGCGCTACTCCTTTCCCTATATCGTTCTACTTACCCTTGATCCGTACCTTACAATGCTAAGTGTTAAGCAAACAGACATCAAGTACCATTTTTGAGTTTTTGGTATGATACGACCTGGGATTGAAATTCCAGAGCCATTAGCGAACACTCTACTCACTAGACCAATTGAGCTAGTTTAAAACCTAAAATGGTAAAAGCTGTTCTTAATGCAAGTGAATAGTTTCATTCTTTAATCAAAGTTTCATGCGTTTGCCATCTTCACAGAGTGTGATGACTGATACACACACACACACACACACACACATATATATATATATATATATATATATATTGCTGATGTCCTTTATTTTAATAAAACAAATTTGTTATTTCTTCCTTTCAAGTTTGGAAATGTAAATTCTCCGCGTCTTGTCGCAACAGGATTTCCGCTTATTATTACTTATTGTTAAAGATCCCCTTCTGATGAGAACCCCGCCTTTTCCCATGAGGGAAAACAAAGAATTTACGTTAAAACTTCTTCGGGTGCCAAAAAGCATGCGTACTAAACTTCCTAGATCTACATCAAAACAGTTTGTCGTCTATAGACTTCATCATCATTTAATCGTGCTGATTGAAAGGAGTTCTCTGACTCCCCCCACTCTCTCTCTCTCTCTCTCTCTTGCCATCCATTCTTATCTTCCATCGCTCCTGGTAGGTCCTCTAGACTGCATCCAATGTCTGCAGAGAGCTGATATATATATAAATCATATATAAATCTAACACGTCCTTGAGTTGGCGTCCATAAGTGAACGTCGCTTGGGTCAGGTCAGGGGTTTTATTTTGCAACTGGTACTATGTAACCGAGTACAACCTGCCACATATCATTTATAAAAGAAAAGTAGGGCAGTGAAATCTAAAATAAATTTTGAAAAGAAATTTACCAGCAATGTCTAGCATGTTTGTTTCTCTTGCTTGGTTTGGGAGATGGGAGACAAGTGGCCATGAAACTGTTGTTTTGTCGGGGTTCTATTTACAGGATTCGTTCAAAATAGGTCGCAATGTTCTTCCGTGTTTCCCGTCTAGCTTTTTCTCCATGCGTTTCATTAGAGTCCAGGTGGTGCCTGCGCACAGTGGTACTGAGACAGTCACTGTTTAGAAGAAATCCCGTTTTATTTTTTCAGAGAGATAAGATTTCCATATAGCCAATAATCTATCGATAATACTTCATACCTTCGCCATGAGTCTGTTGAGATCGCTTTCTGTTGATGAAATATTGCTACCGAGGTATGTGAACTGGTCTAACAGATGAATTTTTCAAGATTGTTTTGCTCAGTTGGCTGGGGCTGTACAATTCACCGACTGCTGCTATGCAGAGGGGTAAAATTCCCAACAACAAGTGTCCAGGATATGACACTAAAATTCTGATGGTGAGGTTCCAGTAATGCTTAAGTTTTGGGGAATGCGGAGTACCCCTTCATTGCCATCACTCCCAGGCTCACTCTGGCTCGGAGTAGTAGCACCTGATAGGGTCATATCTATGGGTCAAAGAGAACTAAACTGCGCACTTATGATAAACCGAAATGTTTGAAATAGAAATGTTTTGTATGCTAAACTGAATTGTCTGAAATAGAACTGTTTTGTAAACAAAAATTATACTTATACTAAATTGAATTGTTTGAATTGGAACTGTTTGACTGGAGTGGATAGCTTACAATAGAAATGCTTTTGATAATTATATTGGGTACTTATGCTAAACTGAATCGTTTGAAATAGAACTGTTTATTTGTATAAAACTGGATTGGGAATTAAATAACCGACAAAGGTTGATATGCCATAAGCTCCAAACAAACAAATAAACATTTGCACCACATAGTTGACTGCTTAAAACATGGGAGGTACTTCTGCTGCAACCTATCCTTCGTAGGAGTAAAGAGAGGGTTGTCAAATAGCGGCAAAGAATTATGTTGAGGGTTTCGAATTCGAATGGTTCTCTTTCTTTGATGGCATTGTAATCTATGCATCGAATTCTACGAAGAACAACAAAAATGATCAACATTTTAGATTATGTCTAAAAAATATAGTACGTAAGTGATTTTTTTAAGCTCTAAGTATTTAGAAGACTCGTTTTCTTGTCAGGTCATCGAATTGTTCACTTTCTTTGTTAGTATTCTAATCTGCGTTTAGAATTCTACGAGGAAAGACAAAAATAATCAACATTTAAACTTTTGCCGAAAAAATAAACATTTGTAGGAGAAGGTATTTTGGTTTGGCGCGCAATTTAATTCGACGCATAATTTCACCCAATCAGGATGACCTATCCTATTCAATCTGTATCTCTTTCCCGGACAGCAGAAATTGGGTAAGCTGCCAAACACACTCTCTTTGGCTGAACAACGCTGTCCAGTGCAGACGTCCCATTGGCCGTTCTTCAATAGCAGCAGCAGCAGCATGGACACATGAGGGAACCGATCTAATTTATGGATTCCTTGCGTCTATCACTGAGACCAACGAATCCCAGTTGAATATAAATTAGATACATTCAATACGCCACCACAAGAACAACTTTATGCCACCCCCAAAATTGGCTATGTTGATGCGATGCCTTATTCCGCTCTCGGCACCTAGCTCTCATTTCACCTCTGGGCCACTTTAATGGAGACAATGCACGCATCTCCCCTAAATCCACCAGACGCACAAAACTCACGGTGACTCCAAAAGTTTACTTCCTCCAACGGCAAACAAGACTTTCGCTAAACTACGGCGATACGTGCTACCTTCTCAACTTTCTTTTCCATTTCGTCTCTTTACTCACAACATTTTCCTACGCGTCTTGCAGCACGAACGCAAACTACATTTTCCATGCTGCAAATAAAAACTATTCCTAAAAACATTTTGACATCGTACATCTTGAACCTTCTCCTTTATATAGCTAACAACAATTAGCGAGGGACTTAACAAACTTAGCGAGGAAACAACTCAACCTAAACACAAACACGTCTCTACTTCTCCTCGCCAAAAACACGTAACTAAAACCATTACTAAAACACACACGCATGTTACCATATCTTCCTCGCTAACAAAAAAGAACAATTTCACCTCTCGCTAAACAGTTATATAAAATCATTTTAAGCAATAATTCTTTGATCGTCTTGTAATCTTCGCACAGAATTCTACCGAAAAAGACAAAAATGATCACCTTATTAACTTTTGTCAAAAAATATACGATGTTTATGTAAACTTTAAGCAATTAGTCAGAGATATTTTAACGTCTCATTTCTCTGATAATTCGAATAGACCAATTTCCTTGGTACCATTGGAATCCATGCATTCTATTCTAAAAGAAACGACAATAAAATCATCCTTTTTAATTCATTCGAAGAAATGTACTCTGAATAGCAATTATATCAGCTGTTATGTCAGCAATAATGGGATATTTTTCAAGCCTCCTTTCTCAGTCAATTCTTCCAATAGTGTTGTGGGTTCCGCTATTATTACTTCTGCAACAAAAAACCTTTTATCATTACACAACCCGTTTCTATTGCAGTTGTTGTATGACTGTAATAGAATTGAATAAAGACCAATGGGACATATACGTTACAAGAAAATATCTGTTAGCATTCCAGATGTTAATTTCGGTAAATAATACCACTCGTTTGTCACAAGATAATACTACTGGGATATTTTTGTCCCACCCCTTAAAAAATAATTTGTGCCTCAAAACACTTTGGATATAAAGAGCAGTTTATATGGTAGGACTCGTGAAGTTATTATTATAAAAATACTCAAAAATTATTTATGCAAAGGGAAAATGAATGTATTCGAATAAAAAAAAGTTACGAGCATTTTAAGATGTATTTTTTGAAGTCGGGATTTTCAGCTATAAAAGATATTTTCTGTCTCATCTGTTACTAGTTTATTTCCTGCTAAATAACAAAAAAAGTCAGGTGGTTATCTTGTAAGTGTGTTAATTCGATAATTTCTGCCGGGGATTGTATATATACAATATTTCAACAAAAAATAAGGCAAAAGTGCTAGACTACGGCTTCGAAGTGGTTCGAACCCTAGACGCAATATTACAATCTCTTTTGGGACTAATACTTTTGAGACGGGATTGAACCCCTTATCCATCCAACTATGGGTTAAATTTTATCACTGCTGTTCCACAAGGATGGTATTATATAACCCACGAAGGCTGATATGCTATTAAACAGAAAATGACAAAGGAAACCATGATAAATTTACTCACGACTCTGTATTTCACGTGCCCAATTTTCAGGTTTAAGGTTTTTGATGTTCATAAATAAACTTACCTGGATATTGGGTGTATGAAATTTTAAATTTCAAATTTTTAAAATTGAAAATTTACCTTGATTTATTCTATTTTATTGTTGATATATCATGATATTGCTGGATATTCTAGTGCAGAGAACACTATTTGTCTAACAGAATTTTCAAGGTCTCACGGAAAAGAAATCAGGGAGTCAAAAGTGTCCGGAAAAATATCAACCCTTTTCAAGTTGTTTCTCGTGTCTGACTTCTAGGGACCCATCTTTCAGACAACATGCTCAACCCCAGTATTTCAGTTAAAAACGTTTACCAAAGGGTCTTCTTTCAGGATGAGCCTTATATATATATATATATATATATATATATATATATATATATATATGATTGTTCTATCCTAGATATTGAGCACTTTCCATATTATATTGCATTTGGTTCGCCACAAACCCACAAAGTGATTTAGTGACAACCAACACTTTGTTCTTTTTTACCCATTGAGACGACCCAATCAGTCGCTACCACTTCGGGTTAGAGTTGACCTGGGAGCAATGGCAATGTAGGGTATTTCACATTCCCCAAATCTCCAAGACTGGGACCTCGCCATCAGATTGTTTAATTTATCGAGGACAATAATTGGGGAAGGTCTTGCCACTCTTTAGACATGCAGCCCCTGGTGACTGGGCTGGAGGGACTTATATATATATATATATATATATATATATATAATCATGCAAACACGGGTTTCCTGAATTCTCTCTCGCCTCTATCATTAATTGTAAATGGCAGGTGTTCTATAGCTACATTCCTTGTCCGCACAGAACTTTTACACTTTATGTATACATATATATATATACCCAGACACATACACACACACACACACACACACACACACACACACACATATATATATATATATATATATATATATATATAGCAACCCCTCTGGATTAGCTGGATGAGACACTAGGTGAATTTTTAGTGGATTCTAACTGGTTTGAATTCAGATTTTTCCTTCTCTGAGGCCTGTTGAAATATCAAGAACAGTGTACCCTACTATTAAATCTAAGCAGGAGGGAGAATAGTTGGATTCATACTTTTACTAAGGGTATTAGCTCAATTGTAAATCCAAACAGCCTCTTACAGAATTTGTATTCAAGATACTGCGTTTACTTCTTGAGATAGTTACCATTACATCACAAACGTCCGCTGGTGGGCTTGGAATACGCTGACACTATCCTCTGAAGAGAGGTAAGACCCCACCCCTAAAAGTGTTGTCCTGGATATGACACTAAACAACACGTCATGTTCGACAGTTATCGCGAGTTTGGATTAGCTCTTAATTACCATTAATCCTATGCCTACTCTAAGCCAGTGGTTAGAGTGGATACAAATAATTACAAATAATTTGTGTGTTTCTGACTGATTAATACAATTTTACTTTACATATATATATATATATATAAGAGAGTTAAGACTCACCCCTGAAAGTGTTGTCCTGGATATGACACTAAACAACTCATCATGGCGAGACTTCCGTTCGACAGTTCTCGGGAGTTTGGATTAGCACTTAATTGCCATTAATCCTATGTCCACTTTAAGCCAGTGGTTAGTACCTGTTTATGTCCCATCAGAGAGTCAAACAACTCTTTAAAAATTATCCATATTTAATAGGATCGTGTATAAATAAATTGTAAGGCTCAAATTCTGGAGATCTGGCGAGCGAGGATACAAATAATTACAAATAATTTGTGTGTGTTTCTGACTGATTACATCAATTTTACTTTATATGTATATATATAGGGTTGGGTTCTCTAGCGAATGAAGTAATCATGTTGCCATTAACGTTTATTGCAAGTCGCTTCATACATGAATTGAGGTCTCGGTAGCCGTTAAACAGATGTATGTAAACAATAGTAATTGTGATTCATAACCGTTTAAAATTCACTTCGCTGCTACTGGTTCTTCGTGGCTGAGGGTTAGAGGCTTGGATTGGCGTTTGAGTCAACCGGGTTTCGATCCCAGCTACGGGAAGCTAGTATGTCTAGCCACACTGATGAGTTCTAATAGAACGAAACAGATCTGTCTGTGGATAAATATATATATATATATGTGTGTGTGTGTGTGTGTGTGTGTGTGTGTGTGTTAGAGAGTTAAGACCCCACCCCTGAAAGTGTGGTCCTGGATATGACACTAAACAACACATCAT
>OY757935.1:56449919-56502419 GCA_963585895.1 Sepioteuthis lessoniana | reverse complement strand
TTACCTTCTTCACGCCACTGGCAAGTATTATATTTTGTTAATGTTATAAAGATTTGCATTTCATTTCCAATCTCCGTTTTCGTTATTTCTCATTCAGTAACTTTTTTGTTAGTTACAACAGAGATAGAGAGTGATAGATTTAGAGAGAGGTGGATGAAGGAAAAGGAAGAAGAGAGAGATTAAGAGAGATCAAAAGAGAGAGAGAGAGAGAGAGATTGATAGATTGTGAGGGAGAGGGAGAGAGGGATAGTGAGAAAGTAATGGATTGAGGGAAAGAAAGAAGAGAAAGAATAAAAGAGATTGAGAGACAGCGAGAGACTAAAAGAAAGAAAGAAAGAAAGAGATGGATAGAGGGAAAGGAAGATGGGAGAGAATAAGATAGATATTGAGAGATAGGAATTGTTATATACTTTACCTTTCAACATTAATGGGTATGTCTCATTTCGTTGTACAATATTGTGGGTGGGTGGGGGGGTCATTGATGCTGACTAAATTATCACCACAAGCAGAGAGTGCTTTCTTCACGCTGTTGGCGAGTATTATCTTTTGTTAATGTTATTAACATTTCCATTTCCATTTCCAACCTCCGTTTTTGGTTATTTCTCATTCAGTAACCTTTCTTTTAGGTTACAACAGAGTGTGATAGAGCAAGAGAGAGAAAGAGACAGAGACAGTGAGAGAGAAAGAGAGAGAGGGGGAGGGAGGGAGGGAGAGAGAGAAAGAAATGGATAGAGGGAAAGGAAAAAGAGAAAAAATACGAGAAAGGCTGATAGATATAGAGATTTATAGATTGAGCGAATAGAGAGAGAGTGGGGGGAGAGGGAAAGAGAGAAAGAAATAGATAGAGGGAATAGAAATAGAGAAAGAATAAGAGAAAGGCTGACAGATAGATATAGATATTGATAGATTGAGCGAAGAGAGAGAGAGAGAAAGAAAGATTGAGAGAGAGAGAGAGAGAGAGAAAGATAGAAAGATTGAGAGAGAGAGAGAGAGAGAGAGAGAAAGAAATGGATGGAGGAAAAGGAAAAAGAGAAAGAATAAGAGAAAGGCTGATAGATAGTTATAGATATTGATAGATTGAGCGAAGAGAGAGAGAGAGAGAGAGAGAGAGAAAGATTGAGAGAGAGAGAGAGAGAGAGAAAGATAGAAAGATTGAGAGAGAGAGAGAGAGAGAGAGAGAGAAAGAAATGGATGGAGGAAAAGGAAAAAGAGAAAGAATAAGAGAAAGGCTGACAGATAGATATAGATATTGATAGATTGAGCGAAGAGAGAGAGAGAGAAAGAAAGATTGAGAGAGAGAGAGAGAGAGAAAGATAGAAAGATTGAGAGAGAGAGAGAGAGAGAGAGAGAAAGAAATGGATGGAGGAAAAGGAAAAAGAGAAAGAATAAGAGAAAGGCTGACAGATAGATATAGATATTGATAGATTGAGCGAAGAGAGAGAGAGAGAAAGAAAGATTGAGAGAGAGAGAGAGAGAGAGAAAGATAGAAAGATTGAGAGAGAGAGAGAGAGAGAGAGAGAGAAAGAAATGGATGGAGGAAAAGGAAAAAGAGAAAGAATAAGAGAAAGGCTGATAGATAGTTATAGATATTGATAGATTGAGCGAAGAGAGAGAGAGAGAGAGAGAGAGAAAGAAAGATTGAGAGAGAGAGAGAGAGAGAGAGAGAGAGAAAGAAATGGATGGAGGAAAAGGAAAAAGAGAAAGAATAAGAGAAAGGCTGAGAGATAGATATACAGATTGATAAATTGAGCGAAGAGAGAGAAAGAGAGAGGGAGAGAGAGAGAGAGAGATAAGGAAATGGATGGAGGGAAAGGAAAAAGAGAAAAAATAAGAGAAAGGCTGAGATAGATATAGAGATTGATAGATTGAGCGAGAGAGAGAGAGAGAGAGAGAGAGAGATGGATAGAGGGAAAGGAAGAAAGGAGAAAATAAGAGAGATTAAGAGATACCTATAAACATTAATAAGTATGTCTAATTAAGTTGGACCCTATTGTGAAGTTGGGTATTTTTACTAAATAGTAACCACAAGCAGTTACTACCTTCTTCACGCTGTTGGCGAGTATTGTATTTCATTAATGTTATAAAGATTTCCATTTTTACTTCCAATTCTCTTTTTCAGATTAATAAAAGGCATGCCATACGCATAACACAAACACAAAATAGTTGAATGGTTATAACAAAATAACATGAATTTAGAAACAGACATAGAATTTTTACAACTAGAATTCATTTAAGAGTTCAACTAACAAAAAGATTATCAACATAAATACAACACAATCACGTTCATGTTTAACTGCAAATATTGTAGCAAGGAACAAGAGAGATATACAAGTAAATGCCTATCTCTATGAAAATATATTCAAACTGCAAAAAGAAATATCATTTTTAGGCGGTATGCTTTTAATAAAGCGTAGAATGCACCGACTTCAATAAATACACCTACCTAAACCAGAGAAAAATGAAGTACATTTTTTCACATTCAAATCGATACGATCAGTGATGTCATCTTAATATCGAGAACCTTCTGTAAGAAAATGGACAAACCGGAGTTGAGAAAGAGTAAACTCCCAAGACATTAGAAACCAAAAAAGCGCTTCGAAATTATTCCTGTCGTGGTAGCATCATGCAGTGAAGATCATGGATTATTAGGAATTGATGTGTTGAAAATGGATGCCATAAAATCCATTTATTCAATAAAAGCTGAAGAAAATAACATAGAATTGTTAAGAAGTCACCGGGCGAATATCCATTTAAAGGAAAACCGCCACCCAAGCTAGATGAAATCTATAGTTACCTCTTCATATCCTACCTATAGCAATGACCAAATAAAAAATGACACTTCAAGGAATACTAGAAAAAGGTTCCCATGATGGTAGCAATTGGGTTTCACCGATTCTAGCCATAAGAAAGCCGGATGGGTATTTAAGAATATGTAGAGATTACAAGACAAGTATGAATCACCAGATACGTGGTGCCTTCAATAATTTTCCAGACATCTTTTACAGGCATTTAGAATTGTCGTAGACTCTTGAAAATTAACTATGTTATTGCTAGACATCTTATGAGATGACTGAACAATTCTTATGATTTCAGGTTCAAATGAACAACTACAGCACGAATTGGAATACACCCTACTAAAGCCTGATTGTCACAGCTGGTGAATTTCAAAAATGCAATCTGACATCTTAGAAGAACGAAATGCAATAAAATTCTGTTGTAAACTTGGAAACAATGCCACAGAAACGTATGGAATGCTTCACACTGATTTTGGAGCATCTTGCATGAATCGAGCATCAGTTTTTGAGTGGCATAAGAGATTCAAGGAAGGCAGGGAGTCTGTGAGGGATGATGAGAGGTGTGGGATGAGTTAGGAAGTCAGTACACCAGAGTTGATTGGCCAAAGGGTTGCTATACTGAGATTTTAAGGGCGTTCAGGAAGAGATTCCGTCGGAAGAGGCTAGCACTCTTCAAATCGGGTCAGTGACATTTCCACTAGGACAATGCACCAGTCTACAACCGCATCCTTGTCACAGACTATTTGACCAAGATGAGCATCAAGACAGTTCCTCAGGCTCCCTAGAGTCAAGGCCTTGCTCCCTGTGACTTTTGATTATTCCCTAGGCTCAGAGGCTGTCGTTATGAGACAATTGAGGAGATGAAAGAGGCTGTGACGAAGGTCATTGACACGCTCACACAAGAGGACGTCGATGGGGCCTTCGAGAAGTTGTTGGAACGGTACAACAAGTGCATTGCAGCCGGAGGAGATTGTTATATTTTGACCTTCGACCCAGCCCCAAAAATGCTATTCCTAGGTGATACACCGGAAGGAAGTGACACATTCCAACGGCCAGTAATCGTAAGAGATCGCGTGGGCGGGTTAAGGCTTATGATATGGGACAAGGTGAAGGTTTCATTGTGCCATTACAGTCATGCACCGGAAGAGAGTAACCTCTGAACTGCATGACAGTTATTTCCGCTTGATGACGATTAAACATTCGATTTCAAAGATCCAGTAGGCGATCGTGTGGGCTTGAGTTATTATTTAACTCAGTTGAGTTTGGGTCCCAGGGGAGTTGTCAGTAGAATTCCAGACAGTAGAGACCAGATGTGGTAAGGAAGGCCACACCCGACCGAGGGGGTTCTCGGAAACCCCCGAAGCAGTTGCCAGTATAATTCCAGACAGTAGAGACCAGATGTGGTAAGGGAAGGCCACACCTGACCGAGGGGGCCCTCGGAAAGCCCCGATTGAGTGGACCCCAACATCAGGAGAACAAGACACAACGTGACGGTCATAACAGTGGGGTCAAAATATGAAGTTTACGTTCGATCTCCAGCATCCTCTCACACGCAAACCTTACAAATAAAGTGAGAGGTGAATATTTTTCTAAAGAAGTCTTCTCGTGTCTTCCTTCCTGCATCTTAATTATTCTTGCGTCTTCCTTCTTGCGTCTTTATCGTTGTGTCGCTGTGAATTATGCTACATATATATGTGCACGTATGTAGATGTGAATCTGCATATGTGACTATATAACATAACTTTAATTTGGTGCCGTGACCAGTATATGGGACCAGAGTATGGTCCTTTTTAGGGTTTTGAAATTTCTTCAAGGAATTATGGAGGGCCCGTTTTGTGGAGAAGATAAAAATGCATCTGTATGGTACCTTGATGCACGCATGTCAAGATGGCCAACAACGCAAATATAGTAAGACAAATTTAGATTATAATTAGCCGGGCAAGTGTTACATAGAGAGAAGGTCGCCTTCTAAGTAAGATTTTGTTTGCTGTAGTTCAAGTGATTCTTTTTTTATGTTTTCAGCCATTATTGTCCTTTGTAAATTAGTCTGTAAAATATGTGTGAGGATGATGGAGACGAACGTGAAGAAAATTCCACATGTGGAATTTTGAAAAATAATTAACGGATGAATGTTATATTTTGACCTTCGACCCAGCCCCAAAAATGCTATTCCTAGGTGATACACCGGAAGGAAGTGACACATTCCAACGGCCAGTAATCGAAAGAAATCGCGTGGGCGGATTAAGGCTTATGATATGGGACAAGGTGAAGGTTTCATTGTGCCATCACAGTCATGCACCGGAAGAGAGTAACCTCTGAACTGCATGACAGTTATTTCCGCTTGATGACGATTAAACATTCGATTTCAAAGATCCAGTAGGCGATCGTGTGGGCTTGAGTTATTATTTAACTCAGTTGAGTTTGGGTCCCAGGGCAGTTGTCAGAAGAATTCCAGACAGTAGAGACCAGATGTGGTAAGGAAGGCCACACCCGACCGAGGGGGTTCTCGGAAACCCCCGAAGCAGTTGCCAGTATAATTCCAGACAGTAGAGACCAGATGTGGTAAGGGAAGGCCACACCCGACCGAGGGGGCCCTCGGAAAGCCCCGATTGAGTGGACCCCAACATCAGGAGAACAAGACACAACGTGACGGTCATAACAGTGGGGTCAAAATATGAAGTTTACGTTCGATCTCCAGCATCCTCTCACACGCAAACCTTACAAATAAAGTGAGAGGTGAATATTTTTCTAAAGAAGTCTTCTTGTGTCTTCCTTCCTGCATCTTAATTATTCATGCGTCTTCCTTCTTGCGTCTTTATCGTTGTGTCGCTGTGAATTATGCTACATATATATGTGCACGTATGTAGATGTAAATCTTCATATGTGACTATATAACAAGATTACTTCGAAGGGACTAGAGTTTCATGCGTGTACTATCAATAAAAGAGCCCATACAAAAAAAAAAAGTCTGGAAACTTATTTAATGATCCTCGTATGCTCAGGCTTGTTAAGATGACGAATATTGAAATTTAGGGCCATGAATTAACAAGAATTTTGCAAGAAATCAAGGAAACCACCTTTCTAAACACCATGAGAGGCTTACTGAGGTAGATTACTCTGCCATTTTCCATATAGGATTCGAGCCACATTTTTCAAAAAGCAAATAAAAACATTTTATCAGGAAAGATAAAAAAAAGTATCATGTCAAGGCGATATACATGTAGGAGGGTTCACAAAAGAAGAATTGAAACCAATCAGAAGAAATTTTGATCTGGGTTTTGTTAGTTGGTATATCAACCCTTGTGGGTTATTTAATGCCAAATTCATTTTATACACAAACTATGATTGGTAGTTTTTTAGTTAACATTTTTCAACGAGGCAGAGCTCATTTGTTGGCACACAGTTAAATAGTTACACGTAATTTGTATAGTTTGTTAATTGCAATAACTCTTAAATACTAATCTGTTTTCACACACATACTGCTACTTGGTTTGGTTGGTGGCACTTAAACAATTGTTGGTAATTAAACAGTTCCATTTAAAACTATTTAGTTTAGCATAAGTAGAGTTTCAATTAAAAAAAAAACAGTTCCATTTCAAACTATTTAGTTTAGCATAAGTAGAGTTTCAATTTCAAAAAGCAGTTCCATTTCAAACAATTTAGTTTAGCATAAGTAGAGTTTCAATTAAAAAAAAACAGTTCCATTTCAAATAATTCAGTTTAGTATCGGTATAGTTTTTGTTTACACAGTTTAAATGTCAAAAAACAGTCCCATTGCAAACAATTCAGTTTGAAATTTCAAAACAGTCCCATCTCTATTTGGACTGTTAATTTCTATTCAACCCATAGACAAGACCCGATCAGGTGCTACCAATCCGGGCCAGAGTTGACCTGGGAGCGATAGCAAGGAAGGAGTACTCCACATTCCCGTAAAGCTCCAACATTACTGAAGCCTCACCATCACATTGTTTAGTGTCATATGCAGGACACTCGCTGAAGGGGTCTTACCCCTCTGCAGAGATGCAGTTGGTGTATTCTAATACCCCAGCCGACTGGGCAAGCTAATGTTGTAGAAGTTAAACGAAACGCGCTTAACCATAAACAAAGACCTACGAAAACTAATATCCGATAAGGTATCATATTTAGGATATCAAATATCAAAGGATGGAATATCACTCGATGAGATACTAAAAAAGAAACAGAGTAACCAAAAAACAATTCACCAGAATTTTACGATGAGTATCTATATTCCAGCCTAAAATATTTAATTCCTCTCATACAAGTCACCACAGTATCATCAGCGAAGGAATTGCAGAAAGAATGGTACAAACCGTGAAATAGGTTTACAGATATTTTCACCATTTAATTAAAGAATAGAAACCTTCCTACTCAGGTTGTTTCAAAGTTACCGAATGATTCCTCATGCAGGAAGAAAACGAAGACCTTCTCCGTTAATAAGGAGACAAATCAGAGCCCGCATAACCCTAATTAAATAATCCAAAAGTGTTGAATTTATTATAATGAAAATTCAACGTTTCACCATCTTTAAGTCCTGATGAAGGTTTACTCAACCTGAAACGTTTAAACGTTGGTTTTCTATTATAATAAATTCATCATTTTTGGATTTCTTAGTTTTTCTATTTTCTTCACATATATATATATATATATATATATATATATATATATGAGAGAGAGAGAGAGAGAGAGAGAGAAAGAGTGAGACAAAGAGAGAGAGAGAGAGGGAGAGAGAGAGAGAGGGAGAGAGAGAGAGAGAGAGAGCACTCTGGCGTGGGAATTTATAGCTACCACTCACATTATGCAAAGCTTTTCGAATGGATTGAGCACTCTGGTATCCGGCAAAAATGTAAACAAACGAAAGCTACGACATAATGCTTTATAATTCCCGATCTGACGTGGTTTGCTTGTTGGCTGAGCGGTATGATACAAAGTCTAATGAAAATTTGGGTGGGTTTCGATCCCAGCTTCAAGCGTCCTACATGTCTAGCCACACTGAAGAGTTGTGATACAACGGTACAATCTGTCTGTGGATGGCAATATATATAAACATCTCTATTAAGGTTGTGTCGCTCGGTAAAAGACCCAGGAATGATTTATTGATAGGTTTACACTTTGATATCAATTCACTTCTTTCGTTTTGAAATTTATTTTCTATATGTTCTTGGATGGATAGTTTTTCTTCCAGACACAATCTTCAGCTATTGTCTCCTCCTTTATAAGCTTGTGCTTTTTTGCCATATCTTATTCTGTTATGGGAAATTTACCAGTTTTCTATTTTATTCGCCGTACAGGTTTTGACAGTGTTGTACTGTTAGTATATTTTCTGTTGTTAAACCAGAGTTTATAATTATAGCATCACTTTTTCTAACTTATTTCAGTAGCACCAATATATGACTTTTCGCCATTATTGTCTACGTCTCAATAATGTCGAAAAGAAATTTTTGACAAAGAGTAATGGTTATAGGCATTGGTTCCCTAAAGCTTCTAAGGGACAATCATCTGGAGGTTGCAGGTACAATCTTGACGGCTGGCGATTAACAATACTGGAATACTTAACACTTGTACCCGGTTATGGTTAACGGGATCTGAGCAAGCAATCCCTGTAGATTAAATAAAGGACGTGTTTCAAAGTTCTGTGTAGGCTCCCGAGTTCGAAAAGAAACACCTGAAGAAGGCCAGAGGATATATCGGCCGAAATGTTGTGAATATAACAATAAAGATGGAGACAATAGTCCGAAAATCCTGAATGATAAAAATCATAAGCATAGTCTCAGAAATTCAGACAACAAATACTTTTCAAAGGTATATAGTACTATTCTGACAGTTGCGTCTGTCATGTTGGTTATTATCATTTTCGCTTTTAAGTTGTTATTATGTCTGTACTATGGTGTGGCAGCACCACCTGGACTTTAACGAAGCTTTTAGAGAAAAATCTGGACGGCATATACGCAAAGATGCTCCGTGGTGTTTTGAACAAATCCTGGAAGCAGTACCCTACAAAACAAAAACTGCGGTTACTTGACTCCCAAACCATTCAAGTAAGACAAACAAGACATGCTGGGCGCAGCTAGATAAGCAGAGATAAACTCATAAGCGAAGTTCTATGTGACTCCACTCATAGAAGCTGTAGTGTTGGGCGACCTGAAAAGACTCGTCTACTATGTACGGTCGCTAGATACCATTTCGAGGAGCTTCCAAGAGTGCTAGACGATAGGGACAGATGGCGAGAGAGTTAGAGAGAGAGAGAGAGATAGACAGAGAGAGGGAGAGTGACTTATAGGAGTTCATCCATTTTATCTGCACGACTTGATGATAATAATGCATGTATTTGCCAAATCGATCTGTACGGGCAACTAGCCCAGTCGGCCAGGTCTGTAAAATACGAGGAGTCCATCGTTGTTGAGGGTTAAGACCCCTTAATGAGTCTCCTGGATATAACAGTAAACATTGTGAAGCTCTAGTAATGCTGGAGCTTTGGGGAATGCAGGGTAGTCTTTCATTGCCATCGCTCCCAAGCCCACTTTGGTCCGAGGCGGTAGCTCCTCGTTGGGTTCTATCTATGGGTCGAATAGAACTGTTAGACATTTAAACTGAGTGTAAACAAATGATTTTGCTAAATTGAATTTTCTGAAATCAAGCTTGTTGATCATTCACCTGTGTGTAAACAAATGACTGATGTTTGATTAAATTGCTTGTGATACGTAAAGATACCATTTAACTTTGTTGACTAATGCTAAATTGAATAGTTAGAAATAAAACTATTTGATCATTTAACTGTGTATCTACAAAATGTGTTCGCAAATCATGAATTTGATATATATGTAAAAACAGTATTTGGCATTAAATAACCAACAATGGTTGATATGCCATAAAACTCAAACACCCAACCAACCATACGAACAAAAGGCGACTTAAGGTTAATTTTTGAGTGAACTTTAACAAGTTTAGATTAAGAGTTCTCCTTCCCCAAGATCATTTGTCATACGAAAGGTTAAAGACTGTCCCATAATTTACATATAGCTGATGGAAGACCAGTCGAATCCTTACATTTCCTTAAAATATTTGCGCTATGGGAATTGCAAGAAGCTTTCTCTAGGATTTGAACTTGGGTCAGCGGGTCTATTCCCTCCGACTATAGCCATTACACTATGATCGGTCCCAATGCACACACACACACACACACACATATATATATATGTCAACTTTATATTATGAGACGGTGAAATCACAAACGACTCTGGGTTTAACATACCTGACTTTAGATCTAATGGATGCATCGGTAATTTATTTTTGGAAATATTGCTTCTTATTTATTTTTTCCACTTTTGCTTTGTCGAAATCAAGAGACAGTCTTCAAATGTTGAATTGAGTTGGATGTGTGTATGTGTGTGTGTGTGTATTTTCTCGTATCTGTATCTCAGTGCTTTGTCCTTACACGACGACAAGCGTTCTCCTGCCTCTATCTATAAAATCAGACACAGAATGTCTGCTGACAAACGTCAGAAGTTTCGTCTTCATTCCGATGAAGTCTTTATGTCGAAGGAAAATTCTCGTCGCTATTAACACCCGTTTCCTCCTCCCTATCTCCCTTGCGTTTGTCACATTTTCTAGATTGCTCTATCTTCATTGCACTCGAGAACCTATTTCTTCTCCCACTCAACCCACATCTCCCCTTTTCTCTCTCTCTCTCTCTTTCTCTCTCTCTCTATCTATCTTCGTTTTAGATGTTTCAGTATTTGTATCTCTTGTTACAAGATATACGATGATAATAAGCGACTGGGTTCATGAACTATTTCATTATTATTTACTCCTTTAGAGTTTTTCACATCAGTGTTAGCTGATGGTTTTTCACTGGAGTTTGAGTGACAGCAAGTCTCCTCAAGTCTCCAGGACTCGTCTCAGTATTCTGGCCGTCCTCAGCAATGCTGTCGTTTGGATAATTTCCACCCGTCCGCCAACTTCCAAGTCCACCAGGCCCTTTAATATTCCTTTAGTTACTGTGCCTAACGCACCAATCACAATTGGCACAATCGTTACTTTCATGTTCCACAGCTTTTTCAATTCTCTAGCAAGGTCGAGGTACTTATCTTTCTTTTCACTTTCCTTCAGATTTATTCTGTCGTCCGCCGGGACAGCAAAGTCGACAATTTTGCAGATTCTCTATTTTTTGTTGGTTATTATGAGGTCTGGTCTTCTGGCCGGGATTAGGTGATCCGTTTGTATATTAAAGTCCCATAGAAGTTTATGCGAGTCATTTTCTAGGACAGGTGCCGGGTTGTGCGTATACCATTTTTTTATATGGTCGAATTGAAATTTCCTGCACATTTCCCAGTGGATCACCTTGCCGACCCAGTCGTATCTCGCCTTATACTCCTTCTGGGCTAATTTGCTGCATTCGCTTATTATTATTATTATTATTATACTCCGAGCGAATTTTTCACACCAGAGTTTGCGGGTGGTTTTTGACTGGAGTCTGTATCCTTGTGTCTCCAGGACTCTTCTCAGTATTCTGACCGATCAAAATACTGCAACAGTTCGGATAGTTTCGATTCATCTTCCAATTTCCAACTCTTCCAGTCCTTTTTTTCCAGTCCTTCGGCACTGTTGATGGTCTCCGCTCATCCTCTGATTTCTAATTCTTCCAGTCCTTTTACTAAGCCTTTGGATATCGTTCCAAGCACACAAATTACAATTGGTATTACCATCACCCTCATGTTCCCTAGCTTTTTTAGTTCTCTAGTTATCTCTCTTTTCGTTTCCTGTAATTTTCTCTCTGTGGTCCGCTGGTTCGGCAAGTTCTTTTTTTTTTTTTTTTGTTAACCTTCACTGAATCTGGTCTTCTGGCCGAGATTAGGTGATATGTTTGTGTCTCAAAATCCCATAGAATTTTCTGTGTCTCCTTTAGCGTCAAATTATTACATTCGCTTGTTATGTGATTAATTGTTTCGTCTCTATCACCACATAGCCTACATTTGCTATTTCGTTGCGTCTAATCTATTTTTGCTTGAACATAGTTGGTCCTTATGGCGTTATTTTGTGCTGCTATTTGGAGAGGTTCAGTTTCTCTCTTAAGCCTTCCCTTTTTAGTCTTTACCTGGTCTTTTTCTGTGAGATTTCAACAATTTGTTGCTTAAAATATCCATGCAACTGTTTTTCTTCCATGTCCGTGTCTATTTTTTGTTGATCTGTTGATCATTATGTTGCCTGTTCTGTTTTTGGTCGCTGTTATTTGTGCTTTTTTGCAATTTCTGATATTGCCTTCAAGTCGTTGTATCGATGTATCGACGCTATCTTTAATGCTGGCGAGTCGTCTTCACCGAGTTATATAATAGTTCAACGCCCCCTTCTTGTGGGCGTCATTCATTCAACCCATCCACGGTCAAGGTTATAATTCTGATATTCCTCGACCGGATACACCTGCTATTTACATAGGTGCATTTCTTATTTTGACTGCCCGGCCGAGTCGTAAGTCAATATACAACATTGGTTTCGAGAATTTTCTCGTTCTCCTGAGATACACATTTTAAAAACTTTTTTCTTTGGGTCTACTTATTTGATGGTCTCCGCTTCCAATATTCCAAAATACTTTTAAGCTTTCTTTTTTCCGAACGTTCTGAATTTTTGTTCATTTGGCAGTTCTATTCTTCCGTTATTTCTCTTTTTCCGCTTTTCATTTTTAATATGGAACGTTTTTCTATACCAGATTCCATCGCTATATCCTGTATAATGTTTATTGTCTCAATTAGAGTCCGCAATTCTTTTCCATGTTTTGCTAACAATTTAATGTCGTCCATGTACATTACGTGTTTGATCACTTCTTCCTCTTTTGTGAGTTTGTAGCCCCGCCAGTGCATCTTCTAGGTATGCAATTGAAAGGCATCACCGTTATTACAAAGGAGGTACCCGTGGTGTAATGGTTATCGTCACAGGATATGGACACGGCGATACGAGTTCAATTCCTGGACAAGACTGATTGCATTTCCCATAGCACTAATACCCTTGGGAAAGGTAAGAATCCAATTATTCTCCCTCCAGCTATGGATAAATAGTAGGGCAGACTAGGTTCTTCAGCCTTGGTGAGGCAACTAGTCTAGGAGAAGGAAAACTCTGAATTCAAAACCTCTTAAACTCCGCTTAAAAAATTGACCTTGTGTCATATCCTGCCCGAGCGGAGGGGTTGGGTAAATAGGATCACCGTTATTACAAATAGTAATGGTGACAACGTTTCTCTCTAGAAGATACCTCTCTAGATTATTATTTTCATTGTTATCATTATTATTCCTTGCGAGTTTTTCACACCAGTTTTGACTGATATTTTTCACATAAGTCTTTGTGACAGCGAGTCTTCTCAGATTTCCATGACTTTGTAAGCATCTTGGTCGATTTTAGCCTATCGCTGTAAGCTGGATGAGTTCAATTTTCCCTCTAATATCCAGTTCCTGCAGACTCTTTGTTAGGTTCTTTTGACTTGTTTTATGGGGTCCAATTTCGATTGATATCAATCAATTTCTTTCATTTTGACACCGTTGTCTGCTGGAACGGCAAAATGCACAAAAAATAAAAAAAATCCACATTTCATAAAAATGGATTAAATAACCTACAAAGGTTAATATGCCATGAAACCCAACCAACCAACCAACCAACCAGAAATGCATTATTTCATCTTGGTTTTATATTCTATCAGTGTTAGGATTAGGCAACCGGACACTCAGTGAATAACTGATTCAGATTTTGCCAGCATAATCTACGTAATGGTTTTGATCCGTTATTAATTATTTTTGTCTGAGCTTCTTGTTGGTAGCTTCATGTCTTGTGCTGCTAGTATTAACCCCTCAATCCCCGTCTTCATTTCTGCACTTTTCAATCATCGATTCGTCTTTGCTATATCTATATCAGCATTTCAAATTCCTTCAGCGTATCGTCCACGCTAGAGTTTTTGTTCCTGGGAGTTTTTTTTTAATCAAGTGTTTTTCTTCTTACTTTATGTTTTTGTTGCCTCTGTTACTTTATTTTTTATGTCAATTTATTTTGGGGTGATGTTGTACTGATTTGTAAATTCATAAGTTTATCTACTAACTGAATGCTTTTTCCTTTGCTTCTTGCATAGCTTCCAATCTGTAGTTGGACCAAAGTATTTCTTTTATCCTATTGTGATTGTTTTGTAGATCAATTCTCGTTAGATTAAGCCTCTTCCACCATTTTCTCTTTTGACATAGAGACGTCCTTCACCAGTTTTTGTGGTATGCATTATGTGGCAGCAGGTTACTCATTTTCTAACTGTTGTATAGCCACATACAAATACAAATATAAGCGGAAACATTATCAAAGATAATGACGAACTTCAATGAACGAACGAACACATTTCTTTATAAAAATATGTATCCCTCACACTTTATTCTCGAAAGGATGGATGTTTCTGTGGTATCTGAGAGATGAGTGGAGACAGGGACAGACTGCTATATTGACCCAACTCCTCTCTTGACCATAGCAGCACTTCTTCCGCATCTTGGCGGGGATTTCTCAACCGGAGGTCGCTGAGAGCCACAGCCCTCAGTCTGCAAGTTGGTCCTCACTCTGCAAGTTGGCCCTCACTCTGGCCTTCCGTTGTCCAACTGACTCAACTGCCGCCGGCACCAGCTTATATTCTTTCATAACGTCCACTTGCTTCCGCTTCTTCTTCCGCTTATTTACACAGGTGCATCTCTTGATTGACAGCTCGGTCAAGGGTCAATATACAACATAACTTTTTTTTTTTTCATTTCAGATAACATTCAGTTTATTATTGGCCTAGTGGGTAGAGTGTTCGCCAATGCCCCGGGAGACCTAGGTTTAGTCCCTGTTCGCGTCATACCAAAGACTTTAAAAATGGTACTTGATACCTCCAGCAATATTTGGTATGTATCAAGGGTAAAGTAAAGCAATCTAGGGAAAGTAGTAACACCCTCCCCAACACCTTGGTGTAGTAGTTATCGAAAAGGGAGCCTTCGGGTCGCTCTCGACTTCAGTCACCAACTTTACTTACAATATTAAAACTAGGTCATTACTCGTGTTGCTAAGGTCTTAATTGCTTTAAATTATTTTTTTGCATTTAATTCTGTTCTTGATAAGGCTCATATTTTCTTATGGAATTATTTTGTTATTTTTTCTTTACCTATATTATGACTGATACCATTTATTTCATTAATTCCTAAATATTAATAGGCTTTATATAGTTCTAACGTTGTAATTTCCATTTTTATTCCAAGAGTCATGTTTTTTTAGACTTTATTAGCGAGCCTTTCCTCATATGGCTTTTGTACATTTATTCAGACCAAAGTGCACGTCTATATCGTCACTAAATCTTTTCACAGTGCTTAGTGTACTTAAATCTTATCATATTCTAAATATAACTTTACATCATCCTCATAGAATATGTGTTTTATTTTTATTGTAATCTTATATGTTTTTAAGCTCTATGGAAAAAAGGTTTTACAGTTATTCAAAACAGAAAGGGAGGGCCCAGTCGGCTGGGGTAAGAGAATAAACCGAATGCATCTCTACAGATAGGTATGATCTTTCCCGATGAGTATCTTGATTTGACACAATACAATATGATGGTGAGTTTCCCCAAAGCTCCAGCATAGCTGAAACCTCACCATCAGGTTGTTTAGTGTCATATCCAAGACACTCGTTGGTGGGGGTGGAGGCATAGCCATCAGCAGAAAAGCAGTCGGTGTATTCTACAGCACTAGCCGACTGGACAATAGACAGAATTAAATGTAAAAACAGTTTTATTTCAAGCAATTCAGTTTAGCAAAAGTACGCAGTTTATATGGCAAAGCAGATCTTTTTTAAACAATTCAGTTTAGCATAAATGCGCAATTTAAATGTCAAAACAGTCCCATTTCAACCAACACAGTTTAGTTCTATTTGACCCATAGATAAGACTATATGAGGTGCCACCTCTCCAAGCCAGAGTGGACCTGGGAGCGATGGCAATGAAGTTGTATTTCGCATTCCCTAAAGCTGCTGCATTACAGGAACCTCACGATCAGATTGTTTATTGTCACATCCAGGACACACTTTGGGATGTCTAACCCCTCTGCAGAAAAGCCGACTGGGCAATGATCGTTTGTTAATTGCATAAAAGTAAGCATAAAATACGAGGATCATTAAATAAGTTTCCAGACTATTTTCGTATGGGCTCTTTTATTGATAGTACACGCATGAAACTCTAGTCCCTTCGAAGTAATCTCCTCCGGCTGCAATGCACTTATTGTACCGTACCAACAACTTTTGGAAGGCCCCATGGAAGTGCTCTGGTGTGAGCGTGTCAATGACCTTCGTCACAGCCTCTTTTATCTCCTCATTTGTCTCATAACGACAGCCTGTGAGCTTAGGGAAGAACCAAAAATCACAGGGAGCAAGGTCTGGATTCTAGGGAGACTGAGGAACTGTCCTGATGCCCATCTTGGTCAAATAGTCTGTGACAACGATGGAGTTGTGGACTGGTGTATTGTCCTGGGGGAAATGCCACTGACCCGATTTGAAGAGTGCTGGCCTCTTCCGACGGAATCTCTTGCTGAACTCCCTTAAAACCTCAACATAGTAACCCTAAGCCTAACTCTGGTGTATTGACTTCCTTACTCTCCCCACACCTCTCATCATCCCTCACAGACTACCTGCTTCCCTTGAATCTCTTATGCCCCTCAAAAACTGATGTTCGATTAATGCAAGATGGTTCAAAATCAGTCTGAAGCATTCCGTACGTTTCTGTTGCATTTTTTCCAAGTTTAAAACACAATTTTTTTAAATATCGTTCTTCTAAAGTGTCAGATTGCATTTTTGAAATTCACCAGCTGTGATAATCAGGCTTTACTAGGGTATATTCCAATTGCTGCTGTAGCTGTTCATTTGAATCTGAAATCATAAAAATTGGTCAGTCATCTCATAAGATGTATAGCAATATCATATAGACTTTTCAAGAGTTTTCGACAATTTTAAATGCCAATTCGAAAAAAGTCTGGAAACTTATCGTATGCGCCTCGTATTTCTTTATTGCATTTTTATTTTTCATTAGTTGTTACGAATTTATTGATTGGTACGAATTGGAATTATCCTGGTTCTGATAACAAACGAAGTAAGTTGAAGAATCTATTCTTCTTCTTAATTTTTTTCTTTTCCAATTTGTTTCATCATTGAGACACGCGGTCTTTTTTTTTATCCGCAGGAAGACCGATGCGGATTGTGTCGTAAAGGGTGATTTTCATCAATGGTTTTGGTTCATTTTATTCTGACTACCAACAGGCGCTTTTGTTTTGCTGACGCCATCAGCAAAAAATATTCTATCATCTTGGTTGTCTCAATAAACATGAGACCCATGTCACTGCTAATAACTCTACTAATAATAGTATTGTGTTCTTTCTTGTTTCAGATTTGAAAATAATATACTTAAACAACTATTAATCCTTGATCCCAATGTCTTAGACAAGTGAGGAAAGTTTTTTGTGTCACTACTTAATTTGTGACAAAATCATGGAAAACTATCTCAATATATATGGAACCAATATGACTGTTAATAACTTTACTTATAATAATGTTGTGTTCTTTCTTGTTTACATATGAAAGTCAGACCTGACGGATAAAATGAAACGCAGTTTCTTCTAAGCAGCGATCGTGTTGAAACTGCTACATGGATGCACTTACATGGACGCTAACTAAACGAGAAAAAGCTTGACGGCAACTACACAAGAATGCTACGAGCAATATTGAAGAGATCCTGGAGGTAACATTCCATAAAGCAGCAGCTGTACAACTGTTATATAGTTATTTACACGTTCATTTAGCATCACAACGACACCATAATTAAGACGCATGAAGGAAGGAAGACGCAAGAAGAATTAAGATGCAGGAAGAAAGACACAAGGAGACTTCTTTAGAAAAATATTCACCTCTTACTTTATTGCAAGGGTTCGAAAGGTTAGCATGTGAGAGGATAGTGGAGACCGAACGTAAACTTCATATTTTGACCCCACTGTTATGACCGTCACGTTGTGTCTTTCTTGATCTCTTAATGTTGGGGTCTACTCCATCGGGGCTTTCCGAGGGCCCCCTCGATCTGGTGTGGCCTTCCCTACCACATCTGGTTTCTACTCTCTGGACGTCTGCTGGCAACTGCATCGGGGGTTTCCGAGGTCCCCCTCGGTCGGGTGTGGCCTTCCCTACCACATCTCGTCTCTAACTCTCTGGGAGTCTGCTGGCAACTGCTTGGGGGTTTTCCGAGTGCCCCCTCAGTCGGGTGTGGCCTTCCCTACCACATCTGGTCTCTACTGTCTGGAAGTCTGCTGGCGACTGCATCGGGGGTTTCCGAGGTCCCCCTCGGTCAGGTGTGGCCTTCCCTACCACATCTCGTCTCTCACTCTCTGGAAGTCTGCTGGCAACTGCTTGGGGGTTTTCCGAGTGCCACCTCGGTCGGGTGTGGCCTTCACTACCACATCTGGTCTCTACTGTCTGGAAGTCTGCTGGCAACTGCATCGGGGGTTTCCGAGGTCCCCCTCGGTCAGGTGTGGCCTTCCCTACCACATCTCGTCTCTAACTCTCTGGGAGTCTGCTGGCAACTGCTTGGAGGTTTTCCGAGTGCCCCCTCGGTCGGGTGTGGCCTTCCCTACCACATCTGGTCTCTACTGTCTGGAAGTCTGCTGGCAACTGCTTGGGACCCAAACTCAACTGAGTTAAATAATAACTCAACGCCCACACGATCGCCTACTGGATCTTTGAATCGGATGTTTAATCGTCATCAAGCGGAAATAACTGTCATGCAGTTCAGAGGTTACTCTCTTCCGGTGCATGACTGAAGTGGCACAATGAAACCTTCACCTTGTCGCATATCATAAGCCTTAATCCGCCCACGCGATCTCTTTCGATTACTGGCCGTTGGAATGTGTCACTTCCTTCCGGTGTATCACCTTGGAATAGCATTTTTAGGCCGGGGCGAGGGGTCAAAATATAACACGACCACCTACCACCTATCACGAAAACTATCCAAGTTAGACGAACAAGACATGCATGACACTGCTGGAGAAGTAGGGACGAGCTCATAAATGATGTACTCCTATGGATACCTTCACATGGCCGAGCAAAAGCAGGGCGACCAGCTCGAACCTACTTACAGCAGCTCTGTGAAGATACGGGATGTAGCCCAGAGGACCTGCCGGAAGCGATAAACGATGGGGAGAGGTGGCAAGAAAGGGTCTGGGATATCCGTGCTGATGGCACGACAAGATAACGATGATAACAACCAATAATCCTTCATCACAATGCCTTTGATAAGAGAGGAAAAATATTTTGCTTCACTACTTCTTTGGAGACAAAATCATTCAAAACTGTCTGAAAATAGATGTAAAACAACAATATGATAATGATATATTACTTAAATAAGCATAATATAAAACTTCTTTAGGAAGTGGTGTAATGGTTATCGTCGCAGGAAATGGACATGGCGACACGAGTTCAAATCCTGGACGAGACTGATTGCATTTCACATAGCACTAATACCCTTGGGAAAGGTATGAATCCAGTTATTCTCCCTCCAGCTATGGGTAAATAATAGGGCAGACTAGGTTCTTCAACCTTGGTGAGGCAACTAGTCTATGAGAAGGAAAACTCTGAATTCAAACCTGTTAAACTCCGCTTAAAAGTTGACCTTGTGTCATATCCTGCCTGAGCGGAGGGGTTGGTAAATATGATAATATCAAACCTCTTTTAAAATTGCATGTCCTGGAAGCTGATATAATAAAAATTTAAAAAAAACATTGATTTCATGTCTCTTGCTCAAATGATGCATTTTTTACCGGACGTTTTCCAAATGACCGCCATTATGCTTGTCTTAGTAATAAAACATAATACTAACGGGTTGCATCTATTTTGAGACACCATGTATTTATTAATAATCCGTAAAGAGAAAATATGTTATGTTATAAAACCATATGAATTTATGCATTTCGAATTTAAAGAAATATTCGTGCCTTCTCGAAGTACCGAAGAAAAAATTCACTTTTCTAAACAGACTTTCATAAATAATAAAATCTGAATAATATTCATTGAGTTGTTTACTTGATAATACTAACTTTTAATTAAAATCGAGATTATGAGATTATTATCTCATTTATTAAGAAGATTGGCCTTATCTACATACTAATGGCATACAATTGTATTCATATATACAACCCAAAAGCTGTTTACAGTATGAATGGGAAGGAAATTACATTAGCACATACAACTACAGATAGGCACTCATATACAAATGACTAAGACTTTAAAAGAAATTAGATTTTAAGTAATGAAAAAATGTGTCTATCATCCTACAATTGTTTTAAAATGTCAACAAAAAAATTTGTTACCTAATATTTATCTGATTAATGTATTCAATACAGTTACGAAATAATATACAAAAAATTAAGATTTTAAAATGAAGTAAATTTTAAGTAATTTAGAATAATGGATCTATCATCCTTCAATTGTTTTAAAATATTAGCAAAAAATTAGTTACTTAATATTTATCTGATTAATGTATTCAATCATTCATTTAAATTTATCAACGTAATAATTATTTCAATGTTTCAAACTGGTTATTTAAATAAGTCGTTTGTTCAGTCGTTTTTCCAGTGTTTATTTTAAAAATTACGAAGAGCAATAGCACTAAAATTTACTACAAGCTTTCTCCGTATGAATCACAACATTAGTAAATACAAATAAATGAAAAATACCAGAATTAACAAATGTATTATATTTACAATAATTAAAAAAATATCTGTTCATGAATTAGATTTGGTGATGTATAATAATTAAAAACTTAAGAATCCTTTAGATTTAAAAATTATTAAACTAAACTTTATTTTATTCATTTATTTAACCATTTATTCGATCAAGCGTTTAGATTTCTCAAAATCGATTGTTAAGATGTTTTTTTCAGTATTTTTCTTCTTCTTTTCTTCCAAATCTATGAACAGAAAAATGATTTAATTAGATCATCAACTTTCTCATACGAATAATAACAATGGTGAAAAAAACAAACAAACAACAAAACAAATGAAAAAATATATAATCAACAAACTAATAATGATAACGATTGAAATGGTTTTGCTTATTAATTAAAGTTGAATATTATAGAATAAAAAAAAAAACTATATTTAATTCATACATTATATTAAAAAAAAACTTTCCTTAAAACTTTGAATGTTATTCGATTTATATTAGATTACAACCATTTATTTGTTTGAACAGACAATTACATTTCATATTTCAAATACCCCGTAAATAATAAAATGAAAATTAAATTAGGAATAACATTAATTAAATTATTTACTGAGGACCACAATTTTTTGATAATCAGGTAACATTATTTTGATTTAAAAAGGAAGCAGATTTCTCGTAACAATTTGAATTAATAATTAAATAAGAATATTAGTTGAAACAAATGAATAGAATTATAATTTAAAAATTTATAATGCTGCTAATTATTAAAATAACTATGCCTATGAAGTAAATTTGAATATAACATTTGAATGAAAAATTTAATTAAATTTTTACAGTTAATATAAAAAAATATACAATAAAATTGCACATTGTGAATGAAAAGATATATCAAATAATAAAATCAAAATCAAAAATGGTATTTACTATGAACATTTTCATTAAAATTGAAAAATCAATTACTATGAATATTTTCGTTAAAAATCCATTTGGGTAAGAAACATTTTAATTAACTTCGAAAAACGTGTTACACCTTTTACTACTAACCTTCTTCTTCTTCTTCTTCTTCTTCTTCTTCTTCTTCTTCTTCTTCTTCTTCTTCTTATTATTATTATTATTATTATTATTATTATTATTATTATTATTATTATTATTTGCTATACCCAAGGAAATTTATCTATCTATCTATCTATCTATCTATCTATCTATCTATCACATGTTTCTATCAATCTATGCAAATTCTGGAGCGTGACATGGGCCTGTTTCCTATCTATCTATCTATCTATCTATCTATCCTTTTCCTCTGTAAATATTACCTTCCTTTCTTTTTCCCAAAATTGCAGTATCAGGTTTGTAAATATGATTTAAACTTCATTAAGATCTGAAAACGAACAGCTTACAGGAGGTCTATGGTTGGCGCCCCAGTATATGTACCTAACTTGAAGTTGCACTGTGCTAAAATAACACGAATCGACATTCAGTACCTATGAATTTGTCGGAGATACATTAGAAGGCGCGTAGATGAAAAGTACCACCCGGATTCAGGCGGAAGTCTCATGGTGGGTAGGTCTATGTCAGCTGACGGTGTCTATTTGTTAGATCAAATTATGGAAACTACTATCCCTGACAAAAATTACGGAATTAGCAGTAAATAAACTAATAGCAGATAAGATGCAAGACATCTTTCCTTAACCGCAGAACATTCTAACTTCATGAAGATTGAATTATCTAAATTAATGGTATAATTTTTTCTCCAGGCCAAGTAGGGGAAAACATTTTGGGATTACCTAACGTTGAGAGGAAGAATGGAAATTTTAAAATGAAAATCTGTCTTATGATTGGTTTATTTTGTTTTTAATGACATATCAACCTTCGGGGGATATTTAATGCTAACGCCATGTTTGTAGAAAAAGTGCAAGGATACTATTTAACCCATAGTCCGGAAAGATAAAGGGATTCACACCTCTCCCAAGGCTATTAAAACAAAAGTAAAAGTAACACCGTGACTGGAGTTCGAACATACCTTTTACAATGTAGCAGCCCAGAACATTACCAACTTTCCCATATGTCTTCCCTCCACGACAGATGAGATTTTAAGCAAAAGACTCCTATGTTTTGCTAAATATTCATAAGATATACAACATTGTTTGCAAACTAGATATTTCTAAAAAAATTTTTTAAGATTTTTATAAAAAAATAAATTTCATTCTAAACGAAATATATAGGAATTTTATTAATATTATTATTATTATTATTAGAGTTTTTCACATCAGCGTCAGCTGATGGTCTTTCACTAGAGATTGAGTGACTGCAAGTCTCCTCAAGTCTCCAGGACTTTTCTCAGTATTCTGACCGTTTTCAATAATGCTGTTGTTTGAATGGTCTCCACTCGGTCGCCAACTTCCAAGACCTCCACGCCCTTTAATAATCCTTTAGTTACCGTGCCAAAAGCACCAATTACAATTGGGATTATTGCCACCTTAATGTTCCACAGTTTTTTCAATTCTCTAGCAAGGTGAAGGTACTTATCTCTCTTTTCACATTCTTTCAGTTTTATTCTGTGGTCAGCTGGTACAGCAAAGTCGACAATTTTGCAGATTTTCTTTTTTTTTTTTTTGTTGATTATTATAAGGTTTGGTTGTCTGACCGAAATTAGGTGATCCGTTTGTATATTAAAGTCCCATAAGAGTTTGTGTGTGTCATTTTCAAGGACAGGTGTGTTGATGCATCGACACTGTAGAGTGCTCTTCCTCCTTATTTTCTTGACACCTGTAGTTTATTTACGTCATCTTTCAAATGTAAGGCCTTATGTATCGTCATTAGTTTTCTTGTCTTTTGGTCTATTTGTCTGAGTTCTTCCCTAGTCTATTTCAAGAATGGTCCCGGGTCTTTTACAAGTAGGACCCCTGGTTTTTAATGAGATTCTTGCTGCAGACATTGGTTTCGAAAAGTTT
This sequence comes from Sepioteuthis lessoniana, assembly GCA_963585895.1. Classification (NCBI taxonomy): domain Eukaryota; kingdom Metazoa; phylum Mollusca; class Cephalopoda; order Myopsida; family Loliginidae; genus Sepioteuthis; species Sepioteuthis lessoniana. Next base: position 56,478,922 of record OY757935.1, on the reverse strand, counting down.
TTCGTTCGTCTGAGATACTCTTTCATTAATTTGTCCTTTCATCTCTACTTGTTTGATAATGTTCGTTTCCTGTATTCTCAAGTACATGTAAACAAGTAAGTAAAGTTGTCTCCCTTTAGTCGAGGGCGACTAGAAGGCTCCCTTTTCAATAGCTACTACACCAAGATGTAGGGAAGGGCGTTACTTTTTTCCCTGGATTGATCCACTTTACCCTTGATACGTACCTTATAATGCTGAGTGTTAAGCAAGAAGGTATCAAGTACCATTTTTAAAGTCTTTAGTATGACGCAACCTGGAATTGAACCCAGGTCTCCCGGATCATTGACGAATACTCTACCCATTTGTAATTTTCGTTTTCTCCGAGCATTCTGATTTTTCCTGATTTGGCAGTCGTATTCCTTACGTTATTTGTCTTTTTCCCACTTTTTATTATAAGCGAGGCACATTCTTATATGCTAATTTCCATTCCTATATCCTGACTGTATATTCCTAATGTCTGTATTAAAATCTCCGATGCTTTTTTTTTTACAAAAGGTTTGAGGTCGTCCATGTACATTAAATGGTTAATCTTTTTTTGCGAATTTGCATATATATATATATATATAAACTTAACTTAAATCGCGAGTCGGAAATCTCCTACCAAAGTTTCACCTTAACGGATCATCAGGAAGTCTAAAACCGGTTTTAGACTTCCTGAATATCCGTTAAGGTGAAACTTTAGTAGGAGATTTCCGACTCGCGATTTAAGTTAAGTTTATAATTGGCTCCACTCGTGTTGAGCACTCTTGTAATTTGTAGCATTGCAGTGTTTACGGAGGATTTGGGTTTTCTTTCGAACAACTGACTGCATATCTCTTGATATTTTTCAAGTGGTGTGACGGGGTTGGCCTTTTCTTTCTTTTTGTCCTATAATATATTTTTTATTTTTTCCCCCGGGTGGTGATTCGAGATACTTTATCTCTTGCTCATGGCGGGTTTTTTCTTTTTTTCTGGTAACCGTGAATGCTGGTAGATATTAGATTAGGAAATATATATATATGTGTGTGTGTGTGTATGTGTGTGTGTTGGGTCGAGTCATAAATTATTTTCAGTTTTAGTAAAATAAGATTTATTCATGAATGATTAAACAATGAATAAAGTTCAATCAGTGGTATATTCGCCGTTATTTTGTCACACCTCTCGCTATTATTATTATTATTATTGCAAGTTTTTTTTTACACGAGTATTAACCGATGTTTTTTTTCACTGGAGATCAAGTGACAGCAAGTCTCTTGAAGCATCCAGAATTCTTCTTATTATTCTGACCTATTTTAGTTGGGATGGTTTGGCCTCGTCCTCCGATTTTCAACTCTTCCAGTCCCTTTACCAAGCCTTTGGGGACAATTCCCAGTACACCTATTACCATTGGTATCACCGTCACCTTATAAAAATCCTTCTTATTGTCATTTTCATATTAAGGATCATGTGGTAGCAAGCATGATTCTGTAATCAGGGCGTGGCGCATATTTCACCCAATGATCAAATTCATCAAGAGTTGAAATATAAAAAAAAAAAAAAAACAAGTGGAGAAAACCCAAACATACATAACCGCCCCCCCAATAAATAAATAAATAAGCATAAAAAGATAAATATCAAAACAAAACAAAACAAAGCAAAAACAGCCAGACATGACAGTAACATTAATCCAGAAATTGAATAAAGAGGTACTACAACTTCTACTAAAACAACTATATATTTTAGTAGCCTCGTTTGGCTTAGTGTTTATCATCGAAGAAAATAGAGTTGGGGACCCTACTTCAGACCCTGGAAGAGGCTGTTTTCGTTTCACTTTCTACCAAAGACTTTGGAAAAAGTTATGAATCCATCTGCTCTCTTTTGACGGTGGGTAAATACTTGAGTAGATTGGGTTCTTTAGCTTTGACTAGTCAGACCTAACCGATAAAACGAAACGCATTTTCTTCCAGGCAGCGGTCACATCAATACTGCTATATGGGTGCACTACATGGACGCTAACAAAACGGCTGGAGAAGAAGCTAGACGGCAATTACACAAGAATGCTGCGTGCAATCTTGAACAAGTCCTGGCGGCAACACCCCACAAGACACCATCTGTTCGGCCACCTGCCCCCTATCACGAAAACTATTCAAGTTAGACGAACCAGACATGCAGGACACTGCTGGAGAAGCAGGGACGAACCCATAAGAGATGTACTCTTATGGACCCCCACACATGGCCGTGCAAAAGCAGGACGACCAGCACGAACATACATTCAGCAGCTATGTGAGGATACGAGATGTTGTCCTGAAGACCTGTCTAGGGCGATGAATGATAGGGATGAGTGGCGAGAGAGGGTCAGGGATATCCGTGCTACCAGCGTGACATGATGATGATGATGAGTCAACCAGCATAGGAGAAGGAAAGCTCTGAATTTAAATCGGCATTACTCATCATCTAGATGTAGATAGGTTTATGGATCGTCAAATTTTCAATCATAAGTCGATTGTAAATTGTAAAAATAAATTTCAATGTATCTTTCTAAGCAGTTTATATATATATATATATATATATATATATATATATATATATATATATATATAATAGACTTTAATTGAACAATCCATGCATAATGTATAATATCTATATATTCTAATAGAGTGATCAATGTAAGAACCTATTAAAAAATCACATACAGAGATTATTATGTTATTAATATCAAGTAAAACTTAACAGATGTAATCCATTATGAATTTATTTCAACTATCTTTCTTCAAGATTTTTTCTTCAGATGGTGAACAATTTTTAATTAAGTTTTTACCGTTAACAGTAAGGACTTCATCAAAACTTGTTCACCATTGGAAGAAACAATCTTGAAAAAAAGATTGTTGAAATAAATTTATAATGGATTAATTACATCTACTGAGTGTTACTTGATATTGTATAAATATATATATATACACACAGAGAGAGAGAGAGAGAGAGAGAGAGAGAGAGATGCTATTAGATATATACAATAATATATATGAAATATATATATAAAAACTAATATACATCTATTTATCTTTATATAATAGCTCTATCACTGATACAGAGTTATGGGTTAAATAGTACCACTACTGTTCTTCTAGGAGAATGGATTTGGCATTAAATAACCTACAAAGGTTGATATGCCATTAAACAAAGAAACCAAACCAAACCAAGATATTGAGCACTCTCTAAATTATAGGGCTTGTGGTTTGTCAAAAACCCACCAAGTGAGAAAGTGACAACCATACACTGTTCTAATTATATATATATTTCTCTTAAAAGCCAACAATCGGTCACATTAAGATGATCTAGAAAATTAGCCGGACTTCTTCAGATCAAACAAGGAAATGAATTCTGATCTGAAGAAGTCCTCTTAATCTTTTAGAGCATTGGTTTATATCAATGCTTTTTAACAGGATGGAAATATATTTATTATCTGAATGTGACCGATTATTGTTGGTTTTTTTTTGTTTGCTTGTTTGTTTGTTTGTTTTTTTTTTTTTTGTTTTTTTTTTGTTTTTTTTTTTAAGAGAAAATAATTAGCTCAATAGATTTTATTCACATTAAGCTCTTGACCGGGATTACTTTAATTTAATATTCTATTTTTGAATGTTTTATTTGTCCTGCTTAGAATTGTTCCCAACTCTGGATTTACAGGATTAAATACTGTCTTATATTTCTATCTATCAATCTGTCTATATATCTATATATATATATAATATATAATTGGGGTGCGTCGTGTAGAATTTATGTTTTAGTAAAATATGATGTATTCATGAATAATTTAACCGTGAATTAATTTCAGTCAGTAGAATATTTGCCATTATTTTGTATTAACTCTTGCTATTTGTGAGATAACTTGTTGATTCCCCTCAAGTAAAATCTACCTGGCTTCACGCGCCAGAAGATTTCCCCAAAGGTTTTCATTTGATCTTCTTGAGAAAATCTTCTGTCATTCAAAGCATTTCGTAGAGAAGAAAAAGATTAAAATCTCTTGGTGCACGGTCTGGGGGATATGGTAGAACAGACCTGTCTGAATCCAATATTTTTTCCTCTGTGATTCTTACTGAATGAGCCAAATATTCTAATTTTTTTTTTAAGCCGAGGAACCACATTATGAATTGAATTACCATGACCAGAAAATCCAGTGAATGCCTACGCACGATATATGGGAACACTGGACAGCTGTTTCAACCTTATTAGGTCTCATCAGCAGTGTATACTGTGGTCTCCATCACTGGAGATCGAACCAGCGTCAACAGGCTGAATCAGTTTCAGACTAGGTTTTAGATATTCCTAAACTCACACAAAATTTTATGCTTTGGGTGTAAGATGATAGTTTAAATTATAATGCTTATTCTTTCCCAATTGAAATAAGAATGAATAATGATTATACTGTTTAATTAGGTAAAATTCCGGTTTGTTTTGGTTTGGTTGAGTTTTAAGGCATATCAACTATTGTAGGTTAATTAATGCCAAATCCTCTTTATACATATATATTAAATATTTATGATTTGGTTTGGATGGGTTTTAAGGCATATCAACCATTGTAGGTTAATTAATGCCAAATCCTCTTTATACATATATATTAAACATTTATGATCTGGTTTGGATGGGTTTTAAGGCATATCAACTATTGTAGGTTAATAAATGCTAAATCCTCTTTATACATATATATTAAATATTTATGGTTTGGTTTGGATGGGTTTTAAGGCATATCAACTATTGTAGGTTAATTAATGCCAAATCCTCTTTATACATATATATTAAATATTTATGATTTGGTTTGGATGGGTTTTAAGGCATATCAACCATTGTAGGTTAATTAATGCCAAATCCTCTTTATACATATATATTAAACATTTATGATCTGGTTTGGATGGGTTTTAAGGCATATCAACTATTGTAGGTTAATAAATGCTAAATCCTCTTTATACATATATATTAAATATTTATGGTTTGGTTTGGATGGGTTTTAAGGCATATCAACTATTGTAGGTTAATTAATGCCAAATCCTCTTTATACATATATATTAAATATTTATGATTTGGTTTGGATGGTGTTTAAGGCATATCAACTATTGTAGGTTAAATAATGCCAAATCCTCTTTATACATATATATTAAATATATATGATTTGGTTTAGTCGGGTTTTAAGGCATATCAACCATTGTAGATTAATTAATACCAAATCCTTTTTACACATATATATATTATTTGGTTTGGTTGGTTTTTAAGGCATATCAACCATTGTTGGTTAATTAATGTTGAATCCTCTTTACACATACAGTAGCGTCCAAAACTAAGGGACAACATTTTAAAACCTAATATTTGTTAGAAATAACAACTGTGAAAAGCTGAAATTTTGACAACTGGTCGTCGTTATCATCCATAATAACATACTAAAATTTGAATCATTTGCAAAGGATAGAAAAAGAACTATAACAATTATTTATTTATTTTCAAAATAGGATCGTCCAAAAATAAGGGACAAAATTCAGAAAAACAATGTAAACAGTATGCTATATTTAAATTTTTTTAATTTCCTCTAAAGAATAATCTTACTTAGTCATTTGTAAACGCTGCATCAGCCGGCACCATGGCGGACGCCAAAAAACTTGATTACTCTGTGAGACAAGCTATCGAGAAGCTACACAAGGAAAAGCACACCATTAGAGAGATTTCAGAGAAAGTGAAACGTTCCAAGAGTGTTGTAGGCAGGGTTGTTAAATCCTACAATGATACTGGCAAAATAGATAGTGCTTTTAAAACCCGCAGACCTCGCAAAACTTCGGCAAGAGAAGATCGAATAATGCAGCGTATGTCATTAAAGGACCGTTTTAAGTCTTGCTCAGAAATTAAAAGGGTTATGAAACTCATGTGCTATTAAAACTCATGTGTTAATGTGTCAAGACAGACTGTTTCTAGACGACTGCAAGAAATTGGGCTGTTTAATCGAACCCCAAGGAAGAAAACACTTGTTAGTTCGAAGAATAAAAAGAAGAGATTAGAGTTTACAAACAGGTATGTAATTTGGACATATGAAAATTGGGCAAAAGTATTTTTCAGTGATGAAAGCAAGTTTAATTTATTTGGAAATGATGGAAAAACAAGGTAAAGAGACGTATTGGTGAAAGAATAAGTGCAAAGTGTACTAAGAAAACTGTCAAGCTTGGGGGCGGAAGCGTCATGGTATTTGGAATGTTTTCTAGCCAAGGTACAACGCCTCTTGTCCGGTTACAAACTTGTGTAAACGCGCAGATCTATAAAAACATTGTTCAAGGTCATGTTGTGCCAATCATACAGAATTCGGGTTTCGAAAGGACTACCTTTATGCAAGATAATGCCCCATGTCACAGGGCGAAGGTGGTAATGAGTTACCTTAGCGAGCAAGATTTCGAAATTGTGGATTGGCCACCGCAAAGTCCTGACTTAAATCCAATAGAAAATCTTTGGAAGACTTTAGGAGTGAAAGTTATGGAAAGAAATCCCACTAACACGGAGGATTTGTGGGTGAATCTTCAAGAAGAATGGTCTAAAATAAGTAAGGAGGATTGTCAAGAACTGATTCGTTCTTGTAGTCGAAGATGTGCAGCTGTCATTGAGAGCAAGGGCTCCTTTACTAAATATTGGTTGTACATGTATTTTTATTGTTTTTTGGCTGTTTACATTGTTTTTCTCAATTTTGTCCGTTACTTTTGGACGTTCCAAATTTGAAAATAAATAGATAATTGTTATAATTCTTTTTCTATCCTTGGCAAATGATTCAAAGTTCAGTATGTCCTTATGGATGATAACGACGACCAGTTGTCAAAATATCAGCTTTCACAGTTGTTATTTCTAACAAATATTAGGTTTTAAAATTTTGTCCCTTAGTTTTGGACGCTACTGTATATATAAGATATGTATGATTTGGTTGGATTGGGTTTTAAGGTATATCAACCAGTGTAGGTTAATTAATGCCAAATACTCTATACACATATATACTAAATATATATGCTTTGGTTTGGTTGGGTTTTAAGGCATATCAACTATAATTGGTTAATTAATGCCAAATCCTCTTTATACAAATATACTAAATATATATGATTTGGTTCAGTTGGATTTTAAGGCATGTCAGCTATTGTAGGTTAATTAATGCCAAATCCTCTTTTCACATATATATTAGATATTTATGATTTGGTTTGATTGGGTTTTAAGGTGTATCAACCATTGTAGGTTAATTAATGCCAAATCCTCTTTATACATGTATATTACATATATATGATTTGGTTTGGTTGCATTTCATTGCATATCAACCATGTAAGTTAATAAATGCCAAATCCTGCTTTCACATATATACTGAATATGATTTATAAACATGTTTTAGTGATAACATTTCCCAACCCACATGTGCTCTTATCTTGCGAACAATTAAATGGTCTCAAGTATTTTTATCAAACACATATTCTTTTATTTATTATTAATCATTTGTTTGCACTAAGTTAAATGGTAAAAAGTAAAGCTATGTAACTAACACTGTAATTGAACATCACTCATTTGTTTACACACAGAGTTAAATGATAAAACAGTTCTATTTCTAACAATTCAATTTCGCATAACTCATTTGCTTGCAGTCAATTTATATGTCAAATAGTTCTATTTGACCGATAAATGGGACCCTATGAGGTACTTCCACTCCCGGTCTGAGTGGACCTGGAAGCGATGGCAATGAAGGAGTACTCCGCATTCCACCAAGCTCCAGTATTACTGGAATCTCACAATCATATCTAGGACTCCTGATAGGAAGGGTACTAATACTTTCCTCAGCAGAGATGCAGTAGGTGTATTCTGGAGCCGCCCCCAGCCGACTAGGCCAGGTAAATTCCGATTGCATTTAAAATATTTGAAATTTGAAATGCGTACTAATAATTTGCTTTTAAAAAACAGAAATTATTAATGATTTAGCACAAAGCGTTTAAATTTCCTTGTGGTTGAGTGGTAGAATCTCGGATTGGTGTTACAGTCTACCAGGCTTCGATCCCAGCTTCAGGAATCTCGCCTGTCTAGCCACAATGATGAGTTCTGATAGAACGAAACATTCTGTCTGTGGATGACTATATATGCATGTGTGTATTTGCATGTATATATATTTGGGCAGCATTTTCTCGTTAAGACATATTTGATTAAACAATAAAAACATCTTTCGTCTACATATTCTTTTTTCGCTCCTTTCAAATTAATCAAATATGTCTTAACGAGAAAATGCTATATTTGGGCAGCATTTTCTCGTTAAGACATATTTGATTAAACAATAAAAACATCTTTCGTCTACGTATTCTTTTTTCGCTCCTTTCAAATTGCTGTGTGGAAGTTATGATATCTGGCTCATAAACCTTCCGCAATTGACTAGTTTCCAAATACTTTCGGACCCATCTTAAGCCATCATCAGGTGTGTGTATATCGCATAAGTGATACAACCATTGTAAGTACATTAAAACTTCATAAGAATTAAGCGATTATCGTTTATAAGAAAAGTATCAAAATAGCAGCTCCTCCGTCAGTCGATATCCGTGTCCGTCTCTGTCTCTCGGTCTCTCTCTCTCTCTCTCTCTCTCTCTCTCTCATGCACACACACACACAGCCAATTTCGACCCTTCGAGAAATAAAGAAGCGAGATCTGTATTTCTTTTATCAAGAAATGCGTTATGTTCATTCATACAGGTCATTCAATAAATAAGAGAAACTTTTTTGATGGTTGGTTGGTTGGGTTTTATGGCATATCAACCTTCGTAGGTCATTCACTCTCAAATTCATTTTCGTACAAATAATCAGTTCTATTTCAAACAATTCAGTTTAGCATAAGTACACAGTTTAATAGTCAAAAACATTTCTATTTAGAGCTATTCAGTTAAGTCAAACATTTGTAATTCTAACAATTCAGTTTAACCTAAGTACAGTTTCAATTTCAAAAACAGTTCTATTTCAAACATTTCAATTAAACAATTTAGTTTAGCGTAAGTACATGTCAAAATAGTTCTATTTCAAAAAATTCAATTTAGCATGAGTACAAAGTTTAAATATCGAAACAGTTCTATTTCAAGTAATTCAGTATAACATAAGTACGCAGTTTAAATGTCAAAACAGTTCTAATTTAAACAATTCGGTTTTGCATAAATACGCAGTTTAAATGCCAGAAACTCTCGAAACTATTGATTAGTTCTATTTGGCCCATCGATAGGATCCTATCAGGTGCTACCACTCTGGGCCAGAGTGGAGCTGGGAGCGTTGGTGAAGTCGGTGTATTCTACATCTTCAGCGACTGGGCAACATTCTTTTTTTTTTAAAAAAAAGTAGGTTTTTTCGACTAATATAGATTCTGTATTGTCTGAAATCGGTTTATAGAGAAAAAAAATTATTAATCTGCTAAAAGATATTTGTTTTGGGGCTATTCAAAATGGTGTCAAATCAAACGAAGAACAGCAGGATTGAACAGAGATCTGTAATCAAATTGTTGGTGGCTGAGAAAGGCAAACTTGTTTAATTTGCAGGAGAATGAGTGATATGCACGAAGAAGCGTGCATTATTAAAGAAAATCTTTAAAAACTGTTTAAATATGAGTTTGCTACATGGAACCTGAGTCAAAGAGTCCATGGAGTGGAAACACACGTGCTCTCTGGTAAAAAAAATTTCCGGGCGCAGTTGTCAGTAAAGAAGGTCATACTAACAGTCTTGTGGGACATGAAAGGACTCATTACTATTGAATTCCATAAAAAGGTGCAATTGTAAACAGTATTTCCCATTGTCAACTCAACAAGCAAAAACCATCTTATCTACTGAATGACCTTATCTCTCTCTCTCTCTCTCTCTCTCTCTCTCTCTCTCTCTCTCTCTCTCTCACTCTCAATCTGTATATATATATATATATATGGAGAAATGGTAGATTTTGATAAATGTGACAGGATGATAAAAATAAGTGGAAAAGTGGACATATCAAACATTTAAAACGGGTTTAGTAGTGATTTTTCGTTCTTTATTCAAAGAACTTCTTCAGACTAAAAGATTTGGAGTTTTCTTTTACGTGTTTGCAATTGAGGAAATAGATAAAACGAATTCCTCAAAGAATTGCTAACCTGTAGATAAACTAAAAAAAAAATTATATTCAGAAGTTAGTTGTCTAAATTTCTGAGACGAACATTGATGATTTTTATCAGCAGGACATAGCGTAACGGTTATAGGCGTTGGTTCCCTAAGCTTCTAAGAAGACAACCATCCGGAGGTTGCAGGTTCAATCCTGACTGCATGCGAGAAACAATACAGGAATACTTAACACTTGTACCCAGTTATAGCTAACGGAATCAGAACAGGCAACACCCGTGGATTAAATAAAGGACGTAGTTCTAAGTTCCGTGGAGGTTCCTGAGTTCGACAAACACCTGAAGAAGGCCGGAGGACATATCGGCCTAAATGTTATGGAAATAACAATGAAGATGAAGACAATACTCAAAAAAAAACCTCAATCATAAAAATCTGAAGAAGTCCTTCCTTGAATAAAGAACGAAATATTACTACTTAAACCGTTGTAAGTGTTTGATATATACACTTTTCCACTTATTTTGATCATAATGGTACTTGATGCTTCCTTGCTTTACACTCAGGATTATAAGGTACGGATCAAGGGTAAAATGTAGCAATCCGGGAAAAGGGGTAACACCCTCCCCTACACCTTGGTGTAGATGCTATCGAAAAGGGCACCTTCGGGTCACCCTCGACAACGGTCACCAACAACTATATATATATATATATATATGCCCGTGGTGTAATGGTTATCGTCGGAGGAAATGGACACAGTGACACGAGTTCAAATCCTGGACCAAGCTAATGGCATTTCTCATAGCACTAATACCCTTGGGGAAGGTATGAATTCAGTTATTCTCCCTCTAGCTATGGGTAAATAGTAGGACAGACTGTGTTCTTCAGCCTTGGTAAGGCAACTAGTCTAGGAGAAGGAGAACTCTGAATTGAAACCTGTTAAACTCCGCTTAAAAATTGACCTTCTGTCATTTCCTGCCCGAGCGGAGGGGTTGGTAAATATGGATATATATATATATATATATATATATATATATATATATGGTGGGGTTACAAAGGTGTTCATATATTTCGCGCCAGTTGTTGAAATTGACTGAATAATTTTAGGGAAAGATTAAATACAATTTACATGATCTCTGATGAATTCCTAATGTCTACCAGAGAAATTGTTTCTATAAGATCTGTCTAAAAATTCGTTTGTCTGAAGTTGTTTTATTCGATTAGATTCATTTTATTACTGTTAGAAAAAGAAATGGAAAAACATTGAAAAAAAAGTTTTAGTTTTATTCAATAAATATAAAGGGATGATTGGTTTATTTTTCTTATATATATTGGCAGCGTAAAAATAACATTTTTACAGCTAGATGTTCGAATTTTGATGGAAACCTGTAGAATTAAAATCCTCAACGGCCTCTTCTAAGTTTTTCTTTGCTTTACGATGAGAGCTCTGCACATCTCGCAAGCTGTGCACATGAAAAATTTATCACAATTTTATTTTGAGATATACTTGCATTTGGCATTTTGGGAAATCTACTAATACACGCATGCACACACGTGTGTAGTGGGTTGTCTAAATTTTATATACAAAGTCTTTCGAATTTTTAACTTTTTGATATTATTGTCCTGATGATGGTTTAGTAGAACCAAAACGCTATTGTGTCGATTTCTCAATAAATCTCGCCTTCCACTTGGATTACCTTGTTATCAATTTTTCTACATATTGTCGAATTACAATCCTTTATTTACTTTCATATTTTTGTCTGTAAGAAGTATTTTTTAAATTCTCAACTTAAATATTTTAAATGTTCCAATAAGACAATTTTTTTTTTTCAAATGTTGACATATGGGGCTAGAATATGATAGATATCGAGTGAGCCTCTTTGTTGTATTGTGGCCAACGTAACAAATCAATTTTTTTATTGTCGGGTATGCATTTTCCCAAATAATATTGAAATTGAAAAATTCATTTAAATATATGATAAATATAAATATATATATTGGCAGCACGTATTAAGTTTGGTTAAATATGACGGAATTTTTTTTACTTGAATTCACAATCTATGGCACAATCATGAAATAGCGCTGATGAACTACACATCATTGTGGTCTGACTGGCTGCATGGTTACTGTGATATTCTGGTTAGTGTTTACTGTCACAGTATTGTTGGAAACGGTGCCTGATATAGCATTAAACGACCAGACATTTACACCCAAACAAAATATATAAATATATCAAATATTTTGAACGACTAACACGCTAACTATGGGGGTTGACAACGTTCTTAGGAAGAACCAAAATGGCTTCCAGAGAAATAGATCCACAACATCACATATATTGACTATCCGTAGAATTCTTGAAGGCGTACGGGCAAAAAAACTACTGGTGACAATATTATTTGTCGACTTTACAAAGGCCTTCGATTCCATTCACAGAGGGAAGATGGAGCACATTCTACTCACATACGGTCTACCAAAAGAAACCGTCGCAGCCATAATGTTTCTCTATAGAAATACCAAAGTGAAAGTGCGTTCTCCGGATGGAGACACAGACTACTTCGACATTGTATCTGGAGTACAGCAAGGAGACTCACTAGCCCATACCTCTTTATCATCTGTCTAGACTACGTGCTTAGAACATCGATCGATAAAATAAAAAAAAAACGATTTCGAGCTGACAAAAGAAGTAGAAGGTACCACGCAAAAACAATTACCGACGCCGATTACGCCGATGACATAGCGATTCTGATAAATGCACCTGCCCAAGGAGACATTTCCACACTAAACGGTTGCTCTCTGAAACAAGTAGTTAAGTTCACCGACCTAGGAAAGAGTGTCTCATCGACAGAGACAGACATCGACACGCGACTAACAAAGGCATGAACAGCTATCAATAGTCTATCGGTCATAAGGAAGTCAGATCTGACCGATAAAATGAAACGCAATTTCTTCCAAGCAGCGATCATGTCGATACTGCTATATGGATGCACTACATGGACGCTAAATAAACGGCTTGAGAAAAAGCTTGACGGCAACTACACAAGAATGCTGCAAGCAATAGTGAACAGGTCCTAAAGTCAACACCCCATAAAGCAGCAGCTGTACGGCCACCTACCACCTATCACGAAAACTATCCAAGTTAGACGAATCAGACATGGAGGATACTGCTGGAGAAGTAGGGACGAGCTCATAAATGATGTATTCCTATGGACCCCTTCACATAGCCGAGCAAAAGCAGGGCGACCAGCTCGAACCTACATACAGCAGCTCTGTGAGAATACGGGGTGTAGCCCTGAGGACCTGCCGGAAGCGATGAACGATAGGGAGAGGTGGTGAGAGAGGGTCAGGGATATCCATGCTGATGGCACAAGATGATGATGAACACGCTAACTAAAGTCCCTCCACCAAAAATAAACCCTTTCAAAGAAAATAAATATCGCATCCAAAGTTAAAAAAAACAAAAAATGCCTACAAAATCCCCCTAAAAACGATCCATCGATATGATCGAAAGATCTTGGTTAAAAAAATGAACTCAGGGCAACTTTTCTATCATGTAGATCTTGATAAAAAGAAACTAGCAAGAAAGCTAGAGATAAAAATATGAGATCATAAAAAAGGAAAAGACTGATCAGCTGGAGGCTGTTGAATACACCGAATGCATCTCTGCAGAGGCGTAAACCCAACCCCAACGAGTGTCCTGTATATGATACTAAACTGCATCTGATGCTGAGGCTCCAGTCCAGGAGCTTTAGGGTATGTGGAATAACCGTTCATTATTATTCAACTCAGTTTAGTCTGACGCTAAGTGGTAGTACCTGTTAAGGTTCCATCTTTGGGGTAAATAGAACTGTTTAACCCTTTGCTATACTAGTAACTATTTAAATGTATGCAAACAAATGATAAATATTAAATAGAATTATTAGTGAGAATTAATTTATTCTATTTTATTTATTTATTTATTTATTTATTGCAGACTTTTTGTCCTCGTCTTAGTAGTTTTTGTGTGTTGTTTCTTCTTCACTACGTTTCGGCCAAATTTCACCTCTGGCCTTCTTCAGGTGATTTAACCGCGACCTCGGCTAGGAATGCTGAGTCTTGTAACCGTGTCCCCAGTAATTACTGCCTTCCATAGTTGTTGTCTATCACACCACGTTTTTGACCAAGTAAACCTCTGGCCGGCTTGGGTAGGAATTGAAACCGCTATCTTCTGACAATGCTCACCTGGGGACATGGTAACAAGACTCAGCATTCCTCTCCGAGGTCGCGGTTAAATCACCAGAAGGCCAGAGGTGAAATTTGGCCGAAACGTAGTGAAGAAGAAACAACGCACAAAAACTACTAAGATGAGGACAAAAAGTCTACAATAAATTAATAAATAAAAATTGATTCTCAGATTAAAAAGCCTCATCTCAAAATGATTCCAATTAAAGAGAATTATTTGTGCTAAAAACCAATACTTGAAGCCATTGAAATGTGAACAAATAAAGGAGCTCAAATTGATTCTTCTTGATATTTTGAGAAAAATCAACATCTAAAACGAATTGTTTGAAATAGATATTCGCTTAAAAATCTATGTATATATGTGTGTGCGTATATCCGTGTCGGTTTGATTTGGTTAGGTTTTATGCGATATCAACCATTTTAAGTTATTTAATGCTGAATCTATTTTTATACATATAAGCAGTTTTATTTCAAAAAGTACAGTTTATATAAGTACAGTTTTTTGTTTACACTCAGTAAAATGTAAAAACCATTCTATTTCAAACAATTTAGTTTAACATAAGTACGGTGTGTGTGTGTGTGTGTGTGTGTGTGTGTGTGTGTGTGTGTGTGTGTGTGTGTGTCGAAACAGGATTTGGCATTAAATAATAATCAAGGGTTGATATCCCATTGAACCATATTACCTAATAAAAAAGGAAAATTCCACTGTCTTTAAGTAGAATTATATATATATATATATATATATATATATTCACACACACACACGCGCGTATATATATATATATATATATATATATATATATATATATATATATATATAAAAATTAAATGTGACGAATAAGAAACGTTTATAAGGACTAGGGACTCTCCCTAAAAGGTTCTTCTTGTTATTAGGGCTTTCAGCCATTTTCGGAACACTGTCAAGAATAAAAATAAGACATGGTTCATATCATGTTCTGCTCATTTTTTAAGTCCGGGATCTACTACATTGTCGGATGGATTCTTCGTGGCATTTTGTGATAAATCAACACTTAAAACGAATTGTTTGAAATATTTTTAGGAATTGGCTCAGTGGTAAAGTGGTAGACGGGAGTTGATTGGCCAAAAGGTTCGGGTTAGGGTTAAGGTTTACTATGTTGAGATTTTAAGGTAGTTCCGGAAGTGATTCCGTCGGAAGAGGACAGCACTCTTCAAATCGGCTCAGTGGCATTTCCACCAGGACAATGCACCAGTCTACAACTCCATTCTTGTCACAGACTATTTGACCAAGATGGGCATCAAGACAGTTCGTCACCCTCCCTATAGTCCAGACTTTGCTCCCAGTGACTTTTGCTTATTCTCTAAGCTCAGAGGCTGTCGTTATGAGACAATTGAGATGAAAGAGGTTGTGACGAAGGTCATTGACACGCTCACACAAGATGACTTCGAGCAGTTGTTGGAACGGTACAACAAGTGCATTTCAGCCGGAGGAGAGGAATTCGAAGGGGACAAGAGTTTCATGTGTATACTATTAATAAAATTGCACATACGAAAAAAGTCTGGAAACTTATCGAATGCTCCTCGTATATATATATATATATATATATATATATATATATGTGTGTGTGTGTGTGTGTGTATGTGTGTTTATAGTATTGAATTAATTTAGAGGGCTATTGCAATGCGAAATAATGATCATTTGAGTCTAATTAATTTCAAAGTAAAAACTTTATCGTCAGAGACTTTTAAAAAATGAACTCGATGTTAAATGTTAAAAAAATGTGGACATCCAACACCAAATCCATTTTTAAAAAAGTCTCTGTCGATGAAGTTTTTACTTAGAAATTAATTAGACTCAAATAATTATCACTTTGTATTGCAATAGCTCACTAAATTAATACAATACATTACAATAAAATAATTTGTGCAATGCTTCACGCAAATTATAAAATATCTTACACACACACTGACACATACACAGGCACATATATATTTATATATATAACAGTTTTGCTGTCAACAAAGCTTTCATCAGATGATGGATGACTTTGAGGTCAGACATATTTTCGGGGCCAAAGCATCATTGCCACTAACGCTAGTAATGTCTTATGATACCAATAGAATTTAATTGTTTATTTTTTTTTCATGTTGTGGGAATGGAAATGCTACCTCCTCTATGAAAACCAGTTACTGTAAACAAGCTGAGGCAAGCAGAGTTAATTCAATGATGTCAGATTTGAATTAACTGATGAGATGAGGATGTCGTGACATTGAACACAGAAATAGACATGAAATTTATGTGAAAATAACGGGTGATGTCAGTGTACTAAAGCGGCATCTTAAGAAAAAATATGAAGAAAATAAAAGTACAAGATAAATGTTTGAAATATCTAACGCAGACACACGAGCACGCACACACACGCATATATATATATATATATATATATATATATATATATATATATACTATATAAATAGTATATATATTATATTATTGGAGAAGCAAGGACGAGCTCATAAGTGATGTACTCCTATGGACCCCCAAATATGGCCGTGCAAAATCAGGACGACCAGCTCGAACTTACATACAGCAGCTATGTGAGGACACAGGATGTAACCCAGAAGACCTGCCGGAGGCGATGAATGATTGGGAGAAGTGGCGAGAGAGGGTCAGGTATATCCGTGCTGGCGGCACGACATGATGATGATGATATAATATATAAATTAGACATATATATGTATACATTATATATATATATATATATATATATATATATATATATATTGCACATTGCTATTATATTTATCTAATAGCATGGATGCTTATGAATATAGTAAATATATATATTAAATAT
The DNA here is from genome assembly GCA_963585895.1 of Sepioteuthis lessoniana. Lineage (NCBI taxonomy): Eukaryota > Metazoa > Mollusca > Cephalopoda > Myopsida > Loliginidae > Sepioteuthis > Sepioteuthis lessoniana. The sequence continues at coordinate 56,461,775 of OY757935.1, read as the reverse complement.
ATATAAAAACAAATATATAGTTATTATTATTTACTCATTAGAGTTTTTCACATCCGCGTTAGGTGATGGTTTTCCCTGGAATTTCCGGTGACAGCAAGTTACCTCAAGTCTCCAGGATTCTTCTCAGTATTCTGTGCGTTCTCAAAAATGGTCTCCACTCGCCCGCCAACTTCCAAGCCCTCCAGTCTTTTTAGTAATCCTTTAGTTACTGTTCCAAACGCACCAATTTCAATTGGTATAATTGTCACCTGCATGTTCCATAGTTTTTTCAATTCCCTTGCAAGGTCGAGGTACTTATCCTTCTTTTCACATTCTTTCGGTTTTATTTTGCAGTGAGCCGGGACAGCAAAGTCGACAATTTTTTGTTTTGTTGATTATTATTAGGTCTGGTCTTCTGACCGAGATTAGGTGATCCGTGTGTATGTTTAAGTCCCATATTATTATTATTATTATTCCTATATAGCTGTATCAGAGATATTGAGTCTTCTCCAAATTATACTGCATTTGGTCTGCCACAAACCTTCGAAGTTAGTAAAATCCATACACTGTTGTAATATATATATATATATATATATATATATATATATATATATATATATATATATAATATCTTGATGAATAAATATATATCAGTTTTTATATATATTTATCAACGACCACAGGTTTCATGCCGTCTTCACACAGCAAATCATTAGGCTGACGATCGCCATGTAAAATCAACATAAAACCAGTGGTCCCAGATAATCAATTTTACTATTATATATATATATATATATATATATATAATATCTTGATGAATAAATATATATCAGTTTTTATATATATTTATCAACGACCACAGGTTTCACACCGTCTTCACACAGCAAATCATTAGGCTGACGATTTACTATTATATATATATATATATATATATATATATATATATATATATATATATATATATATATATATAAACTAATATATATTTCTTTATTATTATATTATATTATACCTCTATCACAGATATTGAACACTTGTCCAATTATACCACCTTTGGTCTGTCACTAACCGACCGTGTGAGATAGTGACAACATATATAGTTGTAATATATATGTATATATATATATATGCCAAGTGAGCGTACAGCTACTTCTTTTTAGGGTGTTGCTTCCAGGATATTCTGAAAACATTTATTTCTCATTTTTTCACAAAAATTTTCTATACTTTAGATTTCTTTTTCATGTTTCTTTCTTTCTTTTTTTCTTTCTTTCTTTCTTTCCTTCTTTCTTTCTTTCTTACTTCTGATCACTTCTTTTTTACATCCTTCTCATCTTTCCTTCTTCGTTCATTCTTTTTCATTTTACTTTGTTTCTATTTTCTTTTTGGTTCATTCCTTCTTTTGTCCTATTTTCACTTCTTTTTTCATTCATTCTTTTGTTCTTCTTTTTCTTCTTTTTTCATGCCCTCTTTGTTCTCTGTTTCTTTTTTCTTCATTCCTTCTTTAGTCTTTCTTTTTCTTTTTTCTTTATTCAATCTTATTTCTTCTTTTTCTTTTTTCTTCATTCCTCCTTTAGTCTTTCTTTTTCTTTTTTCTTCATTCAATCTTTTTTCTTCTTTTCCCTCTTTCTTCATTTCTTCTTTTGATCTTATTTTTGCTTCATTTATTTTTTATCTTTCTTTTTCTCATTTCTTCAATCCTTCTTTTGTCTTTCTTTTTCTTTTCTCGTCATTTTTCTTTCGTCTTCCATTTTTTTTTTCAATCTTTCTTTGTTCCTTCTTTCTTCAGACTTTCTTTTGTTCTTCTTTCTTTCATCTTTTGTTTATTCTCTTTTCCTTATTTTCTTTTTGTTTGTTTGTTTGTTTGTTTCTTTCTTTCTTTCTACTCTCTTCTTTCTTCTTTATTCAGTTTTTCTATCTTTACTCTTTCTTTTTTACTTTCTTTAATTCTCTCTCTCTCTCTCTCTCTCTCTCTCTCTCTCTCTAATCATCTTTACTTTAGTCCACTTCCCTTTTTAAGCTCATTTCTTTTTGGGGTTTTTTTTTTTGTTTGTTAATTTGTTTTTTTCATTCTAAGCCAACTTACCGATCTATACCTGGAGAAAGCCATAATTTTTTACGGGTATTATGCTGGTTATGAGAAAAAAGAAGAAAACTCTTGAAAACAGTTCAATTTACGTTAAAAAGCGTAATGTAGACGAACACAGACACATTCTCACAAACAAGCACCTTTTTTTTTTCAAATTGATAGTTGCTACTTTGCCGTTTGAATTATCTCGTTTATTGTGTTTATAGATAAATGGATAAGTTTTTGTTTTGTTTTTGTGAGCTCTGATTCGCATTCGCATACACGTAAACCCGCACCCCTGAACCTGGGGGTAGCTATGTACCCAAACATGTTTCTCACAATGTCCCCGTAATAATGTACAGTTTTCACTCAATGCCCTGCTAGTGCCGAAGCTAAACAAATATCTACATTCTTCTGCGTATCATTTCGAGTTCTTTGTTTTTCTATTTCCCACGCCCTCTTCCCTCTCCTCTCTGTCTCACGCTCCCACAATATATAGAAAAAATATAGAAAAATATAATTAGGTATATATATACATATATACATATATTTCATATGATCCAAGGAAGAAAATCTAACCAACAAACTGAACATTTTTTGTCTTTATATATATATATATATATATATATATATATATATATATATATATATATATCAGGCTAAATTTTCAAAACATTATGGCCTTTAGATGATCCATTATTTGAAAATAAACGTCGTATTTTTACTCGAACAATTGTGTAAAAGTAATTTTTTTTTTTATAGATTTTATATGCAATGATATTTTTGGAAAATAGCGACATGGTATGGTACTTAATATGATTCTTTGGTTCTTTGTTTTAATGGCATATCAATCTTCTTGGGTTATTTAATGCCAAAGCCATCATTCTAGAAGAACAGTAGTGGTACAATTTAACACATAGCTGGAAGGTAACAATGTGGAAAATATAATAAAACAATGATATTTAATTACATTTATTATTGTTGTATTCACAGTGTGTTTCAGAAAAATAATCTCAAAACTTGACTACGTCGCCAACTTTACAGTATATATATATATATATATATATATATATATATATATATATATATTTGTCTCAATTTGGATTTCAACAAATAGATCATAACTACACTCTCATTTTTACTTTTTCTCTCTAATTCTTCTCTCTTTCCTTTCTCTCTCTCTCTGTCTCTCTCTTTTTCTATCTCTCTCTCTCTATATATATATATATATATATATATATATATCTCCAGACGTTCGTAAATACTTTCACCTGACGATTATATGATTCTTTTATCTTATATATATTTTAGAATATTCTATCATTGCGATATTGTGATATTTACTCCGAACATTGAATACAGCAATATTTTCTTCTGGTTCTGATAGCATATAACATTTGAGAATTTAACTAGACGTGAGTTTACCAATGTTACTTATATATATATATATATATATATATATATTGTTGGTTGGTTGGTTGGTTGGGTTTTATGGCATATCAACCTTTGTAAATCCATTTTTATCACATAAACAGTTCTATTTCAAACGATTCAGTTTAGCATAAGGACACAGTTTGTCAAAAACATTTCTATTTTAAGCTATTTAGTTTAGTCAGACAGTTCTAATTCAGCCAATTCAGTTTTGTACGATTATAGATTTTTTCCACACACATAAATATCAAAACAGTTATACTTTAAAAATTCAGTTTGAACTAAGTGCAATTTCGATGTCAAAAACAGTTCCAATTCAAACAATTCAGTTTAGCGTACAAAACAGTTACATTTTATGCTATTCAGTTTAGCATAAGTCCGCAGTTCTATTATCAAAGTCATTTCAACCTATCCAGGTAAGTCAAACAGTTCTAATTCAAACAATTCAATTAAGTATCAGTATTATTTTTTGTCCACACTCAGAAAAATGTAAAAACAGTTATATTTCGTTTTTTTCAGCTTAGCATAAGTACATAGTTTAGATGTCAAAACAGTTCTATTTCAAGCAACTCACTTTAGCATAATTACGCAGTTTAGTTCTATTTGACCCATAGATAGAACCCTATCAGTGCCTACCATTCCGGGCCAGAGTGGACCTGGGACTACTCCACATTCCCCTAAAGCTAAATCATTACTGAAACCTCTCAATTACATTGTATATTGTCATATACAGGACACTTGTTGGAGAGTTGCCCCTCTGGAGGAGTGTAATCGGTGTATTCTGCTGCCCCAGCTGACTGAGCAATATATATATATATATATATATATATATATATATATATATATATATATATATATACGTATATTTAGGCAGCATTTCTTCGTTAATGCAAATTTCATTGAACATAATAGACATTTTATGCCTACATATCCTCTTTTGGATCCGTTCGAATTCCCGTATTACTTTTATCGTATTCGGGGGGAACTGATTAAGGTATTGTCCATAGTTGTATGTATCCCTAGTACTTTCTGCCCGACTTTGGGCCATCATCAGGGGAGAATCTGTTACAAAAGTGATGTAACTTTTGTTTTAGCAAATTACTACTGTGTAAGGACGTCTTTGCTGTTGGAGATTATGGCGCTTGCTTTTAAATGTAATTCTGTAAATAGTGCCAGTAGCTAAAGACATTTAAGTACGTTAGCACTAGTTTGATAATTAATTCTATTAAGTGCTGGTTGCAGGTTTCTAATATATAGTGCTTCGAGAATCTGAAGTTTTTGTTTATTATTTTGATGTTCGAGTATTGTTGTGTTGTCGGTAAGAATTTTTCGTAGTTGTGTTGTTGGGCATGAATATATATATATATATATATATATATATATATATATATATATATATATATATATATATATATATATATATATATATATATTCTACGAAGTATTCAGCTTCAGGTTTTCAATATACAACACGACCGGAAAGGTGTGTCTACATTTACCATTTATTCAAGCACAACACACACACACACACGACTTTCTTAACGATTTATTACATATCAATATATATATATATATATATATATATATATTAATACTGATGAGAATAATGGAGTTCCATCAGACAATATATATATATATATATATATATATATATATATATATATATGAAAATTGATAACAAGGTAATGCAAGGATAAAGAAAGATTTATTGAGAGGCAAAGTCGACACTAGCGTTTCAGTTCTAATGAACCAACATCAAGACTATCAAATATATATTCTAAACAGCCAACCCTTTCTTGATGTACAGATTTGCCTCTGTTTCTTGTATTTTTGTATTGTTAAAGATCCAGTGTAGATTAAACTTCACTAGTATCGTCCCTCACAGTCCTGGGGAGGATTCATTAAAACCAAAACGATATAGTATCGATTTGCTTTTCAATAAGTCTCTCATTCTACTTGGAATAACAAGTTATATATATATATATATATATATATATATATATTTAGCATATAAATATATATCAAATATAAGTATATATATATATATATATATATATATATATATATATATATATTTATTTATTTATATAAATATTTAACACGTACACACACATACACACAAATACCCCCCATATATATATATATATATATATATATATACATCTTCCAATATATATATATATGTAAAATGTAAGATGTATATATATATATATATATATATATATATCCCTTAATATAAAAAACACAAGCACCAAATCATACATTGCAGCATTATACCTTTATGGATATATATATATATATATATATATATATATATATATATATATTCATATATATATATTCATATATATATATTCATATACATATATATATATATATATATATATATCATTTATATTTATAAATATAGTGATACCTTTATAAATATATATATATGTATATATTGATATATAAATAGAAAATTACCCTTTATAAAATATATATGTATATATATCTGATTATAATGATATCTTTATAAATATATATATATATATATATATATATATATATATATATATATATATATACACTGCCTTTATATATATTTACATATTTATATATATATATTTCATATTACATAGGTGGTAGGAAAATGATTGTTCTTTGACAAATCTCGCTGGTCATAATAACTGCAGTACAATCCTTCCCAAATCTATCTCATCCAAGATTATAAATCGTTTCACCGTTTCCATTTTCTGTGAAAAGAAAAGAATATATATACATATAGTGAGATAGTGACAACCAGCAGTTAATGTATATGTATATATGTATATATATATATATATATATATATAAACCATAAACTTATCTGCTGTTAGTTAATGAATAAATATGACAACTATTTCTCTTTTTATGCTTGTTTTTTCGGAAAATATTTAAGTGTCGCTACCTCTATCTCCATCTATCTATGTATCTATCTATCTGTGTGTATGTATGTGTGTGTCTGTTAATGTATGTGTCAACGCATGGGTGTTTTACGACGTGACCCAATATATATACGCACATATATATATATATATATATATATAGTAGTATTATTCGGTCCATTTAAACCAGAGTTGGAAGTAATTCCTTCAGGACAAGAAAATCATTCAGGAGCTGAACATTTAAATTTTTCTGGTGGAGAGCTCAATGTAATTTTTTACAGAGCAATATTTCTTTAAGAAAAAACCAAAGACCGGTTAATTTAAGATTATAAATTTATTTCCATCCTGTTTTTCAGTTTCTGGTGTAAACCAAAAACACAAAGAAAAATATAACAGTACTTCTTCAGATCCAATTGGATCTGAAGAAGTACTGTTATATTTTTCTTTGTGTTTTTGGTTTACACCAGAAACTGAAAAACAGGATGGAAATAAATTTATAATCTTAAATTAACCGGTCTTTGGTTTTTTCTTAAAGATATATATATATATATATATATATATATATATATATATATAATGTAATGCAGTTAGAACGAAACTCAAACCTGGCTAAATCGTCATTATAAATTTATTTCGGCGAAGAATATATTTATACTTTTCGTCTCATCTGATGACACCACACGTTTTATTTGAGGTTGAAAAATAGCAAATATGGATTACAGAGGGAATATATTATAATAGTCTTACGTCAAGTACTCCAAATTTTGAGAGTGCTCAATATCTGTGATAGAGCTACTACATAATAAAGATAAGTAAATATATAATAGTTTTTATATATGTTTAATAGCATGGAAGCTTGTCTGCGACCATAGGTTTCATGACGTCTTATTAGCGTCATTTATTAGACGTCATTAAACCAGTGGACGCAGACAAGTATCCATGCTATTAAATATGTATAATAACTAATACATATTTACTAATTATATATATATATATATATATAGATATATATCTGGCTTTGACATTAAATAACCCTCAAAGGTTGATCTGCCGTTAAACAAAGAAAGCAAACTAAATCGACGTTTGAATAACTGGATTTGATTAGTTTCCCTGCCAAAATTGTGTGTTTATCAGAGTGTGTTTATAGGAATGTGTGTGTGTGTGTGTGTGTGTGTGTGTGTGAGAGAGAGAGAGAGAGAGAGAGAGAGAGAATGTGTGTGTGTGTGTAAGAGAGAGAGAGAGAGAGAGAACGTGTGTGCATGAGTAGGCATAAAAATTCGAGCGTGTGTGTGTGTGTGTGTGTGTGTGTTTACACTCGCCCTTCAAGAACACTTGGTTAATAAAGAACAAAATTTTGTGCCTTATGATAAAAATATTGTTTAATTATACAGTCATTAATTTAATATTTCATTGTTTTAATTTTTTAATTCTTTTAAGTGTTTAAATTTCTTATTGCTATATTCGTTCGTTTCGAGTAGCGGAGAGTTCGACTAGTGTGATTATCAATATATCATTTATGATGGCATTGCCCAGGTAACTTCTGGCGACGTAAAAAGAAATGTAGAGAATACTCTCCCTCTCGCTCTCTCTCACACACACACATATGCAGACACACAGAGATTTATATATATATATATATATATATATATTTCTTTAAGAAAAACAAAAACCGGTCTTAAAGAAATCATTGCTCGGTCTTTAAGTAATTATTGCTCTGTGATGTCAGTTACATTGAGCTCTTTACTAGGAAAATTTAAATGTTCATAGTTGAATGATTTTTGTCCTGACGGAATTATTCCCGACTCCGGTTTAACTGGACTGAATACTCTATTTTATGTGACAGATAGATAACTTACAAGGGGTATGGCCGAGGCGTTTATTCCTTTCATGAGATTTTTCCTGCAAAAATTGGTTTCGAAATGTTTTCTCATCAGTCTGAGTTACTTTTCTCATACGTTTTTTTTATTTTTCATGTTCGCTTTTTTGAAGGTGTCCGTATTCAATATTTCTTGATACTTTTAATTTTCCTTTTCTTCAAGAGTTCTGATTCTTGATTGGGCAGTTCTATTTATTCCGTTCTTTGACATTTTCCGCTTTTCATTATGAGCATGGCACATCATATTTATGCCAAATTCCGTTCCTATATCCGGGTTGCATATTCTTATTGCTTGTATTAGAGTCTCCAATTCTTTTTCTTTTGTGGCAAATAGCTTAATATCATCCAGATGGATTATTTTATTATTCAAGTATTATCATTATTCAATGGCCTAATCAGTAGAGTGTTCGCTAATTGTTCGGGAGACCAGGGTTCAATCCCAGGTCAAGTCATACCAAAGACTCAAAAATGGTGCTTGATGCAGCCTTGCTTAACATTCAGCATTATAAGATAAGGATCAAGGGTTAAAGTGAAGCAATCCAGGGAATAGAGTTGCAGCCTCCCCTACACCTCGGTTAGAAGCTATTGAAAAGGATGCCTTCGGGTCACCTTCGACTACGGTTGTCAACTTTACTTACCGGGCCAATGGCCAAATGAGTTGAGTGTTCGCCAATGGTTTTGAAGACCAGGGTTCAATCCCTGTTCGAGTCATACCAAAGACTCAAAAAATGTTACTTGTTTCAGTCTTGCTTAACATTCAGCATTATAGGGTACGGATCAAGGTAAAGTGGAGCAATCCAGGGAATGGAGTAGCACCCTCCCATACACCTTGGTGTAGTAGCTATTGAAAAGGGAGTCTTCGTAACACACTCGACTACGGTTGCTAACTTTACTTTCCATGTGAGACTATATCATAGGTCTCTTTGTAGTCAATCGATGCAATGGCTACATTTTCCTGTCTTGCTTTGGTCTCCTTGAGCATGTACTAATTAAGAAAGAGAAATGTTTAATTTCTCTTACAAACTAAATTTCTTATATATATTGCCTGGTGGCAACAGCTGCTGGTTGCGCCAGGGGTGGCAGTACCACCTTAGCCACCGAAACTGTGACATCACCCCTGGTTGGTGGTTGATGAAGAAAGGTTACCGTACATGTTCTCACACGTAGTATGAGAAAATTTGACTATAGTAATGTATTAATAATTTTGTTTACAGTATTTATAAATGAAAAGTGCTGAATATAATTTGTAGAGTATTATAGAATTAGGATAGTTGACAGAAAGTCAACAGTGTTCGCTAACAGTCAGTTTCTTGCATCGACAATTATCTGACTATTACTGCACACAGCTAACTATGGCTATCCTAACTTAAATATATACACACACATTATATATATATATATATAAATATAATGCAAATATGCACACACACACACACACATATATATATACATCAGCGAAAAAAAAGTTTAAAAAGTCAATAAAAAAAAGAAAAGACTAAAAAATTCGTACCTCTTGAAAATAATCCACCAATATCACAATGCCCAGTCAAAAGAAGAAAAAAAAAACATCGACTAAATCACTTAAGATAAGCGAAGAGTGCTCAATACATTCAGTCGTGCAAAATTCGAATACCTACTGAGCCAGAAGTATTCTACCTAGGTTTTACCAACCGGATCATCTAGATAATTCTGACTAAAGAGGATTGGGTCAAATGACATTTTATTGGTTAAGTGGCAGCCAAAAAGAATAGAAATTATCATATTAAAAATTAGCATATTAAAATTCTGCCATTTTACCAACCAAGCAACCAGACTTTTTTCATGCTGACAAACGTTGAGTAACTCTAATCTTTGGTTAAGGAATTCGTTAGGATTATTATTGGACACTATAGCTAGTTTTTCCTCCATACATAGTTGCTATATTTATCACCTATCTTATATTTACGGCATAGTTTCTAATATTCAATTTTAATATTGGATCTATAACAAGATTCTTTTTAATTTCCCACACGTACTTAGATAAACTAGTTCTGAGTCTATACATTTCGTTTGCGAAACTACTTCTATGATTGAAATATCTTTTTAAGAAAGGTCAGTTTATCATTAGAAGTAACATTACTATTGTTGGGTCTGCAGCCATGTACCTCCATCTTGTACTTTATGCATTAATAGTGATATTTTCCCTTGAGAGGGCAAGCGGCTTTATTTGTACAATAACATTTAGGAGGCTCAATACGCTATTTATTCATGAGTTTTTTAATGTTAATTTCATAAATCAAATTTGCTACATTTGGCATGCAACTACAGCTTAATTCAACGTGGTTCTTGTTAAATATTTGTAAAAGTTGCTCTGTAGCTATTTATATATATATATGTACATATATGTATAAATATATATATATATATACAGAGAGAGAGAGAGAGAGAGAGAGAGAGAGAGAGAGAGAGAGAGAGAGAGAGATGGATTCCATAGCACAGTGGCTAACGTGCTAGACTGTGACATCGTTGTAAGCAAGTTCACTTTCAGATTGATAATCTTGGGAAGGGTATGGACCCTATTATCCCCCACCAGCTATGTGTTAAATAGTACCACTACTGTTTTTCTGCAAGGATCCCCTTAGCATTAAATAACCCACAAAGGTTGATATGCCTTCAAACAAAGGAATTGAAGCCGAAAACGCTTTAAACGCCTTAGGAAATAGAAATGGTACTAATACCCTTGGGAAAGGCATGAACCCAAATATTCTCCCTTCAGTTAATGCTATGGCTATCCTAACTTAAAAGTAATAGTAGGTAAGACTGGGCATTTTAGTCATGGTATGGCAACTGGTCAGGGAGAAGAAAAATTCTGAATCAAAGCTTCTTTAACTCAGATAAAAACTGACCTTGTGTCGCACTCTGCTCGTGTGGAGAGGTTGGTATATACAGATATATTTATATATAACCATGGTATAGCAACAGGTTTATATATATATATATATATATATATATATATGAATATATAGAAAGAAATGGTAAAGTCTTTCAATTGAATCAAAATGTATCTATCATAATTATCTTTCATACAATCATTCAAAAAAAATAATTGAAGTCGAAAAGCGTTGGAAAATAAATAAACTATCAAACATATTTCTCTTCTGTTTTATCTTTTCTACACACACACACACACACACACACACACACATATATATATATATATATATATATATGACGGCAAAGAATCTGGAAAACATAGTGTGGAAACTAAAAGTTCAAGGAAGCATTGAGATTATTCAAACAACACCGCTGGTAATATCAGCTAGGATACTCAGAAGAGTCCTGGAGACCTGAGGAGAATTGTGATCACTCTGATTCCAGCGAACCATCACAAGCTAAAGATGGGGAGAAAAAATTCCTGAATAATAATAATAATAATAATAATAATAATAATAATAATAATAATAATAGAACGGCCAGAATCCTGAGACGAGTCCTGGAGACTTGAGGAGACTTGCTGTCACTCAAACTCCAGTGAAAAACCATCAGCTAACACTGATGGGAAAAACTCTAAAGGGGTAAATAATATAAATCGAGACCATCCAAATTACGGTATTGTTGAG
>OY757935.1:56439919-56444919 GCA_963585895.1 Sepioteuthis lessoniana | reverse complement strand
AAAGTTTGGGAGACTTGGAAATAAGAGGACGAGTAGAAACCATCCTAACTGTTGAATCATTAAGATCGGCTAGAATACTGCGAAGAGTCCTGGAGACTTGAGGAGAGTTACAGTTACTCAGAATCGAGTGAGAAAACTACTACTAACGTTGGTGCGAAAACCCTCAAAAGAGCAAAATGATAATACTATTTAACAATACTGGGAGGGATAAAAGGGTTTATTCCTTTTCCTAGGGTTTTAGTCCAAATGTGAACGTTATAGAGCGAGGTGGAGTATCAAATTAGTGAAATCTATGCCTGGAAGAATTAAGGATGCCATGAAAGCTCAAGGAGGGGCAATTAAATATAAATTTCCTTTTAGTAAATCATTATAGCTTCAAGTAACTGTTCAGTCCTCAGGGATCCAGAATTAGAGCTTTGACATGGGATACAGTTTATTGTCCTACCCTGGATATCCGTTTTAAAAACTCTCTATCTCTCTATCTCTCTCTCTCTATATATATATATATATATATATATATACCCAAGCCCTCAACACGAGCAGGATGCAACACAAGGTCATTTTAAATGGATTTTAACATGTTTTAATTCAAAGCTGTTTTTTTCCTCGATTGGTTGCTATACCAAGGTTAAAAAATCCAGTCTTCTTTACTATTTACCAAAGCTGGAGAGAAAATATTTGGATTCATACCAAGGTTAAAAATCTAGTCTGCTCTATTATCTACCCATAACTGGAGAGAAAAATACTTGGATTCATACCTTTCTCAAGGGTATTAGCGCTCTGTGAAATGCAAAAAACTTGTCCAGGATTTAAACTTGTATCACCCTCTCGATATCCTATGCTGGTAACTATTATATCAAAAACGCCTCCAAAGTAATCAGTATAAGTTCGCATCACACAACAATAAAATGGAAAAAAAAAAAAGAAACTTTCCCAATGGTATTGGCCAGAAAATGAACGTAATATTACGAATGGAGTTCAAACATGATGATTAAGATGTCTCAAATCAGAATGTTACCCACTGACATTTCAAGAACACTCCTTCTGAACTGTCTGAATTACAAAAAAAAAAAAAATAGTTATTTGTAATTATCAGACAGACAGAAGTTTTTTTTGGTTTTTTTTTTATCATCACTGATTTCAGACGAGACATGCGATCAAGTACATTATCTACTAGATCTACACTATCCCTGAAATCGACTTCGAAAACACGTACCGGAATTGGAAAAAAAAACAAACAAATTAGCAAGCAAACACTGAGATCGGAGAATCAACAACAGAAAGGATTAATTTTAAGGAGATAAGCCCCATTACGTTATTGGTTAAGCAATAAATCTTCTTTGAAAAAGTTAACTTTTTTTAGACACCTCTATACATCCGACCAAGAGTTACAATTTTAAAACAAGTCCACTTAGAGGATATTCACTTAAACATTTAAATTTAACAATAAATAAACTACAACTAGATAAAAAAGCAAAACATTTTTTTTATTTAATTGAATATACTGGCTTCTAAAATACTCTTTTAAAAAATAAGAATCAATTATTTAAATTCATGCGATATTTTTTTCACACCACACAGAAATAAAAAAATATTATTGAATAACCCAGTATCGAGGAAAAAAATTATAGAATTCATTGAAAAAAAAAATCATATTAATACTTAATTACCTCTACTCAAGCTTTTAGGACTCCATCAATTCTTCCGTCATGGATTTCATTAACTTGAAACCCCAGTCGCGCTATTACGTTCACATTCGGAAAAATAACCTTGAGAAATGCATGAACACTCTTCTTCACTTCTGCGTTTGAGTTTTGTTTAACGGCATATCAACCCCTGTGGGTCCACTGCTGCTCTTCTGCAAAAATTGCTTTGGTATTAAATGACCCATGAATGCCATTAAACAAAGAAACCAAACCAAACTAGCTCGAAGCAAAATCCATTATTAAAGTGATCCCAGCTTTCTCAAATGGCAGCTAATATATATATATATATATATATATATATATATATATAAAGTTGGCTATATATATATATATATAAAGTTGGCTACCGTAGTCGAGGTCGACCAAAAGACTCCCTTTTCAGTAGCTACTACACCGAGGTGTTGGGAGGGGCGCTACTCCTTTCCCTGGATTGCTCCACTTTACCCTTGATACGTGCCTTATATTGCTGAGTATTAAGTAAGGAGGTATCAAGTACCATTTTTAAAGTCTTTGGTATGACGCGACCTGGGATTGAACCCCAGGTCTCCCGGACCATTGGCGAACACTCTACCCAATTGGCCAATGAGCCGGTCATAAAGTTCGGTAATATTGATGATAATGTTAGGCACAAACACAAAGTTAACGTTGCTTGGTGACAGTCAGTTTTTCGCCTATGTGATAATGAGGACAAGTGTGTATATATATATATATATATATATAAGCAAATGAAAGGTTTATGTGCATTGTCGGAAAAAAATTGTGACTATCAGACAAAATATATGAAGAGGTAGCAATTGTGTCTGGTATATTATCAAATGTGACGAAAAAACCAACAATGCTTTTCGAATTGTCAATGATAGCAAGCACGCTGTTGATTAGTGATAACGAGGTTTCAGCTGCAAAACTTTGACGAAGGGTTTATTGGAGACAACAAAAAGTTATGTTTTTGTTCAAATATGAAATTTTTATTTGAATATTAATTTTTTTTAAATATTTAAATGCAAAATTATCGGCTAGTTTCGCGGATACACAGAGAAAACATTCAGAAAAATCAAAGGTCATTGGAATTAAAGTTTCATATTCAGTTTTTATGATCCAGGTTTTAGGGTCTAGACAAGACCCTTTTTCTGCTCTGTAATTTATGTGTGACAGCGCACGCATGTGTGTGTGTGTGGGGGGGTGTATGGGTGGGTGTGTATGGGTGGGTGTGTGTGTGTGAGTGTGTGTGTGTTTCGGTCCGTATTTCTGTGTTTTATACACGAGCAGCTGACGAAGGAGGAGAAATGAAAGAGGAATTAACTGCTTGAGAGGGATTGCTAAACAAAATGGCGTTAAAACATTTGTTTTTCTTATGTTTTTTTTTTGTTTTGTTTTTTTTGTTTTTTTTTTTCTTTCGTTTTTCTCTTCTGTAATTTGATGTCCTCTAAGAGGCAACGCTGTTTCAGCGGGGAATATTCAGGAAACAGCGTCAGTCTACACAAGTCAAGGTCAAAGTCTTGCCTTCATCTTCAGATGTACCGTGACGGATTTGAAAAAAAAAAAATCACACACACACACACACACACACACACACACACACACACACACACACACACACACACACACACTCACGAACTTCAATGCATGTATGTATATTAAGTGTGCAAACGCATATATATTTGTGTTTCTACATATATATCAAATATACTTATGTATACCTGATAATCATATATATATATATGTGTGTGTGTGTGTGTGTGTGTGTGTGTGTGTGTGTGTGTGTATCGTTAATTAAAAATATTTAGCAATGAACAAACCTAGTTTTAAAATACTCTTATAGACATGAGTGAAGGATAATTTTAGCATTAATATTCCAACACACACACACACACACACACACACACACACACATATATATATATATATATATATATATATATATATATATATTCTGCTTTGAAAAGTGTACGGATAATATATACGTAATAAATATAGTGTTCTTCAAGATTACGGCGATCATTAAAGCCGAAACCTTTTATTTACTGAAATTAAAAATCATTATTCAACTTCGAAACTTCCTTCTTTCGAACTGCCTCCAATTCCATGCACTCTCTGTCTGTCTGTCTCTCTATCTCTATCTCTATCTCTCTCTCAAATATATATATATATATATATATATATATATATATGTGTGTGTGTGTGTGTGTGTGTGTGCGTTAGTATTGGTTTGTGGTTGTGAGAGTGAGCGTCCGTCTCAAATTCTTGTTTTATAAGTTTATTAATTCTTGATTTGATAAATCTGTTTCACCCGGTCTGAGGCAGACTGACAATAATAGTATATGCATAGATTAATATACAAATAAAAGATGTGTGTGGAAAAATATCACTAATGTATAAATATATATATATATATATATATATATATATGTGTGTGTGTGTGTGTGTGTGTGTGTGAGTATGTGTATCTTGTTGGCTTGAATAACTCTTTATAAAGGAATCTTTTTAACCACCTGCCTCATTATATATTCCATTTTAAATCTGATGTCTCTAACTGTCTGTCTGTCTTCACCTGATAATATCTATCTATCAATCGAAGATCTAAAAAGGGTAGATGGTAAAACGTATTGTTATTATTATCAGTTACACCTTGAGTGTTGTTCACATCAGCATCAGCTGATGGTCTTTCACTAGAGTTTGAGTGACAGTAAGTCCCCTCAAGTCTCCAGGACTCTTCTCAGTATTCTAACCATCCTCAATAATGTATAAGTTTTGATGGTCTTCTCTCGTCCTCTTATTTTCGAGTCCTCTATTATTATTATTATTATTATTATTATTATTATTATTATTATTTACTTCTTTAGAGTTTTTCACATCAGTGTTAACTGATGGTTTTTCACTGGAGTTTGAGTGACAGCAAGTCTCCTCAAGTCTCTAGGACTCGTCTCAGGATTCTGGCCGTTCTTAGCAATGCTGTCGTTTGGATAGTCTCTACCCGTCCGCCAACTTCCAAGTCCTCCTTGCCTTTTAATAATCCTTTAGTTATTGTGCCTACGGCACCAATCACAATTGGCACAATCGTTACGTTCATGTTCAACAGCTTTTTCAATTCTCTAGCAAGGTCGAGGTACTTATCCTTCTTTTTACTTTCCTTCAAATTTATTTTGTGGTCCACCGGGACAGCAAAGTCTACAATTTTGCAAATCCTCTTTTTTTTTGTTGATTATTATGTGGTCTGGTCTTCTGGCCGGGATTAGGTGATCCGTTTGTATATTAAAGTCCTATAGGAGTTTATGCGAGTCCTTTTCTAGGACAGGT
>OY757935.1:56320941-56420941 GCA_963585895.1 Sepioteuthis lessoniana | reverse complement strand
TTGTTAGAAAATTAAACTCCCCATGAATTTACAAGAGCAATGAGAGTTACATAAGTAAATATTCAACAATAAAAAATGAAGATCCGGTTATATATATATATATATATATATATATATATATATATATATATATATATATATATATATATATATATAACTATATATATATATATATAATATATATATATATAACCGAGCCATTGTTCTAATGAGCTGAGTGATCGCCAATGGTCTTGGAGATCGTGGTTCACTCCCAACTCGAGTCATACCAAAGACTTTAAAAATGGTCCTTGATGTCGTCTCGCTAAGCGCTTAGAATTAAGGGTGAGGGTAAAGTGGAGCAATCCTCAGAATGGATTAGTGCCTTCCCCCCTAGACCTCGGTGTAGGAGCTATTGAAAAGTTAGCATTGGTCACCCTCGACTAAGGTCGCCAACTTTACTTTTATATATCAATATATAACTGGTCATATATATATATATATATATATATATATATATATATATATATATATATATGTATCATCGTGTCGTGCAGCTGGCACGGATATCCTTGACCTTCTCTCGCCACTTCTCCTATCGTTCATACGCCTCTGGCATGTCTTCAGGGCTATATCCAGTATCCTCACACAGCTGCTGTTCGAGCTGGTCGTCCTGCTTTTGCTCGGCAATATGTGGGGGTCCATAGGAGTACATCACTTATGAGCTCGTCCCTGATTCTCCAGCAGTGTCCTGCATGTCATATGTGCGTGTGTGTGTGTACGAACTTATTTCATTCCTAAATGTTCTAAAGTCGGAATTACATTCGTTTTTGCTCCAACTATCAACTCTCTCTTCTCTCTCTCTCTCACTCACTGTCCTTTTGTATTTCTCTATTTTAAACACGTACGCACGCATAATCAGCCAGAAATAAGACCTTGTTAACCTAAATAAGAAAATAAGACCTTGTTAAGACCTAATTTACATGAAAAGAACTTGTCATGTTCTGGATTTTGTTGCTTTTAGCAAACCATAAAGTGAAAATGAAGGAAATGGAAAAACCGATGCTAAACCTAGACCCTGCCAAAGAACTGGACAAATTGTTTCACACAGAGGTGACGGTGATACCGACCAAAGGTGTATCCCTTGTAACAATCCCTGTAACTGAAAAAGACGCAGTTTACAGGAGATTAGACGGAGAATTAAAACTATTACTGACCATAACACTACCTAAATGAGTTAGGATACATAGATGAGTCCTGGAAAACTGAAGGGACTATTTGCCACTCACACTTCTGTAACAAACCATCCGTTAAAACTGAACATGAAACAAAATTCTTAAGATTTCGGCTCATTGGGTAGAGTGTTCGCCAATGGTCTGGGAGACTTGGGTTCAATCCCGGGTCGCGTCATACCAAAGACTTTAAAAATGGTTACTTGATACCTCCTTGCTTAACACTCAGCAATATAAGGTACGTATCGAGGGTAAAGTGGAGCCAATGCAAAGAAAGGAGTAGCGCCCTCCTCTACACTTCTGTGTAGTAGCTATTGAAATGGGAGCCTTCTGGTCGCCCTCGACTACGGTCGCCAACTTTTTGCTTAGAGAATCAGTTCTAAAAAGATAGATTTTGTATTGAAAATCCCATAAAGTTTGATATGCCATTAAGCAAAGAAACCAAGCTTTAAATTTTGATAAGAATCAATGAGTCTCCCTCCTTTAAACAGCTTAATCGGTTGGATCTCTGTTGTGACAGCTGAGCCGAAAGGTTCTCAGCCTAACTAAACTCAAAGGCATGAATCGAAATCCCTTGGCCATTACGTTACATTATCAGTGTTACATAGGAATACTTGAAACCATCATTATCCAAAGAAAGGACTGATATTAAACAGAATTATTAGTGTTAGATATAAAAACTTGAAACCATTTAACTGTGTGAAAAAAATGAACTCTGGCTCGTTTACAAATAATATCAACAAAATATGCATTTAGAAATTATATATATATATATATATATATATATATATATATATATATATAAGGAGGATTTGGCATTAAATAACCTACAAGGGTACATATGGCAAAAAGCCAAACCAAGTCCTAACTCTCATATCAAAAGTGAGATTTGAGCGTGTGGAGGGCACAAAAAGAAATACGATGGCACATGTTATATTGTAAATGACTGTTCTGTCGATTTCGGTGTTTAATGGCATATAAACCTCCGTAGTTATTTAATACCAAATCCATCCTTGAAAAAGAATATTTACGATACTATTTAACCTTAAGCGTGAGGGATAAGGGTGTTCTTACCTTTCCTAAGGATATTAGAAAGTGAACATAATAGTCAGAGTGGAGTTTGAACTCGTTTAATTCGAGGCAATAGTCTAGGGATACGTACCCACAGCTCTAGGCTACGTTACCGTAAGTATAATACGTTTTAATGCTTTTTCAGTCCTTTTTTATTTACTTCTGTATTTGTGGCTTAAATATATACTCAAACAATATTGGGTTTCCGTGGCGTTGTTGCAGGACTGCGGACTCACAGTAATTAGTAAATATTATTATATTAGCTTTGGGAAAGGTATGAACCACCGTATATCTCTTAGCTATTAATAAACAGCACTACTCCTGTCCTACAAGAATGACTTTGGCATTAAATACACAATACACACATATATGTGTATATATTGTTCCGAAGATTTATCTAATTTTAGTGTTAAATATCATGCCTGTAGCTATTTTTAGTGCGTCCTCTGTAAAGGTTAAAACGCTGGGCTGTGGAATAGGAGTAAGGGAGTTCAAACTCCTGGTGAGCTATTACGTTCACTTTCGGATAATACCCTTGAGAAAGGTATAACCCCCTGTAACGTATTGACCTTCGACCGAGCCGTCAATCAAGAGATGCACCTGTGTAAAGAAGAACAGCGGAAGCAGGTCAACGTAAGACAATTATATAACCAGGTGACCGAGGTGTTTCGAGCCAGTTGGAACCAGTTGCGGACAAGATGTCGAATTGAGAGCCAGCGGCAGACAGAGGGCTTTGGGCCCTCAGTGACCCACGGTTGAGCAACCCCCAGCCAAGATGAGAAAGAAGTGCTGTTATGGTCAGAAGAACTTGGGTCAATATAGCAGTCTGTCCCTGTGTCCAGCTCATCTCTCACACACAAGAAACTTCAACCCTTCGAGAATAAAGTGTGAGAGATATATTTTTATAAAGAAGTGTGCTCGTTCGTTCATTGAAGTTCGTATATTATGTTGGATTATGTTTCTGCATATATATGTATATGTATATATCATTGCTATGTATTATGAGTATACAACACCCCTCCCGTATCCTCCCTGCTATGTCTTAAATAGTAATTTACAAAGCTCTTTGCTTCGATGTGGCACAAGGCCAAATGAAAGGGCGCCCAATGAGACTCGAACTCTCTCGTGTAGGTTTGCTAGTCTAACTTGCTTACCGTTGCACCACCAGAGCCGTTTTGTCTTAAATAGTATCACAACTGTTTTTTTAATGGAGGTGCCCGTGGTGTAATGGTTATCGTCGTAGGAAATGGACACGGCGACACGAGTTCAAATCCTGGACGAGAATGATTGCATTTCACATAGCACTAATACCCTTGGGAAAGGTATGAATCAAATTATTCTCCCTCCAGCTATGGGTAAATAGTAGGACAGACTAGGTTCTTCAGCCTTGGTTTGGCAACTAGTCTAGGAGAAGGAAAACTCTGAATTCAAACATATCAAACTCCGCTTAAAAATTGACCTTGTGTCATATCCTGCCCGAGCGGAGGGGTTGGTAAATAGTATCACAACTGTTTTTTCTAGAAGGATGGCTTTCGCATTAAACAAGCTACGAAGGTTGATATATTATTTAAACAACCAAAGTGGTAGTTAGTTTAAATACGAACTTTGTTGATCTTACGCTTTCATAGAACAATTTAGTGTCAAGATTCAAGAAGTTAATTGTTTTAAGCAACTTAAGTATTTGTCAATCTTTGTTTTATTTTTCACACAAATAAATGACCAGTGGAACGGCAAAAATCACGAGCTGAGAAGTTCTTTTTTGTCGTTGAATAATACTGAGTCTGGTTGGTATTTGGTGGTCCGTTTCTATCTCAAAGAATTATTTCCCTTCTTGGGAGTTTTTCCCACCCGTTTAAACTGGCATTATTTTACAGGATGTTATAGACCAACGTAAGATTGTAATTGACAACGGACGTGAGAAATGGATTCAATTTCATAAACAAAAAAAAGTTGGTAAATTTATAAATATACAGGGTTTCATCTTCTACTGTATATGGGTTCAGGACGCGAATGGGTAAGTCTGTTCTTGGCCGGCTGGCTTGGTTGTGTACAGCATGGTGATATGGTGTAGGTTGGTTGGCTGTCAGCGGTCTTTGATCTTGTCCGATATGTGACGCATGAAGATTCTCTCTGTCAACTGCCGTTCATGATTTTTTGTTGACTGTTTTATAGCATGATAGGGATCGAAAAGCACTACGGAAAAAATGCTGGGAAATATGATTGCTTGATTAAAGACGTTTCTAATTGTCTGTTGATCTCTTTTTTTTTAACGTGGGAGCTACGTGGAACCTATAGGCGCAAAGACAGGTTTTAATCATTGTGTTGGTAGCTAGTGTCCGGACAACATACGGTTGATGTTAGTTACCTTCAACCAAATATATGTTCATTGGATTCTCTTCCAGAGTGTTTTGATAGTGAGTGGGTCTTTTAAGTAAATGAATTTGTGTATCAACCTTCGTAGGTTATTTAATGCAAAAGCCATCCTTCTAGAAGAACATTAGTGGTACTGTATACTTGTATGCTAGTATAGTACCGTAAGGTACTGTATGCTAGTACAGTACCATAAGGGGGGTTTAAAAAGTAGTGGTACTGTATGAACCCCCTTATGCTTCTATAGCTGGGAGCATATAGGTTCATGCCTTTCCAAAGTGTATTTTTCCGAAAGTGAATCTAATAGCACAACTGCAGTTCGAACTCGCTAACTACGATTTCGTAGTCCTTCGCTTTAACCGTTATACCACGAGGTCACTTCCTTAAGAATTTGGAGAGATTTTGATTTTCCTTGTATAACTGGGTGATTGAACGACTGAAAATCTTCACAGGTCTACAAGACACTTTTCTGAGTATTCTAGCCGATCTTAGTTACACTTTGGTCTGGTTAGTTTCGATTCTTCCTCTAATTTCTAATTCCCCCAGTTTCTTTTCCAGGTCTTTAAGGACGATTCCAAGGACACCAGCCATACTTGGTATTTCCATCATCTATATTCTAGGCATCTGTGAGGTTCATCACCTTTACAACTTTGCCAAAAATATCCGGAGTGGTCGAATTGTGCTTCATTTTATAAATTTATTATAAAACTTTTGACTCAAACTAGTGCATACATATAGTAATATTCCTTTATAAACAATTATACCTTCAAGTAAAGTAGTCGAGGGTGACCAGAAGGCTTCCTTTTCAATAGCTACTACACCGAAGGGAGGGCACTACTCCTTTCTCTGGATTGCTCCACTTTACCCTTGATATTGTTGTACTCCCTACATATTGGACTCACCCTCCTCCTTAGATACACATCAACGGAACGTTGACCAGAGTTGATCCAAACCCATGTGACACAATCACGTAAGACACCACTAGCGTAGTGGACAACAGTCGCTACCCGACTGGACTCTCAGCTAACTATTGTCTAACCCAGTTCATTTGTATCTTGTTTCTGTTGCTTGAATATGTATGTTTTCCTATGTACCTTTTTGTGTTCCCCGAGTTTTTTTTTTTTTTTTTTTTTTTGCTAGCATCTCAACAGATATGTCGCTTATATAGCTGAGTATTAAGCAAGGAGGTATCAAGTACCATTTTAAAGTCTTTGGAATGATGCAACCTGGGATTGAACCCAGGTCTCTCGGACCATTGGCAAACACTCTATCAACTAGGCCAAACAACTAAAAAGTATCTAGATCAAATACTAATAATTTAGAGATAGTTATATGGTTTCTAGAATTCTTGTCTTATTCTTTTAATTTGCACACAATTATACAGTTTAAAGTATTCTTAACTATTAGATTATGGGAGGGGGGCAATATTTGTCTCTGCCTTCCACCAGACAGGACTTGACCCCAGGTCAAAGGCTCCAAAGTTCAGATTATAAAATCAAAGAAAGCGAAAAGAAAGACGAGTACTTAGACCTTGCCAGAGAACTAAGAAAGTTATTGAACTGGAGAGTGGCAGTAATACCAATTATAACTGGCTCACTTGGAAAGCTCCCTGAAGGCTTGGAAAGGGGATAAGAAAAGTTGGAAATCGGAAGACGAATCGAGACTATCCTAAGTGCAGCATTGTTAAAATCGGCTAGAATTGATGAGACTATAATCTTTGTTTGATAATCTCAGGATTTTCAACCTTTTAATCTATTTTCTTAACGTCTGGCATTAGTTACTATTTTTGACCAAAATTTTTAGCTTTGAAACTCCATAACTCAAGATATGAATATGTAGCAGCTAAAAAATAAATGTACCTCATATATATTTACGCAATTTCATTTTTTGAACGCAGCCAGTGGGGCTTAGAATACACCGACTGTATTCCGTGAAGAGGGGTTGGATCTCCTCCCTAATACGTGTATATTTTAGGCATGACACTAAACTGCATCAGATGGTAAGATTCAATTTCAACAGATTTGGGTAATGTGGTTGAGTCTTGAAGGAGACTTGCGATCCATCAGACTTTAGTGAAATAGAATTAGCTGAAGGGAAAAAATCGCAAGGAGTGGTATAATAATCCTTTGTAAAAAATTATAACTTCGAATCAATACAAATAAGTTCGATAGTTTCAAGTATTCCTATGTAAAGTTAGTGACCTTAGTCGAGGGTGACCGGAAGGCTTCCTTTCCAAAAGCTACAACACCAAGGTGTAGGGGAGGGCGTTACTCATTCCATGGATTGCTCCCCTTTACCCTTGATCCTTACCGTATAGTGCTAAGTGTTAAGCAACGGGGCATCAAGTACCATTTTTTAACTCTTTGTGTTGTATAGACATGAACAACTATACATACACATATGCATGCTGAAACATAACGACACAATAACGACGAGCGGACAAAGTTCTTTAGAAAAATATACCTCTCGCTTTATTGAAAGGGTTGTGTGTGAGAGAGAGCTGGAGACCGAACCAAACTGCAACATATTGACTCCCCCCCAACTCTTCTGGCTATTACAGCCTTTCTTTCCCGTTCTCCTGGACTGCTCAACCGGGGGCCTGAGGGCCCAGCCTCTGCTGGGACATGGTTCTCATTCCAGCATCTTCCCTCCAACTGATCTGAACTTCCTGTCGCTGGGGTTATATAATAATTTGACGTTCACCTACTTCCTGCGAGCGTCACAAATCCCTTTCAATTCAACCCCTCGACAGTCAAGGTCGCCCCCTGATATCTTCGACCGGATGCACCTGTTATTTACACAGGTGAATTTCTTCTTTTAACAGCTTGGCTGGGGTCAATATGCAACATTTGGTATGAACCCCGGTCTCCCGGACCATTGGCGAACACACTACTCATTAGACAAATGGCCTGGAATGTTCGTCAATGGTCTGGGCGACCCGGGTTCAATCCTAGGTTGAGTCATACGAAAGACTCAAAAACAGTACTTGCTTCGACCTTGATAAATACTCAGTATTATATGGCAAGGATCAAGGGTAGTGGAGCAATCCTGGGAATGGAGTAGCGTCGTCCCCTACAACTAGGTGTAATAGCTTTTGAAAAGGAAGCTATCGGGTCACCCTCGACTAAGGTCGCCAAATTTACTTTATTCCTATTAAACTGGAATCTAAAAACAGATCGATTTGGCTATGAGAAACCTAAACAGGTCAGGATAGAGTTGGTAGTAATGGATACCTTCACTCTTCCTTGTTATCTTAGAAGTGACAACCAAATAAGAAGAAAGGGATTAGACACCAATATTAATCATACAATGATTGTTTTAATGAAGACAGGCCACTTCTCCACAGATTATTCAGCAGGGTCTTTAAGTAAATGTATTTTTGCTTTCTTTGCTTAATGGTTTGTCAACCTATGTGGGTTATTTAAAGCCAAAGACATCCTTGAAGAACAGCAGTGATACAACCCATAATTGGAAAATATGCAGGCTAACACCTTCCCAAAGATTATGAGTCCGAAAATTAACTTAGTATCATCACTGGATTTGGTTTAGTTTGGCCTGTTTTATAGCACGACAACAATTATAGGCTAATACCAAATCCTCTTTATTCATATATATTAGATATATATTTGATTTGTTTTTTTTTTTGTTTTTTTGCTTTTAAGGCACATCAACAATTCTGGGTTATTTAATGCCAAATCCTCTTTTTTTTTTGGTACTTGATGCTGCCTTGCTTAACACTCAGCATTATAAGGTAAGGGTCAAGGGTAAAGTGTAGCAATCCAGAGATAGGAGTGGCGCCTCCCCTACACCTTGGTGTAGTAGCTATCGAAAAGGGAGCCTACGGGTCACCCTCGACTACGGTCACCGACCTTACTTATTCTATGCAGTATAAATCATTCGTTTACACACAGTTAAATGGTTCCAATAGAGCAATATATCAGTAATAATTCAATTAAACATCAATCATTTGTTTACACAGTTATAAAGATCAGTTCTATTTCAAACAATTCAGTTTAGGATGAATCATTTTAGAGTGGTTGTAATTTGGTTATATCACAAGCAAACTTCAGTCTTTCATTTAACCGGTGTTGCTTAGTATAAACCAAGAATGTCTACAAATTGAAATCGTTGTTCTTAGATTCAACTGTTTTCATTACCTAACACGCAACCCATTCGACCATATAATACGGCAGCAAGACTGGAGTTCGAACTCGCTTACAGGGGAATCGCAATCTAGTACTTGAGCCATTACACCAGAAATGGGTGTCTTCAAAAGCACCCGGTAGTTGACCAAAATGCCGAACTTCTACAAAATTTTATTGAATAACTTCTATTTTCTATTTTCTTTGTTTTATGTATTTCAAAATATTATATTTCTGCGGTTGTTTGTTAAAAAGCTGTGACGTTTAAATCTTTATAGAAGTATCTTCTGAACTCATCATCTTTATGTCACGCTGCCAGCACGGATCTCCATGACTCTCTTTCGCCAACCGTCCCTATCGTCCATTGCTCCCGGGAGGTCTTCAAGGCTACATCCTGTATCGGCACAAAGCTGTTGTATATAGGTTCTAGCTGGTCGTCCTGTCTTTGCTCGTCTATGCGAAGAGGTCCATTGGAGCATATCGCTTTTGAGCTCATCACTACATCTCCAGCAGTGTCCCGCATGTCTGGTTTGTCTAACTTTGACAATTTTCGAGATGGGTGGTAGCTGTTTTGTGGGGGTGTTGCCTCCAGGACTTGTTCAATATTGCTCGTAGCATTCTTGTGTAATTACGGTCAAGTTTTTTCTCCGTATGTTTAGTTAGCTTCCACGTAGTGCATCTATATAGCAGCATCGATACGCCCGCATTTTGGAAAAACTGCGTTTAATTTTATTGGTCAGGTCTGACTTCCATATGACCAATAGGCTATTGATAGCTGTCCATGACTTTGCTAGTCGCGTGCTGATGTCTTTCTCGGTTAAAAAAGACACTGCTTCCTCGCTAGGTTAACTTATCGACTAATTTGAAAGGCCTGCTCTTTAGTGTGGAGATATCACCTGTTTGATTAAAGCGCATCTATTCCGTCTTGTCTGCATTGACATCAAGGCCTATGTCAGCAGCTGCTCATTCCAGACTATATAGCAGGTATTTGCATTGGGCAGGTGTATTAGCCAGAAGCGCTATGTTATCAGCGTAGTCCGCGTCCGTAATTGTTTCTGAGGGGTATCTTCTGCTTCTTTCCTTTGCCAGCTTAAAACTATTTTCTTTCATTAAATCAATAGACGTTCTAAGCTCGTAGTTTAGACAGATAATAAACAGGTATGGGGCTAATGTGTCTCCTTGTAGCACACCTGCTACGATGTCGATGTTGTCTGTGTCTCCATCCGGAGAGCGAACTTTTACTTTCGTGAACTAATCTCTTACCCACCAAGTATGCGATATCAATTATATCCCACAACCGGATGCACAGTATATTCTACATCGTTTATATTTCAAACAGCCTGATTGTTTCCGTTGTTGCAGTGGGTAGAGGGTTCGCTAATTGTCCAGGAGACCAGTTTAAGTCTCAGAAAAAGTTATACGATAGGCTAAAAAAATAGGACTTGATGCCCCCTTGCTAAACACTCAGCATTATAAGGTAAATGATCAAGGGTAAATGGAGCAATCCATGCAAATGAGTTGCGTTTTGCAGACAGAGGGCTTTGGGCCCTCAGTAACCCATGGTTGAGCAACCCCAGCCAAGATGAGAAAGAAGTGCTGCTATGGTCAGAAGAACTTGGGGTCAATATGTAACAGTCTGTCCCCGTCTCCAACTCACCTCTCGCACACAACCAACATCAACCCTTTCGAGAATAAAGTGTGAGAAATATATTTTTATAAAGAAGTGTGTGCGTTCGTTCATTGAAGTCGCCATTATTGTTGACTATGTTTCCTCATATATTTGTATATGTATGTGGCTATACAACACAGGAAACAACCCTAAAAAATTTATGAAAATGCTGGATCTGAAAGACTGAGACAATTCTAATCATGTCAGTCAGAGAAAATCGAAATGAATCCTTCGGCGTGTATAAAAATGAAAAAAAAAATGAAAAAGCAAGGTATTCTTAGGATGATTGTATTTAGAGTTCAATAATTTGCCTATGTTAAACGGTACGGTTTTTATATTAAACTATCATTAGGGCTGTGTTAATATGTGATCTTAAACCTTTTGATGTTGATTGTCAAAGGTGAATATTATTTAGAAGATATATCACATATTAATACTGTCCTGATGATGTTTTAATATAAAAAGCAAAACATTTGACATTGGTAAATAATTCAATTCCTGTCTAGCTTTTCTCTATATATTTTCAGCGTCCATGTGGTGCATCCGTATAGCAGTATTGACCTAACCGCTGCTTGGAAGAAATTCTTTTATCTTATCGGACAGGTTAGACTTCCATATGATTGATAACCTATCGATAGCAGTCCACGACTTCGTTAGACATACTATAAGCTATGTTGAACAAATCCTAGAAGCTATACCCCATGAAACAGCAGCTCTACAGTAACTTACGCCCTATCTCTAAAACCATCTAAATGAGATGGACAATTCTTGTTGAAATTACCTCATGGAAAATGAACATGAGAACTTCATTTTTCGAGAGGATGGGGTTCCACCATAATGGAAGTGGACGGTACGTGCTTATCTCAATGACAATCAGCCAGAGAGTCGGATCGAGCTAGTGATTCTTTTTTATTGGGATATGTAAATATGTGAAGGGACTGGTCTGTGTCCCCCGTTTTCCTGTTAGCATTGACGAACTCAAGCAGAAAATCACTTCGACATGCAGGACATTAATGGAGAAGCTAGGACGAATTCATAAGTGACATTTTCCTTTGGACCCCATCACGTAGGCGTGCCAGTGTTGGCCGACCAACAAATATCTTGCTCTGTAAAGGATGTGGTCTGGAAGACCCGCCGGAAGCGATGGACGATAGGGACGAACGGCGAGAGAAAGTCAGGGAAATCCGTGCTAGCAGTGTACGTTGAAGATGATGATAATGAAATAATTCAGCTATGATTAAAATCAACCTCTAAACACCTTGCTTTATCATAAGACATGCAGGACACAGCTGGAGGAGCAATGACGAACTCATAAGTGACATTCTCCAATGTACCACTTCATAGGGATGTGCCAGTGCTTGCCGACCAACAAGAAATTATCCATATTAGCTCTGTACGGACACAGGATTTAGTCTGGAAAACTTGCCAGGAGAGAGAGAGAGAGAGAGAGAGAGAGAGAGAGAGAGAGAGAGAGAGAGTGTGTGTGTGTGTGTGTGTGTGTGTGTGTGTGTTAGAGAAAGAGAGAGACTGGGAAATCTATGCTAGCTGCGCGAACTGATATATATATATATATATATATATATATATATAAATTATGTTCACGCTTAATTTACTGATGATTATTTGGCTGGCGCGGATTGAGGAAGATTATGTTGCGCCAACTCGAAATATTTGCTTTTACGCCACCTTTCCTGTCTAACAGTATATTTGAAGAAATACACTGCTACTACCTCAACCCTCCCTTAGTGACCAATTCCCTTTATTCATCTAATGAAATTCACTTACCCCCTCCTCTATCTAGCCCTGGCAGTAGGGTTTAGAATACACTGACTGTATCCCCTAAAAGAGGCTTAAGATCTCAAACCGTGGGATCCTAGGCATCTGATGATGTAGCTACTGTTCTGGAGATATGAGATATGTGGGGTGCCCCTTCATTGCAATTACACTTAGGTCTATTCTGACTCAGAGCGGTAATACCTGTAAGAATTCAATCAATGAAAGTGTAGATAAGGTGATTGATAACCTATCGATAGCAGTCTACGATTTCGTTAGACATGCTATAAGCAATGGCTTTGACATTAAATACCCAACTTAAGGGTTACTGTGTAACTTTTTAGAAATGTATTATTTCCATTTTTCAATGAAAAAGAATCAGAATATAATATGTTGTATCAGAAAGGCATTCTGATACAATATACAGTAGTTAAATATGATATCAATTTACTTCTTAGCCTTAAGTAGTATTCATGTTTTCAGGAAGCGTACTATGATTGTTTTTTTTTTTGTTTAATGGTATATCAACATTCGTTGGGTATTTAATGTCAAAGCCATTGCTGTAGGAGAACAGTAGTGTTATTATTTAACCCATAGATAGTACGATGGTATGGACTTTTGATATGTTTTTTTATTTAATGATATATCAACCTTCGTTGATTATTTGATGCCGAAGTCATACTTGAAAAAAAATAAACAGAAGTGTTACTATTTAACCCATGGATGGTATGATGACATGAACTTATGTATACATAACGTATAAAGGTACGATGGTATGGACCTTTGATATGTTTTTTTTTTGTTTTGTTTCATGATATATCAACTTTTGTTAGTTATTTAAGGCTAGAGCCATACTTGTAAAAGAACAGTAGTGGTATTATTTAACCTATGGATGGTATGATGGCATGAACTCCTTTATGTCCTATTAGTGAATGTAATTGTATAACTAGAGTTTGAACTCACTTATAATAGATCTGCAAAAATGTTTCTTATTCGATTGAACAAAAAACTTCTTAAGAAAAAAACTATACAAATAATGTTTGTATCAACGTACAATGAACGTAATCTCAAGGCATAAAATAACCCTAGACAGGTTGACGTGCTATTTAAACCAATCAATCAATCAATAAATCCACCCTCTCCCTCATCCTTTACTGAAGTATTTCTCAAAAGTTATTGCGTTATTTTAATGCCCTTTATGTGGAAGAAAGTGATGCTTGTTCCCCCCCGTTAGGATGGCAAACTTATTAACACACACAATGGCAGGCAAGAGAGAGGTGCTACATTTGACTCACCACTGGCTGGGGCTCGTTCTGAAGTAGAGGAGTCGTACGTAGTCCAAGCTAATAATCACGGACGCTCCGACGGCAACTGGCGAGATTATGATCTTTTCCATACGAGACGAGACGTACAAAAGGGCCAGTTTGGGATTATCCGAGTCTCAAGGAATTGTATTAGTGCAGCAGTACGTCAAGGATCTTCAACACAGCTGCATCATTTGTTTTTTTGTTTTGTGGCATATCCATATTTACCAAACTCTCTGCTTGGACAGGATATGACACAAGGTCAATTTTTAAGCGGGGTTTAACAGGTTTGAATTCAGAGTTTTCCTTCTCCTAGACTAGTTGCCTCGCCAAGGCTGAAGAACCTAGTCTGTCCTACTATTTACCCTTAGCTGGAGGGAGAATAATTGGATTCATACCTTTCCCAAGGGTATTAATGCTATGTGAAATGCAATTAACCTGGTCCATTTCCTGCGACTATAACCATTACACCACGGGCACCTCCAAAGTGGCAAATGTGGCATATTAATCTTCTTGGGTTATTCAACGCCATATCAATCTTTCTAGAAAAACAGTAGTGGTACTATTTAACCCACAGCTGGGAGGATAAGAGGGTTCATGCCTTTTCCAAGGATATTTGTCCGAAAGTAAACGTAGGAGCGCAACGGCAGTTCGAACTCACTCGCTACGATTTCGCCGTTCAGCGCTGTAACCATTACATCACTCAACTAGGGTTCGTTTACAGGATTAGAAATTCATACTCTTGTCTACCGGACATTATTTAAGAATCTGAAACTTTTCTCATGACTTCTGTAACATTACTTCTTATCTATCCCTCTCATGTTTGTTTTGGGTTTTATGGCATATAAACCAATGTAGGTTACTTAATGTCAAATCCATTTTTATACAAATAAACAGTTCTATTTCAAACAATTCAGTTTAGCATGAGTACACAGTTTAATCGTCAAAAACAGTTCTATTTTAAGCTGTTCAGTTTAGTCAAACAGTTCCAATTCAAACAATTTAGTTTAGTAAAAGTATAGTTCTTATTTAACCACAGATAAATGTCAAAACAGTTTTATTTCGAATAATTCAGTTTAGCGTAGTAGTTTCAATGTCAAAAACAGTTCTATTTCAAATAATTCATTTTCGTATTAGTACGCCGTTTAAACGTAAATACAAAGTTTAAATGTCAAAAACATTTCTATTCCAAGCTATTTAGTCAAAGAGTTGCAATTCGAACAATTCAGTTTAGCATGAATATACAGTTTAGTTCTATTTAACCCGTAGATAAGACCCTATCAGGTGCTACCACTCCGGGGCAGAGTGAACCTGGGAGCGATAGTAATGAAGGGGTACTCCGCATTCCCCAAAGCTCCAGCATTACTAGAACCTCACTATCAGATTTTTAGTGTTACAAATTGGACACTCGTTGGTGGGGTCTTACCCTACTGCAGGTGTACTGTCGGTG
Organism: Sepioteuthis lessoniana; assembly: GCA_963585895.1. Lineage (NCBI taxonomy): Eukaryota > Metazoa > Mollusca > Cephalopoda > Myopsida > Loliginidae > Sepioteuthis > Sepioteuthis lessoniana. The sequence continues at coordinate 56,405,951 of OY757935.1, read as the reverse complement.
TATTCTGCAATATCCCGCTCAATTTCATTGAACAATTTCAATATCCGTAGCTTAACAACCTCGTATATTATGTCACGGTAATTTACCTGATGGCTGTCCTAATGGACGCCACGTTAAAAAAAAGACAAAAAGCAGATAATATACCACAGAAACTATGACAGACGCAGACTATGCAGATGATATAGCGCTTGCAAATACATCTACCCATGCCAAATCTCTTTGATGATAAGGGGTTTTATACCCTCCCCAACTATATTAAGCCGTAATTGAACGTAGTCCGAAATCGCTATCTTCGAGATTGCAGTTCTGTACGTTAATCACGACGCCATGGGGTGTAAAAACCTTGCTTGTAAGTCAGACTCTTGATTTCTATTCCAAAAAAACTTTTAATGAATTAAGAATACAGCAGTATCTATCGAAGCTGGTACATTTGCAGTATACTTTTAAGCTGATTTATTTGATTTGATTTATTCCACGTTGTATAGCTGACCAGTTGAAACATATTTACCTCTGACCCGGCCGAACTGTCAAATAGGAAATGCACCAGTGTAAATAACAGGTGCATCTGGTTAAAGATATCAGGGAATAACCTTGATTGTGGACGGGTTGAATTGAGTGCAGATGCGACACTCACTGAAGCAGGTGTATGTCAAACAATTATATAACCCAGTACTACAGGAAGTTCAAGTTAGCTGGAGATCAGAGTTTGGAGTCAGTGGTTGCAGTTCGAGGCAGTGAGAACCAGACCCAACAGAGAGCTGGGCCCTCTGGACCCCGGGGGAGCAGCCCCGCTGGATGAGAAAGAAGTGCTACTATAGCCAGAAGAGTTGGGGGTCAATATGTTGCAGTCTTTGTTCAGTCTCTAACTCACCTTTCACACATAACCCTTTGTAAACCTTTCGTACCATTTCGAATAAAGTGTGAGAGGTTTATTTTTCTAAAGAACTGTGTTTCGTTCGTCATTATTGTGTTGACTATGTTTCTGCATGCATATGAGTATGTTACACAGTAACCATCAAATTGTCAGAGATCTTCAAATTCTGATGAAGTATTATGATTGGTTGACTAAATCCTAAAAAAAATCGGTTTCGGTATCTTTCGTGGGTTATTTAAAGCCACATTCATTCTTTCAGAAGAAGAGCAGTGCTACTATTTAACATATAACTGGTAGGGTTGGAAAAGCGTGTTCATAATTTTCCCGAATGTTTTAGTTCGAAAGCGAATGTTTTAGCGCAAGTGGAGTTCGAACTCGTTTCCTATAATATCACAGTCAGCAACAGGACTCTCCCGCAATGCTTTTTTGAATGGCTGCCACGTAAACGAATTAAACTAATGAAATGTTTGACTACCTTGGGATAATCTGATACGTATTTACTAAACACACTTTAGTCTGATAAAAAGTTGCAAATATGGTACACTCAGTGAATTCTGAATTTTCGACAACTGTCTTCAGTAGTGGTTCCCAACCGATTTTAGACCATGCTTCATTTTGCTATTTCTAAAATTCTGATGCCCTGCAGAAATATTAAACTCTTACATATTCAAAATTTTACTGAAATTCATGTGAAGGAAGCTGAAAAGGCCATTAACTTAGTTTCGAAATAAGCCCCGCCAAAATATTGCATGCCTCTTCAAAATATTACTATATTCAACCCATGGGCACGCGCCCATCGTTGAGATTTACTGGTCTACTAGATTAGCATGCATGAAATGGTAAAATTCTTACTTATGACAATTTAATAAGAAATGACCCAATTATAAATTTGAGAATATTTTCAAAAGATATGAAATCTTAAAATGTTGACTTAACAAACCTGTATTTACGTATTTTTACATGTGTTTTGAAAGTGCGTTTTACGTAACTGCTATTATGGAATCCGCTCTCCAAGTTCAAATCCTGGACGAGGTAGATGGTGTTGTTTCGCAGAGAAAGACAACAACGATGATGTATAAGAATATAATCTGCTTTTTTTTTCTTTTCCTTTAATGACTCAAAATGTTCGGATGGTTGAGTAAGAGAAAGTCAAAGACAACAGAGTGCTCTCATAGTGGCCGAAGTACGGATCTTCAGGAACCCCTTATTCTTCCTTCTGTTCGGGTCGAAATCTTCCTGGTACGCGTTCGGAAAATCTCGTAGTCACACCTTTCAGCTACACGTTGCACATGAACACGCCTCCTTCAACCTGTCGCTTGCCCATTCGGCTGGGGTTGTAGAATACACTGAGGGTTAAGACCCCCATCCAATGAGTGTCCTGGATATATGACATTAAACAGTCTGATGGCGAGGTTCCAATAATGCTGGGGCCTTGAGGAATACGGAGCACTCCTTCATTGGCACTGATCCCAGATCCACTCTGTCCCGGCTTGGTAGCACCTGATAGGGTCCTATCAGGTGCTATGGGTTAAACAGAACTAACAGCATACTTAGAACCTATGGGTTAAACAGAACTAACAGCATACTTAGAACAGAACCTATGGGTTAAACAGAACTAACAGCATACTTAGGCAAAACTGAATTGTTTGATTAAACTGAATAGCTTGAAATAGAAATGTTTTTCACTATTAAACCGTACTTACATTTAAACTGCGTGGTTATGCTAAACTGAATTATTTGAAATAGAACTTTTTTTACATTGAAACTGTATTTACACTAAACTGAATTGTTTAACATAGAACTGTTTTGACATTTTACTGTCTGTAAACAAAATCTGTACTTATACTAAACTGAATTAGCTGAATTAGAACTGCTTGACTAAACTGAATAGCTTGAAATAGAAATGTTTTTCACAATTATACTGTACTTACATTTAAACTGCGTGCTTATGCTAAACTGAATTATTTGAAATTGAACTGTTTTTTTGACATTGAAACTGTACTTACACTAAACTGAATTGTTATATATAACAGCTTGCATAAACGGAATAGTTGTAAATAGAACTGATTATTTACATAAAAATGGATTTGGCGTTAAATAACCTACAAAGATTGAATTGCCATAAAACCAAACCAACCAACCAAATCAAACTGTTGCCAACAAAACGCACGTGATCACGCTTCGTTCTAGTGTGCCACCCATGCAATTTACGTGGCATTTCCACCGACAACACCTGCGTTCCAGTCACTTTAACAGGTAAATCTCCTGTTATTTTCATTCCCAGTGTCTGACATCCTTCTAGTAAGCCATTCACGGAATTTATGTGGCATTACCGCCGGGAACATCAGCGTCCACTTCACTTTCAGTATCAGGTGCATTTCCTGTTATTTTCCTTCCCCCTGGTATAGAAGAAAGAAAATTCTAAATTCAAACTAGCTGTACTCCGTTAAATAAATTCACATTGTGCCTGATCCTGTTTGTGGCGGAGGAGTTGGAAAATATGTACACATATACGGAGGTGCTGTTGGTGGAATCATTGCTATCGAAAGAAAGGATTCCGGTGAACCAAGTTCAAATCCTGGGCGAAATTTGCATTTCACATTACGTTAATACTCTAGAGAAAAGGTCGCTATGAGGAAACTGGATGACATATTAGGTTCTTTAGCATTGGTATGGTAACCAGTCAAAGAGAGGAAAAACTATCATCTATATGTCGAGCGCCCTACCTAACGCGCGAGTGTGGCACAATACATTTTCAAGATGGCTTCAGGCACAGAGCCAAAGCCCACACGAACTAGATGGGTCCAAAAATGCCTTGTGTTTAGGCAGAATTCCCTTAAAAAGTGGCGCCTCAAGCCCCAGGTAATAAACCTAACCCTTCTAGAGAGGGTAAGAAACAGCAGGATAGCACAGCAGTGAGAAAAGGAATCGAGTTGACTAAGTGCAAAGTCCACCACAATCGAGCGATTCCTGCTGTTAGAAAGAGGAGAAGAAAAACTCTGAATTCAAACCTGTTAAAATGCGCTTAAAAATTTGACCTTGTATCTCATTATGCTCGTGTGGAGTGGTTGGGTAAATAGATGCATTCACATATACTTGCATTCATTTTATGACGGCGTATATAAATAATTAAAACTTCTTTGTAGCAATTAAAACGAACATTGGAGATAACAGAATCAACGAATACAGCCATATTTGCTGGGCCATAGAATACACCGACGGCACCTCTGCAGAGGATTAAGATCCGCCCCACCCCTGCAATTGGACTACTTATTGTTCTTAGGGTATACCTGAGGTCCAAATCCTAGTGGCTGAACGTTCCGGGATCCAAGTACTAAGTAATAATATGTTCTGCAACATTGCTTTTTGGCCTGGACTTAAGCTTGAAAGGCGTTCAAAGAGGCTGGTCATATAAAGCCCTAACACCTACAGGATGAAGTCAAACCTTCATTCAACAAATTGCTCTTGTGTTAAACCTTCAAACTTTTTTGTATCTTAAAGGTACTAGAAAGCAGTGGCTGAGGGTCAACAGCGTTGAGAGAAACAGTTATTGAAAATCATTTCTGCTAGTTAATTATTACATATGCAATTAGTGAAAATTATTTCTACCAGATTATTAATATACAAGGAAAAAAGAAAATTATTTCTACCAGATTATTAATTCATATGAAATTTATGAAAAATTTCTCTACCAGTTTATTCTACTGATTAAAAATGTTACCTATAAACTGTTTGTTTACAAATCATATATATATATATATATATATAAACACAAATATGCTTTGGCTTAAAATAACCTGAAAGGGTTGATATGTCATAAAACACACGAACCAATCAATCAATACACACACATTTATATGATGTTTGTGTGCGCGTGTGTGTGTGTGTGTGTGTGTTTGAGAGAGAGTGTGTGCGTGCATGCGGGTGTGCATGTGTGTATATGTGTGTGCGTGTGTGTGTGTAAAATATTTCTGATAATGATCTCCGACAAGGTGATCTAGAAATACCTCTGACATAACGAAACCCAAGTGAAATAGGTGAAAATTTAATCGAATAAAACATCAGATACTACGATTTTCTTCTTAAAAAAAAGGAAATTTGTCGATGTGATTGTTTTGAAAAAAGAATTTTTCGAAATACTAATTTAGAAAACTATTTGAATTTAAAAAAAAATAATAATCATAACAATAAATCCAAATCAACGTGGAACTTAGATGTTGCATCTGAGTGTCATGATCAGCAGGTACTCCCTTGAAATCTAATGTGGGTGACCCGATCGGCATTGTGGAAATGTTGGCTATTCTTATGTTAGGTACAAAGATGTTACAAAGACAATAGCAGCAATGCATCTGAGAGCCATCAAATGCAAAAATATTCCAGAGAAGTCCCCAGAAATAATTCACTGTTATTCAAAAAGCAATCCAATATGTATACGAAATGGATGATATAGATCTGAGCTGAATCTGATAAGTTTATTACAAGTCAAAGACTTGTCGACCAAGCGAGGTTGATTTAAAAACAACCAAGCGAGGTTGATTTAAAAAAAAAACTACCAAGACGAGGACAAAAAGTCTGCAATAAATAAAAATCAATTCTCAGATTAAGAAGCCTTATCTCAAAATGATTCCAATTAAAAGACAATTACAAAAATTCGGTACGGACCCGACTATGGAAGACCAGATAAGGATTTATAAGAAAAAAAATCCATCCTTGATCGTCCTTCGGGGCCCGTGGCGCTGCAGATAGAGGCGTTGAGTCTCTACGGTTCCTGGTGAGCATTGTCAGAAGATAGTGGTTTCAAATCCAACCCAAGCCGGCCAGAGTTTTACTTGGTCAAAAACGTGGTGCGATAGACAACAACTATGGAAGGCAGTAATTACTGGGGACACGGTTACAAGACTCATCATTCCTATCCGAAGTCACGGTAAAAATCACATGAAGAAGGCCAGAGGTGAAATTTGGCCGAAACGTAGTGAAAGAAGAAACAACTGTTTGCTTGTTTGTGATTTATGGCATATCAACCTTTGTAGGTTATTTAATGCCAAATCCTTTTTCATGCAAAACAGTTCTATTTCAAGCAATTCAGGTTGAAATTAGTACGCAGTTTGAATATAGAAAATGCCCTATTTCAAGCAATTCAGCTTAACATAAATACACAGTTTAGTTCTATTTGACCCATAGATAAGACTCTACCAGGTGCTACCACTCAAGGCCAGAGTGGACCTGGGTACTCCGCATACCCCAAAGCTCCAGCATTACTGGAACTTCAGCATCAAATTGTTTAGTGTCATATACCGGGCATTCATTGGGAGGGGAGGTGTCTTACACCTCTGCAGAGAAGCAGTCGGTGCATTTTGCAGTCTCAGCCAACTGGGTAACGAAACGAAGACTTAAAAAGTACCAGAATAGAGTCAAGCCACACAAACAGAACAGGAAGTTTAAAAAAACGAAAAATATCCTATCAGCGAATAATATGAAAAATGATTTAGAACTCGAAAAAGGTCTCGAGGCGTACATACGCCTGGACTTGATAAGAGTAATACTCAAGAAAATATCAAATTGGAAAACGCCAGACCATGACTGAGTACATGGGTTCTGGTTTTAAGAAAAATTCCCGTCCATCCATGACGGATTGGCTCAGCAACTTAGTCAATGCTTCCAAGAACTAAACATATCCGAATTGATGACTAAAGGGAAAACTAGCTTAATCCAGAAGGACCCCCGAAAAAAAAAGGACCATCACCGGCAACTGTAGAACGATAAAGTGTTTATCTATAATATGAAGCACCCCAACCACCCAGATAATTAACCTACTTTTATGTCATGGGCTATTTCCGGAAGAACAAAAGGGATGTTGTAGAGGAAAAAGAGGAACAAATGATTATATATAGATTAGCAAAACGATTAACCAAAGCGAGGCGGGAAAATATAACAAGAAAATCTATAATAGGGTCTTGCAAACTTGGATAATAGAATGTCTGAAAATGAACAAAATATCCGACAAAATTTTAAACTTAATCCTGATTGCTATGGAAAGTTGAAAGGTGAAATTGATAATGGGAGGTATACCTCGTAGAGATAAAAATTCAATGAGGCATCCTCCAGGGAGATTCACTCTACCCATTGGTATTCTTTAAAGTAATTATATCACAGAACCCATGTACGTGGTGAATTCAATAAGTTTCCAGACTTTTTTGCACAGGCATTTAAAATAATCGTAGACTTTTGAAAATTCAGTATGTTATTGGTATACATCTAATGAGATGACTAACCAATTTCTATAAATTCAGGTTCAAAGGAACAGCTACAGCAGCAACTGGAATACACCCTACTAAAGCCTGATTGTCACTGCTGGTGAATTTCAAAAATGCAATCTGGACGTCAGGACACTTTAGAAGAATGATACGCAATAAAATTCTGTTTCAAACTTGGAAACGTATGGAATGCTTCAGACTGCTTTTCGACCATCTTGCATGAATCGAGCATCAGTTTTTGAGTGGCATAAGATATTCAAGGAAGGCAGGGAGTCTTCGAGGGATGATGAGAGGTGTGAGAGGTGAAAAGAAGTCAATACACCAGAGTTGATTGGCCAAAGGGTTAGGCGTAGGGTTACTATGTTGAGGTTTTAAGTGAGTTCAGGAAGAGATTCCGTCGGAAGAGACCAGCTCTCTTCAAATCGGGTCAGTGGCATTTCCACAAGGACAATGCACCAGCCCAAAACTTGTCACAAACTATTTGAGCAAGATGGGCATCAAGACAGTTCCTCAGCCTCCCCAAAGTCCAGACCTTGCTCCCTGTGACTTTTGCTTATTCCCTAAGCTCAGAGGCCGTCGTTATGAGACAATTAAGAAGATGAAAGAGGCTGTGACAAAGATCACTGACACGCTCACACAAGAGGACTTCCATGGGGTCTTCCAGAGGTTGTTGGAACGGTACAACAAGTGCATTGCAGCCGGAGGAGATTACTTGGAAGGAGACTAGAGTTTCATGTGCGTACTATCAATAAAAGTGCCCATAGGAAAAAAGTCTGGAAAACTTATTTAATGATCATCGTACTTAAGAAATGCGAAGAAAAGATTAATTATGTTATCAAATGGATGATATAAAGGCATTAGTAAAAACTGAAAAAGATGGACCTAAAGAGAAGAAAATTGATATCTATGCGGAATGCCTTGCACCTGAAAGATGGTATAGACAGATTCTTTGTGTCCAGCAAAGAAGGCGGAAGCAAACACGTTATCTTTGAGGATTCAAGAATTCAAGGACTACATGAAGAAGAGTAGAGAAAGATTAATTATAGCATCCAATAAAGGTATTTGCATTATAAATAAAAACTGGACGTACTCGTGGTGTAATGGTTATCGTCGTAGGAAATGGACACGGTGACACGAGTTCAAATCCTCGACGAGACTGATTGCATTTCACATAGCACTAATACCCTTGGGAAAGGTATGAATCTAATTATTCTCCCTCCTGCTATGGGTAAATAGTAGGACAGACTGGGTTATTCAGCCTTGGTGAGGCAACTAGCCTAGGAGAAGGAAAACTCTGAATTCAAACCTGCTAAACTCCGCTTAAAAATTGACCTTGTGTCATATCCTGCCCGAGCGGAGGGGTTGGGTAAATATGATATAAGTACAAACTGTAAAATAACAAAAACTAGAGAGAAATTGAAAGAAAAACAACTGTACGAATGTTTCAAGCTACAAACTGGTGAGATTGTATATGATAAGAGATGGACATGGCAAAAAGGGAAATCTCAAGAGAAAAACTGCATCTCTTCGAAAATCAGCATAATATAACGCCATAAGGACCAATTATATTAAAGCGAAAATTGATCATTCGCAACAGAATAGCAAGTGTTGGTTATGTGGAGAAAGAGATGAAACAATTAATCGTATAGTGAGTGAATGCAGAAAACAAGGTATAGAAGTTTATAGATACGACTGGGTAGGAGTTGTGATGTACATGGAATTATGCAAAAGATTGAATTTTGACAATACTGCCAAACAGTATGTGCACAAATTAGAATCTGTCCCACAAAATAAGATGCATACAATTATCTGGGATTTCGAGAAGTAAAAAGATAATCTATTCCCGGTCAGGATCTAAAACTTTGTGTGAATTAACCAAAGAAAGAAAGAAAGAAAGATAGAAAGAAAGAAAGAGAATATGGCGTTACGTGGATTATGTTCTTCCAGTGGATCACTGAGTGAAAATAAAAAGGAGTAAAATGAACGACAAAAAAACTGTCGGAAATAAGGATGACAGTGATGCCAATTGTATTCGGTGCACTTGGAACAGTCCCCAAGTACTTTGAAAGAGGATTAGAACAAGTGGAAACCAGAAGAAAAATCGAGACCATCGAGACTACAGGATTGTTGAGATTAGACAGAATAATCAGAAGATTCCCAGAGACTTGAAGAGATTCGATAGATAAATGACGCAACCAATAGATTTCAACACAAGGGTGCATTTAAAATATAACAAAGTTTTAATAGGTGACGACCAAACAAATAATGATAAGATTTAAGAAACAGTTCCTTTTTCTTTTCTTTTTAAAATACCGGCGATATTAAGCCAGCAGGCATTATCAAACATAAATCTTTCCCAACAGTCCTTTTCTTCTTTCTCCTTTATTCTTTCTTTCTTTTTTCTTTTACTAGTGAAAATGCTTAGGTCACCAGGCTGAAGCATGTTACAAAGTTCATTCACTAATTTACTGTTGATGAAATAGAATCCTTTCAGTTTCTCTTTCTTTCTTTTTTTTTTTTTTTTTTTGAATACATATAATTCCAATATTTAGGAAGGGTAGAAGGAAAAACAGTTTAAGTAGTACTTATCTTTGACAAGGCTTAATTTTTAGGTTCCTTTCTCTTACGGGCGAGTGACATCCTTGGAGCTGGCGAAATTGGCGTCTCTCTTTCGCCAAAGTCTGTCCAGAACTAAAGATTCTTTTTGCGGGTGAGGGACCTCCCGGAGCTTGGCTATAAGCCGGCGTCTTTATCCGCCGACTTCTGTCTTTAAACTGAAGATTCTTTTCCAAATTTCCTCTGACGAAAAGGTATCATTTTGGCACTAAAGGGTCGATAGCCAATCATTTGATTTTTCTCTTCTCCCACAATTGGATCCGGTCATGATACCCGAGGGACCTAGATTCCATTCTTTGTTCAACAGGCTGCAGGTCATGGAGTGCGAGAAATTGACCTTCATTCTCCTACCGTTTTAGCGGTCAGTCTTAGTGACTGTTGATTCAAACACAGAAGGGTAGGGGAATTGATCTCCCTTTCCCTCTCTCGGTAGCATAACACGACACACTTGCATCAGAATATTCATACAATAATTGTTCGTTCTCTTGTAATAGTTGCAAGAAGAGAGGAATAGTTTTGTTTAGTTTGGTTGGGTTTTATGGTAAATCAACTATTGTTATGTTTTTTTAATACCAAATTCTCTTTATACAAATATATTACCGACCCACGGGTCTTGTTGATAGAGTGTTCGGCAAAGGCTCAGGAGATTGGGGTTCAGTCCCAGGTTGAGTCAAGCCAAAGACTCATAAAATGGAACTTAATACCCCCTTGCTTAATACTTAGTATTATGGAGCAAACCCGTTGGGAATGGGGTCTTACCTCTCTGCGGTCAGTGTATTCGACAGCCCCAGCCGAATGGGCTGAAGAAAAGAATAATTGTATTTTATAAAGCTTTACAGCTCTGAAAATTCTCAAATCCGAAGTCCCTTAGTCGGATTATGAGATGCACATTACAGAGGACAGGGCTTCACATATTAATGGTCCAGACGACCGGCGTTCAATCCCAGATCGGATCATACCAAAGACTAAAAAAATGGTACTTGATACATTTTTGCTTAACACTGAGCATTATAAGGTACGGATCAAGGGTAAAGTGCCGCAATCCAAGGAAGGGCGTAGGGCTCTACTCTACACCACTGTGTTGTAGCTATTGAAAAGAGAGCCTTCGGGTCACCCTCGACTACAATCGCCAAGTTTACTTACTTATTGAGTCATGTCATTCAGTAAACGGAGCATAGAATACTCTGACTTTATTCCCTGTAGAGGGGTAAGATTCCTCCAACGCTGAGTATAACACTGAAGTAACACTTATAGCGAGGTTTCAGCTCTGGAGATCTTATGAAAGAGAAGTATTGCCTTCATTGCTATTGCTTTCTGGTCTACTCTGACCCAGAATCCAAGTACCTGTTATGGTCTCTTTTTTCCCTCAATTAGTTCTCTTAAAAAATGATATGTAATTAATATGGTAAAAAAAAAAAAACAAGTCCAATAAAAAAAAAGAAAAAAATCCAAAAAATGCACCGACTGTAGAATGCACCGACTGCGTCTCTGCAGAGGGGTGAGACTCCTCTGACGAGTGTCCTGGATATAACACTAAACAATCATATGGTGAGTTTTCAGTAATGCTGGAGCGTTGGGGAATACGGAGTGCTACTGCACTGGCATTGCTCCAAGGCCCACTCAGACACGAAGTGGTAACATCTGATAGGGTCCAATCATTTAGGTCAAATAGAGCTAGTTGACATTTAAACTGTACTTTAACATTTAAACTGAGTACTTTAACATTTAAACTATGTACTTTAACATTTAAACTGAGTGCGTTAACATTTAAACTGAGTAATTTAACATTTAAACTGAGTACTTTAACATTTAAACTGTATACTTTAACATTTAGACTGAGTGCTTTAACATTTACACTGAGTACGTTAACATTTAAACTGAGTACTTTAACATGTAAACTGTATACTTTAACATTTAAACTGAGCACTTTAACATTTAAACTGAATACTTTAACATTTAAACTGAGTGCTTTAACATTTAAACTGTATACTTTAACATTTAAACTGAGTGCTTTAACATTTAAACTGAGTATTTTAACATTTAAACTGAGTATTTTAACATTTAAACTGAGTACTTTAACATTTATACTGAGTACAAACAATGGATTTATGCTAAACTGAAACATTAAACTTGGTGCAAGCAAATGATTAATAGTAAATAGAAATATTCTTTATAGATAGAAATAAGTGAAACTATTTAACTATTTAAAAAAATGAGTGAAAAAAATTCTGTTTAAAAATGTTACCAATAAAATGTGTTTGGAACTCATGTATTTAATATATATGTATAAAAAGAATTTCACATTAAATGACCTAAAAGGGTTGATACGCCATAAAACTAAACCAAACCAAATCCTCTATATTTAATACATATGTATAAAGAGGATTTGGCATTAAATAACCTAAAATGGTTGATATGCCATAAAACCAAACTAAACCTAAACAAACAAAACCAAAAACTTAAGATATAACTACACAAAAAATTTAAACATGAACGCACAATGAACGCGATTCCTTAACCTCTAGGCAAAAAGTAACTAAATACAGGTTGAAATTCCGTTAAAATCAATCAATCGATCAATTCATCGTGTCAACAGTTCGTCTATTTTGCTTGTAATGAAGTGGTCGCCATCCCACTCGCTATGAATCTGATGCCTGGCCTTGTGACTGACAACAAAAGGTCAACAATGAAAACTCTCACGATAGATGAAAGAAGCGGTCACGCGAAATTTGGGGAATATTACAAAGAGTCAGTCATTTATTTAACTGTAGAACAACTTAAATTTCGGATCTAACGAAACATCCACATTGGAGGCGGGCTACTCTTTAACATTTTCTTCATTGAGTCAAAAAAAAAATACCCCTTCAGGTTTTTCTGATTTGAGGCTGATCTAGAGGGTGGTTGAAACGGAAATAAATTGAGTGGTATTTTTTTCTGTGACCACGTGTTTGACTTTTGATTTGTTACAGATGTGAACTCGTCATCGCTTCATCTTGTCGAGACCACGTAACACAACACCCTGCACTATCCGTTTCTTGGGTTTTCTAAGATCTTACGACACTTTTCATTTAAACTGTGCATTTCATTAGAGGGAATGATGCCAGTTCTAATTTGATGGAATTATTTTAACCGCTGAGCAGACGAGGGTTGTTGCCTGAGAAGAAAGAAAGTCGAGAGACAACAGAAAAACAAATAAGAAAAAAATAACAATAAAAGAAAAAAAGAAAAGAAAAATAATCCCAGGAAGAAAGAAATAAGTCATGAAATGATTGTACACAAAAAAGACAGAATGAAGAAAGAACGTAAAGAAAAAAAAATGAAACAAAGAAGGATGAAAAACTTATTAAAAAAATACAGAAATTTAGAATGAAAAAAAAAAGTGAAAACAAGACAAAAACAAAAAGCAACAAATAAATAAATAAATAAATGAAGACAAAAAAAAAAACATTTGAAAGGAAAAATAAAAAACAAGTCAGAAAAGAATGGAAAACGAGAAAGAAAATAATGTAGATGAAAAGTAACAAGAATAAAAAGAGTTGACCATGAAGAGAGAGAGAGAGAGAGAGAGAGAGAGAGAGAGTGGGTATTGGAAAGAAAGAAAGAAAGAAAGAAAGAAAGAAAGAATGAAAATGGTCGAAAATATAAAAAAAGAAAAAAGAAACAGCGAAAGAAAAAAAACAGAGAAAGAAAAAAGGAAGAAAAATAACTGAAGAAAGAAAGAAAGAAAGAAAGAAAGAAAATGGTCGAAAATATAAAAAAGAAAAAAGAAACAGAGAAAAAAAGGAAGAAAAACAACTGAAGAAAAAAGAAAGAAAGAAAGAATGAATGAATGAAGGAAGGAAGGAAGGAAAGAAAATAGTCGAAAATATATAAAAAGAAAAAAAGAAACAGAGAAAGAAAAAAAATAAGAAAAACAACTAAAGAAAGAAAGAAAGAAAGAATGAAAATGGTCGAAAATATAAAAAAAGAAAAAAGAAACAGAGAAAGAAAGAGGAAGAAAAACAACTGAAGAAAGAAAGAAAGAAAGAAAGAAAGAAAGAAAGAAAGAAAATGGTCAAAAATATAAAAAAAGAAAAAAGAAACAGAGAAAAAAGGAAGAAAAACAACTGAAGAAAAAAGAAAGAAAGAAAGAAAGAAAAAAAAGAATGAATGAATGAAGGAAGGAAGGAAAATGGTCGAAAATATAAAAAAAGAAAAAAAGGAACAGAGAAAGAAAAAGGAAGAAAAACAACTGAAGAAAGAAAGAAAGAAAGAAAGAAAGAAAGAAAGAAAGAAAGAGAGCTAAAAGAAAGAAAGAAGTCAGAAAAAATGAAAGAAAAATCAGAAAACTAGAGTAAAATGAAAGGCTAAGAATAATTTTAAGAAAATTGGGGGAAAACGGATAAAAATTTAATTAACGAAACGAAAATGAAAGAAAGAAAAGGAAAGAATTTTGAAAATTAAGTTAAAAATTGAAGAAAATAATTTTAAGGAAATGAAAAAATAAATGACGTTGGGAACAAAAAAAAAGAACTATGTGAAAGAATTATCTGTGAAAGAAAGAAAGAAAGAAAGAAAAGGAAAGAAATTAAATTTAAAATGAGAGACCGAAAAATATCTAAAGAAAATGAAAAATATTACAAAAAGGGAATAAGTCAACAAATAAAAAAAGAAAGAAGAGAGAGAGAGAGAAAAAGAGAGAGAGTTAGAGAGAGAGAGAGAAAGAGAGAGAGAGAGAAAGAGAAAGAGAGTGACAGACAGAATGAAAGAAAAAGGAAAGAAATTAAGCTTAAAATGAGAGAAAAATATCTGAACAAATTGAAAAATACAACAAACACCGAATAAATAAACAAATAAAAAAAAGAAAAGAAAGAGAAATTAATTTAAAATGAAAGAGAGAAAATTCTTCTTCAAAAATGAAAAAGGATGAATAAATTAATAACGTTAAGAAATAGAGACAGGAATAAAGAAAGGAAGAAACAATGAATGGATTGTAAAGTCCCTTAGAAAGAAAGAAAGAAAGAAAGAAAGAAAGAAAGAAAGAAAGGTAGGTTTCATTAGAAGAAATAAAAGATAGAAAGAAAGAATGTAGCGACGAGGAAAAAAGAATTACAAGCAGAAGGAAAAGAATGAAGAATGATAGAATAAAAAAAGAAAAACAAACAAACAAACAAACAAACAAACAAAAAACAAAGCAAAAAAAAAAAACAAACGAAAGACAATGAGAGAAAAGATAATAAAACAAAACAAAAAATAAGTGACAAGTTTCATCCGGGTTCTTATTTAAGATTTCAAATCGAGGCAAAGAAAACAGGTGAACCATGTTGTTGTTGACGATACTCGTCTTGCTTTTTTGTTATTTTTACAGAGTTGCCGGGTGTGTGGTTAGAGGGCCTTCGGGAACAGGGGGCGTAAGAAGGTTCGAAGAAGTGAATGTCGGTTATAAAGCCAAAGGAAAAGAGGGGGACTCAGAGTTGTATCCCTGCATTGGGGCAGGCATCGAGGTTGCCAAGGAGAAAGAAGTGGGGGTGAAGAGGCGAGATGAGCTGTGGGGAGAGGTGATGAACCGGGGGAGTGGGGGGGCAGTCGTAGAAAAGTCCTTGTGACAACATCCTCCATACGCAGTAATTACCTTTTCTTCGTTATCCTACTAATTAATACACACTTGTCTTTGTGTTACTTTTTCTTTTTCTTCTCTTTTCTTTTTTCTTTGCCTTCTTTTTTAATCTACTTGTTTGTTTTTCGAGGGGAATAATAATAATAATAATAATGGAGATGATGATGATGATGATGAGAAAAATTCTAGCTTCCGGGTAAAGGAATGAAGACTTTGTACAATACATCCTGAAACTCCACTCACGCGCATGTGCGAACGCGCGTGTGCACACACACACACACACACACACACACACAACAGACACACTAAAACATATGCTTATACTCTGTCTTTCTCACTCTTTATCTGTCTATATATCTGTTTCTGTATCTTTCTCTCACTATATATATATATATATATATACATATATTTGCTCATGTCTTATATATATATATATATATATACATGAGCAAAGGTAGATATAGACCCTGTGAATTAAATAACTAGATGTCTAAGATCAATCTCCTCCGTAATAAGCAGCGTTATTTGAATATTCGATCAGCGTAGGATCTATATCATGAAAGCCTATACTAAATGTGTAAAATCGAAAAAAGATATTATTTCACAGATTATCAGATTTAACACTTCAAAAATAAACAATCTCAGTATGCTGGGTCTGCAGAATACACCGACTTCATCTCTGCAGAAGGGTAAAACCCAGCCCCGCAACGAGTGTCCTGTATATGTGTGGGGTATCACCCACCTTTTCCACACAATGAACTAGTCCATCTGCCATATATAGCATTAGCTACTAATATCAAGGCAGGAATAGTATTAGAGCGTTGGAGACTGGAGATAGCACCAGATCACCTTACTTGCTACCGTAATAACGGAAGCCCATACTATCGTTGGACTATATTTTTATTCTGTATTCACTAATCCTATGTTCTTGTTTACTAATATCTCTATTGTATATACTTTTTCTTGAGAATATATCTCTATTTCCTCTCATATCGTGGTTTGGTCTTTATTTAATATTACAAGCGTTCACTAACCAGAATGCAATAATATGTCACTAAATCAATCTGGAGCTCTGGAGAGAGTAAAGTGCCCCCTCATTGCCATTACTCTCATGTTCACTCTGAATCTGAATTGAAACACCTGATAGGGTCCTAGCTGTGGGTCAAATAGGACTGTTTGACATTTAAACAGTGTGCAAACAAGTGACTCGAATTGTTAGAAATATAACTTCCTGACCAGTAGACTGTATATAAACAAATGATTGACGTTTAATTAAATGGTTAATGATCCGTAGCAAGACTTAGAACGATTTTATTGTCTTCTAGCCAATGAGTAATTTTGAATAGAATTATTAGCGTTGATTAGCAATACTTAAAAGTCTTCAACCGTGTACCTATATTGTATTGTTAGTGTTACGTAGCGATACTTGAGACCATTTAACTGTGAGCAAATAAAACTATTCATGTTAGATAGCAATATTAAAAAATATTTAAGTAAACGCACGCAAATGATTTGTACTAACTAGAAATATTCATGTAAGAATATTTGACACCATTTAACTGTGGGCAAATAATAATAACACTTGGGTGCACTCAGATAACTCTGGTACTTTAAAGAATAACATTACTTTAAACTATTGGCTTACAAATCACGTTTATAACAATTCCACTGTATGCAAACAAATGAGCTGGTTAAAAAAAATTATCTTCAAACTATGCGTTTATAAATCATACGTTTATAAATCATATGTTTATAAATCATATGGAGGTGCAATGGTTATCGTCGTAGGAAATGGACACGGCGACACGAGTTCGAATCCTGGATCAAGCTAATTGCATTTCACATAGCACTAATACCCTTGGGAAAGGTATGAATCCAATTATTCTCCCTCCAGCTATGGGTAAATAGTAGGGTAGACTGGGTTCTTCAGCCTTGGTGAGACAACTAGTCTAGGAGAAGGAAAACTCTGAATTCAAACCTGTTAAACTCCGCTTAAAAATTGACCTTGTGTCATATCCTGCCCGAGCGTGGGGGGTGAAGAGGATAAATCATATGTAATATATATATGAAGAGGGTTTGGCATTTGATAACCAGCAATGGTTGATATGCCATAAAACCAAACCAAACAGTGTACTTAAGCTAAATTAAATTGTTTGAAATTGAACCGTTTTGACATTTAACTGTGGATAAAAATAAAATTGTACTTGTGTAAAACTGAATCGTCTGAAATAGAACTGTTTTGACATTTAAACGTGTTTAACAAAAATATGAACTTATACTAATCTGAATTGTTTGAAACTTTTATCAAAATGACCTAATTCAGCGTTAAATGACTCGAAAAGGGTTGATACGCTGTAAAACAAAACAACCAATCAACCAATCAAAAGCCTTGCACCGTTAAACACATTCCCATAGAATGTAAAGCTTTTGTGCTCATCAAAAAGTGATGCTTCAAGGTAAATAGTTTGAGGGCCTTGTTCGAGAACGTCAAAATGGTTGACGTTCTGTCCTTTTTGAGAGAAACATGGTTACACCAAAGAATATGATAAACAGAAACCGTTTAATCGTGTATCAACAAATGCTTGTCTAAAGTATTCGTTAAGAAATTTTAGGTTTAACATAAGTAAAATCAGAATTTGGCATAATTAAGGTAATGATTTTTTTTTCTATTAATCATTTTTCGTTTTTTTACAATCTATTATTTAGTTTGGTAAGGCTTTGAACAACTCGGTATCTCTTAGTTCAGGTGCAATAGTTAGATGGGTACTCCTACGCTAGCATAGAAAAGATATGATGTTTCATCATCTGTCATAATAAACTTCAAAACAAGAAATGGGGCTGGACGTCCTTTGGAGTGAATTGAGCGGGAGGTTAAGGTCGTACCCGGAACAGAGATGGTCCTGAGAATTTGAGGATTTTGAAAAGATGGGTAGTTGAGGTTCGACCGTTAAAGCGCGCGGCTGGGTTTTTTTGTTCTGATCAAGGCAGATCAATTAATTGATCTGCCTTGATGACACCGGCCCACAGAGATGAGTTGAGATCTTAGACACCACAAGATGGGGTGTCAGCATAGTATGGTTAGCTTAGGCTTTTATGATTTATGTCTCTCTCCTCGCGTCGCCAAGGGCTGAAAACAGAAAGAAATTAACCCGTTCATATCCGAAACGACATAGTTGGCCTGTATTATTATACAACAAAAGGTTGATATGTCTTAAAATCAAAACAACCAATCAACCAACATTATATTGTTACTGTTACATAGTAATACTTAAAAACATTTATGTTCAAACAAATGATTAATAGTAAATAGAATCATTCGTGGTAGACAGAAATACTTGAAACAATTCAACTGTGAGCAAAAAAAAAAAAAAAAATGAGATCTGGCTGGTTTAAAATGTAAACAAATTTGTTTGTAAATCATGTACGTTTATAAAGAGTATATAGCAATAAATGGCCTACAATGCTTGATATGCCGTAAAACTCAACCAAACCAAACCAAACCAAACTATATACCTCATCGTATATATATATATATATATATAGAGAGAGAGAGAGAGAGAAAGAGAGAGTGAACAATTTTAGAAATCCTTTAAAAATTGGAAGAAAGTACCCAATGCCGGCCTGTTGATCAGAGTAAAAGCATAAAATAAGCAAAGTCAACCTACACACTCCTTGGTTGCCCCGTTGGTCTTTGTTTTACATAGTTATGGGAAAGCTACAATCATCAGAAAGCAGCAATAATTAACGATATTATTTATGTATTATGATAACAATAAAAGTGTTTTTAATTGGTAAAATATCAATGCACAAAAATGCAGAGCAATATCACAATATATTTCAAGTTTAAAATACGTCACTGGAGAATTAAAAACATAAAACTTTGAGTTATGAAATTTTATCCAGTTTTATTGTTATCCTAAATTTAATGTAGAATATCACACACACACACACACACACACACACACACACACATATATATATATATATAAGGCTAATTTAAGTAATATACAGTTTGTTAAGTGAACCCTCACCCTCACAAGAATTCTTTGAGTAATTTTTGAAAATTACAGACTAATCATATAGCTGAATATGTTTTTTGGGGCCTGAAATCTTCGAACACGCCTTATATATATATATATATATATATATATATATATATATATATATATATATATGTGTGTGTGTGTGTGTGTGTGTGTGTGTTGATATGTTAGATTGAGGTGAATCTGCTAGTATGATCGAAATATGTGAAAAGTTGGAAAAATCAGACACTTAAATCCGATTTAGATGGTTGATATTTCGTTTTTTTTTTAATTACAAAGAACTTTTTCAAACTGAAACCTTTTTCTAAGTTTTTCTATTCATAAGCAAATGAGGAAAATGGTAAGTTATGAAGAGGATAAAGGTGTAGCAGGGAGAGGGAGAGGGTTCAAAGTCAAATGTATCAGGTTTCATTTAAGACTTTTTTTTTGTGAGAATAGTTTTAGTAAACTGATGGGGAAAAAAAAGAGTAGAGGAGAAGTGGTTTTCGGCATATCTAGTTTCGTCAACAGATATTGACTATAATGTGATGTTGCAGAACTTTGACTATTATGTTGTCTAGGTGGCAAAGGGATCGCTTTCAGTTTGAATAAGTTCTTTGGAATAAAAAGAACGAAATATCATGCATCTAAATCGGACTTAAGTATTTGATTTATCCAACTTTCCACATATTTCTCTTATATATATATATATATATATATATATGCATACACACACACACTCACACACACACTCACACACACACATATATATATATATATATATATATAACAATAGCCATACAACGAGCACTCCCATAGATTTATAAGAAGTTCCTCGTATATTTTTTACGTGAATAATCCACAACCATTGTCTTCGGATGCTGACTGGATATATATATATATATATATATATATGTATCTTTAAGAAAAAAACAAAACCGTTCACATTAGGATTATAAATTTATTTCCATCCTGTTATGTGTTTTTGATATATTTTACCAGGAAAATTTAAATGTTCACTGTTGAATGTTTTTTTTCTTTGTCCTGATGGAATTACTCCCGACTCCGGTTTAACTGGACCGAATAATATATATATATATATATATATATATATTAGGATGCATGAAATGTCCAGCTTTTTCAAAAATGTCAATGAATTAATTTGTCCCCAATTTAGTTTTATTTCTTTTGTATATATATATATATATATATATATATATATATATATATATATATATATACCAACCCCTCCGTTCGGGCAGGATATGACACAAGGTCAATTTTTAAGCGGAGCTTGACAGGTTTTAAATTCAGAGTTTTCCTTCTCCTAGACTAGTTGCTTCACCAGGGCTGAAGAACTTAGTCTGTCCTACTATTTACCCATAGCTGGAGGGAGAATAATTGGATTCATACCTTTCCCAAAGGTATTAGTGCCATGTGAAATGCAACCAGTCTCGTCTAGTATTTGAACTCGTGTCGCTGCGTCCATTTCCTACGATGATAACCATTAGACCACGGGCACCTCCATTTGTATATTTAGTTCTTCAGGCATAAAATTGTTGAATTTTGCTTACTTTAATATGGCCACCTTGTCATTTCATGTTTATTATATTATGTCGTATATAATTTTTTGAAGGATATAACAAATAATAAATTGAAATTTATAATTAGTTCGTTCGGCTCATTGGCCTAGTGGGTATAGTGTTCAACAATGGTCCGGGAGACCTGGGTTCAATCCCAGCTTGCGTCATACCAAAGACTTTTAAAATGGTATTTGATACCTCCTTGCTTAACACTCGGCAATATAAGGTACGTATCAAGGGTAAAGTGGAGTAATCCAGGGAAAGAATTAGCGCCCTCTCTTACACCTTGATGTAGTAGCAATCGAAAAGGGAGCCTTCTGGTCGCCCTCGACTATGGTCGCCAAATTTCACTTACTCATCATCATCATCATGTCGCGCTGGTAGCACGGTTATTCCTGAATCTCTCTCGCCACTCCTCCCTGTCGTTCATCGCCCTAGGCAGGTCTTCAGGACAACATCCCGTATCCTCACATAGCTGCTGAATGTATGTTCGTGCTGGTCGTCCTGCTTTTGCACGGCCATGTGTGGGGGTCCATAATAGTACATCTCTTTTGAGTTCGTCCCTGCTTCTCTAGCAGTGTCCTGCATGTCTGGTTCGTCTAACTTGAATAGTTTTCGAAATAGGAGGCAGGTGGCCGTACAGTTGGTGTCTTGTGGGGTGTTGCTGCCAGGACTTGTTCAAGATTGCACGCAGCATTCTTGTGTAATTGCCGTCTATCTTCTTCTCCAGCCGTTTTGTTAGCGTCCATGTAGTGCACCCATATAGCAGTTGTGGCGTAGTGGCTTACGTACTGGACTGTGATAATTTGTAGGTTTACTTACTAGATAGATAAATGCACGTAGTTTTAAATCTGTATCAAAATTCATGAATAGTTGTTGCACTATAATTTTAAATGTAATGAAAAACATGCATTTCTACTAAGATTATTTATTATTGATATACATTATTATGATCAGGTAAAGGTGTGATTATTTTTTAGGAGAAAGTGTGCGAAGAGTTGGAATTATTTCTATTATCATATCAATAAAATATCAATAAAAAAAACATTATATCAATATAGAACTAAACAATACAACATGATATTATACATATTTTGCCAAAAATTGTATCCTGAAAAATAACTTTTGATGTAAATTTCTACGTTGGGCGATATTAATATGGAAGTAGAACCTGGTCGTATAAGACAATATCAAAATAACTCCATGTTTAGGAATAAATTTATTTTATATAATAAATAAAATGAAATTAAAGACGGGACATGTTTTTGATGCCAGGGCATTTGATTCAAGCTAATATATATATATATATATTGTCATCCACAGATAGACTGTTTCGTTATATCACAACTTTTTCGTGTGGTTAGATTCGCAAGACACTCCAAACCGGGAAATATATACACACACACACACACACATATATATATATATATATATATATATATATATATTTCCTGGTTTGGAATGTCTTATACATATATATATATATATGTGTGTGTGTGTGTGTGTGTGTGTATGTGTGTGTGTTCAGTTGAAAACTAAAAATTCAGAGATTAACGTGTTCGGTCTACCTTTTTAAAACATTCTCTTCGAAGGGGTGACCATGTTCCAGCTCCATCTAATTACTGGCAACATCTCTTAAATATATGCCAAAAACTGTCTCTGTCACTCAATTGACATAAAAGTCACGTGCATAAGAATTCTCGACCAGTTCGTCTCATGTTTTGGTTAAAAAAATGATCAGCAAGCTGCAATTTGTTGTAGGGGCTGCCACTCTCTCACTGGCTTGAGGAGTTATCTTAAGGCACGCTGGTTTTTCGGTGGGTATTGGTTCAAAACATAGAAATTTGTCACATTCGAAGTTGAGCTGATAGCAGTTATTTATACATATACGTATGTGTGTGTGTGTGTGTGTATATATGTGTGCGCGCGTTCGAACCTTTTGTCTAAAACAGCCGAATATTTATCTAAATTTTAATTTCTTATTCAAAGCCAAATCCTTTTTTATACGTACAAACAGTTCTATTTCAAACAATTCAGTTTAGCATTAGTACACTGTTTAGTTCTATTTGACCCATAGATAGGACCCTATCAAGTGCTACCACACCAGGCCAGAGTGGACCTGGGAGCAATAGTTATGATGCATTCCCCAAAGCTCCAGCATTACTAGAGCCTCATCATCAGATTGTTTTACGTCACATCAAGGAAATTCGTTGGGGTCGTCATACCCCTCTGGAGAGATGCAATCGGTGTATTCTGCAGCCCCAGACGACTGAGCGCGTAAATCATGGAGACGTGCTTAATTAGATGTACTGAGAAATAATTTTATGTTAAAAATTAATATATGTAAGTTTTGAGTTCGCAAAGAAAATATTATACGGGCTTTTGTCATTGTTGTTTGTGAGCAGTGTCACATATCCATACATGAATACGTGAAATAGACATATTCGTACCGGTACGCAAAACGTTCACCATGTCCATAACGCACATAGATAACATAGGAATCCCGAAACATAAAAAGACACTTACGACTTCTTAGTTCAGGTATGAAAATTTTTATTACCTTTGAGTTTAAAGGTTTTTCGACATAAGGAGAGAGATACCATCTTTCTAAGCTGACTTTTCCATCTGCCCCAAACTACGTGTAACACCTGCCGCAAGGCCTTGGCGAGCAAGCGAAAGTCAACCTTCTTATTCCGAGGCAGGAACTCAACTCACTGACTTTTTTCAAATCCCCAAAATCCTCCGCACACGCTTCCGGTGCGTGACGTCATTCCCACTCTCTTGCCCCGTTTTCCTATCTGGGGTTTCTATTGTGATATCTCTGAATGACACGTCCGCTCCTAGCGCGCGTAAACACCTGCGCTCATATTTGCACCTAACTAACCCATGCACAGAGCCAAAAGGTTCTCAGCCTAACTAAACCCAAAGGCATAAAACGAAATCCCTCGGACATTATATTACAGCAGTACTCTTTTTATCCAGGTCTGAAGTAAACGTTTTTAAGCTAGACTATTAAAATGAGGCTTTCAAATAAGTTTTGACGTCAACTCCTTGTGATGATGAGAGTGGATCAATAAGACGCTCTTGTCTTATAAGAATTTCGATCTGAAATTTTGTTTGTTTGTTTGTTTGTTTCGGTTTTTTGGCATATCAATCTTTGTAAGTAATTTAATGTCAAATCTATTTATATACGAATAAGTTGTTCTATTTCAAACAATTCAGTTTAACATAAGTACACAGGTTAATTGTCAAAAGCATTTCTTTTTCAAGCTATTCAGTTTTTTCAAACAGTTTTCCTTAAAAAAAATTAGTATTAGTATAGTTTTTGTCAAAACAGTTCTATTTCAAACAATTCAGTTTTGCATACAAAACAGTTCCACTTCAAGTAATTCAGTTTTGCATAAGTAGGCAGTTTAGTTCTATTTGACCCATTGATAAGACTCTATCAAGTGCTGCCATTCTGGACAAAAGTGGACCTGGGAGCGATGGCAATAAAGGGGTACTCTGCATTCCCGAAAGCTCCAGAAATACTGAAGCCGCACCATCAGATAGTTTAGTGTCGTATTTAGGACACTCGTTGGTGGTGGAGGAGAGTCTCTGCAGAGATACAGTCGGTGTATTCTACAGCCCCAGCCGACTGGACAAATCTGAAAATTTCATTGTACAATGTTCAATCTCGGTGAAATATCGGAAAAGAGAAATGATTTGGCTTTGAATAATCGACAATGGTAGATATGCCATAAAACCAAACGATTATTTATATATATATTCAACAATAAGAAAGTAAAATTTAGATAAATATTCGGCTGTTTGAGACAAAAGGTTCGAACACGCGCATACATATAAACAGACACATACATATACATATAAGTATACATAACTGCTATCAGCTCGACTTCGAAGGTGACTAATTTCTATGCTTTGTGACAAAGGCCATTATCATAATTTTAGGTGGATTTAATAATGTTGTCACGTAGTTGTACACTTTAGCATCTATTCACAAGGTCGAGCTGATGGATGTGTCGCTTGATAAGTGCTTTGTTGAAGACCGTGTTTTGCCGACAATACACAAATGTTTCTACTTGTCTGGTCTTCATCTCTTTCCAGGAAGGCATCATCTTCCACTATATAACGTCTGAACCAGTATTGGGCCACACATTTTTTGACAGTTCCTGGTCCTTCCACAGCATTTATTTCTTTTATCGCTGCGCATGAAATGGCTCTAATTGTATTTTTTCACCTCACTTGATCGTAGAGGGATCTCGTGGTGTGATGGTTGGGGTGAGGGACAGCGGAGTCGTATGTAAGCGAGTTCGAACTCCATTCGCGGTATTATGTTCACTTTCAGACAAATACTCTTGGGAAATGAATGAACCACTGTATACTCCAACCTGTGGGGTAAATAGTTCCATCTCACCTCCTTCTTCAAAAAGTACGCCATTAAATAAACCTACAAAGATTGATATGCCATCAAGAAACCTTTCTTTATTAACGCTGTAAAATTAATTTTTATATGTTATCCATGAAAATAAAAAATTAAAAAATTCAGAAACGATTGGATAAAAAATTGCATCAAATAAATGATATAACATAGAAATATTTTGGAGGCGTCTGTGGTGTAATGGTTATCGTTGTAGGTAATTAACACGTTGTTTGGTTTGTTGAATTTAATGGCGCATCAACCTCTATATAAGTTATTTAATACCAGAGCCTTTTTACACATATATTATATATATATATATATATATATATATATATATATATATATATGGTTTGTAAACGCATATTTTCAGGTTGGTGATGGTTGGGTTTTATAGTAAATTTACCTCTTAAGGGTCATTGAGGGTCAAATTCTGATATGTATGTGTGTATATATATAAATGAATATTAATTGCAAATAGTCCGGAATTAGTGTTTTAAAATAGGTCAAAGCTTTTTGTTTGTATAAACTTGATGGTCGAAGGTGTTGGTAACATAGTCTATATCTTTAATAGGAGGCCAATTGTTTTTAAGAAGTTGATTATGTTTTTAAGAGCTATTTTTAAGAAATCGTTCCTTCAGGCTGTTCGCCTTAGAAAACTTTTTCCTGGTGTGGTTGAGTTTTGTGCATTCTATTAAAATGTGCTTGATTGAATATTGGTTTCCACGTGGACATTTTGGGGGAGTTTCTTCTTTAAGAACGAAGAAGTGAGTCAGAAGGCATCATTTTCCACTACCTTGATTTGTCTTAGAAACCAGCACGGTGACATAATTTCAAAATCCCGACCATTATCACATAGCAATAATACCCTTGGGGAAAGAAAGGTATGCATTCCTCTATTCTCCTTCCATCTACGGAGAAATTGTTGGGTAGACTTGGTTTTTTGACTCTGGTTTAGCAACCGGTCTAGAAGGAAAATGCTGAATTCAAACCTATTAAACTCCCCTTAAAACTGACCTTGTGTTACAATCTATTCGTGCAGAGGGGTAGGTTGATACATACATTTATGCATATATTTTCTTGTTAACAAAGATAATATTTTTCAGAGCTTTGATATTTTTAAGAGATATAGTTAAGATTCGTGCAATGAAGTATAGCATTAATAGAAGGGTTAAGATAAAGGGACATATTGTATGTGTAAGATTCTTTGTATCAGTTTTTCACGATGTGTGAGAGAAAATGTATTTATGCTTTAACCCATATGTATGTGAATAGCTAATTATATCAACAGTAGACAGATGTAAATTCTTAATGCAAAAATAAATGTAAACAAACATTCGTGGTGCGATAGACAACAACTATGGAAGGCAGTAATTACTGGATATACGGTTACAAGACTCATAATTCCTATCCGAGGTCGCGGTAAATCACCTGAAGAAGGCCAGAGGAGAAATTTGGCCAAAACGTAGTGAAAGAAGAAACAAAAAAAAAAAACTACCAAGATGAGGACAAAAAGTTCGCAATAAATTTAAAAAAATTAATTCTCAAACATTCGTTCAGTTTAGGGAGGATTAAATGAGGTCGAAATACAATGCATTCGTGAAAGAAAAGAATGTATATTTTTACTTAAAAGAAATAAGCTGAAAGCTATTTGAGTTAGTAATAATTCATTATTAACTGTTGGTTGAGTAAGTATTGACAATTCCATAGTTACTTCGCTTATTTATATTATTTAGGTAAATAGATTAAAAAAAAAGTTGATGCTTTGTCTATGAATCTAATTGGCTAGGGAATTGTATTTTTGATATTTTTGGCAGGAAAAGATTTTAAAAATTGTTTTGGGTTTTGATCTATCAAAAATTTTCGTGGTAAATCAAATATTGTCATCTACGAAGAATGTCGAAGTTTAAAACTAGTGGGAATGCACTGACTCTGGTCAATAAACGCAAAATCACTGTCACAAAAATTACAGCTTCCTGAGTCGATTTTTTTTTTCGCATCAGATATTAACAATTTTTTTAGTGTAAAAATATATATCGTATGTGCATGATCGTTCTGCTATTTTTACTCGCATCTGGAAGGAGTAAAGATGGATTCGTAGACATGATTGTGTAGTAAATAGACTGAAGCTGCAACCGAAATTTGAATTCGGCATACCGATTCCATTTTCGGTGACCCTATTCATCTTGCTAAGAGCACATCGGAGAAAATGTATTAAGAAGATTGTATTACTGCCGGTGAGGAGATTCGACGTTTGGAATTCGGGCTTTTACAGACCTTTGATTCCCAAGGAAAATACAATATAAGTCTATGTACAACACAAGCCGTGTGCAGTCACACACAAACATGCATTATATATATATATATACATACATATATATATATATATATATATATATATATATATATTTGGGCAGCATTTCTTCGTTAATGCAAATTTCATTAAACATAATAGACATTTTATGTCTACATATTTTCTTCTGGATCCGTTCGAATTCCCGTATTACTTTTATCGTATTCGGGGGGAATTGATTTATGTATTGTCCATAGTTGTATGTATCCCTCGTATTCTCTGGCCGACTTTGGGCCATCATCAGGGGAGGATCTATTACAAAAGTGATGTAACTTTTGTTTTAGCATATTACAACTGTGTAAGGGAGTCTTTGCCGTTGAAGATTATGGCATTTGCTTTTAAATGTAATTCTATAATTAGTGCCAGTTGCTAAAGACATTTAAGTACATTAGCACTGGTTTAAAAATTAATTCTATTAAGTGCTGGTTGCAGGTTTCTAATATGTAGTGTTTCGAGAATCTGAAGTTTTTGCTTATTATTTTGATGTTCTAGTATTGTTGTGCAGCCGGCGAGAATTTTTCGTAGTTGTGTTGTTGGGCACGAATGTTTTTTTTAAATGCTGAGCTATTGAACTTGTGTCAGAAAGGTGCATTGTAAGTCTCCTCGACAGGGTAGTTGAGGTTAAACCAACATATATATTATTATTATCAGAGATACAATCTCCTAAGGGACATTTGAATTTATATATAACGTTGGTTTTTTGCAAAACCGCAATCGAGGGAGAGGAATTATTTCTAATGACTAAATTCGAGGTTTTAAACTTATTATAATATATAATAAATTTTATTCTTTTATTAGGATCAGTGGGGAGTATGTTTTTGTGAATCAATATATTCAATATTTTTTCATCGGATACATACAACTACGGACAATACATAAATCAATTCCCCCCGAATACGATAAAAGTAATACGGGAATTCGAACGGATCCAGAAGAAAATATGTAGACATAAAATGTCTATTATGTTTAATGAAATTTGCATATATATATATATATATATATATATATAACTTTTTTGATTATAACTTTAAAATCTTGTTGCTGTGAATGCTAATTTTTCATAAGAAGTAATTAGCCAACTTTAAAAACGGATTACAAAAAGTTGCTAGTGACATATGTATTTTCGTTTGATTTAGTTTATTTCGGGCCGGGAAAATATAGCGGTGAAAACTTTCTTGTAGCGGCAATAAAGACGAGAAGAGTAGTTATAAAAGAATCGATGAATACTACTAAAATATGCATTCCCGATAATAAGTCGGGAATAAGGCCTAAGGTTACAACGGCCTAAACATTTTTAATAAAAGGAAAATACACAACACATACAAAAAAGAAAACAAATTGTATAAATTTTATGAAAACAGCAGGTTCTTTTAAATATCAAGACATAGAAAGGCCGGTGAAGATATTGGCCGAAACGTTGTGATGAATAAAAAGATCTTGGTTTAGTTTGCTTCTGTTTTATGGCATATCAAATGACAAATAGTGTGTTGTAGCATGCAAATAACTACCTCCCCAAAATTTTAAGTGTGGAAATAGTGAAAAAAAAAAACTTTGGGATATTCAGTAAAATTTATGTATGCAAAAATCACTGAAATCTGCAAAATTAACGTACTTAAGCTCCGTTTTGATGCTAATTAAAAAAAAATAAAAATAAAAATGAAAATAAAAATAAAAATAAACCAAAGAAAAAATAAATAGATGAATCAGATAAATTTTAGATAAACACGTGATCAGTTATTTAAATCTAGTAAAATAACATGAGAAATGTTTTTTACCATGAAAATAACCACCTTCGTACAATTTGATATACATTGGCAATATTATATATATATTGGCAATACTAAACACATTGAGGTAATCAGCAAAATTTATATAAAAAAAAAATCATTGAAAACAGTGCGAAATATATGTATTCAAACTCTGTTTTGACAGTAATTAAAAAATAAGACCCCCTCCCCTCACCAAAAAAAGATATACGAAATTATACTAGGAGAAATTCAACCTAATGAGGCTCCTGTATGGTTTCAATGTTCCCTAACATTTGAAAATTCTACTATATTATTATTATTATTATTAGAGTTTTTCACATCAGCATGAGCTGATGGTCTTTCGCTGGAGTCTCCAGAACTCTTCTCAGTATTCTGGCCGTTCTCAATAATGCTGTAGTTTGCAAGGTCTCCACTCGTCCGCCAACTTCCATGTCCTCCAGTCCCTTTAGTAATCCTTTAGTTACTGTACCAAGGGCCCAAATTACAATTGGTATAATTATCACCTTCATGTTCCACAGTTTTTTCAATTCCCTAGCAAGGTCGAGTTACTTATCATTCTTTTCACATTCTTTCAGTTTTATACTGTGGTCAGCCGGGACAACAAAGTCCACAATTTTGCAATTTCTCTTTTTTTAGTTGATTATTATTAGGTCTGGTCTTCTGGCCGAGATTCGGTGATCCGTGTGTATGTCAAAGTCCTATAGGAGTTTATGTGTGTTATTTTCTAAGACAGGGGCTGGGTTGTGCAGAGACCATTTGTTGGTAGGGTCAAATTAAATTTCTTGCACATCTCCCAGTGTATCTCCTTGCCGACCCAATCATGTCTAGTCTTATATTCCTTCTGCGCTAATTTGCTGCATTCACTTATTATGTGATTGATAGTTTCATCTCTCTCACTGCATAGCCTACATTTGTTATTTTGTTGCGTCTTATCTATTCTCGCTTTGGTATGATTGGTTCTTATGACGTTGTTTTGTGCTGCTATTAGGAGAGATTCTGTTTCTCTCTTACTTACCTTTTCTTAGTCATGTCTAGGTTTTGTCATGTGATATGTTGCTTATTAGTCGTTTAAAAAATCTACAGAGTTGTTTTTCTTCCTATTTTTATTTCCTAGTTATTGTCATTCTGTTTTCTATCGTGTTTTCAGTATCGTTTCTGATGGCTGTAATCAGTCCTCCTTCGATGTAGTCCTCGAGTCGTTGTATCGATGCCTAAACGCTGTCTTGCTGTCTTCTATGCTGGCAAGTCCTCTTCCCCCCTCCTTTCTTGATACATATAGTCTGTCAATGTCGTCTGTGGGATGTAACGCCTTATGCAGAGTCATTAGTTTTCTTGTTCTTTGGTCCATTTGTTTAAGTTAATCTCTGGTCCACTTCAAAAAGATCCCGAATATCTAACGAGTGGTACAGCCCAGTTATTTATTCCTTTGAAAAGGCTTCTGCTAGATAGTTTTGTCTCGAGTAGCTTTCTGGTTTTCCTGAGATATTCTTTCTGAATTTTTTTTTTTCATCTCCACTTGTTTGATGGTGTCAGCCTCTAAGATATGTGATATGTTGCTTATTAGTAGTTTAAAACTCCCATACAGTTGTTTTCCTTTCCATTTTTGTTTCCTAGTTATTGTCATTCTGTTGTCTACCGTGTTATCCGTATCATTTCTGATGGCTGTAATCAGTCCTCTTTCGTGTTTTTCTATGTAGTCTTCGAGTCGTTGTATTGATGCGTCAACGTTGCCTTTTATGCAAGCAAGTCCTCTTTCTCCCTCTTTTCTACTGCGGTAGAGTGATCAGCATAATCTTTTCAGACGTGAAATGATATAGATTGATTTTGTGAACTGTGTTACAGTCACATTAATAATGACCAAGAGATAAGATTCTCTCTGACTCGTACAAGGGTTTCTCGAAAAAGAAAACAAGAAAAAATCGCATCATGCAAATCTCTCTACATTTCGACTGTCGAGACGTGGTGTGACTTCGGGCTTTTCCAAAGTTGAAATCCCCATTAAAACGCTATGATAGCATAGTAAGAATTGTGTGTCTCTCTCTCCTCGTGTCGAAAAACCTAAAAGTCAAGAAGGTAATAAAAGTTCCGTACCTGTATTAAAGAAAGTCGTCAGTGTTTCGCGGGATTCCTATGCATATGAACATTTTACGTATTCGTATTTTGAATATGTCACAGAGAGAATGAAGTTCATGTCGATGAAACAAGGAATTGACGAACCTTTAGCTGGTATTTTTAGCCGGAGATTTTTGTTGTTGTTAGCGAGAGGGAAGTTTGTTTGTTAGCAAGGATAGGTTGTAACGTATGTGTGTTTACGTTGAGTTGTTTCCTTGCTTAGTGTTGTTAGTCCCCACGCTAAGTTTGTGAGAAATAAAAGGATGATGATGAAGAAGATGGCGAGAGTTGAAATGGGTTTTTGTGAATAGGTTTTTATTTGCAGCATGGAATATTGGGTTTGCTTTTGGTGCTGCAAGACTCGTGAAAGGTTGTAAGTATTGAGACGAAATTGAGTTATGAGATGTTGAGAAGGTTGTGATGGCAGCGTGTGTTGTCGGACGTGAGAGGGATAGTGTTCGTAGGTTTAACGAAAGACATTATTGCAGTTGTAGGAATTGAACTTTGGATGTCACCGTGTAGTTTTGTGTGTCTGGTATTTGGGGAGAGTAGGCGTTATCTCCATTAAGGTGGACCAGAGGTGAATTGAGAGCTAGCGTGTCGAGAGCGGGATTACGCTCAGATCGACATAGCCAATTTTGGGGTGACATAAAGTTGTGCCAGTGCGAGGCATGTTGAATGCATCTAATTTATATTCAACTGGGATTCCTTGTAAGGAATCAATAAATTAGATGGGTTCCCTCGTGTATCCATGTTGCAGCTGCTGCTATTTTAGAGCCGCAGTGAGGCGTCTGCAGTGAGGTGTCCGCTAAAAGGCATCGCTATTGAAGATCGGCCAGCCAAAGAGAGTATGTTTGGCAGCTCACCCGATTTTCTGGCGGGAAATGAAAGTCCGAGCTGAATAGGATAGGTCACCCTGATTGGGTGAAATTAAGTGTCGAATTAAATTGCGCGCCAAACTAAAATATGAAATTTTTCGCTTCTCTAGAAACCAATCATAAAATATCTACATTGTCTACGAAATACTAGTAGATATTGTGAGTTTAAAAAACTGGAATATGAAGAACAGACGATTAAAGAAGATTTAATTCAATTAAGGTTTACTGAAGGCATATAGAATGCATCATGCTGATATAAAATAATGGAACAACTCAAATAGGAAATATGTCTTTAAATACCTGTATTATCTTTACACAGCATCAAGAATTAATACAGAAATACAAACATTATAAACTATTCGCCGATACTTACATGTTAAAAAAGATTAAAAAATGATCAGGGGGTGTCATCGTGGTGTAATGGTTAAAGCGATGGACTGCGGAATCTTAGTACGCGAGTTCGTACTCCAGTCGCGCTATTACGTTCACTTTCGGGCAAATACCCTTGGGAAAGGTATGAACTCCCTTATTCTCCCAGCTATGGGTTAAATAGTACCACTGCTATTCTTTTAAGATAATGGCTTTGGCATTAAATAACCTAAAAAGAGTTGATATGCCATTAAAAACAAAGAAAAGAAAAAAAGTAAAAAATGATCGTATTGTGGACGTGAATATGAAATTACCCCCTCTCATTATGAGGCACGAAATTTACCAATTCATTTGTTGGTATTCATCATCATCATCATATCGCGCTGGTAGCACGGATATCCCTGACCCTTTCTCACCACTCCCCCCTATCGTTCATCGCCCTAGGTAGGTCTTCAGGACAACAGCCTGTATCCTCACATAGCTGCTGAATGTACGTTCGAGCTGGTCGTCCTGCTTTTGCGCGGCCATGTGTGGGGATCCATAAGAGTACATCTCTTATGAGTTCATCTCTGCTTCTCCAGCAGTGTCCAGCATGTCTGGTTCGTCTAACTTGAATAGTTTTCGTGATAGGGGGCAGGTGGCCGTACAGTTGGTGTCTTGTGGGGTGCTGCTGCCAGGACTTGTTCAGGATTGCACGCAGCATTCTTGTGTAATTGCCATCCAGTTTCTTCTCCAGCCGTTTTGTTAGCGTCCATGTAGTGCATCCATATAGCAGTATCGATGCGACCGCTGCCTGGAAGAAGCTGCGTTTCATTTTATCGGTTAGGTCTGATTTCCATATAATCGATAAGCCTATTTTAGTCGTAGCAAAACTACGGAAATTAATAGAACGGGGGCTTCTTAAAAATTTTCCCTCTGGGGTTAGTAAGTGAGCATCACCCATTATAGTTTTAAGAATGTCAGATAGAGATATAAATAGAGATTTAAAAAATAGGCGTAATTCACCAAGTTTGATCGGATTCATATCCTGTACCTAATGTTGAAGTTGAATTACATGCACTGGCAGGAATGAGCGTTTTTACAAAAAATAGATCTAAAAACGGCATACCACCAAATACCAGTAGACAATAACTTCAAAGAAATAACGAAGATAAATGCACCAATAGGGTTACTAAAATGAAAAAGGATACGATATGGAATAAAAACAGCAAGCGCCATATTTCAAAGGGTCATCGAACATGTTTTAGGAGAAGATATAAAAATATGGTTTGTTACTTAGACGATAAATGCATCTGAGCTACTAATGAAAATGAATCGAAAAAGAAAACCGACATCATTTTAAAAAGATGAAGAAACACTGGAATGATAGTAAATGAAAAAAAAAAAAAAATGCGTAAACAATAGTAACACATTTTTTGGATATTCCATTTCAAAAGACGGTATATCACCAGAACAAGCCTTGATAGAAAAATACAAAAAATAGCTACACTAACAAATAAAAAAGAAGTTGAATCTTTTTGGGGATGGGTGAATTTCTACAGCCGATTTGTACCAAAATAAACGGACCTGATTGAACCGTTCGCTGATTTAAGAAAAAATAATGTTGACTTGAGCTGTTCAGGGGAACAATAAAAAGGTTTTGAAAGATTAGTTTCTTCCAGGCAGCGGTCACATCGATACAGCTATATGGATGCACTACAAGGACTCTAACAAAACGGCTGGAGAAGAAGCTAGACGGCAATTACACAAGAATGCTGCGAGCAATCTTGAACAAGTCCTGGCGGCAACACCCCACAAGAGACAAACTGTACGGCCACCTGCCTCCTATTTCGAAAACTATTCAAGTTAGACGAACCAGACATGCAGGACACTGCTGGAGAAGCAGGGACGAACTCATAAGAGATGTACTCCTATGGACCCCCACACATGGCCGTGCAAAAGCAGGACGACCAGCACGAACATACATTCAGCAACTATATGAGCATACAGGATGTTGTCCTGAAGACCTGCCTGGGGTGATGAACGATTGGGACAAGTGGCGAGAGAGGGTCAGGGATATCCGTGCTACCAGCACGACATGATGATGATGATGAAAAGTAATTATAGCAAAGAAACCAGTAGTGAAAATGTTTGATCAAAAAATTGACATTACGTTAACCACAGAGGCAAGGGAACATTCAATATCTGGAATATTATCACTAGAAGGACATCCGATAGTGTATATATCATGAAGACGAACGGACACTAAATTCAAGTATTCACATATAGAGAGAGGCACTGGCCATTATGTTGACAACCACTAGAGTCCGAAAATTTTTAATTGGAAAAAAATTTCTTTTGTGAAGTGATCATAGACCATTAGAGTTTATATCTAATCCAAGAAAAGAATTAACCAGAGTCACGACATCGAAAATACTAAGATTAATAGTATTTGACTTTGATATTGTATTGATATTTGATATTTGTATTAATGGTATTTGACATTGTAGCATGGTCCGATTCAAAGAAGAGTGTCCTCCTCATAGAATTGACTGTTCCCTAGGAAGAAAACCAGAAGGAAGCACACGAGCGGAAAAAAAACCCAACGAGACACTGCGTGCCGACTGCGTGGAAAAGGGTTGGATATGCGATGTGATTCCTATTGAGGTTGGTTGTCGTGGTTTTATAGGACACTCAGTCATTTCGTTTTTTTCAAAAATAGGAATCACTGGCCGCAGTTTGAAAGTTGCCTCAAATCGTTTTCAGACCACAGCGCGATATGCCTCAAGTTGGATTTGGTTGAAAGCAAGAAAGTTTTCAGCATGAAGAAAATACACGCGGAACCACCTTTCCCGTGTGATTACGTTAGAAACGGTTACTGTAAACGCGTAATAACATCAACCGCCGAAAGAAAACGCGTTTTTTTTTTTGTTTTTTTTTTTAAATCACAAACTGCACTCAGAAAATGAAGATTAACGTCCAATGTAGTCTCTGCATTTAATTGATCTGGGTATATATATATATATATATATATATATATATATGATTCTCTTAATACCCTGTCCGGTGGCAAAAGCTGCTAGGTAGCGCCAGGAGTGACAGTACCGCCTTGAGCTACCGAAACTGTGTTATCACCCCTGGTTGCGCGCTGATGAGGACATGGTATCGCACGTGCTTTCACACGTTGTATGATAAAAAAAAAATTAGAATATATCAAAAGAAATTCAGTTCCACTTACCGATGCACTATCATGATTGCGATTTTACTATGAGTCAAAAGATAAAACAGAAGAATTTGAAGATACATTTTTCATTGGGTAGATATTGATACTTTGTCTTTACAAAGAATTGCAGCGGAAACTAGATATGATTCAGTACTAAGTAGGATAACATCGAGAATATGAAAAAAACGTATGGGGAAATTATTCCAGGGTAGAAAGACCCTACAAAGAAATATGACATAAGTTAACGATAAAACATGGAGTGAATTGTAATGGGGATCTGATAATTCCCCCAGAAACACAAAGAAAATTGATGAGAAAAAGTATGCACGGGGATATCCACTGTGGAGTGGCGGCTATACAAAAAAGGATAAATTTAGAAGCATGGTGGCCGGGATATTCATGAGATCTCAAAGAATATATAAAAAGATGCAAAAATGTTGATAATTAAGAAATTTTGCACCGACTACTTTACATTCATGGCCCAGAGATGTGGAGCCATGGAGTCGTGTGCATATAGATCATGCATACATTATTGGAGTGGGACTCTTATCAATACTATAGACTTTTTACATGCATACCTCAAGTAATCCGTGTGCTAGACAAGAAAAAGTCTACGTATATGATATCCAACAATGAACTAGAATTTTGTGATAAAGACCTTAGTTTATGGTTGGAAAAAATTGGGTGTAAACCATATAAGACGCCACCATATCCCCCTCAATCGAATGGACTAGCAGAAAGAATGATGCAGACCGTAAAAAAGGGACTAAAATCATGTTCTCAGCAAAAAGAAAGAACCGAAGTTTTTCTACTAAAGCTGCTTTAAGCTATCGCACAATACCACACGCCAGAAGACAAGAAAGCCCATCAGCTTTAGTGGGAAGGAAAATTAGAGCTCCGCTATCGACAAATGAAAAAATGTGTTACAAAAAGAACAAAGAATCAAATCCAGAAAGGGCAGGATTTATGCAAAAGGCCACAATACAGTTATATAAAATAGAGAAAAGGGGAAGAGTATATTAGCCCATGCAGATCAAATAAGGCCCCAGGGCGAATATGAAGAGCAAAACGAGGAAAAAATCTCAACGATTCCTTCCATTTATGATTTATTGGAACAACCTTTACAGAATGAAACGTCAGAAGACGAAATAATGGATGATCAGTTGGGCCAGAATGAGTTTGAAAACTCGAATGAAGATCAAATGATACAAGAAGCTGACCCCGATTATAGCATAGAGCGGGACAAATCTAGATCTCCCAGAGGAAGAAAGAGACAAGAAGAGCAAAGTAATCCCGAAAATGAAACAATCACAAGAAGAAGTACAAGAGCTACTAGGGGCATAAAACCTAAACGTTTCAGGGAGATGTAGTGATACTGGCAAATTAATTTGCCTAATTAGCCAAAGTGTAAGAGAGAGTCTATATAAATAATCTCACCAAGAATAACTGGGAGCCTTGATTAGCCATTAACGTGTGCAAACCTTGCACATTACACCATTTAATTATCATCTCTTCTGAAAAATTATTATAATCAAAGAAAGCGGAAAGTCGGACACACACGATTATTAAAAATTTACAAGTTGTCTCTGAAATGGATTTCTTCTCTTAGTTAGACAACGTTAACTTCAGCTGAAAGTTTTATTCTACTTTGCTAAAGTGACATTCAACAATGCAGCAATCAGATCGTTGTGATATAGAATAGCAAGTTCCAGTTAAAATGATAGAATTATTTAAGTATGGATGATCACTTCGTCAAAAATCATAGCATACAAAGTTGTGCATATAGACCCATGGGTGTAAAAGTGATATTGGTTGGGTGAATAGAAACAACGAAAATAAAAATTGGGTGCTTTTCTAGTTTCTACTAATTAATCCCTTTATAATTGGAGAACAAAAGTCGCTGTGTCATTTGGACTAGTTGCAAGGTATCGCACCCCGAGCAGAATACCTAATTGGGTGTAACGGTGACACTAGCTGTTTTGTTATAATTTAATGAAGCTTTTTGCTTCGATGTGGCACTCAATGAGACTAACTGTGTCGTTCTCATACGACCTGTTCAGAAGAGACGAGTCATTTAAATGAACCAAGAAATGGACGTTTTCGGTACCAATACCATCGCATATGATTACATTATCACAAAAGAAAACATTTAAAAACAATAATACATAAAAAATTTATCTTATAAAAATCTGAATTCAAACCTATCCCTTAATAGATTTAATATTTTTTGAAAAAATGATAATATGAATAAAAATATAGATTAATAAAAAGGGAAAATCACATTAAAATAAAACATTTGAAATTTTACTTTTTATCCATAGTAACAGATTTTAATTAATAAAATTCATATTACTTATCATTTAACAAAAATATCGGTTTAACCAAAGAGATCCGGATCTTCATTTTTTATGACATTTTCTGTATTTCCGGGTATTTGATGTTATAGGTATTATTATAAGATTCAGTATTCCATTCGTAATAACTTTTTACAAAAATGCTAATCTTGAAACTGAAAACATTTTACAAAGTTAACCCATTTCATTATAGCATCCATTCAGACTAAGAAAAGTGTTAGCAAAGTTCAATTAATTTATTTGGGGTTGAATAGAAATTAAATTAGAATACCCTGGGTGCATCTAGTAAAAACATTGAGAAACCGTAACATACTGTGACGGCAAATTCTTTAAAATCCCAAAATGGGACTTTATTTTCGCGTGTGTGAAGACGGGGCAGGTTGGCACTTGATCCCTTGTAGAATAAGTCCTCGTTCAGAGTTTTTTCTCGGGCCCATAAGAATTGGCATATTATGTGTGGGATTAATTTATGGCCAGACAGACCGCCGCTGGCAAGGGGTTCCAAATTTCACACTACACACACACCGACCAAGGCCGCTAGTCTTCCTCCCCTAGAACAATGGAAGATATGGACCCCTAGGTTTAGACGTAATAATATTATATTGTAGTAGTCGGCAATTCCGGTTTCCCGTGTGATATTTTAAAGGAATTAATAGGACAATTTTAAACAAGCATAACATAAGGCGACATGAAGCTGGAAAAGAAACATGAAATAATAGCTTGGTAGCAAACGACACAAAGAACGACTCGAGCACGTGGGAACATTAAAATATATCAATCCTTTTTACTACACATAGATATACACCTTCAACGTATCAAATATATTATAAATGAATAGTGCGGGAACACAAATTTCTTTCTTCTTTTCTTTTCTTTCGTTTTCAGTCTTTCTTCAAGTTGAGAGAGAGAGAGAGAGAGAGGGTATATAAAGTTGAGTATAAGGAGAAACAGTCCCAAAGTTACTTATCTTATTTAGATGGATTCCTGTGGAGAATCTTTCTTCTTTTATGGGCTCTTCTTTGACCCGGAGTTCTTGGGTTTAGTTCCGTCCGCCATGAACCCTGTCCAACAACTAACTTTCTCTTTTCCCTTTTTCGCTGACAGGAAGAAGGTGCCACTTCCGTTTTAGGGTCCCAGCCAATCGTTTGGTTTCTACCTTCTTCCTTCTCGTGTCAGGCGACCCAAGTGAGGTCACCAAGTACCAACATCTGTTGGTCTCCACTGTGACCCACATTCTTTCTTAACGGTCATTCTTTGACGGCTTGCTACCGTTAGTTTGAACAGGAGGATAGTAGTAATCTTATTTCTATCGTCTCAGTGGGACACCACGTGACAATACGTTATCAGATTGTCTTTATTGGTAACCTTTTGAGATGAGGCTTCATAATCTGAGAATTTTTAAAAAATTTATTGCTGACTTTTTGCCCCCATTTTGGTAGTTTCTTCTCACAACGTTTCGGCCAAATTTCACCTCTGGCCTTCTTCAGGTGATTAACTGCAACCTCGGATAGGAATTCTGAGTCTTGTAACCGTATCCCCAGTAATTAATGCCTTCCATAGTTGTTGTCTATCACACCACGTTTTTGAACAAGTAAACCTCTGGCCGGCTTGGGTAGGAATTGAAACCGCTATCTTCTGACAATGCTCACCTAGAACCGTAGAGACTCAACGCCACTATCCACTGCGCCACGGGCCTCCTATCCGAGGTCACGGTTAATCACCTGAAGAAGGCCAGAGGTGAAATTTGGCCGAAACGTAGTGAGAAGAAACAACAACAACAAAAAAAAAAAAACTACCAAGATGAGGACAAAAAGTCCGCAATAAATAAATAAAAAATTAATTCTCATACATTATCATTCTTTTGGAATGGATTCAAGTGTTGTATAGATTCCTCTTGTAGGATAAATGAAAAATTATTTTTTAAGGAATTAAAAATATACATATTTACCAACCCCTCCGCTCAGGCAGGATATGACACAAGGTCAATTTTTAAGCAGAGTTTAACCGGTTTGAATTCAGAGTTTTCCTTCTCCAAGACTAGTTACCTCACTAAGGCTGAAGGCCTCTGTCTGTGCTATTATTTACCCATAGCTGGAGGGAAAATGATTAGATTCATACCAAAGGTATTAGAGCTATATGAAATGCAATCAGTCTCGTCTAGGATTTGAACTCGTGTGGCCAAGTCCATTTCCTACGATGATAACCATTACACCACGGGCACCTCCAAAGAAATTAAAAATTTAAGACTAAAAATATTGAGTCATAAATTATGATTATTCTTGTAACGTAATGACCAAGGGATTTCGGTCCATGCCTTTGAATTTAGTTAGGTTGGGAACCTTTCGGGTCAGCACATGGGTTAGTTAGGTGCAAACATTGAGCCAGGTGTTAACGCGGGCGCGCGTGGGTGGATGGCGGTGTCACTCAGAGATGTCCGAGACGAAACGGGTGACGGCGTGCGAGTGACGTCACGCACCGGAAGCGCGCAGAGGTTTGTGGAGATTTGAAGAAAGTTAGGGAGTTGAATACTAGACGCCAAACGAAGAGATTCGACTTTTGGAGCTCGCAGACGCTAGGCGAACTTGCGCCTCATGGGGGCCGCACGAGATGGGGGCTAAATGAATAAGACATCATAGCAAGATTGTGTCTCTCTCCTTATGTCGAAACCTTTAACTCAAAGTTAATAAAAAGGTTTCGTACCTGAACAAGAAGTCGTTACGTGTTTTCGAATTTCGAGATTCCTATGTTCTTTATATGTTCTAAGTTTTCTATGTGAGATGTGTTATGTATATATGTAATGAACGTTCCATGTACATTTCACAAATAGCCGTATTTACCTATAGTACATTCTGACACACTTATTTTGAGATTGAAGAAATTGAACCAAATATACATAATATAAAAAATGTAAAAAGCAAACACGTTTGATTTCTTTATGAGTAAAAATTATCGTTAGAATTTTATTTTATTTTTCCATGTTATTTTTGTATTAGAATTAGAATTTCGTTCAGAATCTTCTGAATCGTAATTGTTTGGTACTGATGGATTCTGTGTAGATTTCTTTTGAACTTAGTGCAATTAAATCGTCCAGCATTTTAGACCCTCAAACTGAATCTCTGCTTCTCTAAATTGGCTAAAAGACTTTTTTTTTTCTTAGAAACAAGGCCTCTGAGATTGAAACGTTGCTTAAAATATTTCCCTTGCTATTCTTCTGGGCAAAGCATTCAATATTCTTTTGACAGAAACTATAGACCAGAAATACCTGACTTTACCTCATCTGAAAAAGAAAACTTGAGAAGTTATTTTAAAATAAAGTTTTAAAGCTGCTTTGCTCTGAAAACATCAAGAGATTTTAGATGTTCAAGACACAGATTTCTTTCAGACTGATTTGGTTTTCTTTTTACTTATTGTAGTTGAAAATGACGGTATCTTAGGCCTTCATACAGCCTCCCTACAACATCAGATTGGTTTGAGGAGAGCTTAGAAACGGGTCCTCGAGGTTTTTCAAAGAGTTTTGCTTGTCATTCTTCAGGTCAGCACATTTTCAGTCATTTCGGTTAGGATAGTAAATGGGTGATAACTCATCTTCCCTTAACATTCTCATCAACTGAACCGTGTAATAAAAATATACTTCAGTGAATTCGGATGGAAGTACAGAAATAGTGCATATTTTTTTAAATAGCTGTAGATCGTTCCTTAGAAAATATCTTTTTAAAAGATACGGGACTTGTACATTAATAGATATTTTTTCTCTCTCAGTTCTCGAAAAAGATAGTTTCTTTATTCGTTTTCTTTTTTTTTTTCTCTCTTTTGTCTTTCTTCCTGCCACTTTCTTGATTGTCGAAACTTAAGCGTTAGCTTATGAGATTCATTCGTTTATTCTCTTATTTAAAATATTGAAAGGGAGGTGCCTTGATCTCCCTCTTCTTGGCCTCATCTATTATCCCTGATATTGATAAAACGTAGAAAATAACTCCAGTCATGTGTGTGATTTCTATGCTTCTTCAAAAAAAAAACTGAAGGGAGAGGTTCAAAGTATATTAAATTCATTCAGTCATCCCTGTGACTTGACAGCAACCGTCCCGCTCAATGTCTGACAGAAACTGACGTTTTAGGTTTCGTCTTTGGCGCGCGGCAGTTCGGATTTTTTGTCACATGCTATGGCTCGTCCAATCGGTGACAACTATTTTTTTCCCGATTTGGTTATGAGACCATATTCAATGTTGAATCCAAAAAAGGCGTAGATGGGCAGATACTTTTCTTGACGTCACAACTATTATGTACCTCCTGATTTTTTGACATTTGTCCTTATATGGATTTTTATGCTATTCAAGGTCCAGATAGTTTGACCTCGTTATTTGTTTTCCTTTCACTTATCTTAAATCGTGTATGACCTTTATTTGCACTTTCTATTCCGCTTACACATTCATAACACACACACACATATATATATATATATATATATATAGGTATATATAATTTATTTTGTCGATGATGATTATTAATCCTCATTATTTATCATGTATGTCCGGTATAAAATTATAATTAAAATTATACCGGACATTGGCCTAGCGGTTAGAGTGTCCGTCAGTGGCCCGGGAGACCTGGGTTCAATCCCAGGTCGAGTCATACCAAAGACTCAAAAATGGTACTTGATGCCTCCTTGCTTAACACTCAGCATTATAAGGTACGGATCAAGGGTAAAGTGGAGCAATCCTGGGAAAGGAGTGGCGCCCTTCCCTACACCTTGGTGTAGTAGCTATCAAAAAGGGAGCCTTCAAGTCACCCTCGACTATGGTCGCCAACTTTACTTTTACTTACTTACTTATTTATCATGTCAAGTAGATAGGCTGACAGGTAAACAGACATATATATATATATATATATATATATATATATATATTATAATTTGTTTGAAGTATTGCACAAATTATTTTATTTTATTTTATTGTATTTATTTTGAAGTGACATCTGACCGATAAAATGAAACGCAGTTTTTTCCAAGCAGTGGTCGTATCGATACTACTATATGGACGCACTACATGGACGCTAACTAAACGTATGGAGAAAAAGCTTGACGGCAATTACCAGATTGCTGCGAGCAATATTGAACAAGTCCTGGAGGCAGCACACCACAAAGCAGCAGCTGTACGTCCACCTACCACCCATTACGAAAACTATCCAAGTTAGATGAACTAGCCATGCGGGACACTGCTGGAGAGGTAAGGACGACCTCGTAAGCGATATACTCCTGTGGACCCCTTCATATGGACGAGCAAAGGCAGGACGACCAGCTAGAACCTACATACAACAGCTCTGTGCCGATACATGATGTAGCTTTGAAGACCTACCGGAAGCAATGGACGATAGAGACGGATGGCGAGAGAGGGTCTGGGAGATCCATGCTGGTGGTGCAGCAGGATGATGGTGATGATTTTGAAGGCTATTTGCAATGCAAAATAATTATTTGGGGTCTAATTAATTTGGAAGTAAAAACAATCATCAGAGACTTTTATAATTGGAACTCGGTGTTGTATGTTCAAATTGGGGGGGTTGTAAACGTGGTGTCACGTAGGGTGTCAGGACGCTATGGTGTTTGTTGTGACCATGGTGCCATGTGGGGTGTTTAAACTCCATACGAAAAGGATGTGACTTCAGTTGTCTTAATTAATTAATTAATTAATTATATATATGTGTGTATAAATATATATATATGTATAGATGTGTATATATATATATATGTATATATGTGTGTATATATATATATGTATATATGTGTATATATATATATGTATATATGTGTATATATATATATATGTATATATGTGTATATATATATATATATGTATATATGTGTATATATATATATATATATATATGTATATATGTGTATATATATATGTATATATGTGTGTGTATATATATATATATATATATATGTATATAGTGTAATCGGATGGAAATTCAAACCTGGTTAAGTCGTCATTTTGAATTTATTTCGGCGGAGAATATAACTATTCTCTCCGTGTCGTCAGATGACTTTTTACATATTTTTCTCGAGGTTGCAGAACAGCAATATATATATATATATATTGAGAGAAGAGAGAGAGAGAGAGAGAGAGAGAGAGAGAGAGAGAGAGAGAGATGATGATGATTAAAAGAAATAAACAGTTATTTTGAAAAGATTTTTTAGAATTTTATTTAAAAACACAAAATGATGTGATATTTCATGAAACAACATATTGTTCAGTTTTAATGAAATGTTCGACATTTCCTAACAGATGAATATAAACCGTGCAATGAATATTGACTTGTGTGACGTGGTATGCCACCGAGAGAGGAAAAGGGGAGATAAATTCCCCTGCCCTCTGT
Organism: Sepioteuthis lessoniana; assembly: GCA_963585895.1. Lineage (NCBI taxonomy): Eukaryota > Metazoa > Mollusca > Cephalopoda > Myopsida > Loliginidae > Sepioteuthis > Sepioteuthis lessoniana. Next base: position 56,361,177 of record OY757935.1, on the reverse strand, counting down.
GTTTGAACTAAGAAGCCCCAAGGACTGACCGCTAAAGCAGTCAGAATGAAGATCAAACAAAAGCAACACTCCATGACCTATAATTGGTTGGACAGAGAAGGGGATGTAGGTCATTGTAGTGGCATGACCGGATAAAATAGAGAGAAAGAAGAAAGAGGCCAAATGATTGGCTCGAAAAATAGTAACTTTTCGTTTAGAAAAGGATCTTTAGTTTTAGGACAGAAGTCGGCGTGAAAAGATGTAGTATAGCCAAAACTCTGGGAGGTCCCTCGCCCGCAAAAAGAATTTTTAGTTCTGGACAGACATTGGCAAGAAATGGACGCCACGTTAACCAATCTCCGGGAAAGAGTAGAATAGAATCTTTGGACAGAAGATAGCAGAAAGGCCTTCAGCCAGATTTTAGAGAATGCCGCTCGCCCGTAAAAGAAAGGAACCTGAGGACTAGCCTTCGAAACTTAAACTGCTTTTCCTTCTACACCTCCTAAATATTGGAATTATATGCATTCAGAAAAGGAAGGAAAGAAACTGAAAGGATTTGTTTCATAAACCGTAAATTAGTGAGCGGACCGAGATACTTTCTCAAGTAAAAGAAAGAAAAGAAAAGAAAAGAAAGGAAAGACAGAAGAAAGAAAGAAAAGAAAAAAGAACAAAGAGAGACATTCGTGTTTAAGACTGTTTGCTGGTTAAATACCCTCAGTACCTTAAAAATAAAAAAAAGAAAAGAAAAAAGGAGCTGTTTCTTAAATCTCATAATTATTTGTTTGGTCGACGCTTATTAAAGCATTGTTACATTTTAAATGCCCTCTTTGTGTTGAAATCTATTGGTTATATTGTTTATTTATCGAGTTGCCTTTTTTTGCACATATCTTTTTCAGCTTCGTATCGCTTTCATTTATTCTCTCTAAATGTCTTATTCGCAGAAAAAACATTACAAGGGAATTTTGGAAATTTGGCTACAGGGAAATATATTTTGTTTTAACCTAGAAGTCCATGCTTTTCGTTATCCGAGGGGTCGGAAAACGAAGGACTTGGTGGGGTATGTGTAAGTGAAATTGGGATCCCCCTCGCCAGCGTTAGAGATGAGTCTAGCCCCAAATTAACCCCCATATTATTTGCCAGTGCTATATGCCCGAAGTAGGAGTCTTGACTAGGACTTATTTTGAGGAGGGTCAAGTGCCAGACCGCCCCCGACGTCACACGTGCGTAAAATAATCTCTCGTCCTGAGATAAATATTTATGTAACGTAGCACTTGTCTCATTAACCTCATTAGTTAATTCGTAGTCTAATTGCAATTAAGCGAGGAATCAGTTATAATCGATAAACAAGTAATGGTAATCTATGAGATTCTCACGAGAAAAATCCAGGTTATATTCATGATAATTTTTGCATATTTTTTATATCAGTTTTAACTGATTGTTTCTCACTGGAGTCTGAGTGACAGTAAGTCTCTTCGGATCTCCAAGACTCTTCTGGGTACTCAAGCTGATTTTAGAAGTGCTGAGGTCTGGCTGGTTTCAATTCATCAGTTATGTCCTGTTCACTCTGTTTCTTTTCCAGTTTCTTGATGTTAGTTCGTAGGGTTTCATCTACAATTTCTATCACGTTCCACAACTTTTTAAGTTCTTTGGCAAGGTCTAAGTATTTACGTAGGTTTTCGTCTTCCTTTGTTTTCATTCTCTTGCCAGCTGGAACGGCAAAATCAACTAAATGATAAGTTTTTTCTTCTTGTTGATTTGTAATCATGGTTAAACTTCAGTTACTTGTATAATACCCAGTGGATCAAATTCCCACTCAAACTAATAATGACAGTAATAATAATAATAAGTAAACGCAAAAAACTTGCATGAAGAGACACAAGATCAGCTAGAAGACTGAAATTAGTCCTGAAGACTTGAGGAGATCTGCTGTTACTCAGACTCCAAGGAGAAACCTGTTTTCACACCAGCGTTAGCTGATGGTTTGTCATTAGAGTCTAAGTTACAGCAAGTCTCCTCTAGTCTCAAGGACTCTTCTCGGTATACAGGTCGATCTTAATAAGGCTGTAGTTTGGATGATCTCTACTTATCAGATTTCTAAATCTTCTAGTCCTTTTATCAATCCTTTGGGGAATGTTTCAAGTGGTCCAATTACAACTGGTATCACCGTCATCTTCTAATTCCATAGTTTAGCTCTCTAGCAAGGTCTTGATATTCATCTCTCTTTTACTATTCTTTTAATTTTACTTTTTGATCTGCCAGAACGGCGCAGTCCACTATTCAGCAGGTTCTCTTTTTTGTTCACTTTCACTCTGTCTGGTTGCTCGGCCGAGATTAAATGATCAATTTGTATCTCAGAATCCTAGAGAACTTTAAGCATCTCATTCTCCAGGACGGATTCCATTTTGTGCATAAACCACTTGTTCGTATGGTCAAATTTAAACTTCTTACCCGATTCCCAGTGGATCACCTTCACCACCCAGTCGTGTCTTGTTTTATCCTCTTTTTGGCTACTTTGCAACATTCGCTTATTATGTGATTGATCATTTTGTCTTTATCTCCACGTTACCTACACTTGCTATTTTGTTGTGCCTTATCCATTTTTGCTTTTTCCAAGACTTCTTGTATGAAATTTCGCTTGTTTGTCGCTTGAAATATCCATACAATTGCTTTTCTTTCAATTTTTGTTTTCTGGTTATTGTTACTCTCTGAATCCTTGTGTGGTTTGTCTTGTTTCCGGTCCCTGTAATTAGCCTTTGTTTGCTCTTTTTTTGTCTTCAAGTCGCCTTATCGATGTATCGACACTGTCTTCTTTTATTGACACGTATAACCTGTGTATGTCATCTCTGTGATGTAAGGCCTTATACTTCGTCATTAGTTTTCTTGTTCTCTGGTCTATTTGTTGAAGTTCTTCTCTCGCTTACTTTAAAAATGAAACCGAGTATCATACAAGGGAGACAACCCTGGTATTTATCCCTTTGATGAGGTTTCTGCAATAGTTTCGAGTAGTTTTCTCGTTCTCCAGAGATATTATTTTTAATTTTTTTCTTTTATCTCTGCTTGTTTGGTGTTCGCTTTCAATATTCCCGAGTACTTGTAAGATTACTTTTCTCTGGGCATTCTTATTTTTTCTAGATTTGGTCGTTCTATTCCTTCCGTCATTTATCATTTTCCGCTATTTATTATAAACATAGCTCATTTTCCTATGCCAAATTCCATCCCTATATCCTAACTAGATATCCTCAGCGCCTGTATTAGGGTTTCCAATTCTTTTTCGTTTTTGGCAGTTTGATGTAGTCCATGTACGTTAGGTGGTTAATCTTTTTTCGTGATAAATGAAGTTGGTAACCCCATGTGCATTTCTTAAATATGTAGTTTGGTGGCATCATCGCTATCACAAATAATAATGAAGATAGAGCATCTCCAACGAAAACTTTATTTCACCCGATATCGTGTATATTTTAAGATAGTGTATTACCCAGCTTTGTGGAACCATATCATATACCTTTTTGTTGTCAGTCAACGCTATAGCTACCTACATCGACAACGCCGATGAAATAGCGATTCTGGCAAATACACCTAACCAAGCCGAAACACTACTGCATAGTTTGGAACGAGCCGCCGCAGGCATTGGCCTCCATGTAAATGCACACATAAGGGAATACATGTGCTTTAATCAAACAGATGACATTTCCACACTAGAGGGAAGCTCTCTGAAACTGGTAGACAAGTTCACCGACCAAGGAAGCAGTGTCTCATCAACCGAAAAAGACTCTGACACGCGGCTAACGAAGGCATGAACTGCTATCGATAGGCTATCGATCATATGGAAGTCAGACCTGACCGATCAAATGAAACGCAGTTTCTTTCAAGCTGCAGTTGTATCGATACTGTTATATGGATGCACTACTTGGACGCTAATTAAACGGCTGGAAAAAAAGCTAGACGGCAATTACACAAGAATGCTGCGAGCAACATTGAACAAGTCCTGGAGGCAACACCCCATAAAGCACCAACTATACGGCCACCTACCTCCCATCACGAAATCTCTCCAAGTTAAACGAACCAGACATGCAGGACACTGCTGTAGAAGCAGGGACGAGCTCATAAGTGGTGTACTCCTATGGACCCCCGTATATGGCCGAGCAAAAGCAGGACGACCAGATCGAACATATATACAGCAGCTATGTGAGGATACGGGATGTAACCCTGAAAACCTATCAGAGGCGATGAACGATAGGGAGAAGTGGCGAGAGAGGGTCAGGGATATCCGTGCTGGCGGCACGACATGATGGTGATTATTGTTCTTGAGTATGTGTTGATCAATGTATAGATAATCTTTTGTTCCATTTGTTCCCCTGTAGCATCCTTTCTGTTTTTCGGGTAACAGTCCACGACTTTTTAGTGAACAGTAAATCTCCTTCCTAAATCATAATATTTTTACTTTCCACATCATCGGTCAGCTCTTTATGGGTCTGTAGTTGTTAATAGCGGTTCTTTATTTGGGGGGGGGTCTTTCAGGGTCAGTGTAGTCTTTCGTTTGGTCCTCTATTCCGGTATGTTTGTTACTTCTAGGCATCTATTCGTTTCGATTGCCAGTCTGTCGTGGATGGAAGTGCATTTTTATACCAGTATTGATGTCTGCCATCATGGCGTTGTTTTTTCCAATTTGGTTCTTTTTTTAGTGTTGTTCTAAGTGAAGAAAGGTGTAATTTCGCCCTAGGCCCTTCTTCAAGTCCTTGTCACTCTTTTTCCATCTTGGTCCAGCTTTTTCCATCTTGGTCCAGCTTTTTCCATCCATTGGTTTTTTCTATTATGATATTTCTGTTCCTATATTTTTCTCCAGAATTGTTTTACTTCCTTTGCATCTGGTTGATGATACGTCCCCGTGCATTCTACCGCTACTTACAAGTAGAAATTTTTTTCGTACTTTTAGAATGTCCTGATTTGTCTGAACTGTTTGGTCCTATCTCGGTATCTTTTTACTCTTCCTTCTTTTGACAGGATCTTTCTTCAAGTTGTATTGTTTGTTTTACTTGTGTTGTTTTTGTTCTTTTTGTCCTAATATATTCCAGCGTTTTTCTTCTGTCTTAGCTTTTTTCCTTGTTTTCGTAGATTTCTAATTTTTGTCTTCAGTTTCATTCCCAGTTCCGGTTTTTACTTTCTGTTCGTGTTCTTTTTTTTTGGGGGGGGGGGTGATTTTTTTTTTTTTTTTTTTTTTTTTTGACAGACCAATTTTGCTCCGGTATAGATTAATTCGTTTCATTCTGTGATGTTGTTCGTTGAGAGATATGCGTTGATAATCTGTTTATTTTTTTTCAGTGCCTACCTTGATTCTTTTCCAGTCTTAGTTCCTGAGACATGGTAATGTGGGTTTCTTTTCAAACATCATTTTCTTTATTGTCTAAACATTCAATTTTTTCTTCTTATGTTAGTGTTTGTTCTATGGTATTTCGATTTCTCTTACTTTAAGTTTCAATTCGGTGAGAGGGTTGTTGTTTTTTGGTATTTAGCGTCTCGATTCTAATATTAGGGTCTTGTTGACATGATTCCCTTTACTACTATTATTATTACTATTAGTAGTAGTAGTAGTAGTAGTAGAAGTAATATGCTTGCGACTTTTTCCCACCAGGGTTAGCTGATGATGACTCCCTGGAATCTAAGTGACAGTAAGTCTCCTCTGGTCTCCAGGACACTTCTCAGTATTCTAGTCGAATTTAACAGTTCTGTAGTTTCGAGGGTCTCTATTCGTTTTCCTATTTCCATCTCTTCCAACCCCTTCCAAGTTCGCCAATCACAGTAGATATGACGGTCAACCGCCTCATGTTCCACAGCTTTCTTGAGTTCTCTAGTATGGCATAAGAGCTTGTCTCTTTTATCGTTTTCTTTGATTTTTACTCTGTAGTTAGCCGTGACGGCAAAGTTCACTAGTCAGAAAGGTTGTTTTTTTTGTTACTAAGTATTACTAGGTCTGGTCTTCTGGCCGATATTAGATGATCTGTTTGCATCTCAAAATCCCAGAAAATTTTACAAGTCTCATTTTCTTTGAGTAGATTCTGTTTTTGTATGGACCCTTTGGTAGTATGGTCAAATTTAAACTTCTTGCACAATTCTCAGTGGTTCTCCTTCTCCATCCAGTAGCCTTTTTGCGCTATTTTGCTGCATTCGCTTGTAATGTGATTGATGCTTTCGTCTCTAACATCGTGCAACCAGCATTTGGTCTCCTATTGTGTCTTATCTATTTTTGATTTAACATATATTTCACTGCTTTGAGAGTTTTTCACACCATCGTTAACTGATGGCTTTTCGCTGGAGTTTGTGTGACAGCAAGTTTCCTCTAGTCTCCAGGACTCTTCTCAATATTCTGACCGATTCCAGCAATGCCGTACTTCGGATGGTCTCCACTTGTCCTCTGATTTCCAAGTCCTTTAATAATTACCGAATGCCCCAATGGCAATTGGTATCACCGTCACTTTCATGTTCCACATTTCTTCAGTTATCTAGCAAGGTCTAGGTACTTATTTTTCTTTTCGCTTTCATTCAGTTTTACCCTGCGGTTAGCCGGAACGGCAACGTCCTTTGTACGGCATGTTCTCTTTTTTTGTTGACTATGTCTAGGTCTGGTTGTCTAGCTGAAAATTATTATTATTATTATTATTATTACTATTATTATTTACTCCCCTAGAGTTTTTCACATCCGTATTAGCTGATGGTTTTTCACTGGAGTTTGAGTGACAGCAAGTCTCCTCAAGTCTCCAGGTCTCGTCTCAGGATTCTGGCCGTCCTCAGCAATGCTGTCGTTTGGATAGTCTCTACTCGTCCGCCAACTTCTAAGTCCTCCAGGCCCTTTAATAATCCTTTTGTTATTATGCCTAACACACTAATCACATCTAGTGCAATCGTTACTTTCATGTTCCACAGCTTTTTCAATTCTCTAGTAAGGTCGAGGTACTTATCCTTCTTTTCACTTTTCTTCAAATTTATTCTGTGGTCTGCCGGGACAGCAAAATCAACAATTTTGCAGATTTTCTTTCTTTTGTTGATTATTATAAGGTCTGGTCTTCTGGCCTGGATTAGGTGATCCGTTTGTATGTTAAAGTCCCACCGGAGTTTATGCGAGTCATTTTTATTATTATTATTATTATTATTATCCTACAAAATGTATCGTAATTCTCACTTGAGATTGAGTTCGAACAATTTTTTAAAATATCTCCGGCACCTTCTGCAGAATTATATTGATTTTCAAGGCTAGCAAGACACGTTTAACATATTTGCGCTATACAATCTTATTTACTTCTGTTTATCCCTGTAACATATTGACCTTCGACCCAGCCGTCAATCAAAAAACAGGTGCATCCGGTCGAAGATATCAGGGTATCACCTTGACGGGTTGAATTCGATGCAATTGCGACGCCCACGAGAAGCAGGTGGATGTCAAACAACTATATAACCCGGTGCCACAGACGGCGTGAGTTAGTTGGAGTCAGTTGCAGTTGAAATTCGAGTTGCAGTTCGCGGCTGTAAGAACCAGCTCCCAGCAGAGGGCTTGGGTACTCAGGACCCCCGGTTGAGCAGCTCAGCAGAATGAGAAAAGAAGTGCTGCTATATTCAGAGGAACTGGGGGTCAATATGTTGCAGTCTGTTCAGTCTCCAACTCACCTCTCACACTTGCCCTTTTGCAACCCTCTCGCAACCATTTCGAATAAAGTGTGAGAGTTATATTTTTCTAAGGAAGTGTGTTCGTTCGCCATTGTAGTTGATTATGTTTCTGCATGTATATGTAATCGTATAGTTGTATCACGGCTATACAACATCCCCACTTTGGCCTTATTTAGTAGTGTGTTCCCCAATCGCCCGGGAGAGTCATACCAAAGACTAAAAAAATGGTACTTGATGCCGCCTTGCTTAACATTATAAGGTAGGGATCAAGGGTAAAGTGGAGCAATACAGCGAAAGGAGTAGCGCTCTCCCCTACATCTTGGTGTTGTAGGTATTGAAAAGGGAGCCGTCAGGTCACCCTCGAATAAGATCGCCAAGTTTACTTACTTAGTCAATAAATATTGGTAATCTAAATCGTTCCGGTGAACAGCGTGATAAGGGTCACCAGAAACCGACCGAGTCTTTGAGTTTATTCTTCCGATGCAGGTGTTATTGCGGAACGAGTTTTGGTAAACTCTTTCCCCAATGATACCTGCATCGGAAAAATAAGGTTTATAAAAACTTCAGCTTCTACATACCCATACTGCGTTTATAAGCTGAACTAAAAGAAAGGTGGGTAAATTAAGAAAAAAACTTTCACTGCATTTCTTCCTCCCAGGTATTTTCTTTTTTCTCCTCAGCTGTAATTCCGAAAGTGTTGTGTTTGTTGTTTTGCTTCTTAATATATAAAGAGGGTGAAAACATTCGTTGTTTGCTGGGCCAAAAATAAAAATAAATAAAAATAAGCAAAGAGAAAACAAGAATAGAAACAAATGCAACAAAAAAACCCAAACTAAAAAAGAATAAAATAGAATTTAAAAGAAAAATAATGATAATAAAAACAGTGACTCGGTCGACATTTCTATTTTGCTAAATCCGGCGACGGAAAGACATATTTGTGGGGCTGTTTACCGCCATGACATCGGAATAAGCGGCAATGAAGTCGTGTTCGCCTCGTTTTGGGCTTACACCATAAACATGGCCGACAAAATGGAATCAGTTAACGTGTCGACAACGGGACAATCCTCACTCCACCCACCAAGCTCACGCTATGTGGTTGTAAGGGTATGTCTAGAGTCCGGGAGGAGAAAGAGAGACCGTGACAGACCACGAGAGACAGGGAGAAGGGGAAAGGGAATATGTATTGGAAAGAGAGGGGGAGAGAGAGAGAGAGAGAAAGGAGGGAGGAGAGGAAGGTTGTTTTGTAATAGAAAATGAGCTTGCGTGTCTCTCTAAAGATCAATTCCATCTCATCCCATTATAACACACCTCCGTGCCTCGGGCCTAGTACCTACGGTGTGAGGTCTACAAGAAATGATAGACTGAAAGAATATACGTTGGAGAGAAAGAGACCTGCAAAGGGAGAAAATTAGAAGAAAGGAATATATATATATATATATATATATACGTTTCTTATTTAGTTAAGATTGTTCGGCCTATTCCTTCACCATCTGTTTTCTGGTGAATTTAGTGTTCATCTGGAGTTGAGCATGATATTTGTTCGTCTAGCTGTTAAACACCATGTGATGTCATAGAAATAGAATACAGGTTTCAATTTCTGGATCAGAAAGTATAGAAATATACAACGATATCAGTGTCAGTGTTATGAAGGAGTAACGACGATGAGTCCTGAAATCTCTTTTCAAACGCATCGGATTTTACATATATACGTATTATCATATTTACCAATCCCTCTCCTCGGGCAGGATGTGACACAAGGTCAATTTTTAAGCGGAGTTTAACAGGTTTCAATTCAGAGTTTTCCTTCTCCTAGACTAGTTGTCTCACCAAGGCTGAAGAACTCAGTCTGCCCTACTATTTACCCGTAGCTGGAGGGAGAATAATTGGATTCATACCTTTCCCAAGGGCATTAGTGCTATGTGAAACGCAGTCAGTCTCGTCCAGGATTTGAGCTCGTGTCGCCGTGTCCATTTTCTCTGACGATAACCATTACACCACAGGCACCTCACATATACGTATTATGACAATTTATGCTACTAGATAACAAAGGGTTTCTCTCAACATTCATGAGCAAAGACATCGAATTTTACTAGTAGAGCAAAAAGGATATCATCTCCGAGCCAATTAAAAAGGTTTTCTTTCAACTTTAATGAACAAGAACATTGGATTTTACAAGTATAGTGAAAAGGACAGTATGCTTCTAGACAATTAAGAAAGGATCTTCCCAACTTTAAGGAACCAAGACATAGGATTTTACAAGGACCCTATATTCCAGATAATTAGAAAGAGTTCCTCTCAATATTAATAAGCTCAGGCATTGCGTTTTAGAAGTATAGCAAAAATGACAAAACCCTCAAGATACAGTGTAAACCGGATATAAGAGACCCGAATATAAGAGAGATTTTTTCTCTGGTCCCAAATTAGAGCCTGTGTTATTTAAACAAAATAGACCAAACCCGGATATAAAGAGTTATATATCCGGGTTACACCGTAATTAAAATGAGTTCATCGCAATTTTAATGAACAAAGGCATCGGATTTTACAAGTATAGCAAGAAGTACAATATCCCTCAGACAATTACAAAGGGTTTTGTCTCAACATTAATGAGCAAAGACCTCGGATTTTACGAGCATTGTTAAAAGGGTCTTATCTCCAAGACATCCATCCATATAGTAATATCGATCCTTGCCTCCCATCACGAAAACTATCCAAGTTAGACGAGCCAGACACGCAGGACACTGCTGGAGAAGCAAGGACGAGCTCATAAGTGATGTACTCCTATGGACCCCGACATATGGCCAAGCAAAAGCAGGACGACCAGCTCGAACATACATACAGCAGCTATGTGAGGATACGGGATGTAGCCCTGAAGACCTGCCAAAAGCGATGAATGATAGGGAGAAGTGGCGAGAGAGGGTCAGGGACATCCATACTAGCGGCACGACATGATGATGATGATCTCCCAGACAAACGAAAAGTGTTCCTCTTAATGATCATTACTAAGGGCACCGGATTTTACGAGTATAACAAAAATGAGACTGTACCCCGACTATTAAAAAGGGTTCCTCTCAACATTAATGGGGAAGGTTTAGCTTAGTTTAATAGTGCTCCATGTCATATAAGCCGTAATGTGTTATTTAATGCCAAATACTGTTTATGCATGAATTACAAAAGGATTTTCAAGTGAATACTTTGTCGGTAACTTCATTCGTAATTTATTTGCATACAGTTAAGTGATTTCAAGTATTGATATATGACTTGAATATTTTTATTTAATTTAAATGACTGCCACTGGTAAAATATTCAAAAATTCTATTGCCCCATAGATGTGACCCTAACATGTATTATGAGCCCGAATCAGAGTAGTCCTAGGAGTAATTGTAATGTTCAAGTATTCCACTCCCCAGAGCTGGATCTTTAATACGAAATACATTTTAGTTTTATATCCAAGATGTTTCTTCTTTTGATTTGGTTTGGTTGTGTTTCATGGCATATCAATCTTTGAGGGTTATTATATATATATTGTCATCTACAGATAGACTGTTTCATTGTATCATAACTCTTTAGTGTGGCTAAACAGGCTAGATTCCCGGAGCTGGGATCGAAACCTGGCTGACTAAAACGCCAATCCAAGATTCTACCACTCAGCCACAAGAGTAAGTGACGGAAATTTAAATGCTTATGTATCATATTTGTATTTGTTTACATATATCCGCTTAACGGCTACCGAGAGCTCAATTCATTTGCTCTACGCTAGTAGCGACCATTACATCCCTCCCTAGAAAGCTCAAACCCACAGGAGTAGGGGAGCATATATATATATATATATATATATATATATATATATATATATTTAAAATATCCAGTCAGTGTCCAAGGACAGTGGGTGTGGATTATTCTTTACATAGAATATATGAGGAAAATCATACAAATCTATGAGAGTGCTCTATGTATGGCTATTGTTATTTCCCTATTTATTCGCTGGGGTATAACAAAATTCACATTCAGAGCGTATATAGTACAATTTGATGGAGACTCAAACTCGGTTAAGTTGTCATAATAAATTTATTTCGGCGGAGAATATTACTATACTCTCCGTCTCGTCAGATTTGCTACTCTGCGACGAGAGAGAAGCATGTAAATCGTCATCTGACGAGAGGGAGGATATAGTGATATTCTCCGCCGAAATAAATTTATTATGACGACTTAACCGAGTTTGAGTATCAATCAAATTGTCCTATATATATATGTAGTCATCCACAGACACACTGTTTCGTTCTATCAGAACACTTCAGTGTGGCTAGACACGCAGGACGCTCGAATCGAAACCCGTCCAACTTTACGATAGACTAAGGCTTCAGACCACACGGCCACCAGCGGACTACGTTGGCAATGGGAATTTTTAGGTATTTTTTTATATTTAGCAAACAGCAGCAGCAGCCTTTGTTTACATTTTTTCATACCCTACAAATTATATATATATATATATATATATATATAATTAGTAGGCGAATAGTTTATAGGCATCATTACTTTTGAAACGAGTCTGAGCTCGTTTGTTTACACACAATTATGTAGTTTCAATTATTGGAATCTAGCACTAATTATTCTATTTAATATAAATCATTTGTTTGCACACAGTTTAATGGTTTCGGGTATATCCGTTTAACACTAAAAGTTCTGTTTACAAATTGGGGCTGTAGAATACTGCTTCCCTACAGAAGGTTAAGACTCTCCCAACGAGTGTCCTGATATGACACTAAACAATCTGGTGAGGTTCCATTAATGCTAGAGATTTTGGGGAATGTGGAGTACCCCTTTATTGCCATCAGTCTCAGGTCCACTCTGGCCTGGAGAGGTAGCACCTGATATGGGTCAAATAGAAGTAAACTGTGTACTCGTACTAAGCTGAATTGTTTGAAATAGGATTGTTTTGATATTTAAACTGCGTACTTATGCTAAACTGAATTATTTGAAATGGAACTGCTTTATTAAACTGAATAGCTTGAAATATAAATGTTTTTGACAATTAAACTGTGTACTTATGCGAAACTGAATTGTTTGAAATATAACTGTTTATTTGTATAAAAATGGATATGGCATTAAATAATCTACATAGGTTGATGTACAATAAAACCCAAACAAACAAACAAACAAACAAATAATCTGCTTGCATAATGTTAAACAATTTCATGTATTGCTATAGAACTAAACTGTGTACTCGTACTAAGCTGAATTCAGCGTATTTATGCTAAACTGGATTGTCTGAAATAGTATTCTTTTTATATTGAGAGTGTACTTACGCTAAACTGAATTGTTTGAAATAGAACTGTTTGATTAAACTGAATAACTTGAAATAGAAATGTTTTTGCTATCAAACACTAAAAATTCTGTATAATATTGATAATTTGTATGCACATGTTTAAAGGGTTTTAAGAATCTGTATTTATTGTTTGCACCGAGTTAATGAACTAGGACATTTACAAGTACAGCTAAATGAGCCCGATCTCCAAGGCAAGTGAAAAAAGGTTTCTCTCAAAATTAATTAGCAACGGTTTTGTATTTTACATGGGCACTTTCAAACAGACAATTAAAATGTATTCCTCGCAACATTAATGAGCAAGGACATTGAGTTTATAAGTATTACAAAAACAAACCACATTGAGTTTATAAGTATTACAAAAACAAACCACAACAATGAATAATTCAAAAAGGTTCGTGTCAACATTAATGAGCTTGAACATTGGATTTTATAAGTATAGCAAAAACGACACTATCGTACACACAATCAATAATTGTACCTGTCGACATTAATTTGAAAAAAAACATCAGATTTTACCAGTATATCAAAAAGTATCCTATCCACCAGATAATTGAAAAGTGTTCCACTCAAAATTAATGAGCAACGATATCGGATTTTACAAGTTTAAGAAAAAGGACAGTATCACAGAAAAATTTTAAAGGTTTCCTGTAGTCATTGGATTTTGCAAGCAGATGAAAAGGACATTATACCCCAGACAATTAAAAAGTATTCCTCTCAACATTAATGAGTAAATATATTGGATTTTACAAGCATAACAAAAAGGATAGTATACCACAGGGAATGAAAAAGGGTTCCTTTCATTAATTAGTAAACAATTCAGTTTCGTATAAGTACACAGTTTAATTGTCAAAAACATTTCTATTTCAAGCTATTCAGTTTAATAAAGCAGTTCCATTTCAAATAATTCAGTTTAGCATAAGTACGCAGTTTAAATATCAAGTATAGAACACACTTACATTGACAAAAAGTTTCTTTTTAATATTTGTAGTGAGAACATTTCTTTATTGCCTTTATCCTCCGGTCCACTTTGACCCGGAGTGGTAGTATCTGTTAGAATCATATCTCTGAGTCAAAAATAATTGTTTATTCACTTATAGTTGAAACTATTTAACTGTGTGCAAGCAAATAAGCTTTGACGTGTTTAAAAATAATATTCCCCTCAAATGATTAATTTACAAATCATATATACTTAATATATATATATATATATATATATGGACAAGATTTGGCATTGTTATATGGCCGTAATACATATGCATATACAAAAGCAGATACGGGCAAAAACAGGCAGGCTCTCTGTTGTTCAGGTACGAACCATTTATTAATTTCTGACTTCGGTTCTTCGACACGAGGAGAGAGACGAAATTCTTAAAAGTCTTTTGCATCACATTATGCTAACAACATCTTTCAATGGCCGAAATCCAACTCTATGCCCCAATGGCAGGAACTCAACTATCGTCTTCCATAATCAAAATGCAACTCCATGGTCAGACTTCAACTTCTCAACACCATGGTCGGACCCCTACTTCTCAACATCATGGTCAGATCCCAACTTCAACTGTCTGCCTTAATGGCAGACAACCCAACTGTCTACCTACATGGCCCAAAGTCAACTCCCAAATGACTGTTTTTCAAAATCTTCAAATTCTCAGGATCATCGATTCCGGGCAAGACGTCATTCTCACTACAGACCTATTTCCTATTTGGGATTTATTATGACAATTGTGATTGTCATATCCTTTGCGCGTGAGCGTAAACTATACCCAATGCTATGCACCTGAACTAAGAGCCGAATAGTTCAAAGCACAACCAAACTGAATGATAAAATATAATTAACGAAAAATGATTAATATAAAAATCATTCCGTAATTATATAACAGTATGAAATAACCAGCAAAGGTTGATATGCCATTAAATGCAAGAAACTAACCAAACATTTAATTGTAGTAAGTAAATCAAGTAACTTTCAGGTGTGTGGGTGAGTGTATGTGTGTACTGCTGTGTATGTATGTGTGTGTATGTGTAGTTAAGTTCTATGAATTTTTGGGGGGGTTGGTTTGGTTTGGTTTGGTTTTATGAAACATCAACTCTTGTAGTTTATTCATGCCAAATCCATTTCTAAATATATAAACAGTTCTATTTCAAACAATTCAATTTATAAGTATAGTTTTCCGTTTACCCACACTTAAATGTCAAAATAGTTCAATTTTAAACAATTCAGTTTAGCATACAAAAACAGTACCATTTCAAACAAATCAGTTTAGCATAAATACGTAATTTAAATGTCAAAAGAGTTCTATTTCGAGCAATTCAGTTTAGCATAAGTAGACAGTTTAGTTCTATTTGACCTATTGAGAGGGCCCTATCAAGTGCCTGAGTGAACCTGGGATTGACTGTAATGAAGGGGTACCCCGCATTCCCCTAAACTCCAACATTACTGGAACCTCACCATCAGATTGTTTAGTGTCATATCTGGACACTCGCTGGTGGGGATTTTACACCTCTGCAGAGAACCAGTCGGTCTATTCTACAGCTCCAACCGACTGGGCAATCTTTTATTTGGAGTAATGAGTAGATGTCAGTCTGGTATAATGGCATTATTTTAAAGTATCCCTTGCTAAATTTGTTAAGGTGTTTTGATATATAAAGTATTCTATATTCTGGTAATTTAATGTTGCTTTTATGTCCAGTACTTCAGTCCAATCAATGAATATCTCGTTGCAGTTAGTGCATTTGATTATGTAGACAACATTTATTAATTTCAACATTAATTTCTATTTAATATAAAGTTAAAATGGACTTTTCTTAATACCCAATTTTCACCGTCTCCTTAGATGTTATCTGTTTCATTATGAATAGAGTGATCGAAGCTGACGCAAATCGTTTGCAAAATAGACTAGCAGACAGACAAAGGGGTCTAGAATATGCTGATTGTACTCTCTGCAGAGGGGTAAGATCTACCGAAAGAGATGTCCAGTTTATGACGTTAATCTGTAATTGGTGAGGAGGCTTCAGTTCTTCTGAAATGCGGTGCGGGGAATATCCTTTCATTGTTATTACTTCCAGATACAATCTGACCCGGAGTGGTAGAACCTACAGAGTAATATCTATAATTCAAATAGAACTGTTTAAGAATTATTTCTATTTGATAGTAAGACTTGATATCTTATAATTGAGTCCAAACAAATTATTATTATTATTACTTACTTACTTATTCAGAGTTTTTCACATCGGTTTCAGCTGAAGGTCTTTCGCTGGAGTTTGAGTGATAGCAAGTCTCCTCAAGTTTCCAGGATTCTTCTCATTATTCTGGCCGTTCTCAACAATGTAGTAGTTTGGATGGTCACCATTCGTTCTCAAATTTCCAAGTATTCCAATCCCTTTAATAATCCTTTAGGTATTGTACCAAAAGCACCAATGGGTATAATTGTCACCAACATGTTCCATACTTTTTTTCAATTCCTTAACAAGGTCCACCTACATATCCTTCTTTGCACATTCTTTCAGTTTTATTCAGTGGTTTGCCGGGACAGCAAAGTCTACAATTTTGCAAATTCTTCTTTTTTTTTCTGGCGGAAATTAGGTGATCTGTTTTTATGTCAAAGTCACATAGGAGTTTATGTGTGCCATTTTCTAAGACAGACGCTGGGTTGTGCATATACCATTTGTTCGTATGGTCAAATTTAAATTTCTTGCACAATTTCATGTGGATCACCCTGCCGACCCAGTCGTGTCTACTTTTATAATCCTTCGGTGCTAATTTGCTGCATTCGCTTATTATGTGATTGATTGTTTCATCTCTGTCACCGCATAGTCAACATTTGCTATTTTGTTACGTCTTATCTACTCTGGCTTTGATATGATTGGTTCTTATGACGTTGTTTTGCGCTGCTATAAGGAGAGTTTCTGTTTCTCTCTTAATGTTTCTTTTTCTTAGCCACATCCAGGTTTTGTCATGTGATATGTTGCTTATTAGTCGTTTAAAAAATCCACAGAGTTGTTTTTCTTCCTATTTTTATTTCCTAGTTATTGTCATTCTGTTTTCTATCTTGTTTTCAGTATCGTTTCTGATGGCTGTAATCAGTCCTCCTTCGTGTTTTTTATGTAGTCCTCGAGTCGTTGTATCGATGCCTAAACGCTGTCTTGCTGTCTTCAATGCTGGCAAGTCCTCTTCCTCCCTCCTTTCTTGATACATATAGTCTGCCAATGTCGTCTGTGGGATGTAACGCCTTATGCAGAGTCATTAGTTTTCTTGTTCTTTGGTCCATTTGTTTAAGTTCTTCTCTGGTCTACTTCAAAAAGATCCCGAATATTTAACGAGTGATACAGCCCAGTTATTTATTCCTTTGAAAAGGTTTCAGCTAGATCGTTTTGTCTCAAGTAGCTTTCTGGATTTCCTGAGATATTCTTTCTGATTTTTTTTTCTTTCATGTCCACTTGTTTGATGGTGTCAGCCTCCAAGATGCCTAAGTATTTGTACGTTTCCTTTTCTCCGATCGTTCTAATCTTGTCTTGATTTGGTAGTTCCATTCCGCCAGTCAGATGTCGTTTGCCACTTTTTATTAAAAGCATAGCACATTTTTCTATGCCTAATTCCATTCCTATGTCCTGACTGTACATTCTAACTGCGTCTATTAGAGTTTCCAGTTCTTTTTCATTTTTTGCAAATAGTTTGATGTCATCCATGTTCATTAGGTGATTGATCTTTTCCTGTGATCTACTAAATTTGTATCCGGCTGTGCATTTCTGATTATATGGTGAAGTGGTATCTTGGCAATTATGAATAGTAACGATGACAGTGCGTCTCCTTGAAAAATACCTCTTTGGATCTTTGATTCAGCTAAGCTTCTTCCTCCAGGTGTCAATTCCACTCTCCAGGTTTTCATGGTTTTCTTGATAAAATTTATGACTTCATGTGATATTTTGTACATTTCGAGTCAGTTTATTATCCAGCTTTGCGAAACCATATCATATGCCTTTTCCTAATCAATCCAGGTCATAGCTATTTTTTCCGTCTCGTCTTGCTCTCGTTTAGGATGTGTCGATCTATGTAAAGTAACTCTGCTGTGCCTCTGGATCCATTCCGGCATTCTTTCTCTTCCTCAGGGAACAATCTGCGGCTTGTTAGTGAATAGTAAATTTCGTCACTTATTTATTCATAAATTTCTTTCGTTGTTTTGGAATATCCAGTTTTGTCTGCATTGTTTTACCCTTTGTCGATATGTCTTTAATGTTCCTTCTTTTGCCACTATTTTCTGGTTTATTTCCTCAAGTTGTATTATCATTTTTTTTATGTTGCCTTTTCCTTTTTGTTTCTTTATATTCCAGCGTCTTTCCTTTGTTTTATTATTTTGGCCTATTTTGTAAATTTTTTTATCTGCGTTTCCAGTCGAATTTCCAATCCTGGTTTTGATTTTTTCTTCGTGATTTTTGAGAGGATCCCAATTTTCTCACAAACTAATTTCACTCCTGCTGAGATTAGTTCATTTATTTCAGTTATATTATTCATTGATATATACGGTAGTAGTACTTGATTTATTTTATTCGTTTCCGTCTTAACTGTTCTTCATTCTATGCTTCTTAATGATGGTAAGGTAGTCTTTTCACTGTTCATATTTCTCTTTAAATTTTATATATTTACCTTTTGTTCTTGTGTTAGTGTTTTTTCTAGGTTGTTTGGATGTGCGTTGTTTGGTTGTGTGGTGTTACTATTTTCCGAAGTTGGCGGTTCATTTCAGTTGGGCTGTTTTTGTTTGTTAATATTTTATGTGTCAGGTAGTGTATAACTATCTTGTTCATTATTTATTTTCTGGTGTATTTCTCGTATTTCAAGGTCAGAAAACGAACCTTTCTTCATTATTGTCCTGACTTGATTAGTAAGTCTTTGACTTGTTGACTTAATACTAGCACATTCTTAGCAGATCTCTATCATTCTTTTCCTATATCCTCTTTGTGTAGGGTTTCTCTTAAAATAGCATTGTAGTGCAAGTTTGTTGTCTTCCATAGTCTATGTTTTGTGTTTACATCTCTGGTTTGTGTGGTTCCTTATCTCGGCATTCGTGTACCTGAAAAAGGAACAGCCAACATTCGCAGGATGACGATCAAATCTCCCATATTGGCTATCAGGAGAGCACCTGCCGATCATGACAATAAAGCGTGTTGCCTGTGTCCCACGTTTTGTCATATTTTCTTTTAATATTTTTATCATAGGTGGTATATTATGGCTATACCAAACCCAGGTTGTTTATTATCTGCGCGCCTCGCACAGATGAGACAGAGAACAGTCAGAGTGACTTTTCATGAATAGTGGGTACCCCCCCCCACAAAAAAACACCCTAAATCTTAACTTAGTTAAAGTTCATTGACTTTTTTTAATAGTTTATTTCTTAACTGAGTAACTGAACTAGCTTCAGGTGTTCCGATATTACCTTTATGGTTTATATTTAATGTCCTATTTTGAATCTTTATTTCTGTTAAAGCTGGTCATGTTTTGATAAATTCGAAGCTCCTGATGTTTTCCCCGTTACATGGAGGACGGAAACTGTTCTTAATGCTTTCAGGCGACATCAGGTACGTATTTTCTTAGATGGAGAGTAGTCATCGATGAACTATATAGAAATCCAGGTGGTAATTTAAACAAATCTATTTCGAGATTTTGAAAGAGTTTAGCTGAAAATAATTTTGGGAATTAAAAAGTCTTCATTTAAAATAAAACTGTTCACCAAAAGATTTTACGAGTAACGAAAAAACTTATTTGTTTCTTTTTTTATGATTTTATTTTATTTTATTTTTTCCTTCGACTCTACATAGATTCTAACCCCCCCCCCCTAATGCTCGTAACGTGTAAGACAAAAATTGAGGCGGTAAATTTAAACAAATCTATTTTGTGATTTCGCAATAGTTCAGCTGGAAATAATTTTGGGAATAAAAAATTCTTTATTTAAAATACAACAGTTTATCAAAAGAATTTAAGAGTAACGAAAAATCGATGTTTTTAGATAAAAGACAGATTCCACTGACCCGAATTCCTCCGAAGACCACGCAGCAAAGATTCGTTTGGCTATTCTGGTTCGAGTATTACGATATTTTTTTATATACATAATTTTTTTTTATATCTATATAGTCATCCACAGACAGATCTGTTTTGTTCTATCAGAACTCATCAGTGTGGCTGGACATACTAGTTTCCCGTAGCTGGGATCAAAACCGGGTTGACTCAAACGCCAATCCAAGCCTCTACCCCTCAGCCACGAGGAACCAGTAGCAGCGAAGTAAATTTTAAACGGTTATGAATCACAATTACTATTGTTTACATACATCCGCTTAACGGCTACCGAGAGCTCAATTCATATATGAAGAGTCTTGTAATAAACGCTAATGGTAACGCGATTACTTCATTCGCTTAGAGCTCAACCCTACGGGGGTAGGGGAGTATATATTTTATATATATATATATATTTATATATTCTAAGATATACACGTCACGTGGCATTCTAGAATGTTCGCTTCCAAAGTAATTTCCTTTTTTTGTGGGGAGTGGTGAATACTCCTTGTGATTTATTCACATCAGCGTTAGCTGGTGGTCTTTCACTGAAGTCTGAGTGACAGCAAGACTTCTCAATTCTTCATGACACTTCCCAGTATTCGGGCTGATATTAGCAATCTTGTAGTTTAGGGGATCTTAATTCGTCTTCTGATTTCCAACTCTTCCAGTCCTCTCACCAATCCTTTGGAGACCGTCCTGAGGACACCTATTATGATTGGTATTACCATTATTTTCATGTCTCATAACTTTTTAGTTCTTCTTCTTACTACCATTATTATTATCATTATTATTATTTACTCCTTTAGAGTTTTTCACATCAGTGTTAGCTGATGTTTTTTTACTGGAGTTTGAGTGACAGAAAGTCTCCTCAAGTCTCCAGGACTCGTCTCAGGATTCTGGCTGTTCTCAGCAATGCTGTCGTTTGGATAGTCTCTACCCGTCCGCCAACTTCCAAGTCCTCCAGGCCTTTTAATAATCCTTTAGTTATTGTGCCTAGCGCACCAATCACAATAGGCACAATCGTTACTTTCATGTTCCACAGCTTTTTCAATTCTCTAGCAAGGTCGAGGTACTTATCCTTCTTTTCACTTTCTTTCAGATATATTATGTGGTCAGCTGGGACAGCAAAGTCTACAATTTTTCAGATTCTCTTTTTTTTGTTGATTATTATGTGGTCTGGTCTTCTGGTCGGGATTAGGTGATCACCTATTTCAAAAGTAAAAGCTAATAAGTTAGGAGCCTTGTATCAGAATATTTGTCTAAAAAATAAATAAAGGCCTTGTATCAGAATATTTGACTAAAAAATAAATAAAGGCCAACACCGGTGTATTCATTTTGATTATCCACATCTAAAAACAAGTCCGGGATGATCAGGCGAAATTAAAACGAGAATCTAACAGATAGAATTTGCATATTTTTCCGGGCAGTCTTGGAATTGCTGAAACGCGAACGAAAAATTCAGCAAGACTTTCTTTTAGAATCAGCTCTTCAGACTACACGGCTATCTTGCTTATTTTCTTTTTTACATTCTGGAGTGGGGATGAAAAGGGGTGGAGAATGGAAAGAATAGTGAACGAATTCTACTTCCAGCCAGCATTTTGTTGTTTTGCAAAAGAAAAGGATTTTAATTTTGTAGGAATTTTAACAATCCTGTTTGAAATGGGAAACGTTTTATGAGTTTCAAAGCGAAAATATTCGTTCTTTCAAATAAATAAATAAATAAATAAAATATATATATATATATATATATATATATATATATATATATATAATTTATTTGTTTGTAATTGGCTTTGACGTAATTGTTGTTGCTTTTTTTAAACGTTTTTTTTTTTAATTTCGTAATCCTGGTTTCTCTCTTTTTTGTTTTATACTGGTTTTCGTTCTTCCTTTTCTTTCTTTCTTCCCACCTTTTTTCTTTGGGTTTTTCTTTCTTTCATTTTTTTCGTATTATGTTTTCTTTCTTTCTTTCTTTCTTTCTTTCTTTCTTTCTTTCTTTTATTTTCTTTACTTTATTGCTTCCTTTTTCGTTTTCTTTCATTTTTTTGCGATTTCCTGTTTTTTTTTTTCTTATACCTTAATTTTCATTTCAGCATCTTTCTTTCTTATTTTATTTCCTTACTTCATTGCTTCCTTTTTCCTTTTCTTTCATTTTTTTTTTTTTTTTCGGTTTCCTGGTTTCTTTTTTATACCCTAATTTTCATTTCAGCATCTTACTTTCTTTCTTATTTTCTCTTCTTTACTTCATTGCTTCCTTTTCATTTTTTCCCTTTTTTTGGGGGGGGGGCGGTTTCCCAGTTTCTTTGTTATACCTTAATTTTCATTTCAGCTTCTTTCTTTGTTTCTTTGTTTCTTTTTAATCGTTTTAGTTTTTTGCTTATGTTGTTTTCCTTTCTCTTTTGCTTTCTATCTTTTTAGAAATCACTCGCATGACTCTTTATTATATCATCGAAAAAGCGCATAGCAATGACAATCCTTAATCCAGTGAATAGAGTTCAGAGAGAGAGAGAGAGCGAGATAGAGCGAGAGAGCGAGCAAGAGAGAGAGAGAGAGAGAGAGAGAGAGAGAGAGAGAGAGAGAACTGGGCAAAGTATAGAATATGAACGTTTAGATCGTGTCCGTATAAATAGACGCATCTAGGACAGTTACAAAATTGCTATTATCAAAACTGGGGAAGTTGGAAGTTCACGGAATGTGTTGAGAGAATACAGATCACGGCTCTCCATAGTTCCCTTTTTATCTGTAAACTGCGCACTTATAGGATTTCCTTTTAGACTTGCTGTGTTCATGCTAAATAACTTTACACTTTTTATCTGTCTGAATTTTTCAGAGGAGACTTGATGTGACATACCTCAAGTGTTATTTTTCGTTGTCCTCATATTAATGGTTATTATTTGTAACTTTTCGGTCGCTGTATCCTCCGGTCTTCTTCAGTTGTCCCTTGTTTATCGGGTATGGAAATAATTTAACCTGGGAAATCAAGCTTTAAAAATTAATTTCCCAGGTTAACTCTTTTCTATACCCAGATAAACAAGGGATACCCGGAGAAGGCCTGAGGATATAGCGGCCGAAATGTTGTGTTACAAATAACAACAATTAGAAAAAGTCTGAAAAATAACACCGGAAATATTTTACGATTTTTTTTTCAACTTACGAGAAAAAAAATCATGGAAAATACGTTGTAAGGAAAGATAAATTGAGAGAGAGAGAGAGAGAGAGAGAGTGAGAGAGAGAGAGAGAGAGAGGTTATTGTAGTCATTTGTTGATGGAGGCTACAGAAGTACACTCCTCTCCGTCTTCACTTTGAAATTCATATATTGAAATAGGAATTTCCCTGTATCTGTCTCTTTTATAAATATTTCAGTTACTATGTTTTTTATAATTATATTTAACACTACTAAATCATATCACTAACACTACTAAAACTTATTATTTGTAAATTCACGCACTTCTTTTTTGTCTCTAAACATCATCTCATCAAGAAAATCACCTCTTCAGGCCATTACCAGTCTAATCAGCTGGGGCTGAAGAATACATCGACTGGATCCCTGCCGAGAAGTTAGACGCTCCTACGAAGATCCTGTATATGACACGAAACTATCTGAAGGTGAGGTCTCATTTCTGGGGCTTTGAGGAGTGTGAAGTACTCCTTCATTGACATTTATCTTTGGACAACTTCATCCCGTTGTGGTATTACCTGTCAGGGTCCCATCTATTGTTGAGACACCAATTCTGGAGCTTTGGGTAATGCAGAGAACCGCTTCATTACGATTAATCCTAGTTACACTCTGACTCGGAGTGGTAGTACCAGTTTGGGTTCCATCTATTGATCAGCTAGGAACTAATGTCCTTGATATGATATTACCCTGCATCTGATGGCGAGACACCAATTCTGGAGCTTTGGATAATGCAGAGAACCGCTTCATTATAATTAATCCCAGCTACACTCTGAATTGGAGTGGTAGTACTTGTTTGGGTTCAATCTATTGATTAGATAGGAACTAATGTCCTTAATATGATATTACCCTGCATCTGATGGTGAGACACCAATTCTGGAGCTTTGGGTAATGCAGAGAACCACTTCATTACGATTAATCCCAACTACACTCTGAATTGGAGTGGTCGTACCTGTTTGGTTTCCGTTTATTGATCAGATAGTAACTAATGTCCTTGATATGATATTACCCTGCATCTGATGGTGAGACACCAATTCTGGAGCTTTGGGTAATGCAGAGATCCGCTTCATTATAATTAATCCCAGCTACACTCTGACTCGGAGTGGTCGTACCTGTTTGGGTTCCATCTATTGATCAGATAGTAACTAATGTCCTTAATATGATATTACCCTGCATCTGATGGTGAGACATCAATCCTGGAGCTTTGGGTAATGCAGATAACCGCTTCATTACGATTAATCCCAGCTATAATCTGACTCGGAGTGGTAGTACCTGTTTGGGTTCCATTTATGAGTCAAGCAGAACACTTTACACATTTAACTGAGTGCAAACAAATAAACGATATTGAATTGTTCGAATTACAGGGAAGTACTTGAAACCTTGTAACTGTATGCAACCAAATGAGCTCTGGCTTGTTTAAAATGTTACCGAAAAACTATTCCTTTAAACATGTATATCAAATATTTATCACGTGTAAACTGGATTTGGCAATAAACAATTTACAAAGTTTGATATGCCATAAACTCATAAACAGCTGAGCAACTACGTAAGCATTTATTTTTTCAACATACACAGATCTTTAAAATAATGCAATATACATAAAAATGTTTTTAAAAAAATTTAATGCACCGTAGTCAATTACTGATTACGCAATTACAGAGCAAAAATAAATCTATTTACCTTAGAGAAACAACAAATTTACCGTCCGTGTTTAATAGACGCAGGAATTTCCGTTCCGGCAAAAACGTCGTCCATGTTTCTTCAATTCATGAAAATGACTGAAAGACAACGGTTTTTCATTAGACGAAAAAACACAACTTCTCTTGTCTGATCAAAAACCAAGAATTTTCGCATTGCAGAAAATATCCCACACAAATCTACGCTAATCAAAGCTTACAGCTTATAATCTGATTTCCTCCCGCTGCAAGAGAGAGATTCAAATTACTGACGAGACACCAGCGAATAGTAATAATAATGGAGACCTTCCAATTTACTGCATTGTTGAAATCGGTCAGAGTACTCAGAAGAGTCCTGGAGACTTGAGGAGACTTGCTGTCACGCGGACTTCTGTGAGAAACCATGGGCTAACGATGGTGTGAAAAACTAAAAAAAAGTTAATAATAATAATAATAATAATAATAATAATAATGGAGACCTCCCAAACCACTGCATTGTTGAGAGCGGTTAGAGTACTGAGAAGAGTCCTGGAAACTTAAGGAGGCTTGCTGTCACTCAAACTCTTGTGAGAAACCATCGGCTATCGCTAGTATGAGAAACTCGTAAAGGAATAATAATAATAATAATAATAATAATAATAATAATAATAATAATAAAAATTCTGGCATATTGAGATACTAACGGATCAGCTAGTCCAAGTGATATTTAACAAAAAAAAAAAAAAAAAATAGAAAAGTAAAGGGTCAACTTGCGTACAGTGGACCACAGAGCGAAAATCAAAGGAAACGAAAACAGAGACAAGTACTTGAACCTTGTCTGAGAACAAGAAAAGTTATGGAACATGAAACTGACGGTGATACCAATTCTAATTGGTGCACTCGGAACAATCCCCAAATGTTTGGTTAAGGTGGGCAGAAAGAGTCGGTTTTTGGACGACGAGTGGGGAACATCTAAACTACCAACAACGTTAAATTCACTTTCATGCAACTTTCTAGACAAACTTTGTGTTCATCAAATGTCATTCCATCAGACGTCACGCCACTTCTTTAAGGTTTAGCAATAGTTTATTATTTTTATTACTATTATTACTTATTAGAGTTTTTCACATCAGCATCAGCTGATGGTATTTCACTGGAGATTGAGTGACAGCAAGTCTCCTTAAGTTTCCAGGACTCTTCTCAGTGTTCTGGCCGTCTTCAATAATGCCGTCGTTTGGATGGTCTCAACTCGTCCACCAACTTCCAAGTCCTCCAGGCCCTTTAATAATCCTTTAGTCACCGTGCCAAAAGCACCAATCACAATTGGTACAATCGTCACTTTCTTGTTCCTTACTTTTTTCAATTCTCTAGCAAGGTCAAGGTACTTATCTTACTTTTCACATTCTTTCAGTTTTATCCTGTGGTCAGCCGGGACAGCAAAGTCCACAATTTTTTTTTTTTTTTTTTTTTGTTGATAATTATAAAGTCTGGTCTTCTGGCCGAGATTAGGTGATCCTTTTGTATGTTAAAGCCCCATAAGAATTTAGGTGTGTCGTTTTCAAGGACTGGAGCTGGGTTGTGCATATACCATCTGTTCGTATGGTTAAATTTAGATTTCTTGCACATTTCTCAGTGTATCACCTTGCCCTCCCAGTCAAGTCTAGCCTTGTACTCTTTCTGTGTTAATCAGCTGCATTCATTATTAATTCCTCCTATTCGAGTTTTTCACA
Source organism: Sepioteuthis lessoniana (assembly GCA_963585895.1). NCBI lineage: Eukaryota > Metazoa > Mollusca > Cephalopoda > Myopsida > Loliginidae > Sepioteuthis > Sepioteuthis lessoniana. Next base: position 56,334,613 of record OY757935.1, on the reverse strand, counting down.
CCAGCGTTAGCCGATACTTTCTCATTGGAGTTTGAGCGACAGCAAGTCTCCTCAAGTCGCCCGGACTCTTCTTACTATTCTGGTCGATCTAAACAATGTAATAGTTTGGATGGTTTTCATTATTTTTTTCGCGTGTTATTAAATAAATTTTACGGGGTTTGTTCTCGTTTTTAAGACATTACGTCTTTTTTTGTGCTAAAAACCGGATCAAGTCATGGATTTTGGAAATAATTAATGAAGTAAGGCTTGGTATGACTGTTTGTGAAGGAAGGCTATTTAGTAATTGTCCGAAAACTCTTAAGTAACGGCTCTAATGTTAATCCTTATCACTCATCTTTCATAATTATCATAACAATATATATATATATATATATAAATATATATATGAGGGTCATTCGATGAATAAGTTGAATATTGTCCAATGAGATGGTACTTGGAAGTGATGTTTGCAGGGGCTTCTTTTTCAAGGAAATCTATCAGACGGTGGGATTCTTTCATCTCTCAAAAGACAATCAAGGTCACCTTCTTTAATAACCACTGCATCCGGAACTTTTTTTAACGAAGAGTCCATGTGTTTTTTTTTCTTTTTTTATTCCATTGACTGTCTCTTCGACTCAGGATCTTAACAGCAAATTCACAATTTACTCATTTGTTAACATTTTTTGACTGAAATATGCTTCTACGTACAAGTCACACATTCACACGTAGATTTTACTTCTCTCAGCTATGAAAAAATTTGATGACAGACCTTTGCTCAAGCCTGAAGCACTCTGTTAGATTTGCAGCCATTTTGAATAGCCTCAAAACGAGATTAAAATAATTTTTGGTATAGACCTATTCCAAGCAAGCCTGAATTTATATTTATTGAAAAATCCTAATAGAAAAAAATTCATATTGCTTTTTTAAAAAAAATCCCCTTATCTATTGAATGGTGCTTATATATATAATTATCATAACAATATATATATATATATAATATATATATATATATAATATTAAAAGAAGATAAGTTGAGAATTATTCTGTTTGAAAATATATAAGAGGACTCTTATAAATCTCCAGGAGTGCTCAATGTATGATAGTTGATATATAAATTTCTTATAGAGAAAATTTCCATATAATTGAAAAAAAAAACCCTCAACAAACGATCATTTGGCTATTAGAAATTTAATTCAGTTGGCAGCTCTATAAAAGAAATCAACTTCAGATAGCCATGACACAATGGAGAGAAAAACCTTTTATAATTTTTCAATGGATTCTTGTTTAAACAAAAAGAAAAGAAAAATATTGGCCTGAAGTTCGTGTCAAAAACGAATGTCATGTCATCGTCTGGTGTCATCTATCTATCTATCTATCTATACACTTAGATATACATATATATATAAATATATATCGATGTGGATGAGTGTATGTATGTATACATTTTTGTAAGTTTGGGATTGTGTATGCTTAGGTGTGTGATTTTGTGTTTTCCTCAGTGTATATACGTGCTGTTTTAGATCACACCATCACTTCGTGGAATGCTTATACATACATGTATGTAAATATAAAGTTTTGTGCCCGAATGTATCCTCAATTTCCCCTCGGGTAGGGGCTAGAGAATACACCGGCTGCATCTCCGAAGAGGGGTAAGACATTCCCCTACGAATGTCCTAATTATGACAATAAACAATCTGATGGTGAGGTTCCAGTAATGCTGGAGCTTTAGGGAATGCGGAGTACCCTTTTACTGACATCACCCCTAAATCCACACAGGCTCAGAGTGGTATTACCTGATAAGGTCCTATCTATGGGTCAAATAGAACTAAACTTTGTACTGAGGATAAACTGAATTGTATAAAATAGAACTTTTTGACATTTAAACTGTTTACTTATATTAAACTGAAGTGGTTGAAATAAAACTTTACATGTATAAAAATGGATTTAGAATCAAATAATCTACAATAGTTGATATGCCATAAAACCAGAACAAACCCAACTAACCCATTGCTCCTAAAACAGAATTTGGCTGTCATGAATGAACTGGATTGAGATGTATATTACTGTACAATGTCTCTCGGTGCGAAACTGTCAACAACAAAAAATTCAAAGTATATATTTTTAAAAATTGTCACGTGTTATACTCCTGAGAGGGGAGAAGTAAGATTTAATTTCCCTTCCCCTTCTTGGTTTGACTAACAAGCACAACGACTGACCGCTAAGGGCAACCAGTATAAGGTCAAACTACCTGCACTCCATAACCGGGTGGACAGAGAAGGAATGTAGGTCATTGAGTAGCATGACCAAATGAGGTACAGGCGCAGGAAGGAGCCAAATGATTGGCGGAAGCCTTAGCGCCGGAAGTAGTACCCTTTTCGTCAGAGGAAATAGGGATAAAGAATTTAGTTTTTAGGACGGAGGTCGCCGTGGAAGGACGTGCTGATCTGATGCCAAAAAATCTCCGGGCTCGTTCGCCCGTGAAAAGAATTGAGTTCTGGGACAGCAGTCAGCGTGACAAGATGTGTTGAAGCTATCGCCGAAAAGAAGAGCGGAAAGAATGTTGGATAGAAGATAACAGGTGCCTTCCTGCCAAATTCTACAGAACACCGCTTGCCCGTAAAAGAACGGAATCTAGGAAATGAACTCCGCTAAAAAAAGATAAGTACATCTTAAACTGTTTTTCCTCCTAACCTTCCCAAATATTGGAACTTATATATATTCAGAAAAGGAAAGGAATAGACTGAAGAAATTAATTTCATAAACTGTAAACAAACGAGTGGACTTAACTACCTTTTTCAAGTTTTAAAAGTAAAGAAAGAAAGAAGAAAGAGAGAAGAAGGAGAGAAAAGAAAAAGAGAGAGAGACCTTTGTGTTTAAGGCAGTCTCCTGGTTTGATATTGCCGGCACCTCAAAAGAAAAGAAAGGAACTGTTGCTTAAACCTCATAAGTATTTGTTTGATCCTCACGTATTAAAATTTTGTTATATTTTAAATGTCCCCTCGTGTCGAAATTTATTCGTTGTGTTTTTTACTTATCGAGTTGCCTTCTTTTGCACACATACCTTTTTCAGCTTCATTTGCTTCAATTTATTCTCGATACATGCCTTTAAAAACATTACACGGGAAATTTGAATTGCCGACTACAGTGAATAATATTTTTTATCTTAACCTACAGTCTGTGTTTTCCGTTATCCGAGGGGGTAGGAAAACGAAGAGGCTTGGTGGGTGTGTGTAACGTGAAATTCGGAAATCCCCTTGCCAGCGGCGATCAGTCTAGCCCCAAATTAACCCCAACATTATTTGCCAGTTCCAATATGCCCGAAAAAGGAATCTTAACTAGGACTTATTTTGCGAGGGGTCAAGTGCCAGTTTGCCCCGACGTCACACGTGCATAAAATAAACTCCTGTTCAGGGATAAATATTTATGCACCGTCACAAAATGTATAAAAAAATGTTCACACACATTTTATAGGGAGGAACATTTGAAGTTTATTACGGATTTCTACAGCGCCAAATGTACATCTGTAAATCAAGGTGCAAAAACCTATGGCTGTTGAGAAGGCATTTTTTTGTTCTTGAATAAAACAAACTAAATCATATGACTGTTCTGCTGCTCCATTTTATACATTTCAGATAACCACTGTCAACATGACAATTCCAGTATAATTGAGAAAGAAATTTGGAATAATAAGCCTTTTGTGTAAAGGTATTCGATTTTTCCATTTTGGTTTAAATAGTGGAAAGAACAAAATTGCTCAACTTCAAACACTACCCTGTCGGTGGAGCTTATAAAAACTAGCTGTATCCTCGATAGTGGGATAACCTCCATAAGAAAGGGAGCGTCCATTTACGGTAATATTGATAACGAGACTCGTTCTGGAGATCTGAGAAGTGTGGAGTGCCCCTTCGTTACAATTACTCCCCGATCCACTCTGAAATGGAGTGGCAGTACCTGTTAAAATCCCATCTCGGGATTTAAAAGATATGCTTGAAAATTATTCGTATTCGATAGGGACACTTGATGCCATATAAGTGAAAATTATTTGCATCAAGTGTAGTTGCTTGAAGCTATGATTGTTTTCGAAGGATTATTGATAGTTACTTGAAATTATATAACTCTCTGTAAAGAAATTATTACTATTATTAGATAGAAATACTTACTTGAAGCCATGTAATTGTGTATAAATCAATAGTATCAGATAGAAATGCTTGAAACTATACAACATTGTACAAATTATTTGAATTGGATAGGAATACTTGATATCATATAACTAGAAGTAACAAAAATAAAATCTTAAGAAACAATAACCCTAAACATGTAATTATGAATATACAATTATCACAATTCCTTAATCTGTTTGGTTTGGTTTGGTTTGGTTTTATGGCGTATCAACCTTTGTAGGTTATTTAACACCAAATCCATTTTTATGTAAATAATCTGTTCTATTGAAAACAGTTCAGTTGAGCATAAGTACACAGTTTAATTGTCGAAAACATTTCCATTTCAAAGTATTTAAGCAGTTATATGTAATAATTCAGTTAAGTGTAAATACAGTTTTAATGTCGAAAAACAGTTCAATTTGAAATAATTCAGTTAAGCATAAGGACGCAGTTTAAGTTTAAGCACGGTTAATTGTCAAAAACGTTTCTATTTCAAGCTATTCAGTTTACTCAATTCATTTTAGCATAAGTATGCTGTTAGTTCTATTTAACCCATAGATAGGACCCTATAAGGTCCTACCACTCCGGCCAGAGTGGACCTGGGAGCGATGGCAATGAAGGGGTACTCCGCATTCCCCAAAGCTCCAGCACTGCTGGAACCTCACCATCAGACTGTTTAGTGTCATATCCAGGACACTCGTTGGGGGGGTCTTACCCCTCTGCAGAGAAGCAGTCGGTGTATTCTACAGTCCTTAATCTGTAGACATGAAATAATTCTAGATGAGTTGACATGCCATTAAAAAAATGATTCTACTTCAATTGGGGTTAATTTTTAATACGTAAAATATAAATGAATAAATAAAATTTAAAATACTTTTTCTCATATACTACCTTGTATATTAGAGATAGATCCACTTGTTAACAAAAATTCAAGCCGCGACTAAAACCATTGAAATACGGGTTCTTTAAAATTATCCTCCATGTTCTGTAAAGAACGACCTATTTTTCGCCGAAAAAACACTGAGTCGTTCATGACACGAGATATGTTTTTGAAATGTCGGAGCATACCTTGTTTCTAGGCCTAAACTTTAATCTAAAGTGTCCCCGCATAGCCTTTACCTAAATGAAGACTATTTTGATAATAAAGTTTTTACTTAATATTATTTTCTATTTATAAGACCTAAGCATGAATTATGTTCAGATATTATAAATATGAGACAAAGTTACGTAAAAACTTCATTATCTTAACTAAAAAAATTGATTCGGTATAAGCTCGGCTTTGTTGAAACATGTTAGATCAGACACGGGGTAACTTTGACCGAGTCATGGCTACAATGGCCAATGTTTTTGAAATATTTGCCTAGGTTTGTGAATACTTGTTTACATCATTTTCTGATGTGCACAGATGTTATATTACAGTACAAATACGGTCTAGACTACATTGTTTATTTACGATATCGTATTGATTCTGATTGTATAAAAGTAGTTTTAAAAGTATAAATAAGTGTTTGAAGATTTTCGCTTTATGCCATTGGAAGCTGAAGAAATATCTTTGAAGTTATTCAGCCAAAAGTTATTCATTATGTGCAATATATGATAAAAAAAAAGTCGCTTATTATACGAAGTCGTTTATTATACGAGTATATATGGTGCTCATCTTTTCTTAGTCTGGTGCACAAGTGTCTTATTTGTTTCATTGTCATCAGTTAAATGCCAATATTTTAATATTGGCATTTAACTGATCATTGATTAAATAACTAATGTTTAATGGTCATCAGTTAAAGGTCTATGTTAAATGGTCATTAAAGAAGGGCCAACGTTTATGGTAATTGGTTAAAGGCCAATGTTAAATGATCATTGATTAAATATCAATGTTTAATGGTCATTAGTGAAAGGTCTATGTTTAATGGTCATTGGTTAAAGGCCGATGTTTAATGGTAATAGGTTAAAGGCCAATGTTAAGTGATCATTGATTAAATATAGATGTTTAATGGTCATCAGTTAAAGGTCAATGTTAAATGGTCATTAGAGAAAGGCCAATGTTTTATGGTAATTGGTTAAAAAGCCAATGTTAAATGATCATTGAATAAATATCAATATTAATGCTCATCAGTTAAAAGTCTATGTTTAATGGTCATTAGTGAAAGGCCAATGTTTAATGGTCATTGATTAAGAGCTAATGTTAAATGATCATTGCTTAAATATCAATGTTTAATGGTAATTAGTGAAAGGCCAATGTTTAATGGTAATTGGCGAAAGGCCAATATTTAATGGTCATTGGCTAAAGGCCAATATTTAATGGTTATTGTTTAAAGGCCAATGTTAAATTGTCCTTGGGTAAAGCTAATGTTTAATCGCTAAAAATATCTATTATAGGGAGATATTGGAGAAATATAATGGAATCGGATGACTTAAAAGACTTTAGTTAGAAAAAGAAATTAAGAAATCATTTTTGGTAATTATCAGAGGAATCAAGAGAATTAGATACGTATATAGATTTTGTATTAATATGTATGAGTTCTACGTAAAGATTTTAGTTTTTAAGGCTAAAAATTGGGGATCGTTTATAACACAAAATTGTTCATTACTCGAGTATATATACTAATTCGATCCAGAGTTTGATCCAGAATTATACTCAAGAATATACGTTAAATCGATCCAGAAATCGTTCCTAACTCGATTATATACGTTGATTCGTTTAAGAAAAACATCTACTGAATATTCTAAGAAGCTTTAGTAAATATTTTTCTGAATTTGGCTCATATCCATAAACACTAAAAACAACCCCTCTGCTTTTACATGGAAGTTCCCATGGCGTTATGGTAAACACGCTGGAGTTCGACTTCGTACTAACCGAGTTCCAACTCCCATCACCCTAATGCGTTCACTTTCGAACTAATAACCTTAATAAAAGTATAAACGCTGTTATCCAACCCCACCCTCGAGCTATGTGTTAAAATATGCCCACTGTACTCCTATGGACCCCCACATATGGCCGAGCAAAAGCAAGACGACCAGCTCGAACATACATACAGCAGCTCTGTGAGGATACGGGATGTAGCCCAGAAGACCTGCCAGAGGCGATGAACGATATGGAGAAGTAACGAGAGAGGGTCAGGGATATCCGTGCTGGCGGGACGACATGATGATGATAATGATGATTGTTCTATAATCGTGGGTTTGACATTAAATAAGGCATGAAGGTTGACATGCCATTGAAATAACGGAAACATACCAAACCACTCTTAAGTTATCCTGCGTTAATCGGTTTAATCGGTTGGATTAGGTGAACATCCTTCTTGACAACGATGTATTCAGCGCTATTCTGGAACCCCGCCCACGCAATAAACGGTGTGAGGGGGAGAAGGGTCGATTGCACTGATATGGATTTTTCTCGGGCTGCATCAAGCATTCATTTGCAAAATTGGAGAGCCAATGGTGGAGACTATGCTGAAATATAGTATTTTATACTTGACAACTTGTTCTACATTATACTGGAAACGCTTGACGTAACGGTGTTCATCTTGCGAAATTGACAACGCAACCTGATTAACAACCGACAGGGCTTTAGAATACGCCGACTGTATCGTTGTAGAGAGCAAACCCCCCGCCCAAACTTCAACCACCAACGAGAGTGTCCTGGGTATCATACTAAACAGCATCTAATTTCGAGGCTCAAGACCTGGAGCTTACGAGAATGTGGATTACCCCTTCCATAACTCCGAGGTTGAATCTGACCCAATTTTATAGTACCTTATTTGTCTAAATTTCTGTGATAAAACTTGATAATTTTGATCATTTTTAGCATTTTGGATAAATGTCTTAATCTTCATCTTTATTGTTATACTCACAACGTTTCGGCCAATGAGTTCTTTGACCTTCTTCATGATCCTACATGGAACTTCGAGTCGAGCCTTCTTCTTAATCCATATAATTAGATTGTTTTAATTCCGTTAACCAAAACTTGGTTGCCCAGTCGCCTGGGGCTGTTGAATACACCGAATGCTTCTCTGCAGAGGGGTACCCCCCCCCAACGAGTGTCCTGGATATGACACTAAACGATCTGATGGTGCGGTTCCAGCCGTGCTGGAGCTTTAGGGAATGCGGAGTACCCCTTCATTGCCATCGCTCCCAGGTCCACTCTGGCCCGGAGTGGTAGCACCTGATAAGGGTCCTATCTATTGGTTATGTAGAACTAACAGCATACTTATGCTAAAATGAATTGAGTAAACTGAATAGCTTGAAATAGAAATGTTTTTGACAATTAACTGTACTTACACTTAAACTGCGTGCTTATGCTTAACTGAATTATTTCAAATTGAACTGTTTTTCGACATTAAAACTGTATTTACACTTAACTGAATTGTTACATATAACTGCTTGAATAGTTTGAAATAGAAATGTTTTTGAGAATTAAACTGTGTACTTATGCTACACTGAACTGTTTTCAATAGAACAGATTATTTACATAAAAATGGATTTGGCGTTAAATAACCTACAAAGGTTGATATGTTATAAAACCAAACCAAACCAAACCGAACCAAACCAAACCAAACCAAACCGAAGCAAACCAAACCAAAACTTAGTATAAGTGTTAAGCTACACTTACTTATTTTTAGTGGACGGAATGTCTTGCCTTTGTTTAAAACTGCATCGCATAGAATACATGCATGGAGTGCGTAGCATGCAATTATTGTTTATGTTGTATTCTGTTTTGGGTTTGTCCCAGAAGAGATGTTTCCAAAGTGTCGAATCACTCCTGAATATTGTCCTATCATATGGACTACATATCTTTTCGCCAATGGTCCGGGAGACCTGGGTTCAATCCCAGGTCGTGTCATACCAAAGACTTTAAAAATGGTACTTGATACCTCCTTGCTTAACCCTCAGTAATATAAAGTACGTATGAAGGGTAAAGTGGAGTAATCCAGAGAAAGGAGTAGCGCCTTCTCCTGCACCTCGGTGTAGAAGCTATTGAAAAGGAAGCTTTCTGGTCGCTCTCGACTAAAGGGAGACAACTTACTTACACATCATTTGAATCTTTTCGGCTAAAAGTTTGATATAAAAGTAAGGCAAGGGGAACATCGAAAAGCAGTATGCCGAGGCGAAATCGAAATGTCGGGTATGACTGACCATATATAGAAAGAAAAGGCGAACCATCTGCCTTTATGGGAAGAAGTTAAGATAATTAATAGAGAAGGACATTGGAGAATAAGGCGTCTTAAAGAAACTGTGCATATGTTGGGCCACAGTGACCGCTTGAGGAGACCAAGTATTGTGATGAAAACAAAATAGGAACCAATAATCAAAAGGCTTGAAAAAAAAAACAATATTAGCTTAGGTAAAAAATCGTACATAATAGTAATAGGTAGTCTGTCATAAGTTGATAAAGACATAATAAGTAAGAAAAGTTGGCGATCTTAGTCGAGAGTGACCCGAAGGTCCTCTTTTTAATTGCTACTACACTGAGGTACACCTCGATTCCATGGATTGCCTCACTTTACCCTTGATTCTTACCTTATAATGCTGAGTGTAAAGCAAGGTGGCAACAAGTACCAGTTTTTTAGTCTTTGGTATGACTCGACGTGGGATGGAACTCCGGTCTCCCGCACGGTTGGCAAACACTCGACCCATATGTCCTCAAAATTAACCCGAAATTGTGCTGAAGGACACATGGCGCAAAGGATTGGTTAATAGTGCTTCTAACTGAAATCATCTGGAGGTTGCTAGTTCAATCCTGACGACAGATAAAAATAACAGAGATTACTTACCATAGCTTAACACATATACCCAGCTAGAGTTAACAGAATTAGAGCAATCTACTTCCATGGATTAAATAAAGGGTTCAGTTTAAAGTCCTGTGTAAGCTCCCGAGCTCGCCAAGGAACATTTGAAGAAAGCCAAAAGACGTATTGGTCGAAATATTGTGAATATAACAAAGAAGACACTAACTCGAATCTAAATGAAAAAAAATTAGTAGTATCGGTTAGGATACCATCTAAAGGTTAAATAAAACTGTACAATTATATACGAGGGTTGTTATTGTTGGTTATTTGAAAACATACAGCTATGAGACAATTATTCATGTAGGAATACTTGATAAATAGATTAATTAATGTTAAATTGCAATACTTGAAACCATTTAACTCTGTGCAAACAAATGATTAAAATAAAATAGAATTTTATAAGAGTACGGATGTATTGATTTTCTAAGATTTTGCTTAGATGTGGCACAAGGCCATTTGAATGAGGCAAAGATTGCAGATGTAACTTACATCAGGTTAATTGGCCACGCATTTACGATGGCTACTTTATATGGAATCACTTGTGTGCGAGATTCGGTTCGATCACAAGTGGGGTAGTTATCGGTATAAATAGCTGATGAGACCAAATAAGGTCGAAATAGCTGTTCAGTGGTTCCGTATGTCACGTGCAGGTCTTTACCTTATTTTCTGGTCATGGTAATTCAATTTATAATAAACAATTCATCTGTTTAAAAAAAAATGTATGTCAAAAAAGAATTTGGTTTCGTTTCGTTGTTTAATTGTATGTCAACTTCCGTGGGTTATTTAATACACAAAGCCACGTTTGTAAAAGGACAGTAGTCGTACTATTTACTTGGTAGAGGTGCCCGTGGTGTAATGGGTATCGTCGTAGGAAATGGACACAGCGACACGAGTTCAAATCCTAGACATGGCTGATTGCATTTCACATAGCACATAATACCCTTGGGAAAGGTATGAATCCAATTATTTTCCCTCCAGTTATGGGTAAATAGTAGGGCAGACTAGGTTCTTCAGCCTTGGTGAGGCAACTAGTTTAGGAGAAGGAAAACTCTGAATTCAAACCTGTTAAACTCCGCTTAAAAATTGACCGAGCGGAGGGGTTGGTAGGTATAAGTAGTCGTACTATTTAGCCCATACTTAAGGTGGTGATAAGATGGTGTATACCAGTCCATGTACTCATTTCATTTTTTTTTTTTGATAAATAATCTTATACAATATAAAATTATTTACTAATAATTTTCATTATCCTCTTTGTACTTGTATTTTCATGTTTTCCCATTCTTTATTTCTCATGATTTTTGTTTCAGACGATATTATTTAGGGGGTGAAAGTAGAGAAAATGCCGGTTGGTTTAACAAAAAAAAAAAAAAAAAAGAACGAAAGAAAAAGTATGAATTTTGTAGCTTCTCCCCTTCCCTTGAGTTGGGACCGTAAGAGACTGAAAATGAAGTTGTTTGGTTGGGTTTTATGGCATATCAACAATTGTAAGTTACTTAAAACCAAATCTTGTCTCTCTCTCTCTCTCTATATATATATATATATGATTTGTAAACACATTTGGTTGATAACATTTTTAAACTAGTCAGAGCTCTTTTTTGCACCCTTAAATGGTTTCAAGTATTTATATCTAATATGAATAATTCTATAAACTATTAATCATTTGTTTGCACAAAGATAAAAGGTTTCAATAAAAAGTAACAATATAACATCAGTTTTTTGTTTGCACACATTTAAATGAATGCACACACATGATTTACCGGACATTGGCATAATGGTTACAGTGTTCGCCAATGGCCCGGGAGACCTGGGTTCAATCCCAGGTCGAGTCATACCAAAGACTTTAAAAATGGTACTTGATGCTACCTTGCTTAACACTCAGCATTATAAGGTGAGGATCAAGGTTAAAGTGGAGAAATCCAGGGAAAAGTGTAGCGCCCTTCACTACACATTGGTGTAGTAGCTACCGAAAAGGGAGCCTTCGGGTCACCCTCGACTACGGTCGATAACTTTTTACTTTACACCCATGATTCGTATTTGAATTATTTGTGTTGTATAGTCTTTTTTGGATGCAACTAAGAACATAAAGATAATGAACAAACTTCATTAAACGAACCGAAACACAATTCTTTATAAAAGATAAATCTCTCTCATTTTATTCTCGAAAGGGGCACCCAGTTTGTTGTAAGTTTGAGAGAGAGATGGAGAGACGTATACTAGGAGAGGGGAGTTCTTCTTGCCCTATATCTTCTTCCTGGAGCCAAGGGGTGCTAACGCTTTCACCCCCTTGCAAGTCGTATCATCAGAGACGACCTAACGCCTCCTGATCGGCCGCGTATCTCTGGCTCAACTCTCGATTCTGACTTGACTCTGTCTAAATCTGACCACATGGTTCTCATATCACGTGATCCCCTTCCGGTTACACACCTGCTCGACCGGCCTACCCCGACGCACAGCCATCCCCCTGTTTACTCATCACAACGTGACAGCTTGTCAAAGCACACAGGGACATTAGGAACGAACCCAAAATCCATGTTAACAGTCATTATATAACATCTGTAGGTAATCTTATTTTTAAATGAGTTAGGACTAATTTGTTTAAACATAAGTATTACTATTGTTTTTACAGATAAATGGTTAAGATTATTGATTACACTGATAGTTCAATCCAATCTTAATCATTTGTTTGAAGACACTGACGTTGTTACAAGTATTTCTATTTAACACTAATTATTCTATTTATTCATTTGCACACAGTCAAATGGTTCCAGGTATTGGTATCTAATACCAGTAATTCACTTTGGACATTCAGTTAAAGAGTTTCAATTATTAACAACAACAATTCTCTTCAACATTACTCATTTGTTTGTACACAGTTAAATGGTTCCAAGTATTGCGATGTATCAATAACAACTCAACTAGATTATCATTTGTCTACACACAATTAAATATTGAAAGAGTTCTATTTGTAACAATTCAATTTAACAAAATTCATTTGTTTGCACAGAGTTTAAATGTCAAATAGTTCTATTTAACACATTGATATGACCCTATTTGGTGCTATCACTTTGGGTCAGAGTAAATCTGGCAATGAATGGGTACTCAACATTTCCCAATTCTCCAAGACTGGAGCCACGCCATCAGATTGTTTAATGTCATATCTAGAAAGGGGTGTCTTAACATTTTGCAGAGATGAAGATGGTGTATTCTACAGCCCCATCCGACCGGGCTGTAGAAAATAAGACTTGTGGGGTGAAAGAGAGACAGTCACAGAAAAGCAAAAATATTTTTATTTCTCGCTATGGTCAAAAAAGGCTGTGGCTTTAGTCTTCCCTGTTTTATTATTCCATTCAAGTTGGGAGAATAACTAAGAGAAACAAGACATAATAATGAGCCGTTTAAGGAGAGGTAGTCACAGAAAAGCAAAAATATATTTGCTTACTTTAGAGTAATGGTTAGAAAACGCCATGACTTGAGTGTTTCATGCTTTATCATTCGCTCTAAGCTGGGTGCATGAAAAACAGAGACAGAATAATAATGTGAAGTTCATACAGTGAAAATCACCGAAAAAGCAAAAATTCTTTTGCTTGCTTTCTAGCATAATAAACCAGCGGGCACTCTCTACTAAAGTGACGATGTTTTAATTGCCGCGTGCAGCTAAAATCAAAGACTGGCCGATTCAGAGGTGTTATAGTCAGACAGATTTAAATAATAGATTTGTATTATTTAGCAGTGAACAACATTTTGAGT
>OY757935.1:56158441-56315941 GCA_963585895.1 Sepioteuthis lessoniana | reverse complement strand
TTCGCTTTTAAATCACAGACACACATACACGCACACACACACATATATATATATATATATATATATATATATATATCATGTCATGTTGATAATACAGATTTCCCAGACACTCTCTCGCTATTCCTCTCCATCATCTATCGCTTCCAGCATCCTGTGTCCGTACCGAGCTGCAGTCAATAAGTTTTAGCAGACCGTCCAACACTCGCACGTCCGTGAAAAGGGATCCGTTTATGATTTCGTCCTTACTTCTCCAGCAGTGTCCCAAGTGTCTGCTTCGTCTTATTTGGATGGTTTTGGAGACGGGTAGTAGGAGACTGTACAGTTGCTATTGTAGCAGAAATAATTTCGTAATTTTGTTTGGCGCGTAATTTAATTTGACCGTTAGGGTCGACGCATATTTTCACCCAATCAGAATGACTTATCCTATTCAACCCGGATCATCTTTCCGAACAGCAAAAACTGGGGAAAGCCGCCAAACACTTTTTTTTCTCAGAACTTCTTCGTTCAGGACAGACGTAATGACTGTCCGCTCTCTTGAATAGCAGCAGTAGCACCACCATGAGGAAAGCCATCTAATTTATGGACCCCTTGCGTCTATTCCCTTAGACCAAGAGTTCCCAGTTGAATATGAATTAGATGAACTCAATATGTCACACACAGGAACAACTTTTAGTCGCCTCCAGTATTGGCTATGTCGACTGCGATGCAAAATTTTATGGACCACTTTCGTCTATTCTCTAAGACCAAGGGTTCCCAGTTGAATATGAATTAGATGAACTCAATATGTCACACACAGGAACAACTTTGAGTCGCCTCCAGTATTGGCTATGTCGACTGCGATGCAAAATTCGCTCCGACGCCTAGCTACTTCATATCTGGGCAATATTTTCTGGAGACATTCACGCTTCTCCCCAAAACAACCAGAACCACAAACTCACTGTGACTACAATCGTTTCTGTCCTCAAACAGCAAACACGACTTTTGCTACACTATGGCGAACATATCTCCCTCACACATTCCACAATGCCTTAACCTAACGATGCACTTTTCGTTCAGGCATTTAGCTGCTCAAATGCTTTCTCAATTCTATAAATACTTCATTTCGTTTCTTTACTTTTTTCCTTCCTACGAGACTTGCAGCATAAACGTAAACCCTCTATTCCATGCTGCCATTAAAATCATCATATAAAACCTTACGGCGTCTTCTTCATCCTCGTTTATTTTCCAACTACATTTAACGAGGATATAAACACGCGCAAGAACACATTTCTTCGCTTAATTGTTTTATCGGATATTACTTCCGGAATTTGTTCAATATAGCTGCTAGCGTTTTTATGTAATCACCGTCTAGTTTTTTCTCGATACGCTTAGTCAGCGTCCATGCGGTGTATCCGTAGAGTAGAAACGATACAGGGATTCAATAAAGAGTTCTTCTACCTCAGGCTATTTAAGAAATAGCAGAGTTAACTGAGTTCTTTAACTTTGCTAAGGCAACTAGTCTAAGAGAAGGAAAGTTCTGAAATCAAACTGGCACTACTCGACTAATAAACTGACCGTGTATCACAGATGGTCTGAGGCTGCCAGGTTGGGTAAATACGTAATCAACAGCGTTGTTTTCCCTGTATCTGTGTTAGTTTTCATAGAAATAAAAAAGAGACATTGCTTTCGGGACATCTGTATTCATATCTGTGTATATTCCATTTTGTGTTCATGTGTGTGTATAGGTAGGTGTGTCTATAAAGGTAATTTGTATGCATGTCATAAAGATAATAAGTTTTCTACACCAAAACACAGACAAAATTTAGTACATATAGAAAGTTCAAATACCATAAAAAGATATGAAAATTAGAATATATATATATATATATATATATATATATATATATATATATATATATATATATATATATCCATGCATATCTAAATATTTTATACATATTTCCCCTTCTGTTACTATCTCTCACACACTCTGTCTGATTCTATCTCTCTCCCTCTTTGTTTCCCCCCTCTCTCTCTCTCTCTATATATATATATATGTATATATATATATACAATGCATGTATATGTTCCAGTATGAACCTAAGAAAAGTTTTTTTTTATGTCTATATATATATATATATATATATATATATATATATATATATATATATATATATATTGCATGTTTACCAATATGCATAAATATGGATACGCTTTGCAAAAATACGTTGGTATAGTCTTGTATTTGAACTCCACACGCATAAATACATGAAAAAATATGTTTGAGTATATATATATATATATATATATATATTCGAAGCCTTTTGCCTAAATGCATATGTTAATAAAAATTTTTATTTCACACACACACACACACACACACACACACACACACACACACATATATATATATATATATATACATATATATATATATGAAAATGTTTGTTTATCTGAGTATAAGGTAGCGAGTACGTGTTTGTTTGAAGTTAGTCAGCCTCGTAACGCCTTTTCAAAAAGTTTCAAAAATCAAATCTCGATATGAAAGCAACATTTTCTTTAAGTTTCTTTCATATGTATCCTTAAAAATCAACCCACGCTGCCCATGCATTCCGGGTCTGTTTGGCGCCAACTTTGTTTGTCGCACTTGAAGTTTATTTTATTTTATATTTTTATTTATTATTTATTATTTTGTACATTTTCTTTTTAATTTCTTACCCCCGTCTATGTTGATTTGTTTTTTTGTTTTTTTCATCGTTTTTTTTTTTGTCTTTTTCTTCTTCTCTACGCTATGTCAGAGGCGTGACGCCTTCCACATTAAAAGTGTTCAAAACGGACGGAGGATTTAAGGGTAAGGTTTAGGGGTGGAAAAGAAAGAAGTATAAAAATTGAGAAAGAGTGGAATGGAGGAAAAAGAGCTACAACGATTGAGACTTAGGGATCGCTCTCTAGATAGATAGATAGATAGATAGAGTGATATATATATATATATATATATATATATATATATATATATATATATATATATATATATATATATATATCATTCCTTCCACTTGGATCGTTGTTATCAGTTTTTCTACATATTGTCGGATCACAATCCTTTATTTACTCTCACTCTCTCTCTCCCTCTCTCTCTCCATATATATATATATATATATATATATACATATATATATATATATATACATATTCATACAGATAGAGAGAGAAAGAGAGAGAGAGAAAGAGAGAGAGAAGGAGAGAGAGAGAGAAAGAAGGAGAGAGAGATAGAAAGAGAGGGAGAGAGAAGGAGAGAGAGAGAAAGAAAGAGAGAGAGAAGGGGAAGGAGAGAGAGATACCCCGATAAGTTTCTTTAAAGATGTACTGGTTACGGACTTGGTAGAGAAAGAGTAAAAAAATTATTGTTTTGGATAAATGGTTTTTTTTTAACTTTTTTATTATTGTTTTGGATAAATGGGGTTTTTTTTTAACTTTTTTTCCGTGTTAACTTTTATGTTTTATTTAAGCACTTTTTGGTTCGACTTTTAAGATCCCATTTTCCATTTTGCCTTTTATATCAATAATTTTTTTTTCAAATCAACTTTCCTTTCTTTGTTTTCATCCTTCTACCTTCCTTTATTCTTTCTACTTTTTGCTGTGGTTCACTTGATTTTTTTTTTTCATTGCTTTTTCTTTCTTTCACATTTTCATTTCTTTTTCGGTTAATTCTTTTTTCGTTTCTGAATAATTCCATTTTCTTTCTTTCAATCTTATGTGCTCTTTGATTCGTCTTTCTTTCTTTCTTTCTTTCTTTCTTTCTTTCTTTCTTTCTTTCTTTCTTTCTATTTGTTTTTCATTCATTCATTCTGTTTTCTTTTCGTTTTTTACTTTGTATAACTTTCTTTCTTTCTTTCTTTCTTTCTATTTGTTTTTCATTCATTCATTCATTCTGTTTTCTTCTCATTTTTTACTTTGTATAACTTTCTTTCTTTCTTTCTTCCTTCCTTTCTTTCTTTCTTTCTTTCTTTCTATTTGTTTTTCATTCATTCATTCATTCTGTTTTCTTTTCGTTTTTTACTTTGTATAACTTTCTTTCTTTCTTTCTTTCTTTCTATTTGTTTTTCATTCATTCATTCTGTTTTCTTTTCGTTTTTTACTTTGTATAACTTTCTTTCTTTCTTTCTTTCTTTCTTTCTTTCTTTCTATTTGTTTTTCATTCATTCATTCTGTTTTCTTTTCGTTTTTTACTTTGTATAACTTTCTTTCTTTCTTTCTTTTTTCTTTCTAGTTCATCTATTTTTTATTATAATAGATATTACATTTAAAAATCCAATGGAATACGTTTGAAGCAGAATATATGTACATCTCAACGGGTTTATATGTAAATATCCAGTCTTCAAAAAACTCTTTACCATCACGAGTTCAAAAAATTTAAGAAAACCAAAATACTACTGATGAAAACTGATTTTAAAACATTAAAGGAAATGGTCAGATGATCATAGAGAATGTTCTATGCTGTTTTGTGGGATGCTGCTTCCAGGATTCGTTCAATAGAGCTGGTAGCATTCTAGTGCAATTCCCGTCTAGCTTTTTCTCGATACGCTTTGTCAGCTTCCATGTGGTGCATCCATATATTAGAAACGACATGGGCATTCAACCAAACTATTGATTTCAAATTCTAAACGAAATTGTTTCTGTTTCAACACACAATACACTTGAGAAAATCGTGATTTCATTTCCACTTCTAACTCTGGTTATGGAGGAATAGCAGAGTCTACTGTGGCAACTAGTCTAAGAGAAAGAAAGCTCTGAATTCAGACCGGCACTGCTCCACTTATAAACTGACCTTGTATCAAAGCGGGTCAGTGGCAGACGGGTTGGTTAAATACGTAATCAACAGCATCGTTTTCCCTGTATCTGTGTTAGTTTTCATTGAAATAAATAAGAGGCATTGCTTTCAGGATATCTGCATCTATATCTCATATATTTCATTAGGGATCCAGATAGATAGATAGATAGATAGATATGTATGTGTGTGTATGTGTGCGCATATAAAGGTCATTTGTATGCATATCCATGTTATATAGATAAGTTATTTATGCCAAAAACACGCTGACACAATTTAGTACATATAGAAAGTCCAAAAATCATAAAAAGATATGAAAATTAGAATATATATATATTTATCCATGCATATCTAAATATTTCATGCATATTTCTCTTGCTCTCTCTATCTCTCACTCACTCTCTCTGTTTCTTTCTCAATCTCTCTCTCTCTCTCTCTCTCTCTCTCTCTCTTTATATATATATATATATACTACGCATACTAAGAAAATTTTTATGCCTATATATATATATACATATATTGCATGTGAACAAATATGGATAAATATGGATACATTTTGCAAATATATGTCTGTATAGATTTGTATTTGAACTCCTCACCAAATTCCTCACCAAGACACTCCTTATTATGGACACACTCCTCTTATTATTATGTTTATTCCCAGTTTTAAGCAATAATTATTTACCTTAAATTTGTGATCATAACTATTCACTTTACTATATAAGCATATATTTATTATAAACTCTGGACGACGTCTTGGCTTGCCCAGTCGGCTAGGGCTGTAGAATACGCCGACTGCACCTCTGCAGAGGAGTAAATCCCTCCAATGAGTGGCCTAGATATGACACTAAACAATCTGATAGTGAGGTTCCAGGAATGCTGGAGCTTTGGGGAATGCAGAGTACCACTTTTTTGCCATTGCTCCCAGCTCCACTCTGGCCCGGAGTGGTAGCATGGGATAAGCGTCCTATCTATGGGTTAAATAGAACTAAACGATGGTTGGAGTTTACTGATTTTGCTTTTAAACTGCGTATTTATGCTAAACTGAATTGTTTAGAATAGAACTGTTTTAACATTTCAACTGCGTACTTACGCTTTTTTATCGTATTTATGCTAAACTGAATTATCTGAAATAAAACTATTTTGACATTTAACTCTGTGTATTGCTCAGTCGGCTGAGGGTCCTGGATATGACACTAAACAACCTGATGGTGACCTTCCAGTAATGCTGGAGCTTTGGGGAATGCAGAGTACCCCTTTAGTGCCATCACTCCCAGATCAACTCTGGCCCAGAATGGTAGCACCTGATAGGGTCCTAACAATGGGTTAAATAGAACTAACTGCATACTTATGTTAAACTGAATTGTTTGAATTAGAACTGTTCGACTAAACTGAATAGCTTGAAATAGAAATGTTTTTCACAATTAAACCGTACTTACATTTAAACTGCGTACTTATGCCAAACGGAATTGTATGAAATAGAATTATTTTTTATAAAAATGGATTTGGCGTTAAATAACCGACAAAGGTTGATATGCCATAAACGCAAAAACGACGCCTTGGCGTCTAAAAATCACCTTAGACGTTTAGACATTATTACTCCTACTCGTTCACACTGTACTCTATACGTTACTCAGATGCGCACGAGACTTTAATTAAATTTAGAATTTAGAAAAATATATTCTAAATGTAATATTGGCATTGCGTATGCATTCGCCCAATGAAAAATATTTTCCAATACAAGTGTCTTTAATTGGTCTTGGCATAATGGGTTGAGTGTTCGCCAGTTGTCAATCCCAAATCACTACTTGATTCCTAATGGCTTAACACACAGAATTATACGGTATGGATCATTGGTAAGTGGAGCATTCCAGAAAAAGGAGTAGCTATTGAAAAATGAGCCTTTGTGTCGCTCTTAACAACGATCGGCCAACATATGTATATATATATAAGTAAAGTTGGTGACCGTTTTCAATAGCTACTCGGGAAGGGCGCAACTCCTTTCTCTGGACTACTCCAATTTACCCTTGATACGTACCTTATAACGCTGAATGTTAAGCAAGGAGATATCAAGCAGAATTTTTGAATCTTTGGTACAACTCGACCTGGAATTGAACCCCGGTCTCCTGGGCCATTGGTGAACACTCTACCCAATAGGCCAATGGGCCTGTCATATATATGTTTATATATGCATATATAAGAAAAATATATAAATTAAAACACATTGGTGAGGTGCCTTACCACGAAAGACACACACATACACACGCACACACACACCACACACACACACACATACACACACATGTGTATATATATATATATATATATATCTGTCTTTAGTGGGAAAGAACCTGGCTAATGTGTTTTCATTAGGTTTGGGAAGAGTGTGTTTCAAATTAGCCGTGAACTGACCGTACCTTTCGTGTAGCAGGATTTGCGGGAGGGTGTCTAGTGTTATTTCCAAGGTAGGTTTACGTATTTTAAGTTTCGTAGTGAGGGTACCTTTTAAATCCTCATTGACTTATTTTTTGGTTTATGTGTTTATGTGGATATTTGTGGTTGTCAGATTCTTATTTCAAGGCCGGGTGATTACGTTTCATCTTTAATCCAAACAGCACATATCAATAATTGATTTCAGTCTTTTAATTTTTCTATTCTTTATAAGTCGATGAATTTAGCATTAATGTTGAATATATATATATATATATATATATATATATATATATATATATATATACTTTAAATTTAATAGGTCCATATGAGATTTTGCTTTAAGGGTGCCTGCGTCTTAGGGCCGATTAAAGAACAAATATTCAAACGAGATCTTCGAAGACTGAAGTGGCAAAGGGTTCTGTGCTAGCGGCCGTCTAGCAAGCGTCAGTCTGTCTTAAGCCGCGAGAGAAATTCTTCGAAGCAGAAAAATAACTCATCATCATGTCACACCATCAGCACGGGTATTCCTGACCCTCTCCCGCCACCCTTCTATATCGTCCATTGCTTCCGGTTGGTGTTCAAAGCTACATATATCCTGTATCGGCACAGAACTGCTGTATGTAGGTTCTAGCTGGTCGTCCTGCTTTTTCTCGTCCATGTGAAGGGGTTCACTGGAGTACATCATTTATTAGTTCGTCCTTACTTCTCCAGCAGTGTCCAGCATATCTGGTTCGTCTAACTTGGATAGTTTTCGTGATGGTGGGTAGTGTACAGCTGCTGCTTTGTGGAGTGCTGTCTCCAGGACTTGTTCAATATTGCTTGCATCATTCTTGTGTAGTTGCCATCAAGCTTTTTCTCCATACGTTTAGTTAGCGTCCATGTAGTGCATCCACAAAGCAGTATCGACATGACCGCTGCTTGGAAAAAACTGCGTTTCATTTTATCGGTCACCAAAAAAATAACTAACCTCGCATAATTATATGATAATGGATATGAATATAAAAACAGATCTTGAATTATATATATATATATATATATACATATATATGTATAGGGAGAGAAAGGGGCGTTCGTCGTTATAAATAAACACGTTGATCTGAGTTAAAACCCTAAACGAAGCTGTTTGCATTTCACATCATTTCAATTCCTTTGGAAAATGTGTCAATATCCAAGCATTCTCCCTCCTGCCATGGGTAAATAGTAGGGCAAATTGAGTTATTTATCCTTGGGTAGCAACTAGTCTAGGAAAAAGAAAACTATAAATTTAAACTGGTTCAGCTGCACTTGAGAAATTGACCTTGTGTCACTTCCTGCTCGTGCGAAGTTTGGTTTGTTTTGGTTTTATGGCATATCAAACTTTGTAGGTTATTCAATGACAAATCCATTTTTATACAAATAAACAGTTCTGTTTCAAACTATGCAGTTTAGTACAAGTGCACAGTTTAATTGTCAAAAACATTTCTATTTCAACCTATTCAGTTTAGTCAAACAGTTCTAATTCAAACAATTCACTTTAGTATAGTTTTTGTTTACACACAGATAAATGTCAAAACAGTTCTATTTCAAACAAGTCTGTTTAGCATACGAAAACAGTTACCTTTCAAACCTTTCAATTTAGCATAAGTACGCAGTTTAAATGTCAAAACCGTTCTATTTCAAACAATTCAGTTCAGCATAAGTATGCAGTTTAGTTCGAGTTGACCCATCGATGGGACCCTGTCAGGTGCTATCATTCTGAGACTGAGTGGACCTGGCAGCGATGGCAATGAAGGGTACTCCGCATTCCTCAAAGCTGCAGTCTTACTAGAACCTCCTCATCAGATTGTTTAGTATCATATCCAGGTGCCCGTCGTGTAGTCGTTATCGTCGTAGGAAATGGACACGGTGACACGAGTTCAAATCCTGGACGAGACTGATTGCATTTCACCTAGCGCTAATACCCTTGGGGAAGGTATGAATCCAATTATTCTCCCTCCAGCTATGGGTAAATAGTAGGACAGACTAGGTTCTTCAGCCTTGGTTAGGCAACTAGTCTAGGAGAAGGAAAATTCTGAATTCAAACCTCCGCTTAAAAATTGACCTTGTGTGATATCCTGCCCGAGCGGAGGGATTGGTAAATAGTATCATATCCAGTATACTAGTTTGAGGTCTTACCCCTCTGCATGTATTATTCTACAGCTCTAGCCGACTGCGCAAGCTCGCGCTAAGAAGTTGACACACACACACACACACACACACACACATTTATCATCAAGTCAGGTTGACAGCACATTGTTCCCTTATTCTCTCTTATAATCCATCCCTTTCATCCATCTATTCTGTCAGGTCATTTTTTGGCGGCATCTTGTATTTACACAGAGCTGGTCTTTGCTGGTTGGTTAACATTGGCACGTCAATATGCAGGGGTCCAATAGAGAACGTTGCTTTTGACTTTCTTCTTACGACTCCAGCAATACTACAAATATCTTCTTCATCTTACTTGAAGGATTTGTGATATAAAAGGCAGGTGGCCATACAGCAGCAGTTTTGTGGGGTGTTGTTTTCAGGATTTGTTCGAGGCAACAAGCAGTATTCGTGCATAGTTCATATCTAGTTTCTTCTCGTGTGTTTTGTTAGCGCCCATGTGGTACGTTCATGTTGTAGTATGCACAGAGCTACAGCTTGAAAGAAATCTCATTTTATTCTATCAGATTGATCAGATTTCTATATTTACCTTAATCAGTTAATAGCATTCCACACGTTCATTAGTCATATGTTGCGATCACTTTCGGTCGATGAAATATTACTGCCGAGGTATGAAGCTTGTTCTATACCGACTCAGATGCTGGAACAAAAGTTCGAGCCAAAAAGTTTAAACATATTTTAAAGAAAATATCAAAGACATTATTTATATAGCTTGCAAATTAGATAGATAGATAGATAGATAGATAGATAGATAGATAAATACTGAAAGATAATTAAACAGGGAGGTTATGAATAGAATGGCTAATACATTTTTAAAAAGATAGATAGATAGATTAATAGACTTAAAGAAGATCTATCTATCTATCTATCTATCTATTTTTTTTTTTTTGGTGATAGATAGATAGATAGATAGATAGGTATAGTTTGTGATAGACAGATAGACAGATATGAATCGGCTGAAAAAGGCATAGATATATGGAAAGATGAATACATTGAAATATAATGAACAGAATGGGATATATATTTATTTAGATATACATAAGTATGAACTGATAGATAGATAGATAGATAGATAGATCCCAACTATAAATTTTTTAAAAGACTTTGATGTTTTGAAATTTAAGTTTTTTTTTTATTTTCTACTTTATCTTAGCAACAAAATAGTTACCCATGAATTTTATAATGTTCGAAATTGTCAATATCTTTTCGTTCCCATTGTTAAACTTCTTTTGTACTTTCAAGCTCATCATGAACAAGTTCTGCGAATATACGTGGTGAATTCAATAAGTTTCCAGACTTTTTTGTTCAGGCATTTAAAATTGTCGTAGACAAAATTCCCTATGTTATTGATATACATCTTATGAGATGACTGACCAATTTTTATAATTTCAAGTTCAAGAGAACAGATACAGCAGCAATTGGAATAGACCCTACTAAAGCCTGATTGTCATAGATTGTGAATTTCACAAATGCAATCTGACATTTTAGAAGAACGATGTGCAATAAAATTATGTTTTAAACTTGGAAAAAATGCCACAGAAACGTATGGAATGCTTCAGACTGCTTTTGGAGCATTCTGCATGAATCGAACATCGGTTTTTGAGTAGCATAAGAGATTCAAGGAAGGCAGGGAGTCTGTGAGGGATGATGAGAGGTGTGGGGGGAGTAAGTAAGTCAATACACCAGAGATGATTGACCAAAGACAGTCAACAAAGAATACTATGTTGAGGTTTTAAGGGAGTTCAGGAAGAGATTCCACCGTCAGAAGAGGCCAGCACTCTTCAAATCGGGTCAGTGGCATTTCCACCAGGACAATGCACCAGTCTACAACTCCATCCTTGTCACAGACTATTTGACCAAGATGGGCATCAAGACAGTTCCGCACCCTCGCTATAGTCCAGACTTTGCTCCTTGTGACTTTTGGTTGTTCCCTAAGCTCACAGGCTGTCGTTATGAGGCAGTTGAGGAGATAAAAGAAGCTATGACGAAGGTCATTGACACGCTCACATAAGAGGATTTCCATGGGGCCTTCCAGATGTTGTTGGAACGGTACAACAAGTCTATAGCAGCCGGAGGAGATTACTTCGAAGGGGACTAGAGTTTCATGTATGTACTATCAATAAAAGTGCCTATACGAAAAAAAGTCTGGAAACTTATTTAATGATCCTCGTAAACCATATATCCGTTAATAAAAGAAGTTTAACAATGGGAACGAAAAGATATTGACAATTTCGAACATTATAAAATTCATTGGTAACTATTTTGTTGCTAAGATAAAGTAGAAAATAAAAAAATAATTTTAGAGCAGTTACTTAAGGCCTAGCAAATCCATTCTTTCATTTTTTTAGCGGTTATTTTGTTGCAGAAGGAAATCATTCTTCATTTATTTATTAAGTTGTAGGATGTTGTTCTCCATCGTTTCTTTTGAGTCCTTTTCCAAAAAGAAACACGATCACTCAAACCCTAACTCCTTGAGAAAGCAACCAATTATCTCCTAATGCTAATTTCCATATTACGCTTCTTTTTAAATAGATCAAATGATATAAGAGAAGTAATACCGAATATGGAAAAACAATACTTTATAATTCGTCGTCAATCTTATACTTAAAAAAATCTATCTATCTATCTATCTATCATTTCCATATTATTATTCTTATCAAATGGAAAGAAAGTTATTAGAGAAATGATATCGAACATGAAAAAATAAACAAGCTTTATAATTCATTTTCAAACTTATATTTCAAATAATCTATCTATCTGGTTTTTTTTTTTGGTTTTTTTTTGTTTTTTTCATATCAAACATTGTACGTTATTTAATGCCAAATCCATTTTTATGTAAATAATCAATTCTATTGAAAACGAATCAGTTTAGCATGAGTACACAGTTTAATTGTCAAAAACATTTATATTTCAAACTATTCAAGAAGTTATATATAACAATTCAGCTTAGTGTAAAATCAATTTCAATGTCAAAAACAGTTCAATTTCAAACAATTCAGTTTAGCATAAGCACACAGTTTAAATGTAAGTACGGTTTAATTGTCAAAAACATTTCTATTTCAAGCTATTCAGCTTAATCAAACAATTCAGTTTAGAATAAGTATGCCGTTAGTTCTATATAACCTATAGATAGGGCCCTATCAGGTGCTACCACGCCGAGCCTGTGGGGACCTGGGAGCGTTGGCAATAAAAGGGTACTCCGCCTTCCCCAAGGCTCCAGCATCACTGGAACCTCACCGTCAGATTGTTTAGTGTCATATCCTGGACACTCGTTGGGGGGGGGGTCTTACCCCTCTGCAGAGGTGCAGTCGGTGTATTCTTCAGCCCCAGCTGACTGGGCAATCTATCTATCTATCTATCTATCTATCTATCTATCTATCTATCTATCTATCTATCTATCTCTTATTCAATGGTTGTAACGTAATAATAGGTTACTGAATGAGAAATAACCAAAACGGAGGTTGGAAATGAAATGGAAATTTTATAACATTAAGAAAATCCTTAATCAGCATATTAACGTATTAGTCGATCGCCCCAACAGATGGCCACAAAAATTCCTCAGGCCCCAACGGCATTCCCCTAAAAAAAAGGCGCCTCATGCACCAGGCGATAAAACTAGCCGCTCTAAGGAGGGTTAGATCCTGGGGGAACGGTTCCCTGAAGCTCGACGAGGGTTGTCCACATAACGTGTATGCTGGGCATCCCAGGCACCCACGTCATGTAGCCTCGACCGAATAATTCCCACCGCCAGAGAAGTTAATATATTAACCCCCTCACAATAGTGCTTAATGCACTTATGATTGGTTGGTTGGTTTTAGGACATATCAACCTCTCATGGGTTATTTCATGCTAAATCCTGTTTATATATATATCAAATATATATTTATTGTAAGCGCATATTTTGTAGTTTAATATGTTTCGACAAGTCAGCTTTGGTTTGGTTCGATTTGTTTTCATGGCATATCATATTTACCCAACCCCTTCGCTCGGGCAGGATATGACACCAGGTCAATTTCTTAGCGGAGTTTAACAGGTTTGAATTCAGAGTATTCCTTCTCCTAGACTAGTTGCCTTACCAAGGCTGAAGAAACTAGTCTGTCCTACTATTTACCCATAGCTGGAGGGAGAATAATTGGATTCATACCTTTCCCAAGGGTATTAGTGCTAGGTGAAATGCAATGGCATATCTACCATTTTAGTTTATTTCATGCCAAATCTATTTTTTTACATATGTAATTGCAATTTTGTTTTCACCCAATAAAATGTAAAGACAGTTCTATTTCAAACAATTTACTTTAACATAAGTAAGCAGTTCAAATGTCAAGAACGGTCCTTTGTAAGTTTGTTTGATTTTATATCATCAATCATGATAAATTGTTCAATACCAAATCCTGTTGAGACTTCTATATTAAATACATATAGTGTGAGTATATTTTTTCTTTTTTGAAAAAACTTCAGCTCATTTTTCTTCACAATTTAATGATTTCAATTATTTCTATGTTTATTGATTCTTGATTGTCTAAATTTCTGAAACGAAGCTTGATGATTTGTATCATTAAGGGTTTTCGGACTATTGTCTCCACCTTTATTATTATTTCCACATTTTTTTTTTTTTTGGCTTGGTTTGGTTTGGTTTGGTTTGGTTTCATGACATATCAGCCATTTTAGGTTATTTAATGCCAAATCCATTTCAAGTACAGTTGTGTTTATATCTTTTAAAATGTAAAAACAGTTCTATTTCAAACAATTCAGTTAAATATGAGTACGTAGTTCAAATGTAAATAAAGGCTCTTCGAAAGTTTGTTTGATTTTATGTCATATCAAACATTACAAATTGTTCAATGCCAAATCCTGTTTATATACTAAATACACATGGTGTGTGAACATTTTTCTAATTACATTTTTGAACAAACCTGAGGTCATTTTTCTTTACAGTTAAATTATTTCAAATATTTCTATATAATGCGAATCATTCTATTTACTTTTCCTCCCTTGTTTGCACAAAGTTAAATGATTTCCTGAGTTGTTGTGTAAAAGTAGCAATTTAACATCAATCATTTGTTTGCACACATTTAAATAGATATGTTTGAAATGTTAGAGATTAACATTTAAAAAGGCGAGCGAGCTTATAAGTTGGCCCACAGTTAAATGGTTTCGAGTACTGTAGTTTTTTAATACTTCTTCAAGATTAAGGCTGGTAACTACGTGGCTTTTGTCACTATCCATAATTTCTATACTATAAGTTCTTTGTAGGGGTTTTGTCGATCTCTGAGCATTGCACTGTTTATTGATTCTTATGGGCACTTTTATTCATGAGGGCATTTTGAATGTACTTCCTAGTCTTTCATTGTTCACTTTGGGGTTCATCTGTATTTTCTCAGCTTGGCTTACGGGAAATTGTGATTTTTGTTTAAGTTGTTCAGTTTTTATGGAAGACAAGTTTTTTAGTCTGTTTTTAATGCTTTTTGGTGGACGGATTTGGTGGACGTCACAGCTGTTTTGTTGGAGATTTTGCACTCTTAGGAGTAGTTCGTGTTGGAGTGGTAGATCGTACGTGTGTTTTTGTTTGGACTACAACATTGGATCTCTCCCTATTCCCAACCCGTTGCTGAGCTGCAGCTTGGTAAAATTTTTCAGGTACTCTTGAACTTTGGCCAATCATTTCGCTTCAAACACGAGTGTTCCATAACAGTTGTCTTCATGGATTTTATCCACCCTCAATGCAACAGAGGCGTAGCTTTTTTCTCCCATGTATGCCCCAACAATTTTTCTTGCTTCAAGTTTTACATTTTCTCTTTTGCATATATCGCAAGATCTTACGTAAGACAGATGATCTTGTCGGCAGTTTGCACATCTAATTTTCTTCAAGGAATCTTCCTCCAAGTGGTACTATTTACCAACCCCTCCGCTCGGGCAGGATATGACACAAGGTCAATTTTTAAGCGGAGTTTAACAGGTTTTGAATTCAGAGTTTTCCTTCTCCTAGACTAGTTGCCACACCAAGGCTGAAGAACCTAGTCCATCCTACTATTTACCCATAGTTGGAGGGAGAATAAGGGGGTTCATACCTTTCCCAAGGGTATTTGCCCGAAAGTGAACGTAATAGCGCGACTGGAGTACGAACTCGCGTACTACGATTCCGCAGTTCATCGCTTTAACCATTACACCACGAGGACACCCCTAAAAATCTTCCTCCAAGTGGTCTGGGACCTTTTCCCGGCATTTCGCACATTTCTGTCTTCCTCTACAGGCTTCCTTGTATTGTCCATATTTTGGGCATCTGAAGCACCTCAGGAGCGCCGGGACTTAGTGTTTGACTATCTCAAAACAATAGCCGATCCTCCCTTCCTTGGGAGTATAGGGCTGATTAAATGTCAGGATGTAAGTGTTGGTCTGGATTCGTTGTTTGCCTTTTCTGATGTAAAAAAAAAAAGTAAAGTTAGCGACCATAGTCGAGGGTGACCCGAAGGCTCCCTTTTCGATAGCTACTATCGTGTAGGGGAGGGCGCTACTCCATTCCCAGGATTGCTCCACTTTACCCTTGAACCGTACCTTATAATGCTGAGTGTTTAGCAAGGTGGTATCAAGTTCCATTTTTAAAGTCTTTGGTATGACTCGACCTGGGATTGAACCCAGGTCTCCCGGGCCATTGGCGAACACTCTAACCGCTGGGCCACTCCCTGTTTTCCCGGGGCTGATGCTATTTCCTCCTCTGTACCCAATGCCAGCTCCTTAACCCTGATAATTCTCTTGGAAATGTTAAGTTTCTAATACCGATAGGCTCTGCATTTCGTCGTATGACAGGTTTTCATTTTCAATATGTTTTCTGCCTGCCTCCGGCTCTACACCTCGACAAGCAAGTTTCCGTTCCGTATTTTTTTTTTAACGTTTTTTAGTGTAGCCCTTGTTGAAATGATTTTTTTCTATAAGGAAAGGTGACAATTTGGCAAGGCAGACCTCCTCCAAAGATTCAATGACAATGAATTAGGGGAAGTCTGCTGCCTCACCCTTCGAGTCTGGTTCTGTCGGGTTTCGATTGTTTTTTGTTTTTTTATTAGAGGACGCCCTAGGTACTGCATGTTTTTCGCTAACCCTGTGCGCCACCACTCACCACGGAGTCCAGCTTGTGTTGCGAATGAATCAAGGGGGAATCCCATTTGTCTTGGTTGAGACGGGGATACAAGATCAGTATACACGAGCTGAGGGTAGGTTTTCGAGCCGTTGCCAATTTCAGGTTCTCAGCATTGGTCAAATTCCAATTCTCTCAAAGCAACTGCCTTTCAGCCACCGTCTTCTAGCACCTAAAAGATAAAGGCTGGGAACTTGCTGCAAGTGCAGATTTAAAAGTACGATTGGGGTAAAACATAGGTGCTAGGGCTTGACATGACCCTCCGATTGATCGGATCGGACCTATCCGACCGCCCATCAGAGAAAGTAAGGGCCAAAGTGGTGTGTTGTGACTCATTGATCTCTCACTCACCGGATCAATGACTACTCAGCCACCAGGAATCCATCCTAGCTCCTTACGGGTCGCCACGCACGGCCAGCAGGTGACCCTTTTTGGGGGAGGGAGGTCCTACTCCTCTGCAGAGGTGCAGTCGGTGTATTCTAAAACCCCAGCCGATAGGGCGACGTACTTATGAGGAATAAAACATACACATTAATGATCAATTATCACAGATTGTTTAGTTTCATATCCAGGACACTCATTGGGGGAGAGTTTTACCACTCTGTAGAGTTGCTGTCGGTGTATTCAACAGCCCCAACCAATTACATTGCACAAATATGCAAAAAAGTTCAAATAAACCATACTTATACTTTTATTTATCTCTTGTTCAATTGACTAGTTAGTTGGTTGGATTTTTTTACGGTGTATCAACCCTTGTAGGTTATTCAATGCCGTATCCTTTTTTATACATTTATGTTAGACGTATAGGATTTGTGAACGAAAAACTTTTAGCTAATAATTTTCACACGAAACATGACTCATTTATTTGCACAGTTAAATGTCTTCAAATAATTTTATCTAGCATGCATAGTTCTATTTACCACAGTTAAATCATTTCCACTATTTAATTAATACTAAATAATTAAACAATTCTAAATAATTAATCGGATTCATAGTTTAGGCCCTAATGGATCCTTCCACTCTGCGTCGGAGTGGATGTGGGAGTAATAGCAATGAAGGGGTTCTCCACACTCCTCAAAGCTCCAAGACTGGATTCTCACCATAAGATGCAGTTTACTGACATATCCAGGACAACCATTCGGCGGAGAGGAGTAAGGTCTTAACCTTCGACATGGAAGAAATCGATGTATTACACAGCCCTAAACCATTGGGCTGTACGGTCGATGTCGGTCCGTTCATCATCTAGCTCTCTATCTGTCTCTTCTGTTCATATCTATCTATCTATCTATCTATTCTGCTCATAGCTAGCTATCTCTCTATCTTTCCTGATCATATCTATCTATCTATCTATCTATCTATTTATCTATCTAGCTTCCCATGCTTGTCTCTTTGTATATATCTCTATCATTCTATTCATATCTATTTAAATAAGTATGTAAAAAGTTGAGAAAAATAGATGTCACATCTACTGTTTTCTTTGGTTTTGTGCATCTTCTCATCTGTTTTTTTCTGCATGAGAATGTTGTAATTCATATTTTTTCATAAATCATTCATTCTTGTGTGTGTGTGTGTGTGTGTGTGTGTGTGTTTCTTTTAACTTTTTTTTCCAGCCCTAAATTTTCTTCATTTGCCCGTTTCACAAAAATGTGTTTATCTTCAATTTTATCTGACAGCTTCAAGAGACAGACAACAAAAAAACTACATAACGTTTGCGCCAAAGTTGAACATGCAAATAAAAAAAACCCCAAAAAACAAACGAAAAATATCGTATGAAAAGCTTTACGAAGAAAAAGTTATAATATCTCCTACAATATATATATATATATATATATATATATAGAGAGAGAGAGAGAGAGAGAGAGAGGGGTGGAGAGATATCAAAAGTATCATCTCTTACAAACATCTAGTCAATTCGATTTGCCCAAGATATTACTTTTTTTGTTGCCATTGTTTGGCTCTTGCTTATAATGATGATATTATTTTTTAATTACTTTTAAACTTACTATAACTAGTGGTTTTCATGGTGGCTCAAGTGCCAGCAAGGTCATCAA
This sequence comes from Sepioteuthis lessoniana, assembly GCA_963585895.1. Classification (NCBI taxonomy): domain Eukaryota; kingdom Metazoa; phylum Mollusca; class Cephalopoda; order Myopsida; family Loliginidae; genus Sepioteuthis; species Sepioteuthis lessoniana. Next base: position 56,297,337 of record OY757935.1, on the reverse strand, counting down.
TATTTTTGCATTCTCCTCTCTGTATCGTTATCTTTGAGTCTTTCTATCCTTATTTATTCAAGAGTTTCCATCTATATATCAATACGTATGTATGTATGTATGTATCTATCTATCTATCTATTCTTACGTATATATGTATGTATCCTATTTACCAACCCCTCCGTTCGGGCAGGATACGACACAAGGTCAATTTTTTAAGCGGAGTTTAACAGGTTTTAATTCAGAGTTTTCCCTCTCCTAGACTAGTTGCCTCATCAAGGCTGAAGAACCTAGTCTGTCCTACTATTTACCCATAGCTGGAGGGAGATTCATACCTTTCCCAAGGGTATTAGTGCAATGTGAAATGCAATCAGTCTCGTCCAGGATTTGAACTCGAGTCGCCTTGTCTATTTCCTACGACGATAACCGTTACACCACGAGCACCTCCATACGTATCTATCTATCTATCTATCTATTCATACGTATGTATGTATGCATGTATGTACCTGTCTATCATTTCATATGTATGTGTATATATATATATATATATATATATATATATATATATATATATATATATATATATATATTCTGTTCTTACTTATCTATCTATCAGTCTGACTATCTTTCTATGTATTTATCTCATTTTGTTCTTTTTTTTCTATCTATCTATCTATCTATCTATCTATTAATTAGATATAAAATAAGTGACAGCAAATCTCCAGGGATTTCACACCAGTTGTATGCATGTATGTATCTATCTATTCATATATATATATATATATATATATGTGTGTGTGTGTGTATGTGTGTGTTCTTACGCATCTATCTATCTATCTATCTATCTATCTCTTGATTTATTAGATATGAAATAAGTGACAGGAAATCTCCGGGAACTTTAAACCAGTTACAAATGGTGTTTTTTTTTTTCGTGAGATCAAGTGACACCAATTCTGCTTAGAAGTCTAGCACGCTTTTTACCATTCACGCTGATTTTTGTTGATTTGTTTCAATTCTTCTTCAGATGTTTTGATTTCCACTTTAGTATTATCTCAATATTGTCAATAATGATGAGTACAATCCTCATTTTCACGTTTTCCAATCTTCATCTTTTAGATAATCCTCTAATTCCTTTTGTTTTCTATTCATGCTGCAACAAACACTACCCGATAAAAACTAATTTCAAATCCCAAAGAATTTAATATGTTATTTGTTTAATTTTTCATTTAAATGATATGCTGTCGACCTTTGTTATTATTAATAAATATGATTGGCACCATCTTTCTTGTTAATTTTTAGCTGATTTTTATCCCAACGCATTTAATTCCTTATTTTCAATGTTAGGTTAATTTTATAATCAACCGTACATTGAAAAGAAGCAACTGAATGCGTTTTATCAGGTTTTTTTGTTGTTGGACGTTTGTAATTTTTATCCTTTAGAATATTCTGACGATTGTCTTTATCTTTATTGTATAACTCACAAAGTTTCGGCCGATATGTCTTTCGGCCTACTTTAGGTGTTTTGTGCCGAATTCGACAGCCTACACACAACTTCGAACTTTATTTAATCTACGATGGTTGATTGTACTAATTTCGTTAACTATAACTGGGTACAAGTGATAAGCTTTTTTACGTATTCATTGTTATTTTATCTGTTGTTGGTATTGAACAAGCAATCTCCAGATAATTTTAATCAGAAGCACTTTTCAATCATACGCCTTTATCAGAAGTGATTCCATCAAATAGAAATACAAGATTTCATCAGAAGTAAAGAAGAAAAAGGGCAATTTACTAAAATTAGAAATGGAATCAAAGAAAATTTGAAACGGGAAATTTCTCTTCCGATTGTAGATTAACATTATAACTTGTAGAAATCACGCCTATCACATAATCTTATTTTTAATCCGGTGGCCCACTCTCTAAGGATATGATGTTTTCTTCTGCGTCCTTGAATTTAAGACGACTAATTTAAACGAAGTTTTCTGATAAATTATCCTGCTTTGCTCAGGTATCAGCAAAATTATCTCTACTTAAGAATTTCGTATTTTAAAACTGGGATTTACTTTTCAACCGGAGATGAAGAAATATCACGTCCTCTCAAAACAATCTTGGGGGTGTCCTCGTGGTGTAATGGTTAAAGCGATGGACTGCGGAATCGTAGTAAGCGAGTTCGTACTCCAGTCGCGCTATTACGTTCACTTGAAAGCAAATACTCTTGGAAAAGGTATGAACCCCCTTATACTCCCTGCTATGGGTTAAATAGTACCACTACAGTTCTTCTAGGAGAATGGTTTTGGCATTAAATAACCTACAAAGGTTGATATGCCATTAAACAAAGAAACCAAACCAAACCAAAACAATCTTTATTATTAAAACAAGAGCAGAAACATTACTTGACCATTCAAAATTCTGTGAAGAAAATGTAACGTCAGACAAACGTGTAGAGCCCAAGTATATGAAATAATAACGACCAAATCTGAAATTATTTGCAGACGTATTCATTTATATATATATATATATATATATATATAGCATTGTAACTGTTGGTTGTCACTAATTCACTTTGTGGATTTGTGGCAAACCAAGTGCGATATAATTTGGCGAGTGCTCAATATCTGAGATAGGGCTATCATATAATAATGATAAATATATATATATATTAAACTTTATATATTTAATGCCATGGAAGTTTATCTGTGACCTGAGGTTTCATGAAGTTTTACAAACAACAATCATCAGGCAGATAACTAAAGAAAATGAAGAAATGGAAAATATCGAAAAAATACAGTCAAAAACCGATAGAATTGTGTACGAATCTTTACATGTGCTTGTGTGGGTGCTTGTGTGTGTATGTGGTGGGTTATAGTTGCATATTATTGTGTGTGTATGTGTAAGTGGTGTTATAACCACTTCCAATAATATGTACATATAGAAATAATTTTTTTTCCGACTCAACTGGAGCGAAGTTTGCTACACTTGCATTCTCCTATCCGGTAAACAACTTCAAGTTTATCGCGCTGCGTATGTATCTTCAAACACAACTACACTAAACACCGTATACACATTCACTCACAATAAAGATTTGTCCACAATTCCAACGGTTTTCTACTGTATTTTTCGATTTCTTCATTTTCTTTTATTATCTACCTGATGATTGTTGTTTCTAAAACTTCATAAAACCTAAGGTCGCAGACAAACTTCCATGGGATTAAATATATATATATATATATATATATATATATATATATATATATATATATATATATATATCGAAGAAGTAATCGTGTTGTCATTGGCACCTTTGCAAGTCTCTTCGTATTCAAATTGAGATCTCGGCGGCCGTTGAACGGATGTATGTAAACAATAGTAATTGTGATTCGTAATCGTTTAAAAATGTACTTCGTAGCTAATATCTCCTCGTAGCTAAACGGTTAGAATCTTTGGCTTGGTGTTTCAGTCAACTGAGTTTCGATCCCAGCTACGGGGAGATACTGTCTAGCCACACTGGTGAGTTCTGATTGAACGAAACAGATCTGTCTGTGGATAACTATATATATATATATATGAAGAGTTGTGATACAACGAAACAGTCTGTCTGTGGATGACAATATATCTATATATACATACGTGGTGTATTCAGTAAGTTTCCAGACTTTTTTTGTGCAGACATTGAAAATTATCGAAGACTCTTGAATTCAATATGTTATTGCTATATATCTTATGAGATGACTCACCAATTTTTATGATTTCAGGTTCAAATGAACAGCTACAGCAGAAATTGGAATACACCTTACTAAAGTCTGATTGTCACAGCTGGTGAATTTCAAAAATGCAATCTGGACGTGAGGACACTTTAGAAGAACGATATGCTATAAAATTCAGTTTTAAACTTGGAAAAAATGCCACAGAAACGTATAGAATACTTCAGACTGCCTTGGAGCATATTACATGAATCGAGCATCAGTTTTTGGATGGCATAAGAGATTCAAGGAAGGCAGGGAGTCTGTGAGGGATGATGAGAGGTGTGGAAGGAGTAAGGAAGTCAATACACCAGAGTTGATTGGCCAAAGGCTTAGGGTTAGGGTTACTATGTTGAGGTTTTAAGGGAGTTCAGGAAGAGATTCCACCGTCGGAAGAGGCCAGCACTCTTCAAATCGGTCCGTGGCTTTTTCACCAGGACAATGCACCAGTCCACAACTCCATCCTTGTCACATTCTATTTTACCAAGATGGGCATCAAAACCTCACCCTCTCTTTCGTCCAGACCTTGCTCCCGGTGACTTTTGGTTATTCCCTAAGCTCACAGGCTATCGTTATGAGAAAACTGAGGTGATAACAGAGGCTGTAACGAAGGTCATTGACACGCTCATACAAGAGGACTTGAAGTTGTTGGAACGGTACAACAAGTGCATTGCAGCCGGAGGAGATTACTTCGAAGAGGACTAGAGTTTCATGTGTGTACTATCAATAAAAGAGCCCATAGGAAAAAAGTCTGGAAACTTATTTAATGATCCTCGTATATACGCACACTCGGCTTAGTTGGCTGGGGCTATTGAATACACTGACTACATCTTTACAGAAGGGAAAGATCCCCTCAAAGAATGTTTTGGATGTGAAATTAAACAACCTGAGAGAAAAGCTCAAGTAATCCAAGAACTTTGGGAAATCTGGAGTACTCCTTCATTGCTATCGCTGCCAGGTTTACTCTTGCCCGGAGGGGTGGCATCTGACAGGGTCCTATATAGGGATCACGTAGAACTGTTTGACATTTAAACTGTGTTCAAACAAAACTGTGTTTAAACTGTGTTTAAACTGTGTTCAAACAAAGGACTCGTTATAAATTGAATTGTTTGAAATAGAATTTTTGATCATTTGATTGTGTAAATAAATGACTGATGTTTAACTGAATGGTTTGTGACACATAGCAATACTTGGAACTATCTTTGTTGACTTATGTTTAGAATTCATATATCTAATATATACGTATGAACCGGATTTGGCATTAGATAACTTACAATGGTTGATATGCCATAAAACCAAACCAAACCAAACCAAACAAACAGTATAATCTATGAATAAAAATACTTCTCATAAATTACAAATTATGAAAAAGTTTTTTTTTCTTCTAAGTCAAACTTGCCCAGTCAGCTGGGGCTGTAAAATACACTGACTGCTTCTCTGCAGAGGGGTAAGCCCCCCCCCCAACGAGTGTCCTGTTTATGACACTAAACAATCTGATGGTGAGGTTCCAGCAGTGCTGGAGCTTTGGGGAATGCGGAGTACTCCTTTATTGCCATTGCTCCCAGGTCCACTCTGGCCCGGAGTGGTAGCACCTGATAGGGCCCTATCTATGAGTTAAATAGAACTAACAGCATACTTATGCTAAAATGAATTGAGTAAACTGAATAGCTTGAAATAGAAACGTTTTTGACAATTAAACCGTACTTACACTTAAACTGTGTGCTTATGCTTAACTGAATTATTTCAAATAGAACTGTTTTTCGACATTAAAACTGTATTTACACTTAACTGAATTATTACATGTTTAAATAGTTAGAAATGGAAATGTTTTTGACAATTAAACTGTGTACTTATGCTAAACTGAACTGTTTTCAATAGAACAGATTATTTGCATAAAAATAGATTTGGCGTTAAATAACCTACAAAGGTTGATATGCCATAAAACCAAAAAAAAAAAAACAAACCAAACCAAACCATTCTAAGTCAAAGATAGCAGGATTTTATTATTTTTCTAGTTATTGAATATAATAGAAAATAAAATTTGGTTAAATCTCATGTCTCTGAGTTTCATGCTGCTGATGTTCAGGTGATTGTTGTTTATTTACATTTTATGGCATATCAACCTCTCTAGGTTATTTAATGCTTAATCCGTTTTTATACAAATGAACAGTTATATTTCAGACAATTCAGTTTAGCATGAGAACATAGTTTAATTGTCAAAAAATATTTCTATTTCAAGGTATTCAGTTTAGTCAAACACTTCAAATTCAAACAATTCAGTTTAGGGGAAGTCTAGTTTCAATGTTAAAAACAGTTTTACTTCAAACAATTCAGTTTAGCATAAGTTGGCCCAGAGGGTATAGTGTTCGCCAATGGTCCAGGAGACCTTGGTTCAATCCCAGGTTGCGTCATATCAAAAACTTTTAAAATGGTACTTAATACATCCTTGGTTAACATTCAGCAATATAAGGCATGCATCAAGGGTAAAGTGAAGCAATCCATGGAAAGGAGTAGCGCCCTGCCCTACACCTCGGTGTAGTAGCTATTGAAAAGGGAGCATTTTGGTCACCCTCGACTACGGTCGCCAACTTTTATTTACGTAGTTTGCATGTCAAAATGGTTCCATTTCAAGCAGTTCACTTTAGCCAAAGTACACAGTTTAGTTCTATTTGAACCATAGATAGGACCCAATGAGGTGCTACCACTCTGGGTCAGACTGGACCTGGGAGCGATGGCAGTGAAAGGGTACTCCGCATTCCCCAAAACCTCCAGCATTACTGAACCATCACCATCAAGTAGTTTAGTGTCATATCCAGAACACTCGTTTGGTGGGGATCTTGCCCCTTTGCACAAATGCAGTCGTGTATTCTACAGCCCTAGCCGACTAGCATGATATTCAGGTGAGTTTGTATTGATATATATTCATGGGTGATATTGAGTATAATAAAAATAGTCTGCAAGGATCTTAAAATCAAAATATATGGTAAAAGTCTTACAGTTTCCTTTAAGATTACATCTCTTGTATGCTAAATTCATACCAGATACCTTAAACCTTTTGCTGGTTGAAAAAGTCACATCGGTTCATGGTATGGTTTATTAGGCTACTGGTTGCAAATTCATCTGGGTAGGTTACTTGGATGAATATCGGACATATACCATATTCCATCTTATCTCAGTCTTTGTTCAAAATTTCAGATCAACAATTGCCCTGTCGGATGGGGATCTAGAATACACCGACAGCACATCTACGGGGGGGGGGTAAAACACCCCCAACGAGTGTCCTGGATATGAACCTAAACAATCTGATGGTGAGGTTCCAGTGATGCTGGAACTTTGGGGAATACCGAGCGCCCCTTCATTGCCATCGCTCTCAGGTCCACCCTAGCCTGGAGTGATAGCACCTGATAGGGCCCTATCTATGGGTTAAATAGAACTAATCTGCGTACTTATGCTAAGCTAAATTACTTGAAATAGAACTGTTTTGATATTCAAACTGCGCACTTATGCTAAACTAATTTCTTTGAAACGGAACTGTTTTGACATTGAGACTGTAATTGCTAGAAATAGAACTGTTTTGACTGATAACTGTGTGTGAACAAAATTTATACTAATACTAAACTGAATTGTTTGAATTAAAACAGAATAGCTTGGAATAGAAATGTTTTTTGGCAATTAAATTGTGTACTCCTGGTAAACTGAAATGTTTGAAATAGAACTGTTTATTTGTATAAAAATGGATTTAGCATTAAATAATCAACAACGTTTGATTTACCATAAAACCCAAACAAACAAACAACCAATCAGATCATCAATCAGAGGTTTAATTTTTTCTAGAAGAGTTTTACTTTGCCTGGAACCAGGAGTAGGCTCGGTGGTTGGGAAACCGACATCTATTCTTTTAAAAAGTAGGTAGGTCAACTAGGTTACCTTTGGATTCAACTTTGGGTAGAGTCACGGTGGCTAACGTATTGGACTGCAACATTGTAGTAAGCAAGTTCGAGCCCCAGTCGCGCTATTACGTTCAATTTAAAACTAATATCCTTGGGAAAGGTATGAACTCTATTATCCGAGCTCAGTCGACTCAAGAATACACCGACTGTATCTCGGCAGAGGGGTAAGACCCCCAACGAGTGTCCTGGATATGACGCCAAACAATCTGATGGAGAAGCTCCAGTCTTGGAGCTTTGTGGAATACAGAGTAGCCATTCATTTTCCATTACTTCCAAGTCCACTCTGACCAGGAATAGTTTCACCTGATAGGAACGCTTGATCATTTTTACTGAGTGTAAACAAATGAGTTTTGTTGAATAGAATAATTAGTATCAAATAGCTATATTTGAAGCATATGTGCAAACATATGATCAATATTGAAGAGACTTATTCGTATTAGTTGGAAATACTTGAAACCATATAACTGAAAAAGTGAGTTCAGGCTCGTTTACAAGTATTATCAACCAACTGTTTTTAAAAATCATATGTATTTAATATGTATGTATAAAAAGGATTTGACATTAGATAACCTACCATGGTTGATATGCCATAAAACCAAACCACACCAAACAAAACAAAACAAAACCAGTCTCTTATTCGTCTTGCGCGCCCTACGGTTGGTCTGGCAACAACCATTGACCGGCAAATAGAGGACTGGACCTCGCTGTCTAGTTTTAGCTATAATCAGGCATACGTGCATGGACCCAGATTTGGGTTCATGTCCAGCAAGACCCATCAGGCCCATATTGCACTAAGTGGGTCGATGGACAGCACAGTCCAGCAGGGTTTGACTCTCGGCTCGTACCCGACCTTTCCCTCTCCTAAATCCCCACTATAATCGACCATCGAGTCATTGATCTTGTGTCGAGTCCTGTCTGGTGGGAGGCAGAGACAAATATCCTTTTATTCGCCTCCAAGATATGGGTTAAATAGTACTGCAACAACTCTTCTACAAAATGGCTTTAGCATTAAATAACCCACGAAGGTTTATACAAAGAAACAAAGCAAATGTGACGTTGCTTGCAAGCGAAGCTGGAATATCAAATAAACAAAACAAGCCGTATCCTCTCATCATCAAAACCTCACTCAACTGGAAGCAACCTTGGTAATATCCATAACAAAACCTCTTCTCTGGCCATCAACACTTAGAAGACAAGTTAACAATAGAAGCCGATAAAAATGACACGTGCGCATCGTATAATCCTGGTTTATCACTTTTACAGTATTACAATGTGTTTTATATTGTCTATACATTAATCGTATACTATATTGGTGTAAATGCTTTCAACTAACATTGTTGTCAAATAATTACTACGCGTCAGTGAATTGTGTTGCATGTGGCTCTATTTAAATAGGAAGTGAGTATGGATGCTTAGCTGTAAAAAGTGCGAGGGACACAAACGTGGAACAATGGGGAAGATGCTAAATAGGGCCGAAAAGTGGGAAAAAAAGAAAAAGAAAAAGAAAAAGTAACAAAATAGAAAAAAAAAAGAGCTAATCAAAAGAAAGAAAGAAAGAAAGAAGTTTTCTCGGTTCAAAAGATGTGATGAAATAGAGGATAAATCTTTATTATTAGGGAAACGAACGAACGAACGAACGATCGAACGAACGAACGAAAGAAAGAAAGAAAGAAACAAAGAAAACAAAGAAAGAAGTTTCCACGGCACAAAACAAGTGAAAAAAATAGAGGATAAATTTTCATTAAGAAGGGGGAACAAAAGAAAGAAAGAAAGAGAGAAAGAAAGAAAGAAAGAAGTTTTCACAGAACAAAAAATGTGGAGAAATAACTTTTAAAAAATTATTAAGGAAGAAAGAAAGAAAGAAAGAAGTTTTCACGGTTCAAAAGATGTGATGAAATAGAGGAATTAATCTTTATTATTAGGGGGAACGAACGATCGACAGAAAGAAAGAAAGAAAGAAAGAAAGAAAGAAAGAAAGAAAGAAAACAAAGAAAGAAGTTTTCAAGGCACAAAAGAAGTGAAGAAATAGAGGATAAATTTTTATTAAGAAGGGGGAACAAAAGAAAGAAAGAAAGAAAGAAAGAAAGAAAGAAAGAAAGAAAGAAAAAGAAGAGAGAAAGAAGTTTTCACGGCTCAAAAGTTGTAAGGAAATAATGAATATTTTTTTATTTATAGGGGGAACGAAATAAATAAATAAATAAATAAATAAATAAAGAAAGAGGTTTTTACGGTGCAAAAGATGTGAAGAAATAGAGGAAAATCTTTATTCAGGAAAGGGAAAGAAAGAAGGAAAAAAAAAAGAAAGAAGTTTTAATGGAACAAAAGATGAGAAAAAAAAAAGAAGATAAATTTTTATAAAGAAGGGGGCAAGAGAGAGAGAGAGAGAGAGAGAGAGAGAGAGAGAGAGAAGAATCTGTGACGTTAGACATAGAGAAATAGAGTACTAAAGAAGAAAAATGAAGGATAAATAAGATGAAGGAAGAAAGAAAATGATATTTTTGCGACTTAAAAGATATGGAGAAATAAAAAAATAACAGAAGAAAGGTCAAAGAACAAAAAGTATTTTATACAGAAAAGAAGAACAACAATGCTGTTATATAAAAATACAATTTGCTTCTTTTCTTTACTTTTAACAACCCACAATGTACGTATGGGTAGAGTAGGAGAAGGCTGAAATACATACACAGAGGATCAGCGGTTCGGTTTTTCTCTGAAACCTCTCAGCCTTCCTGCTTCGCTTTGCTTTCACAAGGTTGGTACAGGGTTAACTCAAAGCTACTAATTATATCCGCTTCTCCTTAATTCTTCTTTTACGAGACTGGTTCGGGGTCAACTCCAAACATGTAATCATATCAGCATCTATGTTTGTTCAACTTTAGGGTCTTCGCAAGGCAACCATTCTTTCTTCTGGGATCATACCCGCTTTTGTCTTTAGCGAATAAGTTACTTCACATTTCTTCTACTTTTCTGAGCCTGTTTCTTCACACCAAACAACCCAACGATACTTTTAAATAAACATCAGACAATAAAAAATTGAATTAAAAAGATATTTAAATGAGTTATTATAATAGTGAAAATCAATTGAAATAATATAAGTAAGTAAAAGCTAGTATACCTTGTGACCTTAGTCGAGGGTGACCAGAACGCTCCCTTTTCTATAGCTACTACACCAAGGTGCAGGAGAGGGCTCTACTCCTTTCCCTGGATTGCTCCACTTTTCCCTTGATCCTTACCTTATAATGCTGAGTATTAAGCAAGGTAGCACCAAGTACCATTTTTTGGAGTCTTTGGTATGACTCAACCTGTGATTGAACCTCGGTCTCCTAGACCATTGGCGAACACTCTACTCATTAGTCCAATGGCCCAGTCAAAAAGCTGAAAGTAACTTGCCGTGAAACCAAATAATCCCAAAAGGATTAAAACTAAAATTGAACAAAATGAATAAATAAGTTAATAAATAAATAAATAAATAATAATTATAATAACATGCACAACCCGGAATCCGTCAAAAAAAATTTGATGCAAAAAATTATTTAGGATTTTGAGATACAAACGGATCATCAAATCTCGGCCAGACAACCAGACCTAATGATAGTCAAAAAAAAAAAAAAAGAAAGAAAAGAGAACACACTGAGTAGTGGGCTTTGCCCTTCAGGCTGACGACAAGGTGAAAATGAAGGAAAGCAAAAAGAGAGATAAAAGTTTCTAGAGAACTGAAAACACGATGGAACATGAAAGTGACGGGGATACCAGTTAAAATTGGCGGGCTCTGTACAGTCATCAAAGGATTGGAACAAGGGCTTGGAAATAAAAGAACAAGTAGAGACCATCCAGTATTATTAAGATCGTTCAGAATTCAAAGAAGATTCCAGGAGACTTGAGGAAACTTGCTGTCACTCAGACTCCAGTAAAAAAAAAACATCAACCACGCTGGTGTATGAAAAAAACCCTTAAAAGAAAAATAATAATTTACTTTAATCTATTTCATTGTTGAAATGCTGAACAATATCTCCAGTTAGGAAATATTTTCATATTATCAACTATACTATCAAAGAAAGGTTTTAATGCTTCATCTAATAAATTTTAAATGTAAGTTTTGTATATAATATTGAGTTGAGAAGAAGAGGGAAAATAGCGGTAAGATGAAGAAAATAATGGTAGCAATAGGCGAGTACTGTGTTACTTCCCAATTCACGCAACTAGAATACTTTTGAGAAAAAGCCGAGAATCAGTAGCAGATAGGGACGGTGCTATTGTGTTAGTATAACTTTTATTCAAAGGCTAACAGCTACAAATAAATGAATTAATACTTCGTTTAATTCTAACAATTTATTAATCAACTCATGAAACAATTAATAATAATATACAGTCCTCACAGTGTATAAAGTTGAGTTTAAGGGATTTACGGGCGCGCTGAAGAAGACATCTGGTATCTTAAGGTTGTCTTTCTTAGAGCCTTTAACGTCCCCGCGTCTGGTGGAATGTGTCTGACTGGATTTGGGATTTTTGCGCAAAGACTTTTGGGCTCATCACGTGATTAGTCTATCCAATCACAGAGAGCCTCTCCCTCACTCACTCCATACACAGGAATTACCATTTTACTAACCCAACTGTACAAATGAGGTAGCATACTTAAAACGCTGAGTAAAGATCATAATAAACGAATCCTACAAAACTGCTCGGTTATAAGCAGGTAAAGAATATAAGTTATAAAACAATCTAAGCCACCTGTGACAATTTAAAAAACAAATGAATATATAAAACGAATAGTTTTTTTTTAAGTTGATAATTAAAACTTAGCAAATTTGAAGGTACTTATGCATCTATGTTACCGCAAAAAAAGCCGAACTTTCCCAAGTGTTTCCGGAAAGAATGGGAATATGCCGAAACGCCTAGCTAATCAAATTTAAGATAAAATAATTCAATCGATTTGTTTACTAAGTTACAAACAAGTGTAAACATGAATTTATCGCTGCTAAGCGAAAATATACATTGTGCAGAAATGATAATCCAATTCTGCCAAGAAAAAAAACCTTATTGGCAAAATTAAAAGTTGCCGAGCATGTGTGCATCCTTACCACCTAAAAAAATGAGGGAAAGTTATGCCTGGAGATGCCGTAACACCAAATGCAGGACCTGGATTATTATTAAACTGTTAGGTGAAAGTACAGAATAGTTACAAAACACCTCCCTCCCCATGGTAAGAAAGGATTTCTAAATTAACACGTTATTTATTAACACTTCTGCACGGTACAATAAGTGCATAAATACGAAAAAAATTATTTGAAGAAACAAAAAAATTATACACAACCCCCCACCCCCAAAAACGAGATAAAATAAAATTCAAACTATTTTTTCATATTGAAAATTATCATACATTGACTGTTAATTTATTCTTTTTCACCTGAAAAGGTTGGTAACATTATCCATTAAAAATTATCTTTTTCTCTCTCTCTTTTTTTTTTTTTTTTTTTTTTTTAGTCTTCATGCGTTTTGTCAACAAATTGGTTGACTTATTTTATCGTCTGCTTGCTTAAATTTCCTTCCGGAATATTCCGATTCTTTTCGTTATCGGCCCGGAAACGCTCAGCTTTTTTGCGGTCACATAGATGCATAAGTACCAATTTAAAACAGGTTTTATTTTTGCCTTTTTTGCTTTTACGAGTACCTGTTTACATCAGTGACAGGAGCCGAGAGGATGAAAAAACCCTGGCTCAGGTATTGCCACAATATATTCTACCCATGAAAAGTGACAAATCTGAACTAAATTCACCATGGAACCCAGATAACAAGTATGTGCATGATAATTGGCAGGTGTTTCCTTAATAACTCACTTGAGGGGGTCGATCGGTATTCTGCAAAATGTCTGCAAGTCTAATTTCAGGTACACAAACAATGACCAAAGTAACAACGGAAGAAATGGACCAGGGAAGACAGTAAAAATATTCTTCACTGTTGTCTTAGAGCAATCCTTCACATAGATGGTATATATAATGAATGAGAGAAATTTGGGCTGAACCAGCTAGATTTGATGTAAGTTACTAAATTACTGACTAGTCGAGATCGATTTTAAAGAAAAGTTCGTTTTTCAATCTTGAGATACTAGAAATATATTAACAAGTAAATAGGAAAGAATAACAAGAAGACCACCTTAACCGAATTGAAACGCAAAATAAGGAAAACCAAAACACCAAACACCCACAACATCACAAAACAAATCTTAACGCAAAAAAAAAAAAGAAATAGTTGTAGATTGGTTGGTTGGTTGGTTAGTTGTTTTGTTTTATGGCGTATCAACCTTTATCAGGTCATTTAACGCCGAATTGAAATTTAAACAATTCATTTTAGAATTAGAATAAGGCCATTGGCTTAATGAGTAGAATGTTCGCCAATGGTTCGGGAGACTGGGGTCCAATCCTAGGTCGAGTCATACTAAAGACTCATAAAATAGTACTTAATGCCGCCTTGCCTGACACTAAGCATCAAAGGTAAAGTGTAGCAATCCAGAGAAAGAGTAACGCCTTCACCAACTTTACTTATAGTTTTTTTTACATGCAGCTTAATGTCAAAACAGTTCTCTTTCAAACAAATCAGTTTAGCATAAATCCATAGTTTAATTCAATTAAAAACAGTTCTATTTCAAACGGTTCAACTTAGAATAAGTACGCAGTTTAAATGTCAAAACAGTCCTATTTTAGTGTAATAGTTCCAATTCAAACAATTCAATTTAGCGTAAGTACAGTTTCAATGTCGAAAATAGTTCCATTTCAAACAAATAATTTTAGCCAACATAAACAGTTCTATTTCAAACAATTCAGTTTTCCATAAGTTCACAGTTTTGTTCTACTTGACCAATAGATAAAACCCTGTTACTCTTGTTCACTTGTGACTACCTTTCTGTGACTTCCGGGATACTATCCGCGGCTGACTTGCGAGTGATTGCTCCTCATCTGCGTTGTTAGGATTTATCACATTATAAATAGACACATTAATAGTGAAAAAGGTGAATAAAAATAGACACAATTGGGAGGGGAAGATGATCCCCAAAGAATTGTATAAGAAATAGAAATTTTACCATACGACCAAATGGTATATGCAAAAACCAGAATCTGTTCTGGAGAATTATATACACAAAATTCTCTGAGATTTTGAGATGAAAATAAATCACTTAATCCTGGCTGGCAGTCCAGACCTAGTCATAACTAACAATAAACAAAAGAACCTGCTGTGTGGTGAACTTTACCATCATGGCAGACCACAGATGGAAAATTAAAAAATAGGAGAAGGGAGAGAAATACGTGGATCTCACAAAAGAATTTTTTAAAAAGCTGTGGAACATAAGAGTAATGGTTATTACCAGTTGTAATTGAGGTTCCTGGAACAGTTCCCAAAGACTTAATAAGGGGGCTTGAAGAGTTGAAATTTGGATGATGAATCTTGACCAACCAAAGTTTAATATTAATATCGGCTAGAATAATGAAAAACGTCCTGGAGACCAGGAGAGACTTGTCGTCACTTGGAATCCAGTGAAGGACCATCAGCCGCCACGGATAAGAGTTCTTCAGCCTTGATGAGGCAACTAGTCTAGGAGAAGGAAAACTCTTAATTCAAACTTGTTAAATTCCGCTTAAAAATTGACCTTGTGTCATATCCTGTCCGAGCGGAGGGGTTGGGTAAATAGGATTAACAAGGAGGTTAATGCCACCGGCTGCCTGCTCCAGACTGTGCAACAGGGATTCGGTTTTGGTAGATGTATTTGTCAGTAGCGCTATGTCATCTGCTAAGTCTGCATAGTTTGTGCGTAGTTTTTGTGTGGTGTCGTCTGCTTCTTGCTTTTTAAACGACTCTGTTATAAAGCCTGATTCATTTTAAAATTTAAAAAATAAACAACGAAATAAGAACTGTTTGCAATATTCCCACCATTTTTGAAATTATTCTATCAACATGCCTTTGAAACGATCTGCATGCTTCCAAAATAAATTCGACAGACAATTTATCCTATTTACCCAACCCCTCCGCTCGGGCAATATATGACACAAGGTCAATTTTTAAGCGGAGTTTAACAGGTTTCAATTCAGAGTTTTCCTTCTCCTAGACTAGTTGCCTCAACCAGGCCGAAGAAACTAGTCTGCCCTACTATTTACCCATAGCTGGAGGGAGAATAATTGGATTCATACCTTTCCCAAGGGTATTAGTGCTATGTGAAATGCAATGAGTCTCGTCCAGGATTTGAACTCGAATCGCCGTGTCCATTTCCTACGACGATAACCATTACACCGCGGCCACCTCCATTGGACAGACATTTTATGCTATTCCTTCCAAATAGCAGTATTAAGCGAACAAATTTTTCGCTGGGGATTTGCCTTTTATTTTGTTTTTTAAATCTCCCCATATTGCGTCATCCATATCGTGAACTTTCAATTCATTAACATGCTTTCTTATTGACGTTGTAGGATCCTTCTTAATCGCCGTAGCGAGAGCAGTTAAAATGTCTTCAATTCCCCATTTTCGATAAAAAGCACCTTTTCTGTAATTTTTTTTCTTTGCGTTGTATTCGGTAAACAAAAAAAAAAAATTGGCTTGGTTTTGGCGTTAAGCAAATCGTAGATTCTTTGTCGTTTCTTCTTCATTCATATTAGGCTGAATTTTTATTTTAAAAGTGCTTGAATAATAGAGATAATCGTGAAAATGTTGATTTATCACGTTTTTTTTAATGAAAATTGGACAGATCAGACAATATATATATATATATATATATATATGTATACATATATATATTATTCCATATTTTCCGTCTGCACCCTGTGAATAAAATAAAGCAAGCATTATAAAAGTTAAGTTGGCGACTTTAGTCGAGGGTGACCTGAGGGCTCCCTTTTCAATAGCTACTACACCGAGGTGTAGGGGAGGGCACTACTCCATTCTCAGGATTGCTCCACTTTACTCTTGATCCTCACCTCATAATACTGTATGCTGCAATGCGGCATCAAGTACCATTTTCGAGTCTTTGGTATGACTCGACCAGGGATTGAAACCCGGTCTCCTGGACCATTGGCGAACTCATTAGGCCAATGGCCCAGTACAAATTACCATAAGGAATATAAAAAGATTTAGATTGAAAGCGAATTAACAGATAGAATACTGTAATATAATGGCCACGGGATTTCAGTTCATGCCTTTGGGTTTAGTTCGGCTGAGAACCTTTCGGCTCAGCATATGGGTTAGTTAGGTGCAACCTTGATGCAGGCGGTAACGCGTGCGCACGCACAGAGCGGACATATCACTCAGAGATGTCACAATAGCCTGAGATGATGAAACGGGTGACAAAGTGCGGGTGACGTTACGCACCGGAAGCGTGCAGAGGATTTTGGGCATTTCGAAGAAAGTTAGAGTTGAAGTTAGACGCTGAACGGAGACGGTCGACTTTTGGGGCTCGCTGAGGCGAGACGAATTTGCGCGCTATGGGTGCCGCACGAGATAGGGGTCAAATGAAGAAGCCAGCATAAAAAGATTGTGTTTCTCTCCTTATGTCGAAACCTTTAACTCAAAAGTAATAAAAAGGTTTCGTAGCTGAACAAAGAAGTCGTTACGTGTTTTCGAATTTCGAGATTCCTATGTTTTATGTATGCATGTTATCTAAATGAGTTATGGACAATCGATGTACATTTCCCAAATAGCCATATTTTGGTCTAATACGAAAGAAATAATAGAAAATAAATTTATCGAAGAATGATAGAATATAGGAAACAAACTAATGGAACATGCAATTAACAAAAGCCTAAATAATAGAAGATAGGCAAATAGTCATGATAATAAAAATGAAAATAACGGGGCAAAATATGAACGGTAGTTATTAAAATAGCAAATGAATGTCTGTTGGATTTTTCAAAAGAATTTAAATTGACTAATTCGTTAAAGAATTTAGAAGAGTTGGATACCGGATGTCTAAACAGAAGAAATGTAAATAGATACAACGGTATGTCAATATAAAAACATGAAAAAAAAAATTATTTATTCAAAGAATGGATTTATTCATATATGAATAAAACGTTTCATTTTTCTTTTTAAATCATCTTCAGGGCAATGCTATTTTTTGATGTTGTTTCACACAAAAAATTATTTTCGAACGAAGAAAAAAATATGAATTAACAACATTATATAACAAAACAGCCTTATTATTTAAAAAAAAAACAACGAAATATTTATATCTTTTGAATATATTTACACACACACACACACATATATAAATATATATGTATACATATATATTCTTAGGTTAGTCAAAAGATTTGCTGAGGTCATAAGGTGACTAACTACAAGAGTACACACACACACACACACACACACATCACCCACACACACAGATAGATAGATAGATAGATAGAAAACAGAGAGTAAACTTCGTAAAAGACGGATAGATCTATTATAGAATGTTTATAATTAGTTGATATGAACAAAATGATAGATAGATAGATGTGATTTTTTTCAATAAATTTTGGAACCCTATGTAATACATCGCTCAAATCAGAACCCTACAGAATATTTTAAAACTTTCACATCTTTTTCGTTTTATTTAGTTACTCACACGCCCTGGTAAAGGTCTAAACATCGAAAAGTTTAAGATTTCTTCAAATAAAGTCATCCTCCAAAGACCTTGCATTTCTTTCTTTTCGATACATTTTCCTATTATATATAAATACGAGGATCATTAAATAAGTTTCCAGACTTTACAAAGGCCTTTAACTCCATTCACAGAGGAAAGATGGAGCAAATCCTTCTCGCATACGGCCTACCAGAAGAAACAGTCGCAATCATAATGATGCTTTATTGAAACACCAAGGAAAAAGTCTGTTCTCCAGATTGAGACACAGACTACTTCGATATTGTTGCAGGTATACTGCAAGGAGACACCTTAGCCCCATACCTCTTTATCATAGACTACGTGCTTAGAACATCTATTGATAAAATCAAAGAAAACGGTTTCAAGCTAACAAAAGAAAGAACAGAAGGTACCCCGCCAAAATAATTACCGACGCTGACTACGCCGATGGTATAGCACTTCTGGAAAATGCACCCGCCAAAGCCGAAACGCTGCTACATAGTCTGGAACGAGCCGCTGCAGGCATCGGCTCCATGTCAACGCACGGAAGACGGAATATATGTGCTTCACTCAAAAAGATGATATCTTCACACTAAACGGTAGCGCTCTGAAACTAGTTGACAAGTTCACCTACCTAGGGAGCAGTGTCTCATCAACCGAGACACCCATCGACACGCGACTAGCAAAAGGCATGGACAGCTCTCGATTGGCTATCGGTCGCATGGAAGTCAGACCTGACCGATAAAATGAAGCGCAGTTTCTTCCAAACAGCGGTAGAATCGATACTGCTATATGGATGTACCACGGGAACGCTAACAAAACGCACGGAGAAAAAACTTGACGGCAATTACACGAGAATGCTGCGAGCAATATTGAACAAGTCCTGGAGACACCACTCCAACAAACAGCAACTGTATGGCCACCTACCACCCGTCACGAAAACTATCAAAATTAGACGAACCAGACATGCGGGACACTGCTGGAGAAGTCGGGACGTGCTCGTAAGTAATGTACTCCTGTGGACCCCTTCACAGGGACGAGCAAAGGCAGGACAGCCAGCACAAACATAAATACAGCAGCTCCGTGCTGATACTGGATGTAGCAGGGAAGACCTGCCAAAAGCAATGGACAATAGGGAGGGTTGGCGAGAGTAGGTCAGAAATATCCGTGCTCATAGCGCGACATGATGATGATACATATATACATATATATACATATATATATATTAATAATATAGTTTGATATATCTATAATTAAAGTGGGTTCAGTATCATTTATTAAGCGTATATGAGTATGTTTGCATAGCATAGGAACTGAGTTGACGGTTTTTGTAACTGTCAGTTTTTCGCCTTGGTCTGATGAACGCATAGCTAAAAAATTAAAAGTTACTTAACACTACTGACTATATATATTTCCTATTCTAATATATATATATATATATATATATACCGGCTTATTGGCCAAGTGGGTAGAGTGTTCGCCAATGATCCGGAAGATCGGGGTTCAATCCAAGATGGAGTCATACCAAAGACTAAAAAAATAGTACTTGATACCTCCTTGCTTAACACTCAGGAATATGAGGTACGTATCAAGGGTAAAGTGGAGCAATCCAGGGAAAAGAGTTGCGCCGTCCCCTACACCTCGGTGTTGTAGTTATTGAAGAGGGAGCCTTTGGGTCGTCCTCGACTACAGTCGCCAACTTTACTTTATCTATATATCTATCTATATATATATATATACAAAAATGTGTAGACAAACATATCGATACTGATTATTGAAATACATATATACGTGGTGAATTCAGTAGGTTTCCAGACTTATTTTTGTGAAGGCATTTAGAATGGTCGTAGAATCTTCTAAATTCAGTATGTTATTGCTATATATCTTATGAGATGACTAACCGATTTTTATGGCCGATTTTTTTATTCAGGTTCAAATGAACAGCTACAGCAGAAATTGGAATACACCCTATTAAAGCCTGATTGCAACTGCTGGTGAATTTCAAAAATGCAATCTTGACGCGAGGACATTTTAGAAGAACGATATACAATAAAATTCTGTTTTAAACTTGGAAAAAGAAAGTCACAGAAACGTATGGAATGCTTCAGACTGCTTTTCGACCATCTTGCATGAGTCGAGCATCAGTTTTTGAGTGGCATAAGAGATTCAAGAAAGGTAGGGAGTCTGTGAGGGATGATGAGAGGTGTGGGAGGAGTAAGGAAGTCAATACACCAGAGTTGATTGGCCAAAGGGTTAGGGTTAGGGTTACTATGTTAAGGCTTTAAGGGAGTTCAGGAAGAGATTCCGTCGCAAGAGGCCAGAACTCTTCAAATCGGGTCAGTGGCATTTTCACCAGGACAATGCACCAATCCACAACTCCATCCTTGTCACAGACTATTTCACCCAGATTGGCATCAAAACAGTTCCTCGCCCTCCCTATTGTTCAGACCTTGCTTCCTGTAACTTTTGGTTATTCCCTAAGCTCAGAGGCTGTCGTTATGAGACAATTGAGGAGATGAAAGAGGCTGTGACAAAGGTCATTGACACGCTCACACAATAGGACTTCCATGGGGCCTTCCAGAAGTTTTTGGAACGGTACAACAGGTGCATGGCAGCCGGAGGAGATTACTTCAAAGGGGACTTGAGTTTCATGTGTGTACCATCAATAAAAGTACCCATCCGAAAAAAGCCTGGAAACTTATTTAATGATCCTCGTATATATATATATATATCAATAATCTGTATCGATACGTTTGTCTACACATTTTTTCTATTTATCCTTTCGAGTCACCAGATTGACTTTATGGTATCTGGCGGGAATCCATTAATAAATCTCCCATAATCAATTGGTTCCCTTGTACATTCTGCCCGATCCTGGGCCACCATAAGGGGTGTGTATATTACAAAAGTGACCTTAGCATGTACATTACGGCTAAACAAAGGTCACATCGCTTTTGCAATATACTCACCGCTGATGATGGCCCCAGAACAGGCTGAAAGTACTTGGGGAACCTATTGATCATCCTATTTACCCAACCCCTCCGCTCGGGCAGGATATGACACAAGGTCAATTTTTAAGTGGAGTTTAACAGGTTTCAATTCAGAGTTTTCCTTCTCCTAGACTAGTTGCCTCACCAAGGCTGAAGAACCTAGTCTGTCCTACTATTTACCCATAGCTGGAGGGAGAATAATTGGATTCATACCTTTCCTAAGGGTATTAGTGCTATGTGAAATGCAATGAGTCTCGTCCAGGGTTTGAACTCGAATCGCCGTGTCCATTTCCTGCGACGATAACCATTACACCACGGGCTATTGATTATGAGAGATTTATTTATCTATTCCCGCCAGATACCATAAATTCGACACGGCGACTCGTAAGGATAAATGCATAATGTATAGACAAAGGATGTCTATAGTGATTAACGAAATATGTATTAACGAAGTAATTACACACACACATACACACACACACATATATATATATATATATATATATATATATATATGCTCCCCTACCCCTGTGAGGTTGAGCTCGCATAAGGCAAGGCTCTTCTTATGAATTGAGTTCTCGGTAGCCATTAAGCGGACAAAACAAATGTGATACATAAGCGTTTAAAATTCCTTCCTTTACGATTGTTTCCTCGTGGCTGTGTGGTAGAATGCTGTGTTGGCGTATGAGTCAACCGGGTTTCGATGCCAGCTTCTAAACACACTGAAAAGTTGTAATACAACGAAACAGCCTGTGAATGACTCTCTATATAAGATTGTTCTGAAAATCCTGTCCAATTTTTAGAATGAAATGCTTGAATTCTATTCTAACGTATAATTTTAAAAGTAGTTGCAGAAAAATTCCCATTCCTAATGATTAAAGTATTCTCTTAATAAGTTTTCTATCACTTCTTTCAGAATTTAACGAATCACGATCATAGAAACCCAGTTGGCTGGGACAGTAGAATACACCGACTGTATCTCTACTGGGGTAAGACCTCTTCAACGAGCGTCCTATATATGACACTAAACAATCTGATGGTCGGACTCTAGTAATGCTTGAGTTTTTGGGGAATGTAGAGCATCCGTTCTTTGCCATTGCTCCTATGTCCACTCTGACCTGGAGTGGTAGCACGCGATAGGGTCTCATCTACGATTCAAAAATAATTGTCTGGTACTTAAATTGAGTGCAAACAGCTGACTTATGCCACATCGAATTGTTAGAAATAGTGTAATATAATGGACGAGGGATTTCGTTTTACATATCTTGCCTTTCGGTTTAGTTAGGCTGAGAATCTTTCGCTTAGTGCATGGGTTAGTCACGTGCAACATGAGCTCAGGTGTACACGTGCACGCAGGGAGGATGTGTCATTCAGAGATGTCAAAATAAAAATACCAGATAGGGGGATGTGAATGACATCATGCACCGGAAGCGTTGGCTGAGGATTTTTGCAATTTAAGAAAAAGCAGTTAGCTGAGTTTTAGCGTCCGAAGAAGACGGTTGACTTTCGGGGCTCACCGAGATCTGACCAGTAGTTTGCGGCGGGGTGATGCACGTGGTTTGGGGCAGATGGAAAAGTCAGCATAGAACGATTGTGTATCCCTCTCCTCATGTCGAAAAACCTTTAAACTCAAAGGTAATAAAATTTCGTACCTGAACTAAGAAGTCGTAAGTGTTTTTCGTGTTTCGGGATTCCTATGTTATCTGCATGTGCGTTATGAATATTCTACGTACATTTCACGTATTCATGTATGGGTATGTTACAATAGAACTATCTGATCATTTAACTGTGTGTAAACAAGTGACTGCAGTTTAAATCAACTGTTAATTATACATAGCAATTCTTGGAACCATCTAAATGTGTGCAAACGAATGAATAATGTTGAATAGAATCATCATCATCATCATTATGTCATGCCGCCAGCACGGATATCCGTCTCCCTCTCTTGCCACTTCTCCCGATCCTTCATCCCCTCTAGCAGGTCTTCAGGACTACATCCCGTGTCCTCACAGAGCTGATCTATGCATGTTCCAGCTGGCCATCCTGCATTTGCTCGACCATATGTGGGAGTCCATAGGAGTACATCACTTATGAGCTCGTCCCTGCTTCTCCAGCAGTGTCCTGCGTGTCTGGTTCTTCTAACTTGGATAGTTTTCGTGATGGGACGTAGGTGACCGTATAGTTGGTGTTTTTTGGGGTGTTGCCTCCAGGACTTGTTCAGTATTGCTTGCAGCATTCTTGTGTACTTGCCGTCTAGCTTTTTCTCCAGCCGTTTTGTTAGCGTCCAAGTAGTGCATCCATATAGCCGCAGCTTGGAAGAAACTGACTTCCATATGATCGAGAGCTAATCGATAGCTGTCCATGTCGATGTCTTTTTCGGTTGATGAGACACTGCTTCCAAGGTAGGTGAATTTGTCTACCAGTTTCAGAGAGGTTCCGTCTTGTGTGGAAATGTCGCCTGTTTGATTAAAGCACATGTATTCAGTTTTGTGTGCATTGACATGGAGTCCAATGCCTGCAGCAGCTCGTTCCAAACTATGCAGTAGTATTTCGGCTTAGCTGGATGTATTTGTCAGAATAATCAGTATAAAATGGTAATACTTGGAACCACTTCCCAGTCTGCAGACAAATGATTAATATTAAAAAGAATTATGAGTTTGATTGCAATAATTGAAACTATTTAACTGTGTAGAATCATTATCAAAACTAGTGTGCAAACACATTACTTGTAACTCATTTAAAAATGAAATTACCTGCAACCAATTCCCTTACAAATCATATATATATATATATATATATATATATATATATATATATATATATATATAAACCTGAAATTGTTGATATGCCATAAAACCCAGCTAAACAAAAATGAAATGTATCTAATGTATAAAGAAGATTTGGCATTAAATAAGCTACAATTGTTGATATGCCATAAAACGCAGGAAAATAAAATCATGTATATTTAATATATATATATAAACAAGATTTGGAATTAACCTACAATTGTTGATATGCCCGAAAACCCTGCGAAAGAAAATCATATATATTTAATGTATATGTATAAAGAGGATTTGGCATTAAATAACCTACAATTGTTGATATGCCATAAAACCCAGCAAAATGTAATCATATGTATTTAATATATATGTATAAAGATGATTTGGCATTAAATAACCTACAATTGTTGATATGCCATAAAACCCAGCAAAATGTAATCATATATATTTAATATATATGTATAAAGATGATTTGGCATTAAATAACCTACAATTGTTGATATGCCATAAAACCCAGCAAAACGAAATCATATATATTTAATATATATGTATAAAGAGGATATAGCATTAAATAACGTACAGTCGTTGATATGCCATAATACCCAGCAAAACGAAATCATAAATACATTGTCATCCACAGACAGATCTGTTTCGTTCTATCAGAACTCATCAGTGTGACTACATAAGCTAGATACCCGAAGCTGGGATCGAAACCCGGTTGATTCAAACGCATTTTCAAGATTCTACCACTCAGCCAGAACGAAACCAGCGCAAGCGAACGAAATTTAAACGGTTATGAATCACAATTGTTATTGTTTACATATATCCGCTTTACGGCAACAGAGAGCTCGATTCATATATTTTATATATAAGTATAAAGAGGAATTGGCATTAAATAATCTACAATTGTTGATATGCCATAAAACCCAGCTAAACGAAATCATATATATTTAATAAATATGCATAAAGAGGATTTGAAAATAGATAACCAAAAACGGTTGATATGCCATAAAAAGCAACCAAATAAAAAAAAATATGGAAAAAGAAGTGATACTTTTAATTGCCCGTGGTGTAATGGTTTTTGTCGTAGAAAATGGATACGGCGATACGATTTCAAATCATGGACGAGACTGGTTGTATTTCACATAGCACTAATACTTGCTCATTATTTTGCTTCATGAACATGCTCGACCACATGTTATGAAACTGACACTTTATGAAGCTCACTGATTGGGGATGTAATATAAAATATATTGTCCTGATCTCTCACCCACCGACTAACATCTTTCCCAGCATCTGTACACTTTTTTTTCCAAAAACCTTCCGTTCCAAAGGAGAAGTGAAACTTGCATTAATGATTTCTATCTCTCAAAACCTTAAGAGTTTTCTCATAAAGGCCTACTGTACCATAGCCAGATACGGATATGTGAAATGGACATATAATGTTCATATATATATATATATATATATATATAGAACATAGGAATCTCGGAACACGAAAAACACTTACGACTTCTTTGTTCAGGTACGAAACTTTTTATAAGCGGTATTATTTAAGGTTCTTCGACATAAGGAGAGAGATGCACATTTTTTCTATTCTGGCTTTTTCATCTGCCCCCCCCATCTCGTGCGACATCTGCCCAAGGCCTCTGCAGGCAAGTGAAAGTCAACCCTTCTCGTTCTGTGTCCAGTTCTCAACTCGACTTACGGAATTTTTCAAAATCCCCCAAATCCCCAAAATCTTCCGCGTGCTTCCGGTGCGTGACGTCACCCACACTCTGTAGCCCCTGTTTCCCATCTGTGCTATTGTGACATCTCTGAGTGACACGCCCTCTCCGCGCGCCCGCGAACACCTGTGTTAATGTTGCACCTAAGTAACCCATGCACTGAGCCGAAAGGTTCTCAGCCTAACTAAACCCGAAGGCATAAAACGAAATCCCTCGGCCATTATATTACACTACATAACTTTGTTCATCGATTGCAGGATTTCATAAATCTTCGGGAATCATATTTTGAAACACCATTTCAACTCATTAGTTCCGGATTAAAAGTTTATTTGAATATCGGACTGTATTTTTCCTACAACAGTATATATATAAATTTAGGCTAGACAGGCTACAGTTAAAAAAATGTATGTGTGTACATAGATATATATATATACACACACACATATATATATATACACACATTTAAAAAATGTATATATATATATATATATATATATAAATACAGACATACTTTTTTTAAAAATTGAGGAATTATAACATATAGATCGAATTACCATGACCAGAAAATCCCGCAAGCAACGCGTATGACTTACGGAACCCCTAGACAGCTGTTTCATTCTTATTAGGTCTCATCAGCAGTGTGTACCATGATCTCTCCCACAGGAGATCGAACCAATGACCACAGAATGCCGAGACAAAATTCTAGCACTGAGCTATTAGTCCAAATCGTACACGAAAAATACCAAATTAACTAGTCATGATAAATGCACGACCACTTAACCGGATGTGCCTTGTAGTTACATCCGTACTCTTATAAGGGATATGGTCACCCCCAGGGCTACGTCATCCGTAGAGGATTGGAGATATGCATCCGCGTAATCATAACCTCATGGGCAAAGAAATAGATATACATTCTTTAAATACAGGAATTGTGTATTAAAAAATTGAATTAGCAATTTATATATATATATACCTATTAGGCATAAAATATATTTTTTACACAATGTGTTAAAAAATATCGATGATAAAGCTGTATTCAAAGAAATAGAAAACGAAATGAATGAAAAGTTCATTTTCTTTCGACCAATCTTCTTAACACCAGGCAGACTTATTACTACAAGGTTTCCAATAGTCGAAGCAGCTTTCAAAGATTACTTTTGACACGTTTCGAAATCCACTGAGATTCATTTCAGGGAAACAGAAAAAGTGGCTCGGAGCTTTGTGGGGTTTGGACTGAAAGTCAAGGGCAAAGGTCTTAGCTGTGTTGCTGTTTGATATCTGACTCCATATTTTGGTTATTTTATTTTACCCCTATGTTGGCTAGTGGGTGTAACGTCTTGCCCAAGAAAGTCCCAAAAAGAATTATACAAAAGAAAAGACAGCAACAGATAAGAGACGAAGACGTTTCTTTTACACTTTCCTTTATTTACTGAGTTTAACAACCATTTCATGGGTGAGGGAGTTTTTCCTGAAAACATTGAAATGGTTGAATCCACCAGTTAAGGTGTCAAAAAATACGTTAATCGTTTCATGCATGTATTTGTCCTCATTTGATATTTTGGTCTTCCATAAGGGTTAGTTTCTTTTTAAGTTTGTCAAAGTCCGGTAAGGGTGAGTTTTCTTTTGGGAGTTTGTCAAAATCCGGTTGTTTTAGTTTGTAGTTCATTTGCGGGTCTTTTATATTTCAACATACTGTTGCACGAGGGAGATATACTACTGGGTGAAAGGAACTAACCAATGCCACGCCAAAAGACGCATGCGTGGTGCCCAGACACCAGACAGGAAAAATGGTGTTGTTGATTCGATGGTCACTGCCTGAAAGAGAAAGAAAGCCTGTTCCCCTTTGTCAAGAGGTTGCCTTTTTATTTACGCATGCGTCATCTCTTTTTCCTGTTAGGGACCTCTGGGAGTTTCTGCAAATTTATGTTTTCTTTTTTTTTCAAATTTAATTAAAATTTTTATTTATTTATTTATTTATTTATTCGTTCCCTACAGCTTAAAGTCTTGTGTATACGGAGGGTTTTGAACAAGTCCAATTCTGCGTTTCACAAAAATATTTCTTTAAAACTCTATCAACAGTATGACTTCAAGATTCTTTCTTTCTTTTTTCAAATTTACTTCGGCTCCTCTAAACTTAGGTGGACATATATATATACATATATTGTTAGACAAACAGACTGTTTCGTTGTAGCATAACTCTTCAACTCTCGAAGCTGGGATCAAAATCCGCCTGATTCATGCACCAATCAAAGATTCTACCGCACAGCTACGAGGAAACTAGCGTCAGCGAAGGAATTTTAAACACGTATGTATCCCTTTTTGTTCTGTTAAATTATCCGCTGAACGGCTACCGAGAGCTCAATTCATTCGAAGAGCCTTACCTTACGTGAGTGGCAACCGTTACTTCCTTTGCTAGAGAACTCAACCCCACGGGGGTGGAGGAGCATTTATTGTCATCCACAGACAGACTATTTTGTTGGATCAAAAGTCTTCGGTGTGGTTAGATATATATCCGACTGACGTAAAATCAGCCGGGTTTCGATACCAGCTTGAAGCATCTCACGTGTCTAGCTACACTGAAGAGTTGGGATACAACGATACAGTCTATCTGTGGATGAAAATATGTATATCCCCCACCCCTAGTGGGTCGACTACTCGAGTGAAGAGTTGCTGGTTGCCACATACACGTTGATGCTAAGCTCTTCTAATGAATTGAGTAGTCCGGTAGCCGATAGCGTATATGTAAAAATATATCTTTAAAATTCCTTCAGTTACGGTGAGATGGCGGGAGCTGAGGGGTAATACATCCAACTGACGTAAAATCAGCCGGGTTTTGATCCCAACTTGAAGCATCCTTCGTGTTTACCAACACTGAAGAGTTGTGATACAACGAAACAGTCTGTCTGTGGATGAAAATGTATATATATATAATGAGAGAGAGAGAGAGAGAGAAAGAGAGAGAGAGAGAGAGAGAGAGATTATTTTACTTAAAAGTAGCATGATTTTCAGAGAGAGTGCTCGTTGTCTAGGATAGGGTATATGTCTGCATTATAACACAAAATGAAAGCCACAATTTACAACAAATAGTTTCACTAGTATAGATTTCTCTGATAAAGCTCGATAATTTTTATCATTTTGTATTTTCAGACGATTTTCTTCATGTTTATTACTATATTTTTACAAGGTGTTTCGGTCGATGCATTCTTCGGCCTTTTTCAGGAGTTTCATGTCGAAATAATTTCAGCAGGACTCATTGCATAAAGGATATAGGAGTTTGTTTAAAGAGCTTCTAAACGAAATCATCAGGGAGTCGAGGGTTCAATCCTAACTTCAGGTAAACAAGGACCTCGTACTATAGCTTAACACTTGTACCTGGTTACAGTTAACAGAATGAAAAAAACAATCTACCCCGGTGGAATAAATAAAAGATTCGGTTCGAAGTTCCGTACTGGCTCTCCAGTTCGACATAAAACACCTGAAGAAGACCGAAGGACGCACCGGTCGAAAAGTTGATGACAATACACTTAATCATTATGGCAGTTTGACGTTCTCATGATCATTTGGCAATACGACTTTTTATAAGAGGGATGACAGGGTGGTATATAAAATGTGCGGAATATAAAACAGAATCGTTTTGACATAACAAAGCACCTGAAAAGAAGTCTGTTAAAAAAACTGAGTTAAAAAATTCGCTTTTCGAAAAATTCAATTTCTAATTTACTAAAACGTCGAAAAATTCCTTAAAATACAGAGGTTAAATTTGAGGGGGGGTTGTTGAAATTTAGATCTCTCATAACATATTCCTACGTCTCTCATTTTCTCTTTCTCACTTTGCGTTTTTCTTTCAATGCTGTTGACTTTCGTTATAAATACGTGTAATACCTAAAAATAATTGAGAGTATAATATTTTATTTTACTGGTTTTTAATAAAGCTAACTTTTTATTAAAAATGGTGGGTGAAAACTTGTTTATGAGTGATACTGTATATTTTTACCCAACCTTTCTCTCACGAGAAAGATGCGACAGAGTTTTCCTTTTTCTAGGCTGGTTGACTAAGCAAAGAACCCAATTTGCCTAATTATTCACCAATTCCTGGAGGTGGGGGAGGAGAAACGATGGGTTCATATTTTTCTTAATAGTATGAGCGCGAAGTGAAACGTAGTCTCGTCCAGGATTTGAGCCCGGGTCACCGATTTCATTACTAATGAGAGAGAGAGAGAGAGAGAGAGAGAGAGAGAGAGAGAGAGAGAGAGATTGAGAGAGAGAGAGGGAAATGGAAATGGAAGTGGAGAGAAAGAGAGAGCATGCATATATTGGAGAAGCTGGGACGAACTCATAAGAGATGATGGAGCATCATGGACCCCCACACTACCTAGGGCGATGAACGATAGGGAGGAGTGGCGAGAGAGGGTCAGGGATATCCGTACTACCAGCGCGATATGATATATATATATATATATATATATATATATATGTGTGTGTGTGTGTGTTTGTGTGTGTGTGTATTCTGTCTATCTATATTTTCTCTGAGTAAAATATGTATATATATATATGCATTCACACACACACACACACACACACACACACACACACACACACATATAGAAAGAGAGAAGGAAACGAAGAAAGATGGAAATGGAGAGGAAGAGAGGGGGCATATATATATATATATATATATATATATATATATATATGTGTGTGTGTGTATGTGTGTGTGTGTGTGTGTGTGTGTGTGTGTGTGTGTGTGTGTGTGTGTGTGTGTGTGTGTGTGAGTGTGAGTGTGTGTGTGTGTGATTGTGAGTGTATTATCTCTCTCGAAATATATATTTCTGTTTATATATAATATATATACATCGAGAGAGAGAGAGAGAGAGAGAGCGAGAGAGAGAGATTGGGGGAGGCAGAGAGGTAGATAGAGATGAACAGATTGAGATAGATAGATAGATAGATAGATAGATAGATAGAAAAAATGAACTTTTTAGAAAAATGGCAGGTGTATATACTGTGTATATATATATATATATATATATATATATATATATATAGAGAGAGAGAGAGAGAGAGATTGAGAGCGAGCGGGAGGGGAGACTGTCAGATCGAATGAGTGAGAGAGAAGGCAGATGGAAAGATTGAATTTAAAGTTTCTTTTGGATAAGAACTGCCAATATTGAAATTAAGAGTGGAGCGGGAGGGGCAAAAATGCATTTACTCCTGTGTTATTTCTGTTTTACTTAAAATCCATTTCATAATAATATTTTTCTTGCTTTTTCAAATCTTTTCCCTCCCCCTTTGCTCCAACCCAACTACAAACCCGTCCACTCTGCACTCCGTTCTCGTATATATGTAGCTTTATTCTATTTTATTTTATTTTTATTTCTTTATTATTTTTTTTTTTTCGCTTTTCAAATTTTGTTTAGTTTGCTTGTCTATTTATTTAAATTATTTATTCATTTATTTATCCGGGTTCCTCGTTGGTTGGTTTTAATAATTCAAATTTAGTTGCTATCTCAAGAGATGCTGTTCTTGATTAGAGCCGAAGGAGCTCATTCTTTTTTTTTTTTTTTTGTATTAATAGAAAATTTTTTTTTAAATAAATAAAAATAGATAAAGAAATCAGGAAATAAATAAACAAAAATAAAAGAATGATGGAATGACAAAATAAAACAAATGGAATACAATCTCTTATTCTTTTATTCTTGTTTGGTTTCATTCTTATTCTTTTTTTCCTTTTTCTTTTATAGAAATGTATATACATATGTATTCTTTTTAAAACCACTATCTCTCTTTATTTATTTATTTGTTTGTTTTTATCCTTTCATCCGTTCATTTATTCATTCTTTTATTCTGAATCCAGCGAAAGGATTTTGCTCGTATCTATTTATTTTTAATTATATATTACATCTCCGCCATTGCGAACCCTACATGAACGCCATCATTGTTTTCTTGTTTGTTTTTTAAAATCTTTCTTTCGTTTATTCTTTTTCTTACCTCCGATTTTTTGTTTTATTTGTCGTCTTTTTTCTTTACAGTCTTAGCTTTCTAGTCTTTGTTTAACATATTTTACACTACGCATTTTCTCCGAATCTCTACCCTTTCCAATCGTCTGTGGCTTTCATTCTTGTTGTTATTTTCAAATATCTTAAATTTTCTACACACCCTTCACTCACCTCTCTGTTACACCTTGCTTTTTGAATAATTTGTCTTCATTTTATTTCTAGCTTTATTTTATTTTTATGTATTCATTTTTTTCTTTCATTTTCTACGTCATTTTTTCTTCTTGGTTTTTATTTATATTTTAATAGCTTTATTTTTTTTTAAACTTACGTCTTAATCGAAATCCATGCCTTTTCCTCTTTTTTCTTCTTTTTCAACTTGATCTTCCTTTTCTCTCATTTCTTAGTTTTTTCACTCTTTTTTGGTTTCCCCTCTTTTGTCTAAAGTAAGAACACTTCTTTTTCTTCACTTCTTACCTCTCCCTTTTTTCCTTTCTTTTCTTCTTTACTTCTCTTTCTTCTTTTCTTTTTCTAAGTCTTATGTCGTTTTATGTCATAAGATAAACACTTCTGTTTTTCTTCTTCTAGAAAGAAAGAAATAGATAAAGAAAGAAAGAAAGGAATTCTGACTTTCTTTCTTTCTTTCTTTTTTCTATCTTTCTTTGTCTTTTTTATTTCTTTCTCTCGTTTTCAGTTTTTCCTTCTTTTTAATTTCTTTCTTTTTTTTTCATTATTAGTCACTTCTTCAATTCTTTCTCACTTTTTCTTTTTTATTTCTCTCTTTTTTCGCTTCTGTTTGAATAATCTCCTTATATTCCTCCCCCTTCAACTCCTCCTTCTCTTTTCTTCTCCAATTATTTTGGTTTTATCTTCTTCACATTTTTACTTTTTTTTTCATTCATCTCTGTAGTCCCTCTTTCTCTCTCTCTTCTCTCTCTCTTCTTTATCTACTCTCTCTGTTTTTTCAAAACAAGAGTTCCATTCTTCTTCTTCTTCTTCTTCTTCTTCTTCTTCTTCTTCTTCTTCTTCTTCTTCTTCTTCTTCTATACTTTGTTCACACTCTTTTTTATTTTTCTATCTTCTTCTTCTTCTTCTTCTTCTTCTTCTTCTTCTTCTTCTTCTTCTTTGTTCCCACTCTTTTTCTATCCTTCTTCTTCTTCTTCTTCTTCTTCTTCTTCTTCTTCTTCTTCTTCTTCTCTACTTTGTTCCCACTCTTTTTTTATCTTTCTCTCTTCTCTTTCACTTTTCTTCTTCTTCTTTGTTCACATTGTTTTAATCTTTCTCTCTCCTCTATTTTTCCCTTCTCTTCGTCTTTACAAAGCAACAGTTGGTCTTCTTCTTCTTCTTCTTCTTCTTCTTCTTCTTCTTCTTCTTCTTCTTCTTCTGTGATCCGCCGGAACGTCAAAATCCACAAGACAGCAAGTTCCTTTATTTATTTATTTATTTATTTATGGGCGCAAATTATCACTAGGTCTGGTCTTCTGGCCTGAATTAGGTGATCTGTTTGTATCTCCCAGATTATTTTCTGACTTTCATTTTCTAGTTTGTGCATATTTGGTTGTATGGTTGAAATTCAATCTCTTGCACAATTCCCAGTGGATCACCTTTCCCACCCAATTGTGCCGAGTCTTGAATTCCATTTGCGCCAGCTAGCTAGATTCGTTTATTATGTGAATAATCGTTTCATCCTTTTCTTCTCATAACCTGCACTTGCTATTATTATCTACATTTTTCTCCTTGAGAGTTTTTTCACATCAGCGTTAGCTGATGGTTTTCCACTGGGGATTGAGTGACAGCAAGTCTCTCAAGCCTCCAGGACTCTTCTTAGTATTCTGGCCGATCTCAACAATGCTGTAGTTTGGACAGTCTCCATCCGTCCCGTTATTTCCAAGTCCTCCAGTCCTTGTATCAATCCTTTAGTGACTGTACCAAGAGCACCTGCTACAATTGGTATAATCGTCACTTACATGTTCCACGGTTTGTTCAATTCCCAAGCAAGGTCCAGGTACTTATCCTTCTTTTCGCATTCTTTCAGTTTTACTCTGTGGTCTGCCGTGACCGCAAAGTCTACAATACTGCTATATTATTATAGTGGGTAGAGTGTTCGCCAATGGTCCGGGGGATCTAGGTTCTATCCTAGGTCGCGTCATACCAAAGACTTTTAAAATGATACTCGATACCTCCTTGATTTACACTCAGCAATATAAGATACGAAACAAGGGCAAAGTGGAGCAATCCAGGGAAAGGAATAGCGCGCTCCCCCACACCTCAGTGTAGTAGATATTGAAAAGGGAGCCTTCTCGACTAAAGGGAGAGGACTACTTTATTATCATAGTTTTTCTCATTAATTTTAACTTGTTGTCTTTCACTGGAATCTGGGTGACAACAAGTCTTTACAGGACTCCTCTGAGAATTCTAGTCGATCTTAACAATACTGCCGTCTGTACTGTTTCGAATTCTTTTAATTTCCAACTCTTACAGACTCCTTTTTAATCATTTGATTATTGTTTCTAGAGACCCAATTACAATCATCGTCACCTTCGTGATCCATGCTTTTATTTTCAGCTCGCTGGCAAAAAACAAGTATTTGTTTTTCATTTGTTTTCTTTCATTTTCACTGATATGGCAAAATCCCCAAAATGACAAGTTATTTTTTTTTCTTATTTATTAATACTAGTTTTAGCCTTCTGGTCAATATAAAGGGATCAGTTTGTATCTCACAGTTTCTGAGGATTTTATGCTTCTCATATTCTCGGGAGAATTCTGGTTTGTTCATTTGTTAACTAGGTCAAATTTTAATCCCTTGCACGATTCCCAATGGATTACCTTTCCCACCCAGTCATGCCTCGTCTTGTATATCTTTAGTGGTAGTTTGCTGTATTTCCTTACTCTGTGAGAAACTATTTCATCTCTGTATCTTCATAAAAAAATCTTTCTCTTCTATTATTAATTTACTCCTTTTCGAGTTTTTCACACCAGCGTTACCCAATGGTTTCTCACAGGACTCCGAGTGATAGCAAGTCTCCTCAAGTCTCCCAAACTCTTCTCAGTATTTTGGCCGATTTTAATAATGCTGTAGTTTGGATGGTCTCCAGTCGTCCTCTTATTTCCAAGTCCTCCAGTCCTTGTACCGATATTTGGTGATGGTACCAAGAGCAACAATTACAACTCGTATCATCATCACTTTCATGTTCCACAGTTTTTTTTTAATTCCCTAACAAGATTGAGCTACTTATCCTGATTTTACTTTCTTTCAATTCTAATCTGTGGTCAGCCGGGACAGCAAAGTCCATTATTCTGCAAGTTCTCTTTTTTGTTGATTATTATAAGGTCTTGTCGTCCGTTTGTATGTCAAAATCCCAGAAGAGTTTGTGCGTTTCGTTCTCTAGGACACATTCTGGCTTGTGCATATATCATTTATTCATATGGTCAAATTTAAATTTCTTGCACAATTCCTAGTGGATCACCTTGCCCACCCAGTCGTGTCTAGTCTTATACTCTTTCTGTACTATTTTACTGCATGTTATTATTATTACTATTATTATTATTTACTCCTTTAGAGTTTTTCACATCAGTGTTAGCTGATGGTTTTTCACTGGAGTTTGAGTGACAGCAAGTCTCCTCAAGTCTCAAGGACTTGTCTCAGGATTCTGGCCGTTCTTAGCAATGCTGTCGTTTGGATAGTCTCTACCCATCCGCCAACTTCCAAGTCCTCCTTGCCTTTTAATAATCCTTTAGTTATTGTGCCTAACGCACCAATCACAATTGGCACAATCGTTACTTTCATGTTCCACAGCTTTTTCACAGCAAAGTCGGGGTACTTATCCTTCTTTTCACTTTCCTTCAGATTTATCTGTGGTCTGCCAGGACCACAAAGCCGACAATTTTACAAAGCCGACAATTTTACAAAGCCGACAATTTTGCAAATTCTCTTCTTTTTGTTGATTATTAAAAGGTCTGGTCTTCTGGCCGGGATTATGTGATCCGTTTGTATTTTAAAGTCCCATAGGAGTTTGTGCGTGTGATTTTCTATGACAGGTGCTGGGTTGTGCATATGCCATTTGTTAGTATGGTCGAATTGAAATTTCCCGCACATTTCCCAGTAGATCACCTTGCCGACCCAGTCGTGTCCCGCCTTTTACTCCTTCTGTGCTAACTTGCTTCATTCGCTTATTATGTAATTGATCGTTTCGTCTCTGTCACCGCATAGCCTACATTTACTGTTTTGTTGCGTCTTATCTATTCTCGCTTTGATATGATTGGTTCTAATGGCGTTGTCCTGTACTGCTATTAGGAGGGATTCCGTTTCTCTCTTAAGGTTTCCTTTTCTTAGCCAGATCTTTCACTGGGGTCCGAGTGAAAGCAAGCCTCCTTGTTCCGATCGCACGAATTAGACCATCAGCTTCGTGTTCCATAGCTTTTCTTAGTTCTCTGGCAAGGTCTAAGTCTTTGTTTCTTTTCGTTTCTTTGATTTTCACTTTTATAATATTCCTTGCGATTTTCTTTAACACCAGTGTCACCTGATGGTCCTTTAATAGTGTCTGAGTAACAGCATGCTTTCTCAGGTCACCAGGACTCACCTCAGTATTCTGTAGCCTGTATATTCTCGATTCGTCCTCCAAATTCTAACTCTTCCGCTCCCTTCCTCAACTTCTGGCGACCGTTTCAAGTGCGCCAGTTACAAATGGTATCACCGTCACCCTTATTTTCCACAGCTTACTTAGTTATATGGTAAAGTTCATATTGTTATTGTTGTTGTTATTGTTGTTGTTGATATTATTCCTTGTACTTTCTTCCTGTTGGTGCATTTGGAAGTTAATTGATACCAAGTCTTCCTATACCAACATTATTATTATTATTGCTAGTAGTAGTAGTTGTAATAGTAGTAGTAGTTGTAGTAGCAATTTATCTTTTTTTTTTCAAATTAAACTTTTTTTAACATTCAAGTACACCTGCTTTCTCTCCCGCCATTATACATCCAAGTATATTTTTTAAAATTGAACTTTTTTTCTTGTTTTCATACGGTTTTTTTTTTTTGTTATCCTTTCCTTTTTTTATTATTCATTTATTTATTCATTTGTTTATTTATTTTGTTTTTTTGCATTTGGTAAATTTGAAATCATTTCCCGACGCTTCTTAACAAAACGAAACGAATAAATGGGACAAGCACTTCTCCATTCGACCAGGGCCTTCGGAAAACTGAAACCGGATGAAAGAAGAAAGAAAAAAAAAAAGAAAGAAAGTTAAAAAAAAAATAAAGAAGAAAATGCTTTGTATAAAGCAACGAATGAATGAATGGATAGCTGTTGTTTTTTTTTTTGCGATATTTGTATCAATTTAAAATATTTTTATCCGCGTATTTTCGAGAATTTAAAATAGACATATGCCAAAAGTAGCAAAAATAACTGAGAAAATTATAGATATAAAGTCAAACGAACAAGAAAAACGCAAAAAAAAAAAAAAAAAAATTTAAAAGAAGAATAGAAATAAAATAGAAATTTATTAAAAATTAACTGAAAAAAATAATTTTATTTATTTGCAAGGCTACAACTGCTATGATAGGACAGTTTATTTTTTCTTTCATTGAACAAAATGGAGAACACACACACACACACACACACACACACACACACACACACACACACACACACACACACACACACACACACACACACACACACACACACACATATCAGAAAATGGAGTAGATTATTTTATTTGATTTTTTAACGAAATAATAAATACCCCTCCCCCACATATATATGTGTATGTTTGTATGTATATATATATATATATATATATATATATATCATCATCATGTGCCGCCTTTCTCTCGTCACTCCTCCCTATCGTTCATCGCTTCTGGCAGGTCTTCAGGGCTACATCCCGTATCCTCACAGAGCTGCTCTATGTATGTTCGAGCTGGCCGTTCTGCTTTTAGTCTGCCATATGTGGCCATAGGAGTACATCACTTATGAGCTCGTCCCTGCTTCTCCAGCAGTGTCCTGCATGTCTGGTTCGTCTAACTTGGATAGTTTTCGTCATGGGAGGTAGGTGGCCGTACAGGTGGTGCCTTGTGGGGTGTTGCCTCCAGGACTTGTTCAAGATTTCTCGCAGTATTCTTGTGTAATTTCCGTCTAGCTTTTTCTCCAGCTTTGTAAGCGTCCAAGTAGTGCATCCATATAGCAGTATCGATACGACTGCAGCTTGGAAGAAACTGCGTTTCATTTTATCGGTCAGGTCTGACTTCCATATGATCGATAGCTTATGACACAAAAACATAATGAATAAACCATCAATTTTCTTCAAAACAATCCCCTTTAATTGTCAGCGAGTTTTCCGTTGGTCGAAGCACCTATGGGACGGCTTATTTGATGCGGCGGAAAGCCTCATCGCTGTAATTCAAATCTTATAATTGCGCTAAATTTTCATTTTATTATATTTACCCAACCCCTCCGCTCGGGCAGGATATGACACAAGGTCAATGTTTTAAGCGGAGTTTAACAGGTTTGAATTCAGAGTTTTCCTTCTCCTTGACTAGTTGCCTCACCAAGGCTGAAGAACCTAGTCTGCCCTACTATTTACCCATAGCTGGAGGGAGAATAATTGGATTCATACCTGTCCCAAGGGTATTAGTGCTATGTGAAATGCAATCAGTCTCGTCCACGATTTTCAAAGAGATAGGTCTAGGGAACATGGTGAGTACTGCACATGCGCAATCTCGTATTTCTCAAAAACAAAGTCCCTTCAAAGAACATTAAAACTTCTGTTAAATATTATATTGAATCTTCTAGAAATAACCCGATATTATATAAGGATATTAACTTCGAAAACATATTCCTTTAAATTTTACATTGTACAATTTAGATTTAAAAGTAAAAAAAAATCGTATATTTATGAAAAAAATTATATATGTATATGTGTATACGCGCGTGCGTGCACACGCACACCCACAAAAAACAAAATAAAATGAAACGCAATTTCTTCCCAGCAGCGGTCGTGTCGTTACTGCTATATGGATGGACTATATTTACGCTAACTAAACGGATGGAGAAAAAGCTTGACGGCAACTACACCAGCAATATTGAACAAGTACTGGAGGAAACATCGCACAAAGCAGCACCTACCCACAATCACGAAAACTATCAAAATTAGACGAACCAGACATGCGGGACACTGCTGGAGAAGTAGAGACGAGCTCATAAGTGATGTTCTCCTATGAACCCCCTCGCATGGCCGAGCAAAGGCAGGGCGACCAGCTAGAACCTACATACAGCAGCTCTGTGTAGATTCGGAATGTAGCCCTAAGGACCAGCCGGAAGCGTTGGACGATAGGGAGGGGTGGCGATAGAGGGTCAGGGATATCCGTGCTGATGGCATGACATGATGATCATGATGATGATGATGATGATATATATATATATATATATATATATATATATATATATTTTTGGTACGGGAAAGCTTTGGTAAGTCGAAAAATACGGGAATCAAACTAATAGATAGTTAAAATAAATTTGATTCCCTTATTTCAATAGTATATATCATCATCATCATATCGCGCTGGTAGCACGGATATCCCTGACCCTCTCTCGCCACACCTCCCTATCGTTCATCGCCCTAGGTAGGTCTTCCGGACAACATCCCGTATCCTCACATAGCTGCTGAATGTATGTTCGTGCTGGTCGTCTTGCTTTTGCACGGCCATGTGTGGAGGTCCATAAGAGTACATCTCTTATGAGTCGTCCCTGCTTCTCCAGCAGTGTCCTGCATTTTTTTTTTTTTTTTGATTTTTTACAAAGCTAAAATTCTTGTACGGAAGAAAGTTCATTTTTCATTTAATCAAGTCATGAAGAACACACGCGTATGTGGAAAAGGTATTGTTTATTAAATTCGACATTTTATAATTTTGGTTGTTTATTTTCTATGACATATCAACCTTTGTAGGTTATTTAATGCCAAATCTTTTTCAAGCACATACACACACACATATACACACATGCAAATGCACACACACACATACACACACACACACACACACACACACACACACACACACACACACAGATATATCTGTGTGTGTGTGTGTGTGTGTGTGTGTGTGTGTGTGTGTGTGTGTGTGTGTGTGTGTGTGTGTGTCTTTGTCTGTGCGTCTGTGTCTGTGTCTGTGTGTAATTTGCAAACGAATATTTTGATGATAACAATTTTATATGAGCCAGAGCTTAATTGTTTGTATTCATATCATTTGAAGTTTTACTATTACACACTCATCATTTTATTTGCAAATGTTTCAAAAGTTTTAAGTATTGCTCTTCGATACTAATAATTCTGTTCATCATTATTCACTCGTATACAAAAAGTAAAATGATTCCAAGTGTTACTATGTGATATTAATAATTCAATTTCACATCAGTCATTTGTTTGCACAGTTAAATGGTTTCAATTATAGAAAATAATTAAATATTTGATCCCCAAATCGGACAGGTACTACCACTCTATGTCAAAGTGGACCAGGTCTTAATAGCAAGGAGGAGGTACTCCACGATCCCTGCCCCCCAAAAATATGACTAGAGCCTTGCCATCAAATGCTTTATTGTCATATTCAGGATACTAGTTAGAGGTGGGGGGCTTACCACTCTGCAGAAATGCAGTCGGCGTACCCTACAGCCACAACCAACAGGACTCGAATTTCTATTATTGGACCATATATATATATATATATATATATATATATATATATATATATATATGTATATTTCATTAAACATAATAGACATTTTATGATGGCCCAAAGTCGGGCAGAAAGTACTAGGGATACATACAACTATGGACAATACATAAATCAATTCCCCCCGAATACGATAAAAGTAATACGGGAATTCGAACGGATCCAGAAGAGAATATGTAGACATAAAATGTCTATTATGTTAAATGAAATTTGCATTAACGAAAAAATTCTGACTAAATATACATATATATATATATATATATATATATATATAGCGTCCGAAGTCAGTGGATGTGGATTAATCTTTTATAGAATATATGAGGATTATCATATAAATCTATGTGAGTGCTCGGTGTATGGCTATTGTTAATCCCTTATTCCTTCGTAGAGATATAAAAAAATTCACATTCAGAGCGTATATAGTGTAATCGGATGGAAAATCAAACCTGGTTAAGTTGTCATCATATATATATATATATATATATATATATAGTGTAATTGGATTGAAACTCAAACCTGGTTAAGTTGCCATTATAAGTTTATTTCGGCGGAGAATATTACTATACACTCCGTCTCGTCAGATTATTTTTTATATGCTTTACTCGAAGTTGCAGAACAGCAAATGTTGAGTTACCATATTTACCAACCCCTCCGCTCAGGCAGGATATGACACAAGTTCAATTTTTAAGCGGAGTTTAACAGGTTTGAATTCAGAGTTTTACTTCTTCTAAACTAGTTGCCTCGCCAAGGTTGAAGAACCTAGTCTGCCCTACTATTTACGTGGAGTTACTGTTCGTATGTGAAAAAAATTACCCCTTACAAGTGCGTAAATTAGGATGGGTTGTCCTACACTCCTGTAAATTAGGATGGGTTGTCCTACACTCCTGTTTCTTGATTCTTCAAACACCTGATATTTTGACCCCCTCTGCCCTCGCCAGTGAATTTAGATTTTTTTCCCATACGAATTGTAAATATTTCTATTTCAAGCAATTCAGTCTAGTTAGTTCTAATTCAACAAGTCAGTTTTGTATAAGTATAGATTTTGTTTCCACACAGTTAAATGTCAAAAGGTTCTCTAGCAAACAATTCAGTTTAGCATAATAATGCAGTTTAGTTCTATTTAACCCATAGATAGGGTCCTATCAAGTGTTACCATTATGGGCCAGAGTGGACCTGGGAGCAATAGCAATGAAGGGGTACTCCACATATCCCAAAGCATCACTGGAACCTCACCATCAGATTGTTCTGTGTCATATCCAGGACACTCGTGGTAAGGGTCTTACCGCTCTGCAAAGGTGCAGTCGGTATTTTCTCCAACCTCAGCAGACTGGGCAATTGGAATTTCATTCATTGTTTATTCACGGAAGAGATGAATTGATAAAACCAATTATTTGATATCAAAATTTTACTTGATTATATGTATATCTGTAATTTAAAGTTAACTTAATTATATTGGCGAATTGTCACCAAAATGTCGCATATTGCAACGCTGGACAAACAATGAAGAACTCGTTGATATATAAAAATATAATCTATATTTTTATACTTCAACGGCGACGTTTGTGTGAAGTAGGAATACAGGCAGAGAGAGTTCGCACACATCTTTCTTCTGTGGCGCGGAACCTTTTGTGTAAAATAGAACGACAGTCGGAGATCACGAAGAAATATGAACACGTTTCCTCGCCCATGTACTTTCTTTTTATGTTTAGTTATCGGAACTTACAAACTTCCGTTTTTTCCGGTAATTTGTTGATCTTATCTTCGAAAGGAAATATCAGTCATTCTATCCACAGGCAATAAATTACATTCTCGCCATCCTCCTTTATGTTTTTCTCTTTCCTGTGAAACCACTTTGTTGATGTTATCTTGTGGCCGCATTGAATCTGCTACGTTCATCCACGGCACTCCGTCGCCAGCTAACCTAGTATATTACAAAAATATCAGGGCTAAAATCACCACTGTTATCACTAAGACATCATCAATCACAATTAAAAATTAAGATTAAAAATATCTAATGTTAATTGCACTCGGTGATTTAATAAGCTTTTACCGAATATTATAAATTGAACATTGGTCATATGACCTCTGAAAGTCGTCAATGCTGTCATGTCTATTTTGTCCACCACGTTGAATTTTCACTTTAGAAAACAAGGAAAAAATCATACGGGACAAGGTGTAGTAAGTGTCGAGTGTACTACACTTACACAATCCTGTGTTTCACCAAAAGAGTTTCATTTAACAAACATCTAAAATTTGGACGAAAAAAAGAAGCATTGAGAAATGACACTGATACATTTAAATAACTGTCTATATAGGTATTTTTAAAAAGGCATGTAAAACGTCACTTATGAAAGAAGACAAGTTCTGTTTTCTATTAATCGATTACCACCTAAGATTTACGGAGTTCTAAAAACTCATGAATCGGAAATTCCTTT
The DNA here is from genome assembly GCA_963585895.1 of Sepioteuthis lessoniana. NCBI lineage: Eukaryota > Metazoa > Mollusca > Cephalopoda > Myopsida > Loliginidae > Sepioteuthis > Sepioteuthis lessoniana. The sequence goes on along the minus strand of OY757935.1, from coordinate 56,254,415 downwards.
AAGATCAATAATATCTGGTATAGGCAAGTGCCTCTCATAAAATCGCAAAGTCTTTAGCCAAAATATTAACCTCTCTCTTAGGTACTATTTTAATTCCCACGTTACGAATTCTGGTGATCTACCCAATAAAATGAATAATACCATCATAAAAGAAATCTTTAGCCAGTCTAGACAAAAAAATCATTATGTACAAATATTCCTGTAAGTAGATCAATTAGGCGTTTAGAAATCTATCTTAAGGAAACTAACTTTACATAATCTTTACCAGTTAACAAAATGACTAACATTACATAATATATTTATCACTTAGGATATTCGGTTGTTGGTTGGTTGTCTTGGTTTTATGGCATATCAACCTTTGTAGGCTATTTAACGCCAAATCCATTTTATTAAAAATAGTTCTATTTCAAACAATTCAGTTTAAGATAAATACGCAGTTTAAATGTAAGTACAGTTTAATTGTGAATAACATTTCTATTTCAAGCTATTCAGTTTAGTCAAGCAGTTCTAATTTAGCTAATTCAGTTTAATATATGTACAAATTTTGTTTACACAAAGTTAAATGTCAAAACAGTTCTATATTAAACAATTCAGTTTAGAGTAAGTACAATTTCAATGTCAAAAAACAGTTCCATTTCAAAGAATTCAGTTTAGCATAAGCACGCAGTTTAAATGTAAGTACGGTTTAATTGTGAAAAACATTTCTATTTCAAGCTATTCAGTTTAGTCAAACAATTTAGTTTAGCATAATATTCCGTTAGTTCTATCTAACCCATAGATGGGGCCCTATCAGGTGCAACCACTCTGGGCCAGAGTGGATCTGGGAGTGATGGCAGTAAAGGAGTACTCCGCATATCTCGAAGCTCCAGTATCACTGGAACCTCACCACCAGATTGTTTAGTGTCATATCCAGGACACTCGTTGGGGGTCTTATCCCTCTGGAGAGGTACAGTCGGTGTATTCTACAGCCCTAGCCGACTGGGCAATGAATATTCGGACTATTGTCTTCTTCATTGTTATATCTATAACGTTTGAAAAAAATTATCAGGCATCATCACGGAACATTTGACAAATAATTACATAATCTTTACCATTTAATAGAATAATCAAAATTCGCTCATTAGGCAAAAAAACATTGCTTTTTTTTTCTATGTAATTGTAATTTTTCCTTAACAAAAATTCAACTTACTCATGGGTTCCTTTCTTTATAGTGTCTTTGCGAGTCTTTTCCTTGAATTTCTTGATTAGATCTCATTAACCTAATAAGACCCAAATATACTAAATAATTTCGTTTCATAGATGATATATTATATACACATCCGCATATCAATGACTTGACAAAAATTACAAATAAATTAAACAAAATAGAACTAACCATTGAATTTAACTACGAACAAGAAATGGTCCGGGGGATCAGGGTTCAATCCCAGGTCGAGTCATACCAAAGTTTCAAAAAATAGTACTTGATGCCACATTGCTTAACACTCAGCGTTATAAGTTAAGGATCAAGGGTAAAGTGGAGTAATCTAGGGAATGGAGTAGCGCCTTCCCCTACACCTAGGTGAAATGGGAGCCTTCAAGTCACCTTCGACTAAGGTCGCTAGCTTTATGTATTAATCAGTAATAACAAATCAGAATTTAAAATCTATTTACGAATCCATTTATAAAAATGACCATATCCGTTTTTACTCTCATCCTGATACCAAAATAAAGAATTGAATAATCTTAGATTTTTGCCTTAGAGCCATTTGAATTATTGAATTTTTAGCCTCCGCCAAATTTTTTTTTTATATGATGAAATTGATTAAATAGAAAATTCCTTCACACAACTCCAATACCCCAAATAATTATAAACATCCTAAAATAAAAGCTTTTAAAATTCACAAACGAAATAGCAATCTAGAGAACCTCAATAACAATTTTTCCAATGCTAATATATTTCATAGATTAAATATTTTAGTAATTCTACAATACCAGCAAAATCTAAGCAATATTAGTATCCAAACAATTACAAACTCTTCTAAAAATAATTCTGAAAAATCTGAAAAACATATTTATGAACACATATGTGATTTTCTAAATTGATGACAGAAACGCCTCGTTTTAAATGTAAAGAATCAAAAAAGTTAATTAATATACATAATAAACAATACAAAAAGATTGTAGAATGTAGCATTATTTCTATTTATAGTATCATCAAACAAAGATTGGTTTTTTTTTAATTTATCTTCTTATTCAATTAAATTAGTTTTAAATAGCTACAACACCTCTTAATTAAATGAATTTTTCTATTAATCATTTATAGATTATACTTACTTTTTATAGTTTCGATATAATTTTTAATCTAAGTATTTTCTGAACTATATTTTTTCTTGCTAACCAAAACAAATATGTTATTTTATCTAATATTAAGATAACGATAAAATTTGATTATATTTTAAAAATAAAAAAGCTTTGGCAAATTTTGCAAAATACACTGACGTAATTTTTCACAATTTTTTAAAAGATTTCTTTATTATGATAAAAGTTAATTATTTTAATATCTATTGCAAATACGTTATTTTTTTCGAAAATAATTCGATCACTAATTGCGTTATCCCATTTTGAAATTCAACGCTATTAACGATTTATAATAAGTCTACGAATTTTCTCATTTTTCGTTCATTTTTTTTCCATTTTCCTAGTTGTTATATCATCATATATAAGTAGATAAGTAATCAGAATATTTGATTTTTCCTCTCCCTCTCTCTCATTTATATATATATATATATATATATATATATATATTTTAGAAAGGTATAAAGTTTAATCTGAAAGATATTTTGTCCTCCCATTTCTTTCTTTCTTTTATTCTCCACCGACACAAACCGACTTTTTCTGGACGTTATGCGCTATGTTTCCCCTTAACTCGTTTTGAAATTTATGTTTCATGACCTAATATTTTTCGAATATTTTTCAAATATTTTTCTGTATTCATTCAAACCATTATTTTAAATTCATAATTCCCACCATGAAGATGACCTGAAATATTCGTTATTTCATTTCTTTGATAATTTCGTTAAAACGCGTCGGTGGATATTAACTAATATTTAGTAATAAGTTTTTCTTATCGATTTATATATATTTTTCATTCCGTTTTCTTCTTTTTAAATCATATATATATATATATATATATATATATATATCACTAAATAAGAATGATCGAAAATGCTTGGGCAGAAGATATGGGACAATTCCTTTACCACCTACATCCCGATAGAAGAAAATCATAAGGAGATTTGAAAAAATAAAATCAAAATGTCCCATCGTCTTTAACAAAATTTGCTTGAATATATATATATATATATATATATATATATGTGTGTGTGTGTGTGTGTTGGTGTGTGTGTGTGTATGTTATCACCCTGGTTGGCGGCTGATGAGGCCAGGGTATCGCACGTGTTTTCACACGTATGATGAAAAATATATATATGTGTATGTGTGTGTGTGTGTGTGTGTGTGTGTGTTTAAGTCACTGTCTCTCTCTTTTTCTCTCGCTCTTTCTCTCTATGTGTGTGCGTGGTGGGTGTTTTACAAAAAAAAACAAAAAAAACTCTGGGCCAAAAACTGTGACTAAAAAACCTTCTTTGTTTTTTATGACATACTAAACTTCGCGGGTTATTTAATGCCAAATCCAAACCTGTAAGTGAACAGTAGGGGAACTATTTCATTCATAACTGATGGGTTAGAAGGTTCATACCTATCTCAAGGGTTTTCGTTCGAAAGTGAACGTAATAGCATAACTTCAGTTCGAACTCACTTTCTTCGCCATCCAGCACTTTAGCCACGACACAGAGGTGATTGATATTGTGCTCAATACAAAGACATTGTAGAACCAATATAAGAACAATATAGATAAAAAGAAAAAAGAATATATTTACCCAAACATCAGTTTTAAGTTTCACAATTTCTTCATCACAAACACTAACATAATTTCTAATTTATACATACATATATATATATATATATATATATATATATATATATATATATATATGCTACAATTTAATTGTTTCGGAATTAGGTTTTTTAATTTTCAGTTGTATTTAAATTAGGGGTAACGGTTTTTTTTTGTTTTTTCATAGGATCGTATAAATAAGAAATGATAATAGATATAATATCTCAACCGTAAACACATTTTTCTTGATTAAAAGATATGATAAAAATATATATATATAAATTATTTTAATTAAAAAGAAAATTCATGAAAAAATAAATAAAAATTTCAAATCCCATTCTCGTCGGAAGCAATAGAAGAACACGCAAATAAAAAATTCTACATCTGATGATGGTAATCACAACCAGAAATAAATCTATAATGACACCAAGGAAGTGCATTTTTTCTTTTTCTTTTTATATAAAAAGATTTTTTTTAACTCTGCCCGTTGAGTGTTGATGTAGTATTTTTAATCCCGAATTAATTATACATCAATAGGCGTTGACATTGAGCACTCAAACTGGATTCTCCAATCCCTTGGATTTCCTCCTCAGATTATATACAAGGATCATTAAATAAGTTTCCATAATATAATGTAGTTTGTAATTGTTGTGAAAAAATATACTAAATACTAGTGAGGTCTACACATATCTAACTTAGGATAACGAAGCCATATAATAAACCGTGCTTGGTGACTGTTCATAAATCACCTATGAAATCATTAGTCTAATGTGATGATCAGGCCATTCTCTGTTTATCTACGCTGTCATAACTTACATACATGTATATATATATATATATATATATATATATATATATACGAAGAACATTAAATAAGTGTACAGACTTTAATGTTATGGGCACTTTTATTGATAGTACACACATGAAACTCGAGTCCCCTTCGAAGTAATCTCCTCCAACTGCAATGCATTTGTTGTACCATTTCAACAACTTCTGGAAGGCTCCATGGAAATCCTCTTGTGTGAGCGTGTCAATGACCTTCGTCACAGCCTCTTTCATCTCCTCAATTCTCTCATAACGACAGCCTCTGCACTTAGGGAATAACCAAAAGTCACAGGGAGCAAGGTCTGGACAATTGGGAGGGTGAAGAACTGTCTTGATGCCCATCTTGGTCAAATAGTCTGTGACAAGGATGGAGTTGTGAACTGGTGCATTGTCCTGGTGGAAATGCCACTGACCCGATTTGAAGAGTGCTGGCCTCTTGCGAGGGAATCTCTTCCTGAACTCCCTTAAAACCTCAACATAGTAACCCTAACCCTAACCCTTTGGCCAATCAACTCTGCTCTACTGACTTCCTTACTCCTCCAACACCTCTCATCATCCCTCACATACTTCCTGGCTTCCTTGAATCTCTTATGCCTCTCAAAAACTGGTGCTCGATTCATGCAAGATGCCCCAAAACAGTCGAAAGCATTCCATACGTTTCTGTGATATTTTTTTTCAAGTTTAAAACAGAATTTTATTGGTTATCGTTCTTCTAAAGTGTCAGATTGCCTTTTTGAAATCCACTAGCTGTAACAATCAGGGTCTTGTAGGGTGTATTCCAATTCCTGCTGTCGCTGTTCATTTGAAGCTGAAATCATAAAAATTGGTCAGTCATCTCATTAGCTGTATAGCAATAAGATACTGAATTTTCAAGAGTCAACGACAATTTTAAATGCATGTACAAAAAATGTCTGGAAACTAATTTAATGCATTACGTATATATATATATATATATATATTGGTCCACTGAGAGATTTATAAATTTTGAGAATTATTTATTTCGTTTTTACATACACATATATTTTCAGCTTGTTTCTTTGGTCAAGGAACAATAAAACTCGAAATCCCTCGCGTAGGTTTGTTAGTCGACTAACAAACCTACACGAGTAAACTAAATAACTAATATATATATATATATATATATATATATATATATATATATATATATATATATATATTCTGGGGAGACTTGGTGCAGCAAATCTGTTAATTCAAACTTGTTATATTTGTTTTCTTTGTATCCTGCCCAAATATGTGGGAATGAATAAATCCACATGCACACACGTGTAGGCGTGTATGTACGTGTCTCTGCGTGTGTAATCCTCTATCGATTCGTCCAACGTATTAAATATTAATTTTTCTCTCTATATTTTTCCCCTTTATCAACATATATAACACCGCGGCCCCAAATAGAACTATGGGTGTAGCTCTACTTCTTAGGTTTCACTCAGACCCCGTGGTAACCTCACAGTTATACGAAGAGACGAACACAAGTTACCGTCTATTGATTCGCTTGATATTAAAGTTTATTTGCTACTACCCTTTCATAGTAGTCACCTAAAAGAGAGAAATATAGAGTAGGAAACTTGTCAACTGATTTGATAGAGTCTATAAACCCTGCGAAGCGAAAGGGGTAGCCACCGACGAAGTCATTCCTCTTCCGCTGACCTGGCTGTCACGTCCCACCAGGCCTCGTCTCTCGTCTATCCACTCCCAACTTCTCCATAATCTCTAAGTTATTACTGAAATATGAACTAAAATCCTAAATAATTTTACACACAGTCTCCCCCCCAACACGCATATATATATATATATATATATATATATATATATATACTGAATAAATTGAATTGGTTGAAATAGAAATGTTTTTGGCAATTAAACTGTATACTTATGCTAAACAGGATTGTTTGAAATAGAACTGACTATCTGCATAAAAATGGATTTGGCGTTAAATAACCGACAATGGTTGATACACCATAAAACCCAACCATCCAATCAACCAACCAGTCAACGGATTGAAAATATTGGGTTTTTTTCCTCGAAACCTTAAAAATGATTCAAGTATTAAGTCTTTAAAGGGTCTTTTTTGTTTTCATGTTATTATGCAATTATCTAAATGAAAATTAATCTAAAATTATCATGATTTCAATCAATTTTATTTATTTCTTTAAATTCTTGGCTTACTTTCTCGTAACTTGTGAAAGTAAATCGGTGGAAGTGATCTCTAACCATGTGTATAAATGTGTTAAAAAGTCTTGCTTATTTTTAGACAGTACACTTCGACCTTTACGATCCACTTAATCCCAGATTAGTTCAAGAGGTAAAAAATTTGGAAACAGATAGGATCAACTTACGTTTTGCAAAATTTCCTTAACTTTCTTTGATTTTAGATCATTTGAAAACAGTTTTGAAAAATGTTTGTAAAACAAAATTTGTCCAATAATGCTGCAGTCAGAAGGAACTGCATGCTGATGCAATATTGAATCATACTTTCGCTTTTGCTTAATGCCTTTAATTTGAACAAAATCTCCAGCAATCACACCTACGAAAAAAAATTCCCAAATAATTACAGCACCGCGACTATGCTTAACAGTTGACACAATGCAATTTTCTCTCATTTGTTTGGAAGTTCTGATAAACTCCTTTCGTTTCCTTCCCAAAATCTCAATTTTGAATTCTTCAGTCCATAGTTCTTTTTCTATTCTTCTAAAATCCAATCTTTTTACTTTTATGTCCATTTTAGTCTTTTCAACTTATTTTTTATCCCTTTTAAAGTGATTTCTTAAATACTACAACCCTTTAAACTCAACAAAAAGAATTCTTACCTTAGTAATCATAATAGATATTGGATGGTGAGGCGTAGAATTAAATAGTTCGGGAGCCGATTGTCTTCTGTTCCTTTTGCTAGACACCATCAAGTATCTATGCTTTGCAATATATATTACTCTTGGCCTCCAATATCTTTTTATGTAAACATGTGCGTCAGTTTCTACATGTTACTGCAGGTGATAATGCACACCAGTTTTTTTTTTTATATCTGTAATAATCTTGCAATCTGAAGCTCGGAATACCTTTCAATAGAAAGAATTTTCTCTTGAGCTATTTTCTCAATACTAGTCCTTGGCATTTAAATGGTTTCAGAAAATTGATTTCTATAACACATTAAACTAAACTGAATTACACATCTACGAAGTAGCAGTGTATACATATTTGTACATTTCACTTCTTCATTTCAGAAATGGTATTAGGTTATTACAAAATTTCCTGAGCTTATGCAAGTGTATTTATAATGATCAGAGAAAAGTTTATTTTAATGTTCTTTGCCTGTACACTAGAGATAAATTTAGGTATATAAATTGGTAAAATTACCCTTTTCATGAGTTCAGAGAAACAGAATATAGTGGTCCCAAACTTTTAGTGGGTAGTGCGTACGTACATACTAACACACATACATATCTATATAGACTATTTTCTTCGGCGTTAGTATGGCAATTTGTTATATAATAGCCGAGGGATTTCGGTTCATGCCTTTGAGTTTAGTTAGGCTGAGAACCTTTCGGCTCAGCACATGGGTTAGTTAGGTGCAACATTGAGGCAGGTGTTAATGCGGGCGCGCGCGGGTGGATGGAGGTGTCACTCAGATGTCATAATAGTCCGAGGCGAAACGGAGTGACAGGGTGCGGTTGACGTCACGCACCGGAAGCGCGCGGAGGTTTGTGTGAGAATCTGAAGAAAGTAGGAGTTGAGTACTTGACGCCAAACGAGAAGGATCGATTTTTGGAGCTCGCAGACGCGAGGCGAACGTGCCGCTCGAGATGGGGGCCAAATGAATAAGACAGCATAGAAGATTGTGTCTCTCCTCCTTACGTCGAAACCTTTAACTCAAAGTTAATAAAAAGGTTTCGTACCTGAACAAGAAGTTGTTACGTGTTTTCGAATTCCGAGATTCCTATGTTCTTTATATGTTCTATTGTAATGAACATTATATGTCCATTTCGCACATAGCGTTAATTATGAATATGGTACAAATTGATCTACGCGAAAGAAACCTTTAAATACAAACCTGTTAAATTCAGCTTAAAAAACTGACCTTACGTTTCATCCACTTTGAACCTAGCGGTAAATATATACATTTACTTACTAGAGGGCCAATCAATATATTCTATGCAAACTTGCTAATATTATAAACTACGTATAATTATACTTACTTGAATACATTAGTATAATTAGAATTCAATAAAAAACCTAACTTTAGTTTAGTATATAATAGAGTCCTTTGAGCATGATCTATCACAACTGAAACTTAGTATACTAGTACCATTGACCTTTTATTGTCACATTGTAAACGAGTGATACCGGGGAGCGAATAGACGTGTCGACAATTTCAGCATGTCCAGTCGGTTGGACGTTACAAGATTCTTAATCTAGCACCCCATACTGAAAAAAGCGAATGACCAGGACTACATGCGGTCACAAGATTTTGTCGGCCATCTAGTTGGTGATGGGGATTGTCAGGGTGATTCCGTCCACGTGAGCGGGAATGTGAGATGGGGTGTCTCTGAATTACCAATAAAAAATATCCTTCTCGATTCGCTATCTTTTTTTTAATGGCTGTGGTCCTATCTATGGGTGAAATAGAACTAAACAGAGTACTTATACTAAACTGAATTTTTTGAAATAAAACTCTTTTGATTTTAAACTATGTAAATAAACGACTGATTTTTTTTTTTTTTAATGAACGAGGAGAGAGGCTCTAACATTGATCGACTCTTTTAGAGACACGGGAAGAGTCGGTTGGTTTTAAACCGTAGAAACTACTTTGCGCGTTAGGTCCATTTTCCATTTGCACTTACTTCTATAAGGCAACAGAGATCCCAAAACCTGTGGCGAGTTGTGTTCTTATTTGTCTAATTCTACTCATCACCATCCGGCTATTAACCATCTCTGACATAGCAGTATCAATGATGACGCTACAAAATCTGCCGCGCTCCACACTTGATAATCACCATGTCACGCTGCTAGCATGATCTCCCTGACCTCCTCTCGCCACCCGTCCCTATCTTCCATCGCTCCTGGGAGGTCTTCCAGGCTACATCCTGAATCGGTACAGTGGTGTTGTATATAGGTTCTAGCTGGTCGTCCTATCCTTGCTCGTACATATGAAGGGGTCCACAGGAGTACATCGTTTATGAGTTCGTCCTTACTTCTCCGCATATCTGGTTCGTCTAACTTTGATAGTTTTCATGATGGGTGGTAGGTGGCCGTACAGCTGCTGCTTTTTGGGGTGCTGACTTGTTCAATAAATCTCGCAGCATTCTTGTGTAATTGCCGTCAAGCTTTACGGCATGTCAGCCCAACAAGGGTTATCTTATGACTTGAGGTTAGGTAATCGAATTCACGGTACATTCATATCTATATTTCTGGGTAGCTTTTTCTAAACAGATTTTTTGTACTTAGTTCGATCAAATGCGAATGATGTTTTAATAGATCTAATTGACTCCCACATTGAACTCTGACCGATATTACCACCCTAGGTCAGAGTGAACTTGGGCGCAATGACACTTAATGCTTCACACTCTCCTGACCTTAAGAATTAGAGCCTGACTCTCTGATGCAGTTTATTGTCACTGTTTGGAACGCTCTTTCTGATGGGTCTTACGTCTCTACAGGTGACACAGTAACCGTATTAAAAGTCCTACTCAGAACTGAGATAGATATGAACAGACTGAGATCAACTTTCTCTCTCTGGCCCAGTCGGCTGAGCTGCAGAATTCCCAGAGTGCATCTCTACAGAGGGGAAAGACTCCACCAACAAATGTCATGGATATGACACTAAAAAATAGGATGGTCAGGTTCCAGTAATGCTGCAGCTTTGGGCATACGGGGTACCTGTATATTCCCATCGCACCCAGGTCCACTCTGGCCCAGATTGTAACCAAGTGACAGGGTCCTATCTATGGGTGAAATAGAACTAAGCAGAATACTTTTGCTAAACTGAATTGTTTGAAATAGAACTCTTTTGATTTTAAACTGTGTGTAAATAAACGACTGAATTTTTTTAAATTGTTAGTGATTCATAGCAATACTTGGATCCATCTAACTTTGTTGACGAAACTGAATTGTTTGAAATAGAACTGTTTTTGACCTTTAAACTGTGTAATTATGCTAAACTGAATTGTTTGGAAAAGAAGTGTGTCCGTGTATAAAAATGGATTCATATGCCGTAAAACCAAAGCAAACCAAACTAAACCTCTCTTTCTCACTCTCTCTCTCTCTCTCGCTCTCTCTCTCCCTACATATATATACATAAAGAGAGAGAGAGGGAGAGAGAGAGAGAGAGAGAGAAAGAGGTGTGCAGAGACAGACTGATAAACAGAGACAAGAACAGAGAGATAGAACTAGGAGATAGATATTTATTAAGAGAATGATATATATGAAGATAAATATGCAACGTAAACACTACCACATATATTTCAGTAGATAGATAGATAGATAGATAGATAGATAGATATAAACAGAATGCGATTAACCTCTCGGTCTCTGTCTCTGTCTGTCTCTCTATATACATATATATATATATATATATATGAATAGAGCGAGAAAGAGGGAAGGAGAGAAATAGACAGAGATAGAGAGATAAGTTGGAGGTAGATATTTATGAACTAAATGATGTAAATACAAACACTAACACACAGACAGATAGATAGATAGATATGAACTGCCATAGATAGATACATAGATAGATAAGCAGATATGAACGTACTGACATAGATAGATAGATAGATATGAATAGAATGAGACACACCAATATAAATATGTGCATGTATGTGCATGTGTGTGTGTGCGCGCACGCGCGTGCGTGTGTGTGTGCGCGCGCGGAGAATAGAGATAACGGCTGCTAGACAAGTCGGACTAAGTCTTCTCTTCCTGAATTGCTTCTGAAGAAGGATTTTCAGGAGGATTTTGTTATCATTCTTCCGATTTTTCTTTATTAATTGTTCTATTCGGCGTGGGAGTTATGTTGTTATTTATTGATATTTGCTGAGCTTAGATTTGCACCCCACAGGAATAAATGGTGGGTTTAAGGTCAAATGTATTGCGTCAAACTCCATGGAAAGGGACAAGCTACTATGGAATACTGCACTTGAATATTGATATATGTCACCAGTTATTTTCGTTTACATCTATCTATCTATCTATCTATCTATCTATCTATCTCAGTTCATATCTATCTATCTATCTATCTATCTCTGGCTGTTCATATCAATCTATCTATGGTTGTTCATGTCTATCTATCTATCTATCTATCTAAGGTTATTCATATCTATCTAGCTAGCTATCTATCTTAATTTGTTCGTCTTTTTCTCACTCTCACTCCAGTCAATTGGAATTGTAGAATGCATTACTTCATTGGGTTAAGACCCCTACTGTAAGTGTCCTAGGTATTACAATAAACCATCTGATGGTGAGGCTCCAATCCTGAGTCTTTGTGGAAATCGGGGTACCCTTTCTTTATTACAACTCCTAGGTCCAGTCTGACTCCAGAGTAGTAATACTTGTTAGGGTCCCATCTAAAGGATAAAATAGAAATATTTCATCATTTTCTATACTTGAAACCATCTAACAACGTACAAAGAAATGACTATTAAATTTAATCATAATAATTTCAAAGGATTATTTGGATCCATATGACTGAGTTTAAATATAACTATTGTTAGCAATACTTGAAACCATTTAACTATGTGCAACAAAAATTTGATCGGGCTGTTAAACATTGTTATCAAGCTACTATTCGTTCACTAGTTATATATATATATATATATATATATATATATATATATATATATATATATATGAACTCGTAACTCCGACTTGGGAAGACGTATCCCCGGAGGTGGCTGTATCCGCTGTAGGGAATACGTACCAATAAAAAAAGACACATTAGGTCAAGTGGTTGCACAATTCACCATGACTTGTTAATTCGGTTTCGCTTATACGCGGCATGAACCAGTGGCCCAGTGGTACAGTTTTGGCTTCTGCATACTGAGGTTGTTGGTTCGAATCTCCAGTGGTGGAGATCACGGTGTGCACTGCTGATGAGACCTAATAAGGTCGAAACAACTGTTCAGTGCTCCGTATGTCACGTGTAGGTGTGTGCCGGATTTTCTTGTCCATTTATAATTATATAAATTTTACAGCAATGTTGGGTGTCACTAAATCACTTTGTGGTTATGTATCGAACCAAGTGCAATATAATATGGAGAGTGCTCAATATCTTGGATAGAGCTATTATATAATAATGATAATAAATATATATTAGATATATATATTTAATTCTTGGAATTTGGACTGCGACCCTGGGTTTCATGGAGTTTTTTGCCAAGCAACAATCATCAGGCAGTTAAGAAAATGAAAAATCTATCATTTTCATTTTCTTAACTGCCTGATGATCGTTGCTTTGCAAAAAACTCCATTAAACCCAGGGTCGCAGTCTAAATTCCATGTATCAAAAAAAAAATATATATATATATGTGTGTGTGTGTGTGTATGTGTGTGTGTGTGTATGTGTGTGTAAGTGTGTACATAGGATTTAGCTTTAAATATCTTACTAGAGTTCAAAGGCCGTAAAGCACAACTTTTCATTTTTCTCATTGTGTCTCGGTTCATATAAATTTACTGATTTCTTTCTGTTCCTATCTATCTATCTATCTATCTATCCCAGTCTGTGAATATCTATCTATCTATCTATCTATCTATCTATCTATCTATCTATTCCAGTCTGTTAATATCTATCTATCTATCTATCTATCTATCTATCTATCTATCTATCTATTCCAGTCTGTTAATATCTATCTATCTATCTATCTATCTATCTATTCCAGTCTGTTAATATCTATCTATCTATCTATCTATCTATCTATTCCAGTCTGTTAATATCTATCTATCTATCTATCTATCTATGTAACATGACGTAATCCTTGTCAAAAATCACCTGCATATATCACACTTACTGGCCTAACCTTGTTTACCGAAACGCAGCCATCAAGGTACAAACGACTTAGCTGAGATTTCTAAAGTTTTAAACCAAGTGGTGCCCGTTCTTTCGTTGCTTAAGTGACGGATTTTTCTTTTAAAGCGGGGTCAGGTCATCTAGAGCAGTTAGCCTTCAAAAGTCACGAAAAGTCATGATTTGGGCTCCGTTTTCAATGAAGTGTTAAGCCAAGGTTCATGCACCCCCGAATACAACGGGACTACACGCTGATCGACATTTCCTGTCACCAAAGAAGGCACCTGTGACTTGTCCGACCAAAGCAACAATATCCATGATTGCACAAGCACATATTCACGAAGAAACGAATGAGAAATAAACTCATTATATATACTTGACGCTATTTATTGACAAACGTGTTTAACTTGGTTTTGTACCTATAGTGCATGTAAAAAGTGGTTCAAGGTTTATGGGTTTAACGGCATATCAAACTTTTATGGGTTAGTTAGTAGCGAACTTTGATTCAGATATTTTGCTTTCAAGTATTCGAATTTCATCAGAGTTTGTTAGCTAACAATATCAAGTATTTTTATCCAATACAAATAATTTGCAAACTGTTTTATGGTTTCTAGAATCCAATTTAATCGTAAAAATTTTCAAACGCCGTACAGTAGAGGTAGAGTCTGTAAGCTTCCATCTAAGTGTCAAATACATCTATTTGAAAATTATCTTTTTAATAAAGGATTATTTGTTACTGTATAACTATGTGCAAATGATTTGATTTAGAAATATTTTCTTGAAGCAATATTTGTTTATTTAGTATTATGTTTAATAAGTACTTAAAGCTATATCATTATCATCATCATCATGTCGTGCTGGGAGCACGGATATCCCTGACCCTCTCTCGCCACTTTTCCCTATCGTTCATCGCCTCCGGCAGGTCTTCTGGACTACATCCCGTATCCTCACATAGTTGCTGAATGTATGTTCGTGCTGGTCGTCCTGCTTTTGCTCGGCCATAAGTGGGGGTCCATAAGAGTACATCACTTATGAGCTCGTCCCTGCTTCTCCAGCTGTGTCCTGCATGTCTGGTTCGTCTAACTTGAATAGTTTTCGTGATAGAAGGCAGGTGGCCGTATAGTTGGTGCTTTGTGGGGTGTTGCCTCCAGGACTTGTTCAAGATTGCTCGCAGCATTCTTGTGTAATTGCCGTCTAGCTTCTTCTGTAGCCATTTTGTTAGAGTCCATGTAGTGCATCCATATAGCAGTATCGATGCGACAGCTGCCTGGAAGAAACTGCGTTTCATTTTATCGGTTAGGTCTGATTTCCATATAATCGATAGCCAATTGATAGCTGTCCATGCTTTCGTTAACCTCGTGTCGATTATGATTGCTTGAAAATTATTGCTATTTGATTAGAACGCTTAAAACCATGTAACTATGAGCAAACTAATGATTATCATTAAATAAGAAATAGTCAGTTTAATCCATATAATTGTGTCTAAATTATTTGTGTAACATATTGACCTCCGACCTAGCCAGGCTGTCAGATGAAAAATGCACCTGTGTAAATAACAGGTGCATCCGGGCGAAGCTATCAGGAGATCAGGGGACAGCCTTGATTGTCGAAGGGTTGAATTGAGTGCGAATTGTGACGCTCGCAAGAAGTACGTGGGTGTCAAATTATCATTTAACCCCGGCGACAGGAAGTTCAGATCAGTTGGAGCGAAGATGCTGAAATGAGAACCATGTTCCAGCAGAGGCTGGGCCCCCAGGCCCCCGGTTGAGCAGCCTAGGAGAACGGGAAAGAAAGGCTGCTATGGCCAGAAGAGTGGGGGACAATATGCCGCAGTTCTGTTCAGTCTCCAACTCACCTCTTACACAATAATACCCTTCGTAACCCTTTCGAACCCTTTCAAATAAAGTGAGAGGTATGTTTTTCTAAAGAACTATGTCCGCTCGTCTTTATTGTGTTGAATATGTTTCTGCATGCATCTGCATATGAGCATGTATTGGAGAGCATTGCTTGAGTGCCCTTGTGGAAATTATTAGTATAACTCTATTTTCGTCTTTCGACTGGATTTTTAAAAAAAAATTACCTTAATTTGTTTTTAACTATTTGTTTGCACATTTTATGTGATATCAGTTATTCCAGCAGAGCGCAGAAGCAAAATTAAGAATGTTCTAGCATAATAATAAACGGCTCTCACATAAGACAAGATTAATTTTAATTAAAAAAAACAACAAAATAACAAAATAGACGAAAAACTGAACATTTACTCAAACATAGCAACTATTATTGTTATTATTGCATCAACACGTCTTCGAAACAATTTGGATGCCTTCAATATAATTTCTTCAGCCATTTTATTCTATTCTTCCTCAATGAGAGTCTTAAGCGAACCAATATTTCAATGGGAAGTTGCATTTGTTTTGTTTTCTAAAACGCACCCACATAACGTAATCAAAAGGTTTCAGGTCTGGGCTTAAATTTTGTTTAATTGCTGTCCTTACAGTTTTTTTGAGGACTTTCAATTTATTAGCATGCTTTCTTATTCAAGTTATGGCATCCCTCTTAATCACTGATATGATAAAAAAAATAAAAACACACACCGTACAAATGAATACATTTTGGCATTAAATAATCCACATGGCTGCCTAGTCAGCTGGGACTGTAGATTACACCGACTGAACCTCTGCAGAGGGGTAAGACCACCCCAACGAGTTTCCTGGATATGACACTAAACAATCTAATTGTGAAGTTCCAGTGATGCTGGAGCTTTGAGGAATGCGGAGCAACCCCCTCATTACCATTGCTCCCAGGTTCACTTTGGCTCGGAATGGTAGCACCTGATATGGGTTAAATAGAACTAGACCGCACGCTTGTGTATAGGTGCACTTGGCATAATAGTTAGAAAATTAAATCAGTCGTCCGAGTTCAAATCCTGGTCCTGGCTATTTGTGTTTCACTTCAGACTAAAAGTTCTTCCCTTAGCTATGTGTAAATAGAAGAACAGACAGGGATATGTAACCTTGGTAAGTGTTGCGTTCTGGTTAGTGAACCCTTGTAATATTAAAAAAAGGACAAACCACGATATGAGAAGAAATAGAGATATATTCTCAGGAAAAAGTATATACAATAGAGAGACTATTAGTAGACAAGAACATAGGATTAGTGAATACAGAATAAAGATATAGTCCAACGATAGTATTGGCTTCCGTTATTACGGTAGCAAGTAAGGTGATCTAATGCGGACTCCAGTCTCCAACGCTCTAATACTATTCCTATAAGAAGCTCCTCTTCATCTTCTAGTCTGCTTTATTTCTGTGTAGTGTACACAGAAGGCACAAGGCCTTGAAGTTTTTGGGGAGGGGAAGGGAGTGGTCATACTTTTCTATATAAACTAAGGAGACCTAGCTAGCCACATTCGCCGACCCATTCAACAATACAATAAATATCCATTCATCCATCGCCTTTTGCGCTGCAATCACCAAAATACCACATTTGCTCTATGAAGAAGTCCTACTTAAAATCCCGAGATTCTTGAATGATTTTATGATTTATTTACAATGAATGTGATGGGAATGGGAGAAAAACCCCGAAATATATATAAAAACAAGGAAAAATCCCCCGTTTGGTTGCCCTCCCATCCCCCCGTCTATAAAATTGGAGGCCGACTGTTTTCCGGGGCGAAAGAACCGGAAACAAGTCGGACCTACCCTAGGTGGGGCAGGGATCCTAATCTACAGGGGGGAAAAAAATTTAGGGGTCGGGCGCGGTATGGGTTAATACAAGTAGGTGATATGATTTTTATACATATGAATGTTCAAGATCTTCAGTAAACGTGGACTGGGATACGGATTGAGGTACAAAAATAATGGGGATGGGGAAGATCTTGAGAACTAACAACTAGATGACGGGGACAATGACTCACAAACATACTGCTAACTAGGTACCTGGGTACCAAAAGAAAAAGGGAACAGTTTTACTTACCAGGGGTGGGGTCCCTAAGGACCCGTACCGTAGACGCCATGAGCCGGCAGAGGAGGGAAGGATGACTCCAACGTTGCTCCCTTTCGCACGACCAGGCTCGCTGCATTCACCCACCTTTTGCTGAATGTTATGCGATCCAAGCGTTTTCTATCGCATCTGATTTTGACCCTCAGCTGATGCCGAAAATACAAAATCAGATCACGATGAGAAAAGTTTGCATCGTCATACAATCCCTTGTTTCGCGTCGTCCAAATCACCATTCTAGCTACAGCTAGGATCGCGAGAAACACCACACGCTTCTCACCCTGATACGGAGGAAGAACGTTGTCCACGACGTAACCAACGTCGAGCAGCACGAGCTGTTTGGGTTCGATGCGAGCCGTCCACTCGCCGACGTGATCCCAAAACGGGCGAACTCGCTCGCAGTAGTAGAAGGCGTGCTCAGCCGTTTCTTCCAAGCCACTGCCGCAGCGAGCGCAATCGGGCATGTCTGCCAGGCCCGCTTTGTAGTTCAAGCCGACAAGGGGTAACGCATTTCGCACAAGTCGCCAGGTGAGCGAGAACTCGGAGTTGTTCAAGAAGCTCGATCCTGGCGCCCAATTCCAATGAGAGCGAATCTCCTCCGTCGTCCAGCCGTGCCGCTCGCTGAGAGGATCAGAAGCGGAACCCACCACTAGCTCCCGATATAGTTCTTTTCGAGGCCGTGAAAGGTCACTGGACCCAAGAAGGTTACGAAGGGCCGTTCGGCACTCGCGGACAAACAGTGTTTCGCCCAAAGGCCTACGTCGACCTTCAGCCTTTGGGTCTGACTTTAGGCGAGGAAAAGTCCGACTCGCCTTCAGTCTCCACACTGCGTCCCCCGTCAAAGCTCTGCCCAGGTATGCAAGTCTTTCAGCAAGCCAGTGGCTCTCCAGATCAGGCATACCTAGACCCCCGTTGCGTGTACGTTGGATACAGACCTGCCTACGGACCATCGGCCTTGCACCTCCCCAGAGCAATCTGGAAAGGGATCGTTGCAGCGCCAACCGATTTACCTTAGGCAGAGGAAGTACAGCCAATCGGTAAAGGATCAAGGGGAAGACGTACACGGCGCACGCCTCCGCCCTGCCCTTTAAGGACAACCTCCTTGAAAGCCAGATTCCCACCTGAGCATTCACCTTGGCTTGTATTTCCGACCAATTTCGCTCCAGTTGGAGGCCGGGCCCGAACCACACCCCGAGGATGCGGACGGGTCCGTCACTCCAGCGGAACGGCCCCGGAAGAGTATTGCTACCCCTCCAAGCACCGAGCCGCAAACCTTCGCTTTTGTCAAAATTGACCTTGGCTCCTGCAATCCGCTCGCACTCGCTAACCGCCTTCTTCACAGCCTTTATATCCAGACGGCGGGATACAAACACTGTGATATCATCGGCGAACGCGGAAACCCTTGCCGCAAGAGGGCCAGCAAAAGGGACACCGCGCAGGGCCGGATTTGCCGTCCTATCCCTAAGCCTACGGAGCAGGGGCTCCAAAGCTAGGACATAGAGAAGAGGAGACAACGGGCAGCCCTGCCGGACCGACCGCTCGACCGCGAACACCGTCGAACGCCTTCCGTTCACCTGCACCACTGCCTGAGGGTTGTGGTACATCATGCTAATCCATCTGCGGAACTCCGGTTTGAATCCGGCAGTCTCCAAAACAGTCGCCAAAAACCGATGGTCAACCCTATCGAAGGCCTTGGACTGATCTAAACTGATCAGCGCGGCCTCGGTGCCGTCTTCTATACCCTCTAGGACCTCGCGAATCAAGTGCAGGTTGTCCTGGATCGATCTTCCCTTCACAGCAAAGGTCTGCTCAGAGCCGATCAGATCACTAATGACAAGCTGTAAACGATTCGCTAAGACCCGGGCCAAAATCTTTAACTCTGTGTTAAGCAGAGTTATGGGCCTGTAATCGTCTAAACCCTCCCAAACATGCCTGCCACCTTTCTTCAGCAATGTGATCACGCCCTTGGTAACGCTACCAGGGATGGCTCCCTGGGCGAACCAATGGTTGAACATATCCGTCAGAATAGGCACAAACATGTGCGACATCCTCAAGTACACTTCGTAGGGCAAACCATCTAGTCCCGGCGACTTGTTCAGGCCGACCTGCTTCAACGCGTCACGGACTTCGCATTCAGTAACCACACCCTCGCAGCTAGCCGCTTCAGCCACCCCAAGGCGGGGAAAGTCGGCAAGATAGCTACGAAACTCCCGGAGCGGGAGATCAGTACAGCGGGCAAAGCGATCCCGAAAGTGCGCCCGAAAGGCGTCACGAATCTCGCGAGCCGATCGCAGCAGTCGCCCATCCGGGGCCTTGACAGAACCGATATACCGATCGGGGAACCTTCGCACTTCTTCTTCACGCGCAGTCGCGTTCGTTTTCACAGCTTCGTTGAGAACTCTCTTTAACCTAGATCTAACTACGTATCCCTTGTAGCGCTCGCTACTCTCGCGCTCAAGGTCCCCCCTAGCTAGCTCTACGTTTAGGGAGTCCCCCCCAGCCACCGCCCGGGAAAGTCTATCGTCTATAGATTTCGCTTCCTTGGTCCTATCTAGGTTGAGCTGTTGACCGTACTTGGTAGCGAAATCTCTAATCCTATGTTTAAGAGATCCCCACCACCTATTCCCGGTAACTGCCCCCACTAACGCCCGCTGAATTAGGGATTCCAGCCGGTCCCGGAAGTCCCGTATCTCCAGTAAGGAGGTATTGAACTTCCAGTAGCCGGCCAGACTAGGCCTATTTGCTAACCGTAGACTGACTCTAACAAGTTTATGGTCAGTCCACGCTATCAAGTGGAACGTGGGACAACTAACAAAATCAATGTCAGCTCGTCTCACTAACACTCTGTCCAAGTAGGAGCCTACTTTGGCAGAGGGCGAACTATCTAGCCACGTCCACATCTCCCGCCCTGGGTGATCCAGACGAAACCTGTCGACGAGGTCATGACGAGTCATGAGGCCGGCAAGGCTGCTTTCACACCTTCCCACACGCCTAGCTCCCCGCCCGACCTTATCTATCTTGGGATCAAGGATCGCATTCCAATCACCCATTAAAACTAGCCGCTTCGTATCGTCCAGGAACGGCGCCAACCGACGAAAAAAGGAAACCCTCTCCACAACGATATTGGGCGCATAAACCGCAACCAGACGAAACTTGAAACTTTTCACGGCAACATCGGCCACAACCAGTCGGCCCCCGTCACCTGCAAAAACAACGTCAACATCAGCATCAAGGCTGCGTCCAACTAGCAAAGAAACCCCAACGCTGGTACGGCTGCCGTATGCTGAGAAAACGTTAAAATCGCTTTCCAGCACACGACAGTCGGCACCGCAAGTGAAGTGGGTTTCCTGCACTGCAGCAACATCTACGCCGAGAGTTTTAAGTTCACCAAGCAAGCGCGTACACTTGCCCGGATCCCTCAATCCCCTCACATTCAAAGTAGCAAGGTTTAGAGCCATCAATCCCACTTACCTTACTCAGTGTCGACTACGGGCCGGAAATCCTTCGGGGTGAGGATGCCGACGGCCTGACGCAGGGATCCGGTGCCGAGCTCAGTACTTACTCGGTCGTCCCTGGTTATTCCACCGACATCCATAGGGTACCGCAACTTTAGGGACCTATAGAATGATGGGTGAACCAAAATCGGGACCCTGCCCGCACAGAAGGGAAGCATTTTTTTCAGCATTGGATTTTTCGTATCGACCAGCATTACATCCGCCCGGCTGGCTTCGTCAATAAAGTTCCAGAGTTCTTTGGTCCGATTGCCAGCCAAGCGGACGAATGTGGTCAATTTTGGTGCGTCCTTGAATAGATGTGGTTTTGTGATGTCTTTAGTGTCAATTTTTTGGAGTGAGCGTAATGGTTTTAATGATTGTTTTAAAGTGTGGTCTATGTGTGGATTGTCCATGATATCTTCGCAGAAGTAAAAAGAGTTTATGGCACGTCGGGCTTCCGTAGAGCGTGCTCTTGGTTTTTGAACAGTTGCTGCTGATGTTGACGGTGTTTGGGGAGAGGGTGTAAGTCTGGTTGCTGAATAGGATCGAGTAAGCATTTTGGGGGTTTTAATTGGTGAAAGAGAGGGGGGTAATGGTGTTTCTGTTGGGATGATAGGGGTGGTTTTTGTTTTTTGTGGGAGAGGAATCAATTGTGCTGGTCTTTGTTTATTTTGGACTGGCGATTTTTCTGTTGTTTTTTCCCCCTTATGCTGAGGTATGGTGGTTGTTTGTGTGGGTTTTTTTGGATGTTTTTTCTCCCCCTCTTTAGTTGGTGAATCCTCGCTGTTTCTCCTTCTTTTTAAATTCATGGTCATATCCATCGGTTCAATGTTTTGATTGTCTTCTTTTGTTGATTGTTTTGCAGTTGATTGTTTCGTATTTGTTGTCGTTGGTTTCGTAGTTGTAGTCAAAAGAGTTGTTGTATCTGTTGTTGCTGGGTTTTTTGGGGGAGTTTTTTTCCCTCCCTTTTTTCTGGTGACTTGCGTCCACCCTTCCTCATTTTCTTTAGGGGTTTCTTGTTTGTTTTCTGAGGTTTCTGTTGGTATAATTGCTGCTATGACAGGTGCAGGAGTAGCAGTAGTAGTAGTAGTAGTAGTCGTTGTTGTGGTGGTGATTGTTGGTTTTTGAGGGCAGTTTTTCGAAAAGTGGCCGATGTTATTGCAAAACCAACATAGCGGTTTCCTGCCCTCAACGATGACTGTCATGGTTTGATCGCGGTAACGTATTTTATGGGGAATTTTGTTAAACCCTCCCCTATCGAGGCATATAACGAATACGTAGTCACCGTACGCAGTTCCCCGTGTTGACGTTACTTGTGTGACTTGTTCCACGCCGCCGTATATACTTAGATAGGCGGCGAGGACGTCACCACTCAATTGCATAGATACATTGCATACGGTGACTCGTATTCTTCTTTTGCCTCGATATTCCGGTTGTAGCCGGAAGAAGCGTGTGGTGATGTTACCACCGGCGAGGCTTTTCGCTACTTCCTCTGAGGGTAATAAGACATCCCAGGTCGCGAAACTTCTGCGGCAGAAGTACTTCCCTGGGATGTTTGCTGTTTTGAGAAGGTCCTCAAAAGTTTCCTTCTTAATCCCCGCTAGTCTCTTGGTCTTAATGTCTGTGACTACGAAGGACAGGGTCTTCGGTTCGACCGCCTCGACCAATTCGGGTATTGGGAGAATTTCCCCGTCCTTGAAATACTTTTCATACTTTTCGACCCTGTCTCTTGCGTAGTCACAAGGGGATTTTTTATTCACGCAATGTGAAGACCAAGAGACAGCCGTTTGTTTTTGTTTTTGTGCCGGTGGTATTGTACTTGCCGATGAAGAGAGGTCGAATGGAGCTTCTTCCGGCATTGGGGAGGGTTGCGTTTTGAATATGTCGGTCGGTGATTGCGATTTCATGTTGTTGGGCTCCCCCATAGTTGTGAAAACACAACCAGAGGGAGATGAAACGCGTATGGTGTTACAAAAAATTCAGGCGAGACGAATAAATGTAGAACGATGAATGTTGATAAAAATGGCGGTCGTTTTTTAAAAAAGTTCAACAAAAAAATCGAGTCGCGTTTGACCCTCCTCACAAACAAAGAACAATAGTTTGAGGGGGGTCACAAAGCTTTAACAATGATAACAAATAAGCAATAACAAATTTTAACAAGTGTAACAATAATATAAACTTACTTTTTCGAAGTGAAAAAAAGACTCAGACAAAGAACAAACGAAAAAAATTCATCTTCTAGTCTGCTTTATTTCTGTGTAGTGTACACAGAAGGCACAAGGCCTTGAAGTTTTTGGGGAGGGGAAGGGAGCGGTCATACTTTTCTATATAAACTAAGGAGACCTAGCTAGCCACATTCGCCGACCCATTCAACAATACAATAAATATCCATTCATCCATCGCCTTTTGCGCTACAATCACCACAATACCACATTTGCTCTATGAAGAAGTCCTACTTAAAATCCCGAGATTCGTGAATGATTTTATTTACAAGTATGATTTTATTTACAATGAATGTGATGGGAATGGGAGAAAAACCCCGAAATATATATAAAAACAAGGAAAAATCCCCCGTTTGGTTGCCCTCCCATCCCCCCGTCTATAAAATTGGAGGCCGACTGTTTTCCGGGGCGAAAGAACCGGAAACAAGTCGGACCTACCCTAGGTGGGGCAGGGATCCTAATCTACAGGGGTGAAAAGAATTTAGGGGTCGGGCGCGGTATGGGTTAATACAAGTAGGTGATATGATTTTTATACATATGAATGTTCAAGATCTTCAGTAAACGTGGACTGGGATACGGATTGAGGTACAAAAATAATGGGGATGGGGAAGATCTTGAGAACTAACAACTAGATGACGGGGACAATGACTCACAAACATACTGCTAACTAGGTACCTGGGTACCAAAAGAAAAAGGGAACAGTTTTACTCACCAGGGGTGGGGTCCCTAAGGACCCGTACCGTAGACGCCATGAGCCGGCAGAGGAGGGAAGGATGACTCCAACGTTGCTCCCTTTCGCACGACCAGGCTCGCTGCATTCACCCACCTTTTGCTGAATGTTATGCGATCCAAGCGTCTTCTATCGCATCTGATTTTGACCCTCAGCTGATGCCGAAAATACAAAATCAGATCACGATGAGAAAAGCCTGCATCGTCATACAATCCCTTGTTTCGCGTCGTCCAAATCACCATTCTAGCTACAGCTAGGATCGCGAGAAACACCACACGCTTCTCACCCTGATACGGAGGAAGAACGTTGTCCACGACGTAACCAACGTCGAGCAGCACGAGCTGTTTGGGTTCGATGCGAGCCGTCCACTCGCCGACGTGATCCCAAAACGGGCGAACTCGCTCGCAGTAGTAGAAGGCGTGCTCAGCCGTTTCTTCCAAGCCACTGCCGCAGCGAGCGCAATCGGGCATGTCTGCCAGGCCCGCCTTGTAGTTCAAGCCGACAAGGGGTAACGCATTTCGCACAAGTCGCCAGGTGAGCGAGAACTCGGAGTTGTTCAAGAAGCTCGATCCTGGCGCCCAATTCCAATGAGAGCGAATCTCCTCCGTCGTCCAGCCGTGCCGCTCGCTGAGAGGATCAGAAGCGGAACCCACCACTAGCTCCCGATATAGTTCTTTTCGAGGCCGTGAAAGGTCACTGGACCCAAGAAGGTTACGAAGGGCCGTTCGGCACTCGCGGACAAACAGTGTTTCGCCCAAAGGCCTACGTCGACCTTCAGCCTTTGGGTCTGACTTTAGGCGAGGAAAAGTCCGACTCGCCTTCAGTCTCCACACTGCGTCCCCCGTCAAAGCTCTGCCCAGGTATGCAAGTCTTTCAGCAAGCCAGTGGCTCTCCAGATCAGGCATACCTAGACCCCCGTTGCGTGTACGTTGGATACAGACCTGCCTACGGACCATCGGCCTTGCACCTCCCCAGAGCAATCTGGAAAGGGATCGTTGCAGCGCCAACCGATTTACCTTAGGCAGAGGAAGTACAGCCAATCGGTAAAGGATCAAGGGGAAGACGTACACGGCGCACGCCTCCGCCCTGCCCTTTAAGGACAACCTCCTTGAAAGCCAGATTCCCACCTGAGCATTCACCTTGGCTTGTACTTCCGACCAATTTCGCTCCAGTTGGAGGCCGGGCCCGAACCACACCCCGAGGATGCGGACGGGTCCGTCACTCCAGCGGAACGGCCCCGGAAGAGTATTGCTACCCCTCCAAGCACCGAGCCGCAAACCTTCGCTTTTGTCAAAATTGACCTTGGCTCCTGCAATCCGCTCGTACTCGCTAACCGCCTTCTTCACAGCCTTTATATCCAGACGGCGGGATACAAACACTGTGATATCATCGGCGAACGCGGAAACCCTTGCCGTAAGAGGGCCAGCAAAAGGGACACCGCGCAGGGCCGGATTTGCCGTCCTATCCCTAAGCCTACGGAGCAGGGGCTCCAAAGCTAGGACATAGAGAAGAGGAGACAACGGGCAGCCCTGCCGGACCGACCGCTCGACCGCGAACACCGTCGAACGCCTTCCGTTCACCTGCACCACTGCCTGAGGGTTGTGGTACATCATGCTAATCCATCTGCGGAACTCCGGTTTGAATCCGGCAGTCTCCAAAACAGTCGCCAAAAACCGATGGTCAACCCTATCGAAGGCCTTGGACTGATCTAAACTGATCAGCGCGGCCTCGGTGCCGTCTTCTATACCCTCTAGGACCTCGCGAATCAAGTGCAGGTTGTCCTGGATCGATCTTCCCTTCACAGCAAAGGTCTGCTCAGAGCCGATCAGATCGCTAATGACAAGCTGTAAACGACTCGCTAAGACCCGGGCCAAAATCTTTAACTCTGTGTTAAGCAGAGTTATGGGCCTGTAATCGTCTAAACCCTCCCAAACATGCCTGCCACCTTTCTTCAGCAATGTGATCACGCCCTTGGTAACGCTACCAGGGATGGCTCCCTGGGCGAACCAATGGTTGAACATATCCGTCAGAATAGGCACAAACATGTGCGACATCCTCAAGTACACTTCGTAGGGCAAACCATCTAGTCCCGGCGACTTGTTGAGGCCGACCTGCTTCAACGCGTCACGGACTTCGCATTCAGTAACCACACCCTCGCAGCTAGCCGCTTCAGCCACCCCAAGGCGGGGAAAGTCGGCAAGATAGCTACGAAACTCCCGGAGCGGGAGATCAGTACAGCGGGCAAAGCGATCCCGAAAGTGCGCCCGAAAGGCGTCACGAATCTCACGAGTCGATCGCAGCAGTCGCCCATCCGGGGCCTTGACAGAACCGATATACCGATCGGGGAACCTTCGCACTTCTTCTTCACGCGCAGTCGCGTTCGTTTTCACAGCTTCGTTGAGAACTCTCTTTAACCTAGATCTAACTACGTATCCCTTGTAGCGCTCGCTACTCTCGCGCTCAAGGTCCCCCCTAGCTAGCTCTACGTTTAGGGAGTCCCCCCCAGCCACCGCCCGGGAAAGTCTATCGTCTATAGATTTCGCTTCCTTGGTCCTATCTAGGTTGAGCTGTTGACCGTACTTGGTAGCGAAATCTCTAATCCTATGTTTAAGAGATCCCCACCACCTATTCCCGGTAACCGCCCCCACTAACGCCCGCTGAATTAGGGATTCCAACCGGTCCCGGAAGTCCCGTATCTCCAGTAAGGAGGTATTGAACTTCCAGTAGCCGGCCAGACTAGGCCTATTTGCTAACCGTAGACTGACTCTAACAAGTTTATGGTCAGTCCACGCTATCAAGTGGAACGTGGGACAACTAACAAAATCAATGTCAGCTCGTCTCACTAACACTCTGTCCAAGTAGGAGCCTACTTTGGCAGAGGGCGAACTATCTAGCCACGTCCACATCTCCCGCCCTGGGTGATCCAGACGAAACCTGTCGACGAGGTCATGACGAGTCATGAGGCCGGCAAGGCTGCTTTCACACCTTCCCACACGCCTAGCTCCCCGCCCGACCTTATCTATCTTGGGATCAAGGATCGCATTCCAATCACCCATTAAAACTAGCCGCTTCGTATCGTCCAGGAACGGCGCCAACCGACGAAAAAAGGAAACCCTCTCCACAACGATATTGGGCGCATAAACCGCAACCAGACGAAACTTGAAACTTTTCACGGCAACATCGGCCACAACCAGTCGGCCCCCGTCACCTGCAAAAACAACGTCAACATCAGCATCAAGGCTGCGTCCAACTAGCAAAGAAACCCCAACGCTGGTACGGCTGCCGTATGCTGAGAAAACGTTAAAATCGCTTTCCAGCACACGACAGTCGGCACCGCAAGTGAAGTGGGTTTCCTGCACTGCAGCAACATCTACGCCGAGAGTTTTAAGTTCACCAAGCAAGCGCGTACACTTGCCCGGATCCCTCAATCCCCTCACATTCAAAGTAGCAAGGTTTAGAGCCATCAATCCCACTTACCTTACTCAGTGTCGACTATGGGCCGGAAATCCTTGGGAGTAAGGATGCCGACGGCCTGACGCAGGGATCCGGTGCCGAGCTCAGTACTTACTCGGTCGTCCCTGGTAATTCCACCGACATCCACGGGGTACCGCAATTTTAGGGACCTATAGAAGGTAGGGTGAACTAAAATCGGGACCCTGCCCGAACAAAAAGGAAGCAATTTTTTTAAACTTTGGTGGCGCAAATCCGCCAACATTGCGTCCGCTCGACTGGCCCCCTCAAGAAAGTGCCAAAGCTCTTTGGTTCGGGGTCCAGCCGAACGGACGAATGTGGTCACCATTGCGGCACTCTTAAAAAGATACGGGTTGGTGATGTCCTTGCCGTCTATTTTTTTAAGTGATGATAAAGGTTTTAAAGTTTTTTTTAAAATGTGGTCCATGTTTTGGGGCTCGAGGATGTCCTCGCAAAAATGAAAAGCGGTGAAGGCACGTCGGACTTCGTTTGAAGCCGACCGTGACCTTGGCTTGACTTCTGTTGATGATGGTGATGCTGCTGCTGTTGGTGACTCCCTGGTCACCGATTGTGCCCGTGTAAGGAGCTTAGGGGTTCTGATTGGTGAGAGTGAAGGTGATTTTGGGGAAAGTGGGAAGTCAGAGAGGTGTGCTGGGGTATTTTGATGTTTTTGTGGGGGAGGAATAATTTGGGCTGGTCTTTCAGTTTTTTCGCCCTTTTGTTGAGGTTGGGAGGGTGTTTGGGACTGTGTTTGTGTTTCTTTTGCTGGTCCCTTAATGTGTTTTTTCTCCCCCTCCCCAGCTACCGAGTCATCACTATCCCTTCTCCGTTTTAGGTTAATTGAATAATCCATGGCTTCGTCTTCTTTTTCAATGTGTTTTTCTTTGTTTTTCTTTTTTGTTAATGACGATGATGATGATGATCTTGCAGATGTCGATGATGATGATGATTTGGCTGAGCTTGTGGTAGGAGTACTATTAGAGTCAATTTTAGCAGTCGTGGTGATGTTTGGTTTGTTTGAAACTGTTGCTGTTGCTGGTTCTTTGATGGGGGTTTGTTTTGCTGGTTCTTTGATGGGAGTTTTTCTCTTTTTTCCCCCTTTTACTACTTGGGTCCAGCCCTCTTCTTTGTTGGGGCTGTCCCCGGTTTTAGTTTTAGGGGTTTTGCTTTTGTTTTCTTCGGTCGCTGCTGTTGTCGCTGTTGCTGCTATCGTTGTCGTTGTGTTCGTTGTCGTTTCTGTTGTTGTTGTTGTTGTGGCCGGAGTTGTTTTGGTTGTTTTTTGAGGGCAGGATTTTGAAAAGTGGCCGATGTTATTGCAAAACCAACATAGCGGTTTCCTGCCCTCAACTATGACTGTCATGGTTTGTTCACGGTATCGTATTTTATGGGGAATTTTGTTAAACCCTCCCCTATCGAGGCACATAACGAATACGTAGTCACCGTACGCGGTTCCCCGTGTTGACGTTACTTGTGTGACTTGTTCCACGCCGCCGTATATACTTAGATAGGCGGCGAGGACGTCACCACTCAATTGCATAGATACATTGCATACGGTGACTCGTATTCTTCTTTTGCCTCGATATTCCGGTTGTAGCCGGAAGAAGCGTGTGGTGATGTTACCACCGGCGAGGCTTTTCGCTACTTCCTCTGAGGGTAATAAGACATCCCAGGTCGCGAAACTTCTGCGGCAGAAGTACTTCCCTGGGATGTTTGCTGTTTTGAGTAGGTCTTCGAATGTCTCCTTTTTTATCCCCGCTAGTCTCTTGGTCTTAATGTCTGTGACTACGAAGGACAGGGTCTTCGGTTCGACCGCCTCGACCAATTCGGGTATTGGGAGAATTTCCCCGTCCTTGAAATACTTTTCATACTTTTCGACCCTGTCTCTTGCGTAGTCACAAGGGGATTTTTTATTCACGCAATGTGAAGACCAAGAGACAGCTGTTTGTTTTGGTTTTTGTGCCGGTGGTATTGTACTTGCCGATGAAGAGAGGTCGAATGGAGCTTCTTCCGGCATTGGGGAGGGTTGCGTTTGGAATATGTCGGTCGGTGATTGCGATTTCATGTTGTTGGGCTCCCCCATAGTTGTGAAAACACAACCAGAGGGAGATGAAACGCGTATGGTGTTGCAAAAAATTCAGGCGAGACGAATAAATGTAGAACGATGAATGTTGATAAAAATGGCGGTCGTTTTTTAAAAAAGTTCAACAAAAAAATCGAGTCGCGTTTGACCCTCCTCACAAACAAAGAACAATAGTTTGAGGGGGGTCACAAAGCTTTAACAATGATAACAAATAAGCAATAACAAATTTTAACAAGTGTAACAATAATAATAACTTACTTTTTCGAAGTGAAAAAAAGACTCAGACAAAGAACAAACGAAAAAAATTCATCTTCTAGTCTGCTTTATTTCTATGTATAGTACATAGAAGGCACAAGGCCTTGAAGTTTTTGGGGAGGGGAAGGGAGCGGTCATACTTTTCTATATAAACTAAGGAGACCTAGCTAGCCACATTCGCCGACCCATTCAACAATACAATAAATATCCATTCATCCATCGCCTTTTGCGCTGCAATCACCAAAATACCACATTTGCTCTATGAAGAAGTCCTACTTAAAATCCCGAGATTCTTGAATGATTTTATGATTTATTTACAATGAATGTGATGGGAATGGGAGAAAAACCCCGAAATATATATAAAAACAAGGAAAAATCCCCCGTTTGGTTGCCCTCCCATCCCCCCGTCTATAAAATTGGAGGCCGACTGTTTTCCGGGGCGAAAGAACCGGAAACAAGTCGGACCTACCCTAGGTGGGGCAGGGATCCTAATCTACAGGGGTGAAAAGAATTTAGGGGTCGGGCGCGGTATGGGTTAATACAAGTAGGTGATATGATTTTTATACATATGAATGTTCAAGATCTTCAGTAAACGTGGACTGGGATACGGATTGAGGTACAAAAATAATGGGGATGGGGAAGATCTTGAGAACTAACAACTAGATGACGGGGACAATGACTCACAAACATACTGCTAACTAGGTACCTGGGTACCAAAAGAAAAAGGGAACAGTTTTACTTACCAGGGGTGGGGTCCCTAAGGACCCGTACCGTAGACGCCATGAGCCGGCAGAGGAGGGAAGGATGACTCCAACGTTGCTCCCTTTCGCACGACCAGGCTCGCTGCATTCACCCACCTTTTGCTGAATGTTATGCGATCCAAGCGTTTTCTATCGCATCTGATTTTGACCCTCAGCTGATGCCGAAAATACAAAATCAGATCACGATGAGAAAAGTTTGCATCGTCATACAATCCCTTGTTTCGCGTCGTCCAAATCACCATTCTAGCTACAGCTAGGATCGCGAGAAACACCACACGCTTCTCACCCTGATACGGAGGAAGAACGTTGTCCACGACGTAACCAACGTCGAGCAGCACGAGCTGTTTGGGTTCGATGCGAGCCGTCCACTCGCCGACGTGATCCCAAAACGGGCGAACTCGCTCGCAGTAGTAGAAGGCGTGCTCAGCCGTTTCTTCCAAGCCACTGCCGCAGCGAGCGCAATCGGGCATGTCTGCCAGGCCCGCCTTGTAGTTCAAGCCGACAAGGGGTAACGCATTTCGCACAAGTCGCCAGGTGAGCGAGAACTCGGAGTTGTTCAAGAAGCTCGATCCTGGCGCCCAATTCCAATGAGAGCGAATCTCCTCCGTCGTCCAGCCGTGCCGCTCGCTGAGAGGATCAGAAGCGGAACCCACCACTAGCTCCCGATATAGTTCTTTTCGAGGCCGTGAAAGGTCACTGGACCCAAGAAGGTTACGAAGGGCCGTTCGGCACTCGCGGACAAACAGTGTTTCGCCCAAAGGCCTACGTCGACCTTCAGCCTTTGGGTCTGACTTTAGGCGAGGAAAAGTCCGACTCGCCTTCAGTCTCCACACTGCGTCCCCCGTCAAAGCTCTGCCCAGGTATGCAAGTCTTTCAGCAAGCCAGTGGCTCTCCAGATCAGGCATACCTAGACCCCCGTTGCGTGTACGTTGGATACAGACCTGCCTACGGACCATCGGCCTTGCACCTCCCCAGAGCAATCTGGAAAGGGATCGTTGCAGCGCCAACCGATTTACCTTAGGCAGAGGAAGTACAGCCAATCGGTAAAGGATCAAGGGGAAGACGTACACGGCGCACGCCTCCGCCCTGCCCTTTAAGGACAACCTCCTTGAAAGCCAGATTCCCACCTGAGCATTCACCTTGGCTTGTATTTCCGACCAATTTCGCTCCAGTTGGAGGCCGGGCCCGAACCACACCCCGAGGATGCGGACGGGTCCGTCACTCCAGCGGAACGGCCCCGGAAGAGTATTGCTACCCCTCCAAGCACCGAGCCGCAAACCTTCGCTTTTGTCAAAATTGACCTTGGCTCCTGCAATCCGCTCGTACTCGCTAACCGCCTTCTTCACAGCCTTTATATCCAGACGGCGGGATACAAACACTGTGATATCATCGGCGAACGCGGAAACCCTTGCCGTAAGAGGGCCAGCAAAAGGGACACCGCGCAGGGCCGGATTTGCCGTCCTATCCCTAAGCCTACGGAGCAGGGGCTCCAAAGCTAGGACATAGAGAAGAGGAGACAACGGGCAGCCCTGCCGGACCGACCGCTCGACCGCGAACACCGTCGAACGCCTTCCGTTCACCTGCACCACTGCCTGAGGGTTGTGGTACATCATGCTAATCCATCTGCGGAACTCCGGTTTGAATCCGGCAGTCTCCAAAACAGTCGCCAAAAACCGATGGTCAACCCTATCGAAGGCCTTGGACTGATCTAAACTGATCAGCGCGGCCTCAGTGCCGTCTTCTATACCCTCTAGGACCTCGCGAATCAAGTGCAGGTTGTCCTGGATCGATCTTCCCTTCACAGCAAAGGTCTGCTCAGAGCCGATCAGATCGCTAATGACAAGCTGTAAACGATTCGCTAAGACCCGGGCCAAAATCTTTAACTCTGTGTTAAGCAGAGTTATGGGCCTGTAATCGTCTAAACCCTCCCAAACATGCCTGCCACCTTTCTTCAGCAATGTGATCACGCCCTTGGTAACGCTACCAGGGATGGCTCCCTGGGCGAACCAATGGTTGAACATATCCGTCAGAATAGGCACAAACATGTGCGACATCCTCAAGTACACTTCGTAGGGCAAACCATCTAGTCCCGGCGACTTGTTGAGGCCGACCTGCTTCAACGCGTCACGGACTTCGCATTCAGTAACCACACCCTCGCAGCTAGCCGCTTCAGCCACCCCAAGGCGGGGAAAGTCGGCAAGATAGCTACGAAACTCCCGGAGCGGGAGATCAGTACAGCGGGCAAAGCGATCCCGAAAGTGCGCCCGAAAGGCGTCACGAATCTCGCGAGCCGATCGCAGCAGTCGCCCATCCGGGGCCTTGACAGAACCGATATACCGATCGGGGAACCTTCGCACTTCTTCTTCACGCGCAGTCGCGTTCGTTTTCACAGCTTCGTTGAGAACTCTCTTTAACCTAGATCTAACTACGTATCCCTTGTAGCGCTCGCTACTCTCGCGCTCAAGGTCCCCCCTAGCTAGCTCTACGTTTAGGGAGTCCCCCCCAGCCACCGCCCGGGAAAGTCTATCGTCTATAGATTTCGCTTCCTTGGTCCTATCTAGGTTGAGCTGTTGACCGTACTTGGTAGCGAAATCTCTAATCCTATGTTTAAGAGATCCCCACCACCTATTCCCGGTAACCGCCCCCACTAACGCCCGCTGAATTAGGGATTCCAGCCGGTCCCGGAAGTCCCGTATCTCCAGTAAGGAGGTATTGAACTTCCAGTAACCGGCCAGACTAGGCCTATTTGCTAACCGTAGACTGACTCTAACAAGTTTATGGTCAGTCCACGCTATCAAGTGGAACGTGGGACAACTAACAAAGTCAATGTCAGCTCGTCTCACTAACACTCTGTCCAAGTAGGAACCTACTTTGGCAGAGGGCGAACTATCTAGCCACGTCCACATCTCCCGCCCTGGGTGATCCAGACGAAACCTGTCGACGAGGTCATGACGAGTCATGAGGCCGGCAAGGCTGCTTTCACACCTTCCCACACGCCTAGCTCCCCGCCCGACCTTATCTATCTTGGGATCAAGGATCGCATTCCAATCACCCATTAAAACTAGCCGCTTCGTATCGTCCAGGAACGGCGCCAACCGACGAAAAAAGGAAACCCTCTCCACAACGATATTGGGCGCATAAACCGCAACCAGACGAAACTTGAAACTTTTCACGGCAACATCGGCCACAACCAGTCGGCCCCCGTCACCTGCAAAAACAACGTCAACATCGGCATCAAGGCTGCGTCCAACTAGCAAAGAAACCCCAACGCTGGTACGGCTGCCGTATGCTGAGAAAACGTTAAAATCGCTTTCCAGCACACGACAGTCGGCACCGCAAGTGAAGTGGGTTTCCTGCACTGCAGCAACATCTACGCCGAGAGTTTTAAGTTCACCAAGCAAGCGCGTACACTTGCCCGGATCCCTCAATCCCCTCACATTCAAAGTAGCAAGGTTTAGAGCCATCAATCCCACTTACCTTACTCAGTGTCGACTACGGGCCGGAAATCCTTGGGAGTAAGGATGCCGACGGCCTGACGCAGGGATCCGGTGCCGAGCTCAGTACTTACTCGGTCGTCCCTGGTAATTCCACCGACATCCATAGGGTACCGCAACTTTAGGGACCTATAGAATGATGGGTGAACCAAAATCGGGACCCTGCCCGCACAGAAGGGTAGCATTTTTTTCAGCATTGGATTTTTCGTATCGACCAGCATTACATCCGCCCGGCTGGCTTCGTCAATAAAGTTCCAAAGTTCTTTGGTCCGATTGCCAGCCAAGCGGACGAATGTGGTCAATTTTGGTGCGTCCTTGAATAGATGTGGTTTTGTGATGTCTTTAGTGTCAATTTTTTGCAGTGAGCGTAATGGTTTTAATGATTGTTTTAAAGTGTGGTCTATGTGTGGATTGTCCATGATATCTTCGCAGAAGTAAAAAGAGTTTATGGCACGTCGGGCTTCCGTAGAGCGTGCTCTTGGTTTTTGAACAGTTGCTGCTGATGTTGACGGTGTTTGGGGAGAGGGTGTAAGTCTGGTTGCTGAATAGGATCGAGTAAGCATTTTGGGGGTTTTAATTGGTGAAAGAGAGGGGGGTAATGGTGTTTCTGTTGGGATGATAGGGGTGGTTTTTGTTTTTTGTGGGAGAGGAATCAATTGTGCTGGTCTTTGTTTATTTTGGACTGGCGATTTTTCTGTTGTTTTTTCCCCCTTATGCTGAGGTATGGTGGTTGTTTGTGTGGGTTTTTTTGGATGTTTTTTCTCCCCCTCTTTAGTTGGTGAGTCCTCGCTGTCTCTCCTTCTTTTTAAATTCATGGACATATCCATCGGTTCAATGTTTTGATTGTCTTCTTTTGTTGATTGTTTTGCAGTTGATTGTTTCGTATTTGTTGTCGTTGGTTTCGTAGTTGTAGTCAAAAGAGTTGTTGTATCTGTTGTTGCTGGGTTTTTTGGGGGAGTTTTTTTCCCTCCCTTTTTTCTGGTGACTTGCGTCCACCCTTTCTCATTTTCTTTAGGGGTTTCTTGTTTGTTTTCTGAGGTTTCTGTTGGTATTATTGCTGCTATGACAGGTGAAGGAGTATCAGTAGTAGTAGCAGTAGTAGTAGTCGTTGTTGTGGTGGTGATTGTTGATTTTTGAGGGCAGTTTTTTGAAAAGTGGCCGATGTTATTGCAGGACCAACATAGCGGTTTCCTGCCCTCAACGATGACTGTCATGGTTTGATCGCGGTATCGTATTTTATGGGGAATTTTGTTAAACCCTCCCCTATCGAGGCACATAACGAATACGTAGTCACCGTACGCGGTTCCCCGTGTTGACGTTACTTGTGTGACTTGTTCCACGCCGCCGTATATACTTAGATAGGCGGCGAGGACGTCACCACTCAATTGCATAGATACATTGCATACGGTGACTCGTATTCTTCTTTTGCCTCGATATTCCGGTTGTAGCCGGAAGAAGCGTGTGGTGATGTTACCACCGGCGAGGCTTTTCGCTACTTCCTCTGAGGGTAATAAGACATCCCAGGTCGCGAAACTTCTGCGGCAGAAGTACTTCCCTGGGATGTTTGCTGTTTTGAGAAGGTCCTCAAAAGTTTCCTTCTTAATCCCCGCTAGTCTCTTGGTCTTAATGTCTGTGACTACGAAGGACAGGGTCTTCGGTTCGACCGCCTCGACCAATTCGGGTATTGGGAGAATTTCCCCGTCCTTGAAATACTTTTCATACTTTTCGACCCTGTCTCTTGCGTAGTCACAAGGGGATTTTTTATTCACGCAATGTGAAGACCAAGAGAGAGCTGTTTGTTTTGGTTTTTGTGCCGGTGGTATTGTACTTGCCGATGAAGAGAGGTCGAATGGAGCTTCTTCCGGCATTGGGGAGGGTTGCGTTTTGAATATGTCGGTCGGTGATTGCGATTTCATGTTGTTGGGCTCCCCCATAGTTGTGAAAACACAACCAGAGGGAGATGAAACGCGTATGGTGTTGCAAAAAATTCAGGCGAGACGAATAAATGTAGAACGATGAATGTTGATAAAAATGGCGGTCGTTTTTTTTTAAAAAAGTTCAACAAAAAAAAAATCGAGTCGCGTTTGACCCTCCTCACAAACAAAGAACAATAGTTTGAGGGGGGTCACAAAACTTTAACAATGATAACAATATTCAATAACAATAATTTAAACAAATTTTTAACAATAAAGAACTTACTTTTTTTCGTGGTGAAAAAAGAACTCAGACAAAAAATTTTACCTTGTAGTCTGCTTTATTTCTGTGTAGTGTACACAGAAGGCACAAGGCCTTGAAGTTTTTGGGGAGGGGAAGGGAGCGGTCATACTTTTCTATATAAACTAAGGAGACCTAGCTAGCCACATTCGCCGACCCATTCAACAATACAATAAATATCCATTCATCCATCGCCTTTTGCGCTACAATCACCACAATACCACATTTGCTCTATGAAGAAGTCCTACTTAAAATCCCGAGATTTATGAATGATTTTATGATTTATTTACAATGAATGTGATGGGAATGGGAGAAAAACCCCGAAATATATATAAAAACAAGGAAAAATCCCCCGTTTGGTTGCCCTCCCATCCCCCCGTCTATAAAATTGGAGGCCGACTGTTTTCCGGGGCGAAAGAACCGGAAACAAGTCGGACCTACCCTAGGTGGGGCAGGGATCCTAATCTACAGGGGTGAAAAGAATTTAGGGGTCGGGCGCGGTATGGGTTAATACAAGTAGGTGATATGATTTTTATACATATGAATGTTCAAGATCTTCAGTAAACGTGGACTGGGATACGGATTGAGGTACAAAAATAATGGGGATGGGGAAGATCTTGAGAACTAACAACTAGATGACGGGGACAATGACTCACAAACATACTGCTAACTAGGTACCTGGGTACCAAAGAAAAAGGGAACAGTTTTACTCACCAGGGGTGGGGTCCCTAAGGACCCGTACCGTAGACGCCATGAGCCGGCAGAGGAGGGAAGGATGACTCCAACGTTGCTCCCTTTCGCACGACCAGGCTCGCTGCATTCACCCACCTTTTGCTGAATGTTATGCGATCCAAGCGTTTTCTATCGCATCTGATTTTGACCCTCAGCTGATGCCGAAAATACAAAATCAGATCACGATGAGAAAAGCTTGCATCGTCATACAATCCCTTGTTTCGCGTCGTCCAAATCACCATTCTAGCTACAGCTAGGATCGCGAGAAACACCACACGCTTCTCACCCTGATACGGAGGAAGAACGTTGTCCACGACGTAACCAACGTCGAGCAGCACGAGCTGTTTGGGTTCGATGCGAGCCGTCCACTCGCCGACGTGATCCCAAAACGGGCGAACTCGCTCGCAGTAGTAGAAGGCGTGCTCAGCCGTTTCTTCCAAGCCACTGCCGCAGCGAGCGCAATCGGGCATGTCTGCCAGGCCCGCTTTGTAGTTCAAGCCGACAAGGGGTAACGCATTTCGCACAAGTCGCCAGGTGAGCGAGAACTCGGAGTTGTTCAAGAAGCTCGATCCTGGCGCCCAATTCCAATGAGAGCGAATCTCCTCCGTCGTCCAGCCGTGCCGCTCGCTGAGAGGATCAGAAGCGGAACCCACCACTAGCTCCCGATATAGTTCTTTTCGAGGCCGTGAAAGGTCACTGGACCCAAGAAGGTTACGAAGGGCCGTTCGGCACTCGCGGACAAACAGTGTTTCGCCCAAAGGCCTACGTCGACCTTCAGCCTTTGGGTCTGACTTTAGGCGAGGAAAAGTCCGACTCGCCTTCAGTCTCCACACTGCGTCCCCCGTCAAAGCTCTGCCCAGGTATGCAAGTCTTTCAGCAAGCCAGTGGCTCTCCAGATCAGGCATACCTAGACCCCCGTTGCGTGTACGTTGGATACAGACCTGCCTACGGACCATCGGCCTTGCACCTCCCCAGAGCAATCTGGAAAGGGATCGTTGCAGCGCCAACCGATTTACCTTAGGCAGAGGAAGTACAGCCAATCGGTAAAGGATCAAGGGGAAGACGTACACGGCGCACGCCTCCGCCCTGCCCTTTAAGGACAACCTCCTTGAAAGCCAGATTCCCACCTGAGCATTCACCTTGGATTGTATTTCCGACCAATTTCGCTCCAGTTGGAGGCCGGGCCCGAACCACACCCCGAGGATGCGGACGGGTCCGTCACTCCAGCGGAACGGCCCCGGAAGAGTATTGCTACCCCTCCAAGCACCGAGCCGCAAACCTTCGCTTTTGTCAAAATTGACCTTGGCTCCTGCAATCCGCTCGTACTCGCTAACCGCCTTCTTCACAGCCTTTATATCCAGACGGCGGGATACAAACACTGTGATATCATCGGCGAACGCGGAAACCCTTGCCGTAAGAGGGCCAGCAAAAGGGACACCGCGCAGGGCCGGATTTGCCGTCCTATCCCTAAGCCTACGGAGCAGGGGCTCCAAAGCTAGGACATAGAGAAGAGGAGACAACGGGCAGCCCTGCCGGACCGACCGCTCGACCGCGAACACCCCCGAACGCCTTCCGTTCACCTGCACCACTGCCTGAGGGTTGTGGTACATCATGCTAATCCATCTGCGGAACTCCGGTTTGAATCCGGCAGTCTCCAAAACAGTCGCCAAAAACCGATGGTCAACCCTATCGAAGGCCTTGGACTGATCTAAACTGATCAGCGCGGCCTCGGTGTCGTCTTCTATACCCTCTAGGACCTCGCGAATCAAGTGCAGGTTGTCCTGGATCGATCTTCCCTTCACAGCAAAGATCTGCTCAGAGCCGATCAGATCGCTAATGACAAGCTGTAAACGATTCGCTAAGACCCGGGCCAAAATCTTTAACTCTGTGTTAAGCAGAGTTATGGGCCTGTAATCGTCTAAACCCTCCCAAACATGCCTGCCACCTTTCTTCAGCAATGTGATCACGCCCTTGGTAACGCTACCAGGGATGGCTCCCTGGGCGAACCAATGGTTGAACATATCCGTCAGAATAGGCACAAACATGTGCGACATCCTCAAGTACACTTCGTAGGGCAAACCATCTAGTCCCGGCGACTTGTTCAGGCCGACCTGCTTCAACGCGTCACGGACTTCACATTCAGTAACCACACCCTCGCAGCTAGCCGCTTCAGCCACCCCAAGGCGGGGAAAGTCGGCAAGATAGCTACGAAACTCCCGGAGCGGGAGATCAGTACAGCGGGCAAAGCGATCCCGAAAGTGCGCCCGAAAGGCGTCACGAATCTCGCGAGCCGATCGCAGCAGTCGCCCATCCGGGGCCTTGACAGAACCGATATACCGATCGGGGAACCTTCGCACTTCTTCTTCACGCGCAGTCGCGTTCGTTTTCACAGCTTCGTTGAGAACTCTCTTTAACCTAGATCTAACTACGTATCCCTTGTAGCGCTCGCTACTCTCGCGCTCAAGGTCCCCCCTAGCTAGCTCTACGTTTAGGGAGTCCCCCCCAGCCACCGCCCGGGAAAGTCTATCGTCTATAGATTTCGCTTCCTTGGTCCTATCTAGGTTGAGCTGTCGACCGTACTTGGTAGCGAAATCTCTAATCCTATGTTTAAGAGATCCCCACCACCTATTCCCGGTAACCGCCCCCACTAACGCCCGCTGAATTAGGGATTCCAACCGGTCCCGGAAGTCCCGTATCTCCAGTAAGGAGGTATTGAACTTCCAGTAGCCGGCCAGACTAGGCCTATTTGCTAACCGTAGACTGACTCTAACAAGTTTATGGTCAGTCCACGCTATCAAGTGGAACGTGGGACAACTAACAAAATCAATGTCAGCTCGTCTCACTAACACTCTGTCCAAGTAGGAGCCTACTTTGGCAGAGGGCGAACTATCTAGCCACGTCCACATCTCCCGCCCTGGGTGATCCAGACGAAACCTGTCGACGAGGTCATGACGAGTCATGAGGCCGGCAAGGCTGCTTTCACACCTTCCCACACGCCTAGCTCCCCGCCCGACCTTATCTATCTTGGGATCAAGGATCGCATTCCAATCACCCATTAAAACTAGCCGCTTCGTATCGTCCAGGAACGGCGCCAACCGACGAAAAAAGGAAACCCTCTCCACAACGATATTGGGCGCATAAACCGCAACCAGACGAAACTTGAAACTTTTCACGGCAACATCGGCCACAACCAGTCGGCCCCCGTCACCTGCAAAAACAACGTCAACATCAGCATCAAGGCTGCGTCCAACTAGCAAAGAAACCCCAACGCTGGTACGGCTGCCGTATGCTGAGAAGACGTTAAAATCGCCTTCCAGCACACGACAGTCGGCACCGCAAGTGAAGTGGGTTTCCTGCACTGCAGCAACATCTACGCCGAGAGTTTTAAGTTCACCAAGCAAGCGCGTACACTTGCCCGGATCCCTCAATCCCCTCACATTCAAAGTAGCAAGGTTTAGAGCCATCAATCCCACTTACCTTACTCAGTGTCGACTACGGGCCGGAAATCCTTGGGAGTAAGGATGCCGACGGCCTGACGCAGGGATCCGGTGCCGAGCTCAGTACTTACTCGGTCGTCCCTGGTAATTCCACCGACATCCACGGGGTACCGCAATTTTAGGGATCTATAGAAGGTAGGGTGAACTAAAATCGGGACCCTGCCCGAACAAAAAGGAAGCAATTTTTTTAAACTTTGGTGGCGCAAATCCGCCAACATTGCGTCCGCTCGACTGGCCCCCTCAAGAAAGTGCCAAAGCTCTTTGGTTCGGGGTCCAGCCGAACGGACGAATGTGGTCACCATTGCGGCACTCTTAAAAAGATACGGGTTGGTGATGTCCTTGCCGTCTATTTTTTTAAGTGATGATAGGGGTTTTAAAGTTTTTTTTAAAATGTGGTCCATGTTTTGGGGCTCGAGGATGTCCTCGCAGAAATGAAAAGCGGTGAAGGCACGTCGGACTTCGTTTGAAGCCGACCGTGACCTTGGCTTGAGTTCTGTTGATGATGGTGATGCTGCTGCTGTTGGTGACTCCCTGGTCACCGATTGTGCCCGTGTAAGGAGCTTAGGGGTTCTGATTGGTGAGAGTGAAGGTGATTTTGGGGAAAGTGGGAAGTCAGAGAGGTGTGCTGGGGTATTTTGATGTTTTTGTGGGGGAGGAATAATTTGGGCTGGTCTTTCAGTTTTTTCGCCCTTTTGTTGAGGTTGGGAGGGTGTTTGGGACTGTGTTTGTGTTTCTTTTGCTGGTCCCTTAATGTGTTTTTTCTCCCCCTCCCCAGCTACCGAGTCATCACTATCCCTTCGCCGTTTTAGGTTAATTGAATAATCCATAGCTTCGTCTTCTTTTTCAATGTTATTTTCTTTGTTTTTCTTTTTTGTTAATGACGATGATGATGATGATCTTGCAGATGTCGATGATGATGATGGTTTGGCTGTGCTTGTGGTAGGAGTACTACTAGAGTCAATTTTAGCAGTCGTGGTGATGTTTGGTTTTTTTGAAACTGTTGCTGTTGCTGGTTCTTTGATGGGGGTTTGTTTTGCTGGTTCTTTGATGGGAGTTTTTTTCTTTTTTCCCCCTTTCACTACTTGGGTCCAGCCCTCTTCTTTGTTGGGGCTGTCCCCGGTTTTAGTTTTAGGGGTTTCGTTTTTATTTACTTCAGCTGTTGTCGCTGTTGCTGCTATAGTTGTCGTTGTGTTCGTTGTGTTCGTTGTCGTTTCTGTTGTTGTTGTTGTTGTTGTTGTTGTGGCCGGAGTTGTTTTGGTTGTTTTTTGAGGGCAGGATTTTGAAAAGTGCCCCAGCTGCTTGCAATTCCAGCACTGGGGCTTCCTGCCCTCAACAACGACTGTCATTATCTGGTGTTCGTACTCTATTATGTGAGGTATGGATGTGAACCCCCCTCTGTCCAGGCACATGGTGAAGATATAATCACCGTGCGCTGTCCCGTTAACTGACTTAGCTTTGGTAATATCTTCTATTTCTCCGTGTTTTACGAGGTAGGCAGCCAGGACCTCCTCATTCAGTTGTATCGGGACATTACACACGGTGATTCGTATTTTACGTCTTCCCATGTACTCTGGCTGAAGCCGGAAGTACTTGGAGATGACATTTTCGCCGGCCAGCTTGGCTGCAAGGTCTTCTGATGGTAACAGAACATCCCATGTTGCGAAGCTACGTCTACAGTAGTACTTCGCGGGGATGTCTGCTGCTTTTAGTAATCCTTCAAAAGTATCTTTTTTGATACCTGCCAGCCTCTTTGTTTTTAAATCTGTGACAACGAACGAGATTATTTTTGGCTGTACTTCCTGTACAAGTTCGGGAATAGGGAGGATCCTATTCCCTTGGAAGTACTTCTCGTATTTTTCTCTTATTTTTGAATAGTCTTTTGGTGTTTTTTGAATTACTTTTGTTGTCCAAGAGGCTGGCAGTGAAGGTACCTTTTGCGCCGGTTGGATTGAACTGGCCGACGAAGATGGCTGCGAAAGTGCAGGCCATCTTTCTTCCGGCTTTGAGGGGGGACTTTGATCTTTAAAAATGTCGGGTGATAATGACCCTGGTGAATTTGGTGCCTCTGCCATAGCTGCTTAT
Organism: Sepioteuthis lessoniana; assembly: GCA_963585895.1. Classification (NCBI taxonomy): domain Eukaryota; kingdom Metazoa; phylum Mollusca; class Cephalopoda; order Myopsida; family Loliginidae; genus Sepioteuthis; species Sepioteuthis lessoniana. The sequence continues at coordinate 56,211,612 of OY757935.1, read as the reverse complement.
GAGGCAGCTAGGGGAGGATGACCGTCGAATGTTCTGTGTAGGTGAAAATACGTTGGATGATGATGATATAAGTCGTTATGTTTTTTCAAAATGATCCGAGGATAACAAGCGTTGACCCCCCTCAACAAACAAAATAACAATTGTTTGGGGGAGGGGCAGTCAACAATAATAGTTCAAAAACAATAACAAACAAGTTTCAAAGGGTCCAACAAATAACAATATTTTTTTCAAAGCAATAACAATAACAATTTTTAACAATAAAGAACTTACTTTTTTCAAGTGAAAAAGAACTCAGACAAAAAAATTCAGCTTGTAGTCTGCTTTATTTCTGTGTAGTGTACACAGAAGGCACAAGGCCTTGAAGTTTTTGGGGAGGGGAAGGGAGCGGTCATACTTTTCTATATAAACTAAGGAGACCTAGCTAGCCACATTCGCCGACCCATTCAACAATACAATAAATATCCATTCATCCATCGCCTTTTGCGCTACAATCACCACAATACCACATTTGCTCTATGAAGAAGTCCTACTTAAAATCCCGAGATTCGTGAATGATTTTATTTACAAGTATGATTTATTTACAATGAATGTGATGGGAATGGGAGAAAAACCCCGAAATATATATAAAAACAAGGAAAAATCCCCCGTTTGGTTGCCCTCCCATCCCCCCGTCTATAAAATTGGAGGCCGACTGTTTTCCGGGGCGAAAGAACCGGAAACAAGTCGGACCTACCCTAGGTGGGGCAGGGATCCTAATCTACAGGGGTGAAAAGAATTTAGGGGTCGGGCGCGGTATGGGTTAATACAAGTAGGTGATATGATTTTTATACATATGAATGTTCAAGATCTTCAGTAAACGTGGACTGGGATACGGATTGAGGTACAAAAATAATGGGGATGGGGAAGATCTTGAGAACTAACAACTAGATGACGGGGACAATGACTCACAAACATACTGCTAACTAGGTACCTGGGTACCAAAGAAAAAGGGAACAGTTTTACTCACCAGGGGTGGGGTCCCTAAGGACGCGTACCGTAGACGCCATGAGCCGGCAGAGGAGGGAAGGATGACTCCAACGTTGCTCCCTTTCGCACGACCAGGCTCGCTGCATTCACCCACCTTTTGCTGAATGTTATGCGATCCAAGCGTTTTCTATCGCATCTGATTTTGACCCTCAGCTGATGCCGAAAATACAAAATCAGATCACGATGAGAAAAGCTTGCATCGTCATACAATCCCTTGTTTCGCGTCGTCCAAATCACCATTCTAGCTACAGCTAGGATCGCGAGAAACACCACACGCTTCTCACCCTGATACGGAGGAAGAACGTTGTCCACGACGTAACCAACGTCGAGCAGCACGAGCTGTTTGGGTTCGATGCGAGCCGTCCACTCGCCGACGTGATCCCAAAACGGGCGAACTCGCTCGCAGTAGTAGAAGGCGTGCTCAGCCGTTTCTTCCAAGCCACTGCCGCAGCGAGCGCAATCGGGCATGTCTGCCAGGCCCGCCTTGTAGTTCAAGCCGACAAGGGGTAACGCATTTCGCACAAGTCGCCAGGTGAGCGAGAACTCGGAGTTGTTCAAGAAGCTCGATCCTGGCGCCCAATTCCAATGAGAGCGAATCTCCTCCGTCGTCCAGCCGTGCCGCTCGCTGAGAGGATCAGAAGCGGAACCCACCACTAGCTCCCGATATAGTTCTTTTCGAGGCCGTGAAAGGTCACTGGACCCAAGAAGGTTACGAAGGGCCGTTCGGCACTCGCGGACAAACAGTGTTTCGCCCAAAGGCCTACGTCGACCTTCAGCCTTTGGGTCTGACTTTAGGCGAGGAAAAGTCCGACTCGCCTTCAGTCTCCACACTGCGTCCCCCGTCAAGGCTCTGCCCAAGTATGCAAGTCTTTCAGCAAGCCAGTGGCTCTCCAGATCAGGCATACCTAGACCCCCGTTGCGTGTACGTTGGATACAGACCTGCCTACGGACCATCGGCCTTGCACCTCCCCAGAGCAATCTGGAAAGGGATCGTTGCAGCGCCAACCGATTTACCTTAGGCAGAGGAAGTACAGCCAATCGGTAAAGGATCAAGGGGAAGACGTACACGGCGCACGCCTCCGCCCTGCCCTTTAAGGACAACCTCCTTGAAAGCCAGATTCCCACCTGAGCATTCACCTTGGCTTGTACTTCCGACCAATTTCGCTCCAGTTGGAGGCCGGGCCCGAACCACACCCCGAGGATGCGGACGGGTCCGTCACTCCAGCGGAACGGCCCCGGAAGAGTATTGCTACCCCTCCAAGCACCGAGCCGCAAACCTTCGCTTTTGTCAAAATTGACCTTGGCTCCTGCAATCCGCTCGTACTCGCTAACCGCCTTCTTCACAGCCTTTATATCCAGACGGCGGGATACAAACACTGTGATATCATCGGCGAACGCGGAAACCCTTGCCGTAAGAGGGCCAGCAAAAGGGACACCGCGCAGGGCCGGATTTGCCGTCCTATCCCTAAGCCTACGGAGCAGGGGCTCCAAAGCTAGGACATAGAGAAGAGGAGACAACGGGCAGCCCTGCCGGACCGACCGCTCGACCGCGAACACCGTCGAACGCCTTCCGTTCACCTGCACCACTGCCTGAGGGTTGTGGTACATCATGCTAATCCATCTGCGGAACTCCGGTTTGAATCCGGCAGTCTCCAAAACAGTCGCCAAAAACCGATGGTCAACCCTATCGAAGGCCTTGGACTGATCTAAACTGATCAGCGCGGCCTCGGTGCCGTCTTCTATACCCTCTAGGACCTCGCGAATCAAGTGCAGGTTGTCCTGGATCGATCTTCCCTTCACAGCAAAGGTCTGCTCAGAGCCGATCAGATCGCTAATGACAAGCTGTAAACGATTCGCTAAGACCCGGGCCAAAATCTTTAACTCTGTGTTAAGCAGAGTTATGGGCCTGTAATCGTCTAAACCCTCCCAAACATGCCTGCCACCTTTCTTCAGCAATGTGATCACGCCCTTGGTAACGCTACCAGGGATGGCTCCCTGGGCGAACCAATGGTTGAACATATCCGTCAGAATAGGCACAAACATGTGCGACATCCTCAAGTACACTTCGTAGGGCAAACCATCTAGTCCCGGCGACTTGTTCAGGCCGACCTGCTTCAACGCGTCACGGACTTCACATTCAGTAACCACACCCTCGCAGCTAGCCGCTTCAGCCACCCCAAGGCGGGGAAAGTCGGCAAGATAGCTACGAAACTCCCGGAGCGGGAGATCAGTACAGCGGGCAAAGCGATCCCGAAAGTGCGCCCGAAAGGCGTCACGAATCTCGCGAGCCGATCGCAGCAGTCGCCCATCCGGGGCCTTGACAGAACCGATATACCGATCGGGGAACCTTCGCACTTCTTCTTCACGCGCAGTCGCGTTCGTTTTCACAGCTTCGTTGAGAACTCTCTTTAACCTAGATCTAACTACGTATCCCTTGTAGCGCTCGCTACTCTCGCGCTCAAGGTCCCCCCTAGCTAGCTCTACGTTTAGGGAGTCCCCCCCAGCCACCGCCCGGGAAAGTCTATCGTCTATAGATTTCGCTTCCTTGGTCCTATCTAGGTTGAGCTGTCGACCGTACTTGGTAGCGAAATCTCTAATCCTATGTTTAAGAGATCCCCACCACCTATTCCCGGTAACCGCCCCCACTAACGCCCGCTGAATTAGGGATTCCAGCCGGTCCCGGAAGTCCCGTATCTCCAGTAAGGAGGTATTGAACTTCCAGTAGCCGGCCAGACTAGGCCTATTTGCTAACCGTAGACTGACTCTAACAAGTTTATGGTCAGTCCACGCTATCAAGTGGAACGTGGGACAACTAACAAAATCAATGTCAGCTCGTCTCACTAACACTCTGTCCAAGTAGGAGCCTACTTTGGCAGAGGGCGAACTATCTAGCCACGTCCACATCTCCCGCCCTGGGTGATCCAGACGAAACCTGTTGACGAGGTCATGACGAGTCATGAGGCCGGCAAGGCTGCTTTCACACCTTCCCACACGCCTAGCTCCCCGCCCGACCTTATCTATCTTGGGATCAAGGATCGCATTCCAATCACCCATTAAAACTAGCCGCTTCGTATCGTCCAGGAACGGCGCCAACCGACGAAAAAAGGAAACCCTCTCCACAACGATATTGGGCGCATAAACCGCAACCAGACGAAACTTGAAACTTTTCACGGCAACATCGGCCACAACCAGTCGGCCCCCGTCACCTGCAAAAACAACGTCAACATCAGCATCAAGGCTGCGTCCAACTAGCAAAGAAACCCCAACGCTGGTACGGCTGCCGTATGCTGAGAAAACGTTAAAATCGCTTTCCAGCACACGACAGTCGGCACCGCAAGTGAAGTGGGTTTCCTGCACTGCAGCAACATCTACGCCGAGAGTTTTAAGTTCACCAAGCAAGCGCGTACACTTGCCCGGATCCCTCAATCCCCTCACATTCAAAGTAGCAAGGTTTAGAGCCATCAATCCCACTTACCTTACTCAGTGTCGACTACGGGCCGGAAATCCTTGGGAGTAAGGATGCCGACGGCCTGACGCAGGGATCCGGTGCCGAGCTCAGTACTTACTCGGTCGTCCCTGGTAATTCCACCGACATCCATAGGGTACCGCAACTTTAGGGACCTATAGAATGATGGGTGAACCAAAATCGGGACCCTGCCCGCACAGAAGGGTAGCATTTTTTTCAGCATTGGATTTTTCGTATCGACCAGCATTACATCCGCCCGGCTGGCTTCGTCAATAAAGTTCCAAAGTTCTTTGGTCCGATTGCCAGCCAAGCGGACGAATGTGGTCAATTTTGGTGCGTCCTTGAATAGATGTGGTTTTGTGATGTCTTTAGTGTCAATTTTTTGGAGTGAGCGTAATGGTTTTAATGATTGTTTTAAAGTGTGGTCTATGTGTGGATTGTCCATGATATCTTCGCAGAAGTAAAAAGAGTTTATGGCACGTCGGGCTTCCGTAGAGCGTGCTCTTGGTTTTTGAACAGTTGCTGCTGATGTTGACGGTGTTTGGGGAGAGGGTGTAAGTCTGGTTGCTGAATAGGATCGAGTAAGCATTTTGGGGGTTTTAATTGGTGAAAGAGAGGGGGGTAATGGTGTTTCTGTTGGGATGATAGGGGTGGTTTTTGTTTTTTGTGGGAGAGGAATCAATTGTGCTGGTCTTTGTTTATTTTGGACTGGCGATTTTTCTGTTGTTTTTTCCCCCTTATGCTGAGGTATGGTGGTTGTTTGTGTGGGTTTTTTTGGATGTTTTTTCTCCCCCTCTTTAGTTGGTGAATCCTCGCTGTTTCTCCTTCTTTTTAAATTCATGGTCATATCCATCGGTTCAATGTTTTGATTGTCTTCTTTTGTTGATTGTTTTGCAGTTGATTGTTTCGTATTTGTTGTCGTTGGTTTCGTAGTTGTAGTCAAAAGAGTTGTTGTATCTGTTGTTGCTGGGTTTTTAGGGGGAGTTTTTTTCCCTCCCTTTTTTTTGGTGACTTGCGTCCACCCTTCTTCATTTTCTTTAGGGGTTTCTTGTTTGTTTTCTGAGGTTTCTGTTGGTATTATTGCTGCTATGACAGGTGAAGGAGTAGCAGTAGTAGTAGTAGTATTCGTTGTTGTGGTGGTGATTGTTGATTTTTGAGGGCAGTTTTTTGAAAAGTGGCCGATGTTATTGCAAAACCAACATAGCGGTTTCCTGCCCTCAACTATGACTGTCATGGTTTGATCGCGGTAACGTATTTTATGGGGAATTTTGTTAAACCCTCCCCTATCGAGGCATATAACGAATACGTAGTCACCGTACGCAGTTCCCCGTGTTGACGTTACTTGTGTGACTTGTTCCACGCCGCCGTATATACTTAGATAGGCGGCGAGGACGTCACCACTCAATTGCATAGATACATTGCATACGGTGACTCGTATTCTTCTTTTGCCTCGATATTCCGGTTGTAGCCGGAAGAAGCGTGTGGTGATGTTACCACCGGCGAGGCTTTTCGCTACTTCCTCTGAGGGTAATAAGACATCCCAGGTCGCGAAACTTCTGCGGCAGAAGTACTTCCCTGGGATGTTTGCTGTTTTGAGAAGGTCCTCAAAAGTTTCCTTCTTAATCCCCGCTAGTCTCTTGGTCTTAATGTCTGTGACTACGAAGGACAGGGTCTTCGGTTCGACCGCCTCGACCAATTCGGGTATTGGGAGAATTTCCCCGTCCTTGAAATACTTTTCATACTTTTCGACCCTGTCTCTTGCGTAGTCACAAGGGGATTTTTTATTCACGCAATGTGAAGACCAAGAGAGAGCTGTTTGTTTTGGTTTTTGTGCCGGTGGTATTGTACTTGCCGATGAAGAGAGGTCGAATGGAGCTTCTTCCGGCATTGGGGAGGGTTGCGTTTTGAATATGTCGGTCGGTGATTGCGATTTCATGTTGTTGGGCTCCCCCATAGTTGTGAAAACACAACCAGAGGGAGATGAAACGCGTATGGTGTTGCAAAAAATTCAGGCGAGACGAATAAATGTAGAACGATGAATGTTGATAAAAATGGCGGTCGTTTTTTAAAAAAGTTCAACAAAAAAATCGAGTCGCGTTTGACCCTCCTCACAAACAAAGAACAATAGTTGGAGGGGGGGTCACAAAACTTTAACAATGATAACAATATTCAATAACAATAATTTAAACAAATTTTTAACAATAAAGAACTTACTTTTTTTCGTGGTGAAAAAAGAACTCAGACAAAAAATTTTACCTTGTAGTCTGCTTTATTTCTGTGTAGTGTACACAGAAGGCACAAGGCCTTGAAGTTTTTGGGGAGGGGAAGGGAGCGGTCATACTTTTCTATATAAACTAAGGAGACCTAGCTAGCCACATTCGCCGACCCATTCAACAATACAATAAATATCCATTCATCCATCGCCTTTTGCGCTACAATCACCACAATACCACATTTGCTCTATGAAGAAGTCCTACTTAAAATCCCGAGATTTATGAATGATTTTATGATTTATTTACAATGAATGTGATGGGAATGGGAGAAAAACCCCGAAATATATATAAAAACAAGGAAAAATCCCCCGTTTGGTTGCCCTCCCATCCCCCCGTCTATAAAATTGGAGGCCGACTGTTTTCCGGGGCGAAAGAACCGGAAACAAGTCGGACCTACCCTAGGTGGGGCAGGGATCCTAATCTACAGGGGTGAAAAGAATTTAGGGGTCGGGCGCGGTATGGGTTAATACAAGTAGGTGATATGATTTTTATACATATGAATGTTCAAGATCTTCAGTAAACGTGGACTGGGATACGGATTGAGGTACAAAAATAATGGGGATGGGGAAGATCTTGAGAACTAACAACTAGATGACGGGGACAATGACTCACAAACATACTGCTAACTAGGTACCTGGGTACCAAAGAAAAAGGGAACAGTTTTACTCACCAGGGGTGGGGTCCCTAAGGACCCGTACCGTAGACGCCATGAGCCGGCAGAGGAGGGAAGGATGACTCCAACGTTGCTCCCTTTCGCACGACCAGGCTCGCTGCATTCACCCACCTTTTGCTGAATGTTATGCGATCCAAGCGTTTTCTATCGCATCTGATTTTGACCCTCAGCTGATGCCGAAAATACAAAATCAGATCACGATGAGAAAAGCTTGCATCGTCATACAATCCCTTGTTTCGCGTCGTCCAAATCACCATTCTAGCTACAGCTAGGATCGCGAGAAACACCACACGCTTCTCACCCTGATACGGAGGAAGAACGTTGTCCACGACGTAACCAACGTCGAGCAGCACGAGCTGTTTGGGTTCGATGCGAGCCGTCCACTCGCCGACGTGATCCCAAAACGGGCGAACTCGCTCGCAGTAGTAGAAGGCGTGCTCAGCCGTTTCTTCCAAGCCACTGCCGCAGCGAGCGCAATCGGGCATGTCTGCCAGGCCCGCTTTGTAGTTCAAGCCGACAAGGGGTAACGCATTTCGCACAAGTCGCCAGGTGAGCGAGAACTCGGAGTTGTTCAAGAAGCTCGATCCTGGCGCCCAATTCCAATGAGAGCGAATCTCCTCCGTCGTCCAGCCGTGCCGCTCGCTGAGAGGATCAGAAGCGGAACCCACCACTAGCTCCCGATATAGTTCTTTTCGAGGCCGTGAAAGGTCACTGGACCCAAGAAGGTTACGAAGGGCCGTTCGGCACTCGCGGACAAACAGTGTTTCGCCCAAAGGCCTACGTCGACCTTCAGCCTTTGGGTCTGACTTTAGGCGAGGAAAAGTCCGACTCGCCTTCAGTCTCCACACTGCGTCCCCCGTCAAAGCTCTGCCCAGGTATGCAAGTCTTTCAGCAAGCCAGTGGCTCTCCAGATCAGGCATACCTAGACCCCCGTTGCGTGTACGTTGGATACAGACCTGCCTACGGACCATCGGCCTTGCACCTCCCCAGAGCAATCTGGAAAGGGATCGTTGCAGCGCCAACCGATTTACCTTAGGCAGAGGAAGTACAGCCAATCGGTAAAGGATCAAGGGGAAGACGTACACGGCGCACGCCTCCGCCCTGCCCTTTAAGGACAACCTCCTTGAAAGCCAGATTCCCACCTGAGCATTCACCTTGGCTTGTATTTCCGACCAATTTCGCTCCAGTTGGAGGCCGGGCCCGAACCACACCCCGAGGATGCGGACGGGTCCGTCACTCCAGCGGAACGGCCCCGGAAGAGTATTGCTACCCCTCCAAGCACCGAGCCGCAAACCTTCGCTTTTGTCAAAATTGACCTTGGCTCCTGCAATCCGCTCGTACTCGCTAACCGCCTTCTTCACAGCCTTTATATCCAGACGGCGGGATACAAACACTGTGATATCATCGGCGAACGCGGAAACCCTTGCCGTAAGAGGGCCAGCAAAAGGGACACCGCGCAGGGCCGGATTTGCCGTCCTATCCCTAAGCCTACGGAGCAGGGGCTCCAAAGCTAGGACATAGAGAAGAGGAGACAACGGGCAGCCCTGCCGGACCGACCGCTCGACCGCGAACACCGTCGAACGCCTTCCGTTCACCTGCACCACTGCCTGAGGGTTGTGGTACATCATGCTAATCCATCTGCGGAACTCCGGTTTGAATCCGGCAGTCTCCAAAACAGTCGCCAAAAACCGATGGTCAACCCTATCGAAGGCCTTGGACTGATCTAAACTGATCAGCGCGGCCTCGGTGTCGTCTTCTATACCCTCTAGGACCTCGCGAATCAAGTGCAGGTTGTCCTGGATCGATCTTCCCTTCACAGCAAAGATCTGCTCAGAGCCGATCAGATCGCTAATGACAAGCTGTAAACGATTCGCTAAGACCCGGGCCAAAATCTTTAACTCTGTGTTAAGCAGAGTTATGGGCCTGTAATCGTCTAAACCCTCCCAAACATGCCTGCCACCTTTCTTCAGCAATGTGATCACGCCCTTGGTAACGCTACCAGGGATGGCTCCCTGGGCGAACCAATGGTTGAACATATCCGTCAGAATAGGCACAAACATGTGCGACATCCTCAAGTACACTTCGTAGGGCAAACCATCTAGTCCCGGCGACTTGTTCAGGCCGACCTGCTTCAACGCGTCACGGACTTCACATTCAGTAACCACACCCTCGCAGCTAGCCGCTTCAGCCACCCCAAGGCGGGGAAAGTCGGCAAGATAGCTACGAAACTCCCGGAGCGGGAGATCAGTACAGCGGGCAAAGCGATCCCGAAAGTGCGCCCGAAAGGCGTCACGAATCTCGCGAGCCGATCGCAGCAGTCGCCCATCCGGGGCCTTGACAGAACCGATATACCGATCGGGGAACCTTCGCACTTCTTCTTCACGCGCAGTCGCGTTCGTTTTCACAGCTTCGTTGAGAACTCTCTTTAACCTAGATCTAACTACGTATCCCTTGTAGCGCTCGCTACTCTCGCGCTCAAGGTCCCCCCTAGCTAGCTCTACGTTTAGGGAGTCCCCCCCAGCCACCGCCCGGGAAAGTCTATCGTCTATAGATTTCGCTTCCTTGGTCCTATCTAGGTTGAGCTGTCGACCGTACTTGGTAGCGAAATCTCTAATCCTATGTTTAAGAGATCCCCACCACCTATTCCCGGTAACCGCCCCCACTAACGCCCGCTGAATTAGGGATTCCAACCGGTCCCGGAAGTCCCGTATCTCCAGTAAGGAGGTATTGAACTTCCAGTAGCCGGCCAGACTAGGCCTATTTGCTAACCGTAGACTGACTCTAACAAGTTTATGGTCAGTCCACGCTATCAAGTGGAACGTGGGACAACTAACAAAATCAATGTCAGCTCGTCTCACTAACACTCTGTCCAAGTAGGAGCCTACTTTGGCAGAGGGCGAACTATCTAGCCACGTCCACATCTCCCGCCCTGGGTGATCCAGACGAAACCTGTCGACGAGGTCATGACGAGTCATGAGGCCGGCAAGGCTGCTTTCACACCTTCCCACACGCCTAGCTCCCCGCCCGACCTTATCTATCTTGGGATCAAGGATCGCATTCCAATCACCCATTAAAACTAGCCGCTTCGTATCGTCCAGGAACGGCGCCAACCGACGAAAAAAGGAAACCCTCTCCACAACGATATTGGGCGCATAAACCGCAACCAGACGAAACTTGAAACTTTTCACGGCAACATCGGCCACAACCAGTCGGCCCCCGTCACCTGCAAAAACAACGTCAACATCAGCATCAAGGCTGCGTCCAACTAGCAAAGAAACCCCAACGCTGGTACGGCTGCCGTATGCTGAGAAGACGTTAAAATCGCCTTCCAGCACACGACAGTCGGCACCGCAAGTGAAGTGGGTTTCCTGCACTGCAGCAACATCTACGCCGAGAGTTTTAAGTTCACCAAGCAAGCGCGTACACTTGCCCGGATCCCTCAATCCCCTCACATTCAAAGTAGCAAGGTTTAGAGCCATCAATCCCACTTACCTTACTCAGTGTCGACTACGGGCCGGAAATCCTTGGGAGTAAGGATGCCGACGGCCTGACGCAGGGATCCGGTGCCGAGCTCAGTACTTACTCGGTCGTCCCTGGTAATTCCACCGACATCCACGGGGTACCGCAATTTTAGGGATCTATAGAAGGTAGGGTGAACTAAAATCGGGACCCTGCCCGAACAAAAAGGAAGCAATTTTTTTAAACTTTGGTGGCGCAAATCCGCCAACATTGCGTCCGCTCGACTGGCCCCCTCAAGAAAGTGCCAAAGCTCTTTGGTTCGGGGTCCAGCCGAACGGACGAATGTGGTCACCATTGCGGCACTCTTAAAAAGATACGGGTTGGTGATGTCCTTGCCGTCTATTTTTTTAAGTGATGATAGGGGTTTTAAAGTTTTTTTTAAAATGTGGTCCATGTTTTGGGGCTCGAGGATGTCCTCGCAGAAATGAAAAGCGGTGAAGGCACGTCGGACTTCGTTTGAAGCCGACCGTGACCTTGGCTTGAGTTCTGTTGATGATGGTGATGCTGCTGCTGTTGGTGACTCCCTGGTCACCGATTGTGCCCGTGTAAGGAGCTTAGGGGTTCTGATTGGTGAGAGTGAAGGTGATTTTGGGGAAAGTGGGAAGTCAGAGAGGTGTGCTGGGGTATTTTGATGTTTTTGTGGGGGAGGAATAATTTGGGCTGGTCTTTCAGTTTTTTCGCCCTTTTGTTGAGGTTGGGAGGGTGTTTGGGACTGTGTTTGTGTTTCTTTTGCTGGTCCCTTAATGTGTTTTTTCTCCCCCTCCCCAGCTACCGAGTCATCACTATCCCTTCGCCGTTTTAGGTTAATTGAATAATCCATAGCTTCGTCTTCTTTTTCAATGTTATTTTCTTTGTTTTTCTTTTTTGTTAATGACGATGATGATGATGATCTTGCAGATGTCGATGATGATGATGGTTTGGCTGTGCTTGTGGTAGGAGTACTACTAGAGTCAATTTTAGCAGTCGTGGTGATGTTTGGTTTTTTTGAAACTGTTGCTGTTGCTGGTTCTTTGATGGGGGTTTGTTTTGCTGGTTCTTTGATGGGAGTTTTTTTCTTTTTTCCCCCTTTCACTACTTGGGTCCAGCCCTCTTCTTTGTTGGGGCTGTCCCCGGTTTTAGTTTTAGGGGTTTCGTTTTTATTTACTTCAGCTGTTGTCGCTGTTGCTGCTATAGTTGTCGTTGTGTTCGTTGTGTTCGTTGTCGTTTCTGTTGTTGTTGTTGTTGTTGTTGTTGTGGCCGGAGTTGTTTTGGTTGTTTTTTGAGGGCAGGATTTTGAAAAGTGCCCCAGCTGCTTGCAATTCCAGCACTGGGGCTTCCTGCCCTCAACAACGACTGTCATTATCTGGTGTTCGTACTCTATTATGTGAGGTATGGATGTGAACCCCCCTCTGTCCAGGCACATGGTGAAGATATAATCACCGTGCGCTGTCCCGTTAACTGACTTAGCTTTGGTAATATCTTCTATTTCTCCGTGTTTTACGAGGTAGGCAGCCAGGACCTCCTCATTCAGTTGTATCGGGACATTACACACGGTGATTCGTATTTTACGTCTTCCCATGTACTCTGGCTGAAGCCGGAAGTACTTGGAGATGACATTTTCGCCGGCCAGCTTGGCTGCAAGGTCTTCTGATGGTAACAGAACATCCCATGTTGCGAAGCTACGTCTACAGTAGTACTTCGCGGGGATGTCTGCTGCTTTTAGTAATCCTTCAAAAGTATCTTTTTTGATACCTGCCAGCCTCTTTGTTTTTAAATCTGTGACAACGAACGAGATTATTTTTGGCTGTACTTCCTGTACAAGTTCGGGAATAGGGAGGATCCTATTCCCTTGGAAGTACTTCTCGTATTTTTCTCTTATTTTTGAATAGTCTTTTGGTGTTTTTTGAATTACTTTTGTTGTCCAAGAGGCTGGCAGTGAAGGTACCTTTTGCGCCGGTTGGATTGAACTGGCCGACGAAGATGGCTGCGAAAGTGCAGGCCATCTTTCTTCCGGCTTTGAGGGGGGACTTTGATCTTTAAAAATGTCGGGTGATAATGACCCTGGTGAATTTGGTGCCTCTGCCATAGCTGCTTATGAGGCAGCTAGGGGAGGATGACCGTCGAATGTTCTGTGTAGGTGAAAATACGTTGGATGATGATGATATAAGTCGTTATGTTTTTTCAAAATGATCCGAGGATAACAAGCGTTGACCCCCCTCAACAAACAAAATAACAATTGTTTGGGGGAGGGGCAGTCAACAATAATAGTTCAAAAACAATAACAAACAAGTTTCAAAGGGTCCAACAAATAACAATATTTTTTTCAAAGCAATAACAATAACAATTTTTAACAATAAAGAACTTACTTTTTTCAAGTGAAAAAGAACTCAGACAAAAAAATTCAGCTTGTAGTCTGCTTTATTTCTGTGTAGTGTACACAGAAGGCACAAGGCCTTGAAGTTTTTGGGGAGGGGAAGGGAGCGGTCATACTTTTCTATATAAACTAAGGAGACCTAGCTAGCCACATTCGCCGACCCATTCAACAATACAATAAATATCCATTCATCCATCGCCTTTTGCGCTACAATCACCACAATACCACATTTGCTCTATGAAGAAGTCCTACTTAAAATCCCGAGATTCGTGAATGATTTTATTTACAAGTATGATTTATTTACAATGAATGTGATGGGAATGGGAGAAAAACCCCGAAATATATATAAAAACAAGGAAAAATCCCCCGTTTGGTTGCCCTCCCATCCCCCCGTCTATAAAATTGGAGGCCGACTGTTTTCCGGGGCGAAAGAACCGGAAACAAGTCGGACCTACCCTAGGTGGGGCAGGGATCCTAATCTACAGGGGTGAAAAGAATTTAGGGGTCGGGCGCGGTATGGGTTAATACAAGTAGGTGATATGATTTTTATACATATGAATGTTCAAGATCTTCAGTAAACGTGGACTGGGATACGGATTGAGGTACAAAAATAATGGGGATGGGGAAGATCTTGAGAACTAACAACTAGATGACGGGGACAATGACTCACAAACATACTGCTAACTAGGTACCTGGGTACCAAAGAAAAAGGGAACAGTTTTACTCACCAGGGGTGGGGTCCCTAAGGACCCGTACCGTAGACGCCATGAGCCGGCAGAGGAGGGAAGGATGACTCCAACGTTGCTCCCTTTCGCACGACCAGGCTCGCTGCATTCACCCACCTTTTGCTGAATGTTATGCGATCCAAGCGTTTTCTATCGCATCTGATTTTGACCCTCAGCTGATGCCGAAAATACAAAATCAGATCACGATCAGAAAAGCTTGCATCGTCATACAATCCCTTGTTTCGCGTCGTCCAAATCACCATTCTAGCTACAGCTAGGATCGCGAGAAACACCACACGCTTCTCACCCTGATACGGAGGAAGAACGTTGTCCACGACGTAACCAACGTCGAGCAGCACGAGCTGTTTGGGTTCGATGCGAGCCGTCCACTCGCCGACGTGATCCCAAAACGGGCGAACTCGCTCGCAGTAGTAGAAGGCGTGCTCAGCCGTTTCTTCCAAGCCACTGCCGCAGCGAGCGCAATCGGGCATGTCTGCCAGGCCCGCCTTGTAGTTCAAGCCGACAAGGGGTAACGCATTTCGCACAAGTCGCCAGGTGAGCGAGAACTCGGAGTTGTTCAAGAAGCTCGATCCTGGCGCCCAATTCCAATGAGAGCGAATCTCCTCCGTCGTCCAGCCGTGCCGCTCGCTGAGAGGATCAGAAGCGGAACCCACCACTAGCTCCCGATATAGTTCTTTTCGAGGCCGTGAAAGGTCACTGGACCCAAGAAGGTTACGAAGGGCCGTTCGGCACTCGCGGACAAACAGTGTTTCGCCCAAAGGCCTACGTCGACCTTCAGCCTTTGGGTCTGACTTTAGGCGAGGAAAAGTCCGACTCGCCTTCAGTCTCCACACTGCGTCCCCCGTCAAGGCTCTGCCCAAGTATGCAAGTCTTTCAGCAAGCCAGTGGCTCTCCAGATCAGGCATACCTAGACCCCCGTTGCGTGTACGTTGGATACAGACCTGCCTACGGACCATCGGCCTTGCACCTCCCCAGAGCAATCTGGAAAGGGATCGTTGCAGCGCCAACCGATTTACCTTAGGCAGAGGAAGTACAGCCAATCGGTAAAGGATCAAGGGGAAGACGTACACGGCGCACGCCTCCGCCCTGCCCTTTAAGGACAACCTCCTTGAAAGCCAGATTCCCACCTGAGCATTCACCTTGGCTTGTACTTCCGACCAATTTCGCTCCAGTTGGAGGCCGGGCCCGAACCACACCCCGAGGATGCGGACGGGTCCGTCACTCCAGCGGAACGGCCCCGGAAGAGTATTGCTACCCCTCCAAGCACCGAGCCGCAAACCTTCGCTTTTGTCAAAATTGACCTTGGCTCCTGCAATCCGCTCGTACTCGCTAACCGCCTTCTTCACAGCCTTTATATCCAGACGGCGGGATACAAACACTGTGATATCATCGGCGAACGCGGAAACCCTTGCCGTAAGAGGGCCAGCAAAAGGGACACCGCGCAGGGCCGGATTTGCCGTCCTATCCCTAAGCCTACGGAGCAGGGGCTCCAAAGCTAGGACATAGAGAAGAGGAGACAACGGGCAGCCCTGCCGGACCGACCGCTCGACCGCGAACACCGTCGAACGCCTTCCGTTCACCTGCACCACTGCCTGAGGGTTGTGGTACATCATGCTAATCCATCTGCGGAACTCCGGTTTGAATCCGGCAGTCTCCAAAACAGTCGCCAAAAACCGATGGTCAACCCTATCGAAGGCCTTGGACTGATCTAAACTGATCAGCGCGGCCTCGGTGCCGTCTTCTATACCCTCTAGGACCTCGCGAATCAAGTGCAGGTTGTCCTGGATCGATCTTCCCTTCACAGCAAAGGTCTGCTCAGAGCCGATCAGATCGCTAATGACAAGCTGTAAACGATTCGCTAAGACCCGGGCCAAAATCTTTAACTCTGTGTTAAGCAGAGTTATGGGCCTGTAATCGTCTAAACCCTCCCAAACATGCCTGCCACCTTTCTTCAGCAATGTGATCACGCCCTTGGTAACGCTACCAGGGATGGCTCCCTGGGCGAACCAATGGTTGAACATATCCGTCAGAATAGGCACAAACATGTGCGACATCCTCAAGTACACTTCGTAGGGCAAACCATCTAGTCCCGGCGACTTGTTCAGGCCGACCTGCTTCAACGCGTCACGGACTTCACATTCAGTAACCACACCCTCGCAGCTAGCCGCTTCAGCCACCCCAAGGCGGGGAAAGTCGGCAAGATAGCTACGAAACTCCCGGAGCGGGAGATCAGTACAGCGGGCAAAGCGATCCCGAAAGTGCGCCCGAAAGGCGTCACGAATCTCGCGAGCCGATCGCAGCAGTCGCCCATCCGGGGCCTTGACAGAACCGATATACCGATCGGGGAACCTTCGCACTTCTTCTTCACGCGCAGTCGCGTTCGTTTTCACAGCTTCGTTGAGAACTCTCTTTAACCTAGATCTAACTACGTATCCCTTGTAGCGCTCGCTACTCTCGCGCTCAAGGTCCCCCCTAGCTAGCTCTACGTTTAGGGAGTCCCCCCCAGCCACCGCCCGGGAAAGTCTATCGTCTATAGATTTCGCTTCCTTGGTCCTATCTAGGTTGAGCTGTCGACCGTACTTGGTAGCGAAATCTCTAATCCTATGTTTAAGAGATCCCCACCACCTATTCCCGGTAACCGCCCCCACTAACGCCCGCTGAATTAGGGATTCCAGCCGGTCCCGGAAGTCCCGTATCTCCAGTAAGGAGGTATTGAACTTCCAGTAGCCGGCCAGACTAGGCCTATTTGCTAACCGTAGACTGACTCTAACAAGTTTATGGTCAGTCCACGCTATCAAGTGGAACGTGGGACAACTAACAAAATCAATGTCAGCTCGTCTCACTAACACTCTGTCCAAGTAGGAGCCTACTTTGGCAGAGGGCGAACTATCTAGCCACGTCCACATCTCCCGCCCTGGGTGATCCAGACGAAACCTGTTGACGAGGTCATGACGAGTCATGAGGCCGGCAAGGCTGCTTTCACACCTTCCCACACGCCTAGCTCCCCGCCCGACCTTATCTATCTTGGGATCAAGGATCGCATTCCAATCACCCATTAAAACTAGCCGCTTCGTATCGTCCAGGAACGGCGCCAACCGACGAAAAAAGGAAACCCTCTCCACAACGATATTGGGCGCATAAACCGCAACCAGACGAAACTTGAAACTTTTCACGGCAACATCGGCCACAACCAGTCGGCCCCCGTCACCTGCAAAAACAACGTCAACATCAGCATCAAGGCTGCGTCCAACTAGCAAAGAAACCCCAACGCTGGTACGGCTGCCGTATGCTGAGAAAACGTTAAAATCGCTTTCCAGCACACGACAGTCGGCACCGCAAGTGAAGTGGGTTTCCTGCACTGCAGCAACATCTACGCCGAGAGTTTTAAGTTCACCAAGCAAGCGCGTACACTTGCCCGGATCCCTCAATCCCCTCACATTCAAAGTAGCAAGGTTTAGAGCCATCAATCCCACTTACCTTACTCAGTGTCGACTACGGGCCGGAAATCCTTGGGAGTAAGGATGCCGACGGCCTGACGCAGGGATCCGGTGCCGAGCTCAGTACTTACTCGGTCGTCCCTGGTAATTCCACCGACATCCATAGGGTACCGCAACTTTAGGGACCTATAGAATGATGGGTGAACCAAAATCGGGACCCTGCCCGCACAGAAGGGTAGCATTTTTTTCAGCATTGGATTTTTCGTATCGACCAGCATTACATCCGCCCGGCTGGCTTCGTCAATAAAGTTCCAAAGTTCTTTGGTCCGATTGCCAGCCAAGCGGACGAATGTGGTCAATTTTGGTGCGTCCTTGAATAGATGTGGTTTTGTGATGTCTTTAGTGTCAATTTTTTGGAGTGAGCGTAATGGTTTTAATGATTGTTTTAAAGTGTGGTCTATGTGTGGATTGTCCATGATATCTTCGCAGAAGTAAAAAGAGTTTATGGCACGTCGGGCTTCCGTAGAGCGTGCTCTTGGTTTTTGAACAGTTGCTGCTGATGTTGACGGTGTTTGGGGAGAGGGTGTAAGTCTGGTTGCTGAATAGGATCGAGTAAGCATTTTGGGGGTTTTAATTGGTGAAAGAGAGGGGGGTAATGGTGTTTCTGTTGGGATGATAGGGGTGGTTTTTGTTTTTTGTGGGAGAGGAATCAATTGTGCTGGTCTTTGTTTATTTTGGACTGGCGATTTTTCTGTTGTTTTTTCCCCCTTATGCTGAGGTATGGTGGTTGTTTGTGTGGGTTTTTTTGGATGTTTTTTCTCCCCCTCTTTAGTTGGTGAATCCTCGCTGTTTCTCCTTCTTTTTAAATTCATGGTCATATCCATCGGTTCAATGTTTTGATTGTCTTCTTTTGTTGATTGTTTTGCAGTTGATTGTTTCGTATTTGTTGTCGTTGGTTTCGTAGTTGTAGTCAAAAGAGTTGTTGTATCTGTTGTTGCTGGGTTTTTAGGGGGAGTTTTTTTCCCTCCCTTTTTTTTGGTGACTTGCGTCCACCCTTCTTCATTTTCTTTAGGGGTTTCTTGTTTGTTTTCTGAGGTTTCTGTTGGTATTATTGCTGCTATGACAGGTGAAGGAGTATCAGTAGTAGTAGTAGTATTCGTTGTTGTGGTGGTGATTGTTGATTTTTGAGGGCAGTTTTTTGAAAAGTGGCCGATGTTATTGCAAAACCAACATAGCGGTTTCCTGCCCTCAACTATGACTGTCATGGTTTGATCGCGGTAACGTATTTTATGGGGAATTTTGTTAAACCCTCCCCTATCGAGGCATATAACGAATACGTAGTCACCGTACGCAGTTCCCCGTGTTGACGTTACTTGTGTGACTTGTTCCACGCCGCCGTATATACTTAGATAGGCGGCGAGGACGTCACCACTCAATTGCATAGATACATTGCATACGGTGACTCGTATTCTTCTTTTGCCTCGATATTCCGGTTGTAGCCGGAAGAAGCGTGTGGTGATGTTACCACCGGCGAGGCTTTTCGCTACTTCCTCTGAGGGTAATAAGACATCCCAGGTCGCGAAACTTCTGCGGCAGAAGTACTTCCCTGGGATGTTTGCTGTTTTGAGAAGGTCCTCAAAAGTTTCCTTCTTAATCCCCGCTAGTCTCTTGGTCTTAATGTCTGTGACTACGAAGGACAGGGTCTTCGGTTCGACCGCCTCGACCAATTCGGGTATTGGGAGAATTTCCCCGTCCTTGAAATACTTTTCATACTTTTCGACCCTGTCTCTTGCGTAGTCACAAGGGGATTTTTTATTCACGCAATGTGAAGACCAAGAGACAGCTGTTTGTTTTTGTTTTTGTGCCGGTGGTATTGTACTTGCCGATGAAGAGAGGTCGAATGGAGCTTCTTCCGGCATTGGGGAGGGTTGCGTTTTGAATATGTCGGTCGGTGATTGCGATTTCATGTTGTTGGGCTCCCCCATAGTTGTGAAAACACAACCAGAGGGAGATGAAACGCGTATGGTGTTGCAAAAAATTCAGGCGAGACGAATAAATGTAGAACGATGAATGTTGATAAAAATGGCGGTCGTTTTTTAAAAAAGTTCAACAAAAAAATCGAGTCGCGTTTGACCCTCCTCACAAACAAAGAACAATAGTTGGAGGGGGGGTCACAAAACTTTAACAATGATAACAATATTCAATAACAATAATTTAAACAAATTTTTAACAATAAAGAACTTACTTTTTTTCGTGGTGAAAAAAGAACTCAGACAAAAAATTTTACCTTGTAGTCTGCTTTATTTCTGTGTAATGTACACAGAAGGCACAAGGCCTTGAAGTTTTTGGGGAGGGGAAGGGAGCGGTCATACTTTTCTATATAAACTAAGGAGACCTAGCTAGCCACATTCGCCGACCCATTCAACAATACAATAAATATCCATTCATCCATCGCCTTTTGCGCTACAATCACCACAATACCACATTTGCTCTATGAAGAAGTCCTACTTAAAATCCCGAGATTCATGAATGATTTTATGATTTATTTACAATGAATGTGATGGGAATGGGAGAAAAACCCCGAAATATATACAAAAACAAAGGAAAAATCCCCCGTTTGGTTGCCCTCCCATCCCCCCGTCTATAAAATTGGAGGCCGACTGTTTTCCGGGGCGAAAGAACCGGAAACAAGTCGGACCTACCCTAGGTGGGGCAGGGATCCTAATCTACAGGGGTAAAAAGAAATAAGGGGTCGGGCACGGTATGGGTTAATACAAGCAGGTGATATGATTTTTATACATATGAATGTTCAAGATCTTCAGTAAACGTGGACTGGGATGCGGGTTCAGGTACAAAAATAATGGGGATGGGGAAGATCTTGAGAACTAACGACTAGATGACGGGGACAATGACTCACAAACATACTGCTAACTAGGTACCTGGGTACCAAAAGAAAAAGGGAACAGTTTTACTTACCAGGGGTGGGGTCCCTAAGGACCCGTACCGTAGACGCCATGAGCCGGCAGAGGAGGGAAGGATGACTCCAACGTTGCTCCCTTTCGCACGACCAGGCTCGCTGCATTCACCCACCTTTTGCTGAATGTTATGCGATCCAAGCGTTTTCTATCGCATCTGATTTTGACCCTCAGCTGATGCCGAAAATACAAAATCAGATCACGATGAGAAAAGTTTGCATCGTCATACAATCCCTTGTTTCGCGTCGTCCAAATCACCATTCTAGCTACAGCTAGGATCGCGAGAAACACCACACGCTTCTCACCCTGATACGGAGGAAGAACGTTGTCCACGACGTAACCAACGTCGAGCAGCACGAGCTGTTTGGGTTCGATGCGAGCCGTCCACTCGCCGACGTGATCCCAAAACGGGCGAACTCGCTCGCAGTAGTAGAAGGCGTGCTCAGCCGTTTCTTCCACGCCACTGCCGCAGCGAGCGCAATCGGGCATGTCTGCCAGGCCCGCTTTGTAGTTCAAGCCGACAAGGGGTAACGCATTTCGCACAAGTCGCCAGGTGAGCGAGAACTCGGAGTTGTTCAAGAAGCTCGATCCTGGCGCCCAATTCCAATGAGAGCGAATCTCCTCCGTCGTCCAGCCGTGCCGCTCGCTGAGAGGATCAGAAGCGGAACCCACCACTAGCTCCCGATATAGTTCTTTTCGAGGCCGTGAAAGGTCACTGGACCCAAGAAGGTTACGAAGGGCCGTTCGGCACTCGCGGACAAACAGTGTTTCGCCCAAAGGCCTACGTCGACCTTCAGCCTTTGGGTCTGACTTTAGGCGAGGAAAAGTCCGACTCGCCTTCAGTCTCCACACTGCGTCCCCCGTCAAAGCTCTGCCCAGGTATGCAAGTCTTTCAGCAAGCCAGTGGCTCTCCAGATCAGGCATACCTAGACCCCCGTTGCGTGTACGTTGGATACAGACCTGCCTACGGACCATCGGCCTTGCACCTCCCCAGAGCAATCTGGAAAGGGATCGTTGCAGCGCCAACCGATTTACCTTAGGCAGAGGAAGTACAGCCAATCGGTAAAGGATCAAGGGGAAGACGTACACGGCGCACGCCTCCGCCCTGCCCTTTAAGGACAACCTCCTTGAAAGCCAGATTCCCACCTGAGCATTCACCTTGGCTTGTATTTCCGACCAATTTCGCTCCAGTTGGAGGCCGGGCCCGAACCACACCCCGAGGATGCGGACGGGTCCGTCACTCCAGCGGAACGGCCCCGGAAGAGTATTGCTACCCCTCCAAGCACCGAGCCGCAAACCTTCGCTTTTGTCAAAATTGACCTTGGCTCCTGCAATCCGCTCGTACTCGCTAACCGCCTTCTTCACAGCCTTTATATCCAGACGGCGGGATACAAACACTGTGATATCATCGGCGAACGCGGAAACCCTTGCCGTAAGAGGGCCAGCAAAAGGGACACCGCGCAGGGCCGGATTTGCCGTCCTATCCCTAAGCCTACGGAGCAGGGGCTCCAAAGCTAGGACATAGAGAAGAGGAGACAACGGGCAGCCCTGCCGGACCGACCGCTCGACCGCGAACACCGTCGAACGCCTTCCGTTCACCTGCACCACTGCCTGAGGGTTGTGGTACATCATGCTAATCCATCTGCGGAACTCCGGTTTGAATCCGGCAGTCTCCAAAACAGTCGCCAAAAACCGATGGTCAACCCTATCGAAGGCCTTGGACTGATCTAAACTGATCAGCGCGGCCTCGGTGCCGTCTTCTATACCCTCTAGGACCTCGCGAATCAAGTGCAGGTTGTCCTGGATCGATCTTCCCTTCACAGCAAAGGTCTGCTCAGAGCCGATCAGATCGCTAATGACAAGCTGTAAACGACTCGCTAAGACCCGGGCCAAAATCTTTAACTCTGTGTTAAGCAGAGTTATGGGCCTGTAATCGTCTAAACCCTCCCAAACATGCCTGCCACCTTTCTTCAGCAATGTGATCACGCCCTTGGTAACGCTACCAGGGATGGCTCCCTGGGCGAACCAATGGTTGAACATATCCGTCAGAATAGGCACAAACATGTGCGACATCCTCAAGTACACTTCGTAGGGCAAACCATCTAGTCCCGGCGACTTGTTGAGGCCGACCTGCTTCAACGCGTCACGGACTTCGCATTCAGTAACCACACCCTCGCAGCTAGCCGCTTCAGCCACCCCAAGGCGGGGAAAGTCGGCAAGATAGCTACGAAACTCCCGGAGCGGGAGATCAGTACAGCGGGCAAAGCGATCCCGAAAGTGCGCCCGAAAGGCGTCACGAATCTCACGAGTCGATCGCAGCAGTCGCCCATCCGGGGCCTTGACAGAACCGATATACCGATCGGGGAACCTTCGCACTTCTTCTTCACGCGCAGTCGCGTTCGTTTTCACAGCTTCGTTGAGAACTCTCTTTAACCTAGATCTAACTACGTATCCCTTGTAGCGCTCGCTACTCTCGCGCTCAAGGTCCCCCCTAGCTAGCTCTACGTTTAGGGAGTCCCCCCCAGCCACCGCCCGGGAAAGTCTATCGTCTATAGATTTCGCTTCCTTGGTCCTATCTAGGTTGAGCTGTTGACCGTACTTGGTAGCGAAATCTCTAATCCTATGTTTAAGAGATCCCCACCACCTATTCCCGGTAACCGCCCCCACTAACGCCCGCTGAATTAGGGATTCCAACCGGTCCCGGAAGTCCCGTATCTCCAGTAAGGAGGTATTGAACTTCCAGTAGCCGGCCAGACTAGGCCTATTTGCTAACCGTAGACTGACTCTAACAAGTTTATGGTCAGTCCACGCTATCAAGTGGAACGTGGGACAACTAACAAAATCAATGTCAGCTCGTCTCACTAACACTCTGTCCAAGTAGGAGCCTACTTTGGCAGAGGGCGAACTATCTAGCCACGTCCACATCTCCCGCCCTGGGTGATCCAGACGAAACCTGTCGACGAGGTCATGACGAGTCATGAGGCCGGCAAGGCTGCTTTCACACCTTCCCACACGCCTAGCTCCCCGCCCGACCTTATCTATCTTGGGATCAAGGATCGCATTCCAATCACCCATTAAAACTAGCCGCTTCGTATCGTCCAGGAACGGCGCCAACCGACGAAAAAAGGAAACCCTCTCCACAACGATATTGGGCGCATAAACCGCAACCAGACGAAACTTGAAACTTTTCACGGCAACATCGGCCACAACCAGTCGGCCCCCGTCACCTGCAAAAACAACGTCAACATCAGCATCAAGGCTGCGTCCAACTAGCAAAGAAACCCCAACGCTGGTACGGCTGCCGTATGCTGAGAAGACGTTAAAATCGCCTTCCAGCACACGACAGTCGGCACCGCAAGTGAAGTGGGTTTCCTGCACTGCAGCAACATCTACGCCGAGAGTTTTAAGTTCACCAAGCAAGCGCGTACACTTGCCCGGATCCCTCAATCCCCTCACATTCAAAGTAGCAAGGTTTAGAGCCATCAATCCCACTTACCTTACTCAGTGTCGACTACGGGCCGGAAATCCTTCGGGGTGAGGATGCCGACGGCCTGACGCAGGGATCCGGTGCCGAGCTCAGTACTTACTCGGTCGTCCCTGGTAATTCCACCGACATCCATAGGGTACCGCAACTTTAGGGACCTATAGAATGATGGGTGAACCAAAATCGGGACCCTGCCCGCACAGAAGGGTAGCATTTTTTTCAGCATTGGATTTTTTGTATCGACCAGCATTACATCCGCCCGGCTGGCTTCGTCAATAAAGTTCCAGAGTTCTTTGGTCCGATTGCCAGCCAAGCGGACGAATGTGGTCAACTTTGGTGCGTCCTTGAATAGATGTGGCTTTGTGATGTCTTTAGTGTCAATTTTTTGGAGTGAGTGTAATGGTTTTAATGATTGTTTTAAAGTGTGGTCTATGTGTGGATTGTCCATGATATCTTCGCAGAAGTAAAAAGAGTTTATGGCACGTCGGGCTTCCGTAGAGCGTGCTCTTGGTTTTTGAACAGTTGCTGCTGATGTTGACGGTGTTTGGGGAGAGGGTGTAAGTCTGGTTGCTGAATAGGATCTAGTAAGCATTTTGGGGGTTTTAATTGGTGAAAGAGAGGGGGGTAATGGTGTTTCTGTTGGGATGATAGGGGTTGTTTTTGTTTTTTGTGGGAGAGGAATCAATTGTGCTGGTCTTTGTTTATTTTGGACTGGCGATTTTTCTGTTGTTTTTTCCCCCTTATGCTGAGGTATGGTGGTTGTTTGTGTGGGTTTTTTTGGATGTTTTTTCTCCCCCTCTTTAGTTGGTGAGTCCTCGCTGTCTCTCCTTCTTTTTAAATTCATGGACATATCCATCGGTTCAATGTTTTGATTGTCTTCTTTTGTTGATTGTTTTGCAGTTGATTGTTTCGTATTTGTGGTTGTTGGTTTCGTAGTTGTAGTCAAAAGAGTTGTTGTATCTGTTGTTGCTGGTTTTTTAGGGGGAGTTTTTTTCCCTCCCTTTTTTTTGGTGACTTGCGTCCACCCTTCTTCATTTTCTTTAGGGGTTTCTTGTTTGTTTTCTGAGGTTTCTGTTGGTATTATTGCTGCTATGACAGGTGAAGGAGTATCAGTAGTAGTAGCAGTAGTAGTAGTCGTTGTTGTGGTGGTGATTGTTGGTTTTTGAGGGCAGTTCTTCGAAAAGTGGCCGATTTTATTGCAGGACCAACATAGCGGTTTCCTGCCCTCAACTATGACTGTCATGGTTTGATCGCGGTAACGTATTTTATGGGGAATTTTGTTAAACCCTCCCCTATCGAGGCATATAACGAACACGTAGTCACCGTACGCAGTTCCCCGTGTTGACGTTACTTGTGTGACTTGTTCCACGCCGCCGTATATACTTAGATAGGCGGCGAGGACGTCACCACTCAATTGCATAGATACATTGCATACGGTGACTCGTATTCTTCTTTTGCCTCGATATTCCGGTTGTAGCCGGAAGAAGCGTGTGGTGATGTTACCACCGGCGAGGCTTTTCGCTACTTCCTCTGAGGGTAATAAGACATCCCAGGTCGCGAAACTTCTGCGGCAGAAGTACTTCCCTGGGATGTTTGCTGTTTTGAGAAGGTCCTCAAAAGTTTCCTTCTTAATCCCCGCTAGTCTCTTGGTCTTAATGTCCGTGACTACGAAGGACAGGGTCTTTGGTTCGACCGCCTCGACCAATTCGGGTATTGGGAGAATTTCCCCGTCCTTGAAATATTTTTCATATTTTTCGACCCTGTCTCTTGCGTAGTCACAAGGGGATTTTTTATTCACGCAATGTGAAGACCAAGAGACAGCCGTTTCTTTTTGTTTTTGTGCCGGTGGTATCGTACTTGCCGATGAAGAGAGGTCGAATGGAGCTTCTTCCGGCATTGGGGAGGGTTGCGTTTTGAATATGTCGGTCGGTGATTGCGATTTCATGTTGTTGGGCTCCCCCATAGTTGTGAAAACACAACCAGAGGGAGATGAAACGCGTATGGTGTTGCAAAAAATTCAGGCGAGACGAATAAATGTAGAACGATGAATGTTGATAAAAATGGCGGTCGTTTTTTAAAAAAGTTCAACAAAAAAATCGAGTCGCGTTTGACCCTCCTCACAAACAAAGAACAATAGTTTGAGGGGGGTCACAAAACTTTAACAATGATAACAATATTCAATAACAATAATTTTAACAATTTTTTAACAATAAAGAACTTACTTTTTTTCGTGGTGAAAAAAGAACTCAGACAAAAAATTTTACCTTGTAGTCTGCTTTATTTCTATGTTATTACATAGTAGGCACAAGGCCTTGAAGTTTTTGGGGAGGGGAAGGGAGCGGTCATACTTTTCTATATAAACTAAGGAGACCTAGCTAGCCACATTCGCCGACCCATTCAACAATACAATAAATATCCATTCATCCATCGCCTTTTGCGCTACAATCACCACAATACCACATTTGCTCTATGAAGAAGTCCTACTTAAAATCCCGAGATTCGTGAATGATTTTATTTACAAGTATGATTTATTTACAATGAATGTGATGGGAATGGGAGAAAAACCCCGAAATATATATAAAAACAAGGAAAAAATCCCCCGTTTGGTTGCCCTCCCATCCCCCCGTCTATAAAATTGGAGGCCGACTGTTTTCCGGGGCGAAAGAACCGGAAACAAGTCGGACCTACCCTAGGTGGGGCAGGGATCCTAATCTACAGGGGTGAAAAGAATTTAGGGGTCGGGCGCGGTATGGGTTAATACAAGTAGGTGATATGATTTTTATACATATGAATGTTCAAGATCTTCAGTAAACGTGGACTGGGATACGGATTGAGGTACAAAAATAATGGGGATGGGGAAGATCTTGAGAACTAACAACTAGATGACGGGGACAATGACTCACAAACATACTGCTAACTAGGTACCTAGGTACCAAAGGAAAAGGGAACAGTTTTACTTACCAGGGGTGGGGTCCCTAAGGACCCGTACCGTAGACGCCATGAGCCGGCAGAGGAGGGAAGGATGACTCCAACGTTGCTCCCTTTCGCACGACCAGGCTCGCTGCATTCACCCACCTTTTGCTGAATGTTATGCGATCCAAGCGTTTTCTATCGCATCTGATTTTGACCCTCAGCTGATGCCGAAAATACAAAATCAGATCACGATGAGAAAAGTTTGCATCGTCATACAATCCCTTGTTTCGCGTCGTCCAAATCACCATTCTAGCTACAGCTAGGATCGCGAGAAACACCACACGCTTCTCACCCTGATACGGAGGAAGAACGTTGTCCACGACGTAACCAACGTCGAGCAGCACGAGCTGTTTGGGTTCGATGCGAGCCGTCCACTCGCCGACGTGATCCCAAAACGGGCGAACTCGCTCGCAGTAGTAGAAGGCGTGCTCAGCCGTTTCTTCCAAGCCACTGCCGCAGCGAGCGCAATCGGGCATGTCTGCCAGGCCCGCCTTGTAGTTCAAGCCGACAAGGGGTAACGCATTTCGCACAAGTCGCCAGGTGAGCGAGAACTCGGAGTTGTTCAAGAAGCTCGATCCTGGCGCCCAATTCCAATGAGAGCGAATCTCCTCCGTCGTCCAGCCGTGCCGCTCGCTGAGAGGATCAGAAGCGGAACCCACCACTAGCTCCCGATATAGTTCTTTTCGAGGCCGTGAAAGGTCACTGGACCCAAGAAGGTTACGAAGGGCCGTTCGGCACTCGCGGACAAACAGTGTTTCGCCCAAAGGCCTACGTCGACCTTCAGCCTTTGGGTCTGACTTTAGGCGAGGAAAAGTCCGACTCGCCTTCAGTCTCCACACTGCGTCCCCCGTCAAAGCTCTGCCCAGGTATGCAAGTCTTTCAGCAAGCCAGTGGCTCTCCAGATCAGGCATACCTAGACCCCCGTTGCGTGTACGTTGGATACAGACCTGCCTACGGACCATCGGCCTTGCACCTCCCCAGAGCAATCTGGAAAGGGATCGTTGCAGCGCCAACCGATTTACCTTAGGCAGAGGAAGTACAGCCAATCGGTAAAGGATCAAGGGGAAGACGTACACGGCGCACGCCTCCGCCCTGCCCTTTAAGGACAACCTCCTTGAAAGCCAGATTCCCACCTGAGCATTCACCTTGGCTTGTACTTCCGACCAATTTCGCTCCAGTTGGAGGCCGGGCCCGAACCACACCCCGAGGATGCGGACGGGTCCGTCACTCCAGCGGAACGGCCCCGGAAGAGTATTGCTACCCCTCCAAGCACCGAGCCGCAAACCTTCGCTTTTGTCAAAATTGACCTTGGCTCCTGCAATCCGCTCGTACTCGCTAACCGCCTTCTTCACAGCCTTTATATCCAGACGGCGGGATACAAACACTGTGATATCATCGGCGAACGCGGAAACCCTTGCCGTAAGAGGGCCAGCAAAAGGGACACCGCGCAGGGCCGGATTTGCCGTCCTATCCCTAAGCCTACGGAGCAGGGGCTCCAAAGCTAGGACATAGAGAAGAGGAGACAACGGGCAGCCCTGCCGGACCGACCGCTCGACCGCGAACACCGTCGAACGCCTTCCGTTCACCTGCACCACTGCCTGAGGGTTGTGGTACATCATGCTAATCCATCTGCGGAACTCCGGTTTGAATCCGGCAGTCTCCAAAACAGTCGCCAAAAACCGATGGTCAACCCTATCGAAGGCCTTGGACTGATCTAAACTGATCAGCGCGGCCTCGGTGCCGTCTTCTATACCCTCTAGGACCTCGCGAATCAAGTGCAGGTTGTCCTGGATCGATCTTCCCTTCACAGCAAAGGTCTGCTCAGAGCCGATCAGATCGCTAATGACAAGCTGTAAACGATTCGCTAAGACCCGGGCCAAAATCTTTAACTCTGTGTTAAGCAGAGTTATGGGCCTGTAATCGTCTAAACCCTCCCAAACATGCCTGCCACCTTTCTTCAGCAATGTGATCACGCCCTTGGTAACGCTACCAGGGATGGCTCCCTGGGCGAACCAATGGTTGAACATATCCGTCAGAATAGGCACAAACATGTGCGACATCCTCAAGTAGACTTCGTAGGGCAAACCATCTAGTCCCGGCGACTTGTTCAGGCCGACCTGCTTCAACGCGTCACGGACTTCGCATTCAGTAACCACACCCTCGCAGCTAGCCGCTTCAGCCACCCCAAGGCGGGGGAAGTCGGCAAGATAGCTACGAAACTCCCGGAGCGGGAGATCAGTACAGCGGGCAAAGCGATCCCGAAAGTGCGCCCGAAAGGCGTCACGAATCTCACGAGTCGATCGCAGCAGTCGCCCATCCGGGGCCTTGACAGAACCGATATACCGATCGGGGAACCTTCGCACTTCTTCTTCACGCGCAGTCGCGTTCGTTTTCACAGCTTCGTTGAGAACTCTCTTTAACCTAGATCTAACTACGTATCCCTTGTAGCGCTCGCTACTCTCGCGCTCAAGGTCCCCCCTAGCTAGCTCTACGTTTAGGGAGTCCCCCCCAGCCACCGCCCGGGAAAGTCTATCGTCTATAGATTTCGCTTCCTTGGTCCTATCTAGGTTGAGCTGTTGACCGTACTTGGTAGCGAAATCTCTAATCCTATGTTTAAGAGATCCCCACCACCTATTCCCGGTAACCGCCCCCACTAACGCCCGCTGAATTAGGGATTCCAACCGGTCCCGGAAGTCCCGTATCTCCAGTAAGGAGGTATTGAACTTCCAGTAGCCGGCCAGACTAGGCCTATTTGCTAACCGTAGACTGACTCTAACAAGTTTATGGTCAGTCCACGCTATCAAGTGGAACGTGGGACAACTAACAAAATCAATGTCAGCTCGTCTCACTAACACTCTGTCCAAGTAGGAGCCTACTTTGGCAGAGGGCGAACTATCTAGCCACGTCCACATCTCCCGCCCTGGGTGATCCAGACGAAACCTGTCGACGAGGTCATGACGAGTCATGAGGCCGGCAAGGCTGCTTTCACACCTTCCCACACGCCTAGCTCCCCGCCCGACCTTATCTATCTTGGGATCAAGGATCGCATTCCAATCACCCATTAAAACTAGCCGCTTCGTATCGTCCAGGAACGGCGCCAACCGACGAAAAAAGGAAACCCTCTCCACAACGATATTGGGCGCATAAACCGCAACCAGACGAAACTTGAAACTTTTCACGGCAACATCGGCCACAACCAGTCGGCCCCCGTCACCTGCAAAAACAACGTCAACATCAGCATCAAGGCTGCGTCCAACTAGCAAAGAAACCCCAACGCTGGTACGGCTGCCGTATGCTGAGAAGACGTTAAAATCGCCTTCCAGCACACGACAGTCGGCACCGCAAGTGAAGTGGGTTTCCTGCACTGCAGCAACATCTACGCCGAGAGTTTTAAGTTCACCAAGCAAGCGCGTACACTTGCCCGGATCCCTCAATCCCCTCACATTCAAAGTAGCAAGGTTTAGAGCCATCAATCCCACTTACCTTACTCAGTGTCGACTACGGGCCGGAAATCCTTCGGGGTGAGGATGCCGACGGCCTGACGCAGGGATCCGGTGCCGAGCTCAGTACTTACTCGGTCGTCCCTGGTAATTCCACCGACATCCATAGGGTACCGCAACTTTAGGGACCTATAGAATGATGGGTGAACCAAAATCGGGACCCTGCCCGCACAGAAGGGTAGCATTTTTTTCAGCATTGGATTTTTTGTATCGACCAGCATTACATCCGCCCGGCTGGCTTCGTCAATAAAGTTCCAGAGTTCTTTGGTCCGATTGCCAGCCAAGCGGACGAATGTGGTCAACTTTGGTGCGTCCTTGAATAGATGTGGCTTTGTGATGTCTTTAGTGTCAATTTTTTGGAGTGAGTGTAATGGTTTTAATGATTGTTTTAAAATGTGGTCTATGTGTGGATTGTCCATGATATCTTCGCAGAAGTAAAAAGAGTTTATGGCACGTCGGGCTTCCGTAGAGCGTGCTCTTGGTTTTTGAACAGTTGCTGCTGATGTTGACGGTGTTTGGGGAGAGGGTGTAAGTCTGGTTGCTGAATAGGATCTAGTAAGCATTTTGGGGGTTTTAATTGGTGAAAGAGAGGGGGGTAATGGTGTTTCTGTTGGGATGATAGGGGTTGTTTTTGTTTTTTGTGGGAGAGGAATCAATTGTGCTGGTCTTTGTTTATTTTGGACTGGCGATTTTTCTGTTGTTTTTTCCCCCTTATGCTGAGGTATGGTGGTTGTTTGTGTGGGTTTTTTTGGATGTTTTTTCTCCCCCTCTTTAGTTGGTGAGTCCTCGCTGTCTCTCCTTCTTTTTAAATTCATGGACATATCCATCGGTTCAATGTTTTGATTGTCTTCTTTTGTTGATTGTTTTGCAGTTGATTGTTTCGTATTTGTGGTTGTTGGTTTCGTAGTTGTAGTCAAAAGAGTTGTTGTATCTGTTGTTGCTGGTTTTTTAGGGGGAGTTTTTTTCCCTCCCTTTTTTTTGGTGACTTGCGTCCACCCTTCTTCATTTTCTTTAGGGGTTTCTTGTTTGTTTTCTGAGGTTTCTGTTGGTATTATTGCTGCTATGACAGGTGAAGGAGTATCAGTAGTAGTAGCAGTAGTAGTAGTCGTTGTTGTGGTGGTGATTGTTGGTTTTTGAGGGCAGTTCTTCGAAAAGTGGCCGATTTTATTGCAGGACCAACATAGCGGTTTCCTGCCCTCAACTATGACTGTCATGGTTTGATCGCGGTAACGTATTTTATGGGGAATTTTGTTAAACCCTCCCCTATCGAGGCATATAACGAACACGTAGTCACCGTACGCAGTTCCCCGTGTTGACGTTACTTGTGTGACTTGTTCCACGCCGCCGTATATACTTAGATAGGCGGCGAGGACGTCACCACTCAATTGCATAGATACATTGCATACGGTGACTCGTATTCTTCTTTTGCCTCGATATTCCGGTTGTAGCCGGAAGAAGCGTGTGGTGATGTTACCACCGGCGAGGCTTTTCGCTACTTCCTCTGAGGGTAATAAGACATCCCAGGTCGCGAAACTTCTGCGGCAGAAGTACTTCCCTGGGATGTTTGCTGTTTTGAGAAGGTCCTCAAAAGTTTCCTTCTTAATCCCCGCTAGTCTCTTGGTCTTAATGTCCGTGACTACGAAGGACAGGGTCTTTGGTTCGACCGCCTCGACCAATTCGGGTATTGGGAGAATTTCCCCGTCCTTGAAATATTTTTCATATTTTTCGACCCTGTCTCTTGCGTAGTCACAAGGGGATTTTTTATTCACGCAATGTGAAGACCAAGAGACAGCCGTTTCTTTTTGTTTTTGTGCCGGTGGTATCGTACTTGCCGATGAAGAGAGGTCGAATGGAGCTTCTTCCGGCATTGGGGAGGGTTGCGTTTTGAATATGTCGGTCGGTGATTGCGATTTCATGTTGTTGGGCTCCCCCATAGTTGTGAAAACACAACCAGAGGGAGATGAAACGCGTATGGTGTTGCAAAAAATTCAGGCGAGACGAATAAATGTAGAACGATGAATGTTGATAAAAATGGCGGTCGTTTTTTAAAAAAGTTCAACAAAAAAATCGAGTCGCGTTTGACCCTCCTCACAAACAAAGAACAATAGTTTGAGGGGGGTCACAAAACTTTAACAATGATAACAATATTCAATAACAATAATTTTAACAATTTTTTAACAATAAAGAACTTACTTTTTTTCGTGGTGAAAAAAGAACTCAGACAAAAAATTTTACCTTGTAGTCTGCTTTATTTCTGTGTAGTGTACACAGAAGGCACAAGGCCTTGAAGTTTTTGGGGAGGGGAAGGGAGCGGTCATACTTTTCTATATAAACTAAGGAGACCTAGCTAGCCACATTCGCCGACCCATTCAACAATACAATAAATATCCATTCATCCATCGCCTTTTGCGCTACAATCACCACAATACCACATTTGCTCTATGAAGAAGTCCTACTTAAAATCCCGAGATTCGTGAATGATTTTATTTACAAGTATGATTTATTTACAATGAATGTGATGGGAATGGGAGAAAAACCCCGAAATATATATAAAAACAAGGAAAAATCCCCCGTTTGGTTGCCCTCCCATCCCCCCGTCTATAAAATTGGAGGCCGACTGTTTTCCGGGGCGAAAGAACCGGAAACAAGTCGGACCTACCCTAGGTGGGGCAGGGATCCTAATCTACAGGGGTGAAAAGAATTTAGGGGTCGGGCGTGGTATGGGTTAATACAAGTAGGTGATATGATTTTTATACATATGAATGTTCAAGATCTTCAGTAAACGTGGACTGGGATACGGATTGAGGTACAAAAATAATGGGGATGGGGAAGATCTTGAGAACTACCAACTAGATGACGGGGACAATGACTCACAAACATACTGCTAACTAGGTACCTGGGTACCAAAAGAAAAAGGGAACAGTTTTACTCACCAGGGGTGGGGTCCCTAAGGACCCGTACCGTAGACGCCATGAGCCGGCAGAGGAGGGAAGGATGACTCCAACGTTGCTCCCTTTCGCACGACCAGGCTCGCTGCATTCACCCACCTTTTGCTGAATGTTATGCGATCCAAGCGTTTTCTATCGCATCTGATTTTGACCCTCAGCTGATGCCGAAAATACAAAATCAGATCACGATGAGAAAAGTTTGCATCGTCATACAATCCCTTGTTTCGCGTCGTCCAAATCACCATTCTAGCTACAGCTAGGATCGCGAGAAACACCACACGCTTCTCACCCTGATACGGAGGAAGAACGTTGTCCACGACGTAACCAACGTCGAGCAGCACGAGCTGTTTGGGTTCGATGCGAGCCGTCCACTCGCCGACGTGATCCCAAAACGGGCGAACTCGCTCGCAGTAGTAGAAGGCGTGCTCAGCCGTTTCTTCCAAGCCACTGCCGCAGCGAGCGCAATCGGGCATGTCTGCCAGGCCCGCTTTGTAGTTCAAGCCGACAAGGGGTAACGCATTTCGCACAAGTCGCCAGGTGAGCGAGAACTCGGAGTTGTTCAAGAAGCTCGATCCTGGCGCCCAATTCCAATGAGAGCGAATCTCCTCCGTCGTCCAGCCGTGCCGCTCGCTGAGAGGATCAGAAGCGGAACCCACCACTAGCTCCCGATATAGTTCTTTTCGAGGCCGTGAAAGGTCACTGGACCCAAGAAGGTTACGAAGGGCCGTTCGGCACTCGCGGACAAACAGTGTTTCGCCCAAAGGCCTACGTCGACCTTCAGCCTTTGGGTCTGACTTTAGGCGAGGAAAAGTCCGACTCGCCTTCAGTCTCCACACTGCGTCCCCCGTCAAAGCTCTGCCCAGGTATGCAAGTCTTTCAGCAAGCCAGTGGCTCTCCAGATCAGGCATACCTAGACCCCCGTTGCGTGTACGTTGGATACAGACCTGCCTACGGACCATCGGCCTTGCACCTCCCCAGAGCAATCTGGAAAGGGATCGTTGCAGCGCCAACCGATTTACCTTAGGCAGAGGAAGTACAGCCAATCGGTAAAGGATCAAGGGGAAGACGTACACGGCGCACGCCTCCGCCCTGCCCTTTAAGGACAACCTCCTTGAAAGCCAGATTCCCACCTGAGCATTCACCTTGGCTTGTATTTCCGACCAATTTCGCTCCAGTTGGAGGCCGGGCCCGAACCACACCCCGAGGATGCGGACGGGTCCGTCACTCCAGCGGAACGGCCCCGGAAGAGTATTGCTACCCCTCCAAGCACCGAGCCGCAAACCTTCGCTTTTGTCAAAATTGACCTTGGCTCCTGCAATCCGCTCGTACTCGCTAACCGCCTTCTTCACAGCCTTTATATCCAGACGGCGGGATACAAACACTGTGATATCATCGGCGAACGCGGAAACCCTTGCCGTAAGAGGGCCAGCAAAAGGGACACCGCGCAGGGCCGGATTTGCCGTCCCATCCCTAAGCCTACGGAGCAGGGGCTCCAAAGCTAGGACATAGAGAAGAGGAGACAACGGGCAGCCCTGCCGGACCGACCGCTCGACCGCGAACACCGTCGAACGCCTTCCGTTCACCTGCACCACTGCCTGAGGGTTGTGGTACATCATGCTAATCCATCTGCGGAACTCCGGTTTGAATCCGGCAGTCTCCAAAACAGTCGCCAAAAACCGATGGTCAACCCTATCGAAGGCCTTGGACTGATCTAAACTGATCAGCGCGGCCTCGGTGCCGTCTTCTATACCCTCTAGGACCTCGCGAATCAAGTGCAGGTTGTCCTGGATCGATCTTCCCTTCACAGCAAAGGTCTGCTCAGAGCCGATCAGATCGCTAATGACAAGCTGTAAACGATTCGCTAAGACCCGGGCCAAAATCTTTAACTCTGTGTTAAGCAGAGTTATGGGCCTGTAATCGTCTAAACCCTCCCAAACATGCCTGCCACCTTTCTTCAGCAATGTGATCACGCCCTTGGTAACGCTACCAGGGATGGCTCCCTGGGCGAACCAATGGTTGAACATATCCGTCAGAATAGGCACAAACATGTGCGACATCCTCAAGTACACTTCGTAGGGCAAACCATCTAGTCCCGGCGACTTGTTGAGGCCGACCTGCTTCAACGCGTCACGGACTTCGCATTCAGTAACCACACCCTCGCAGCTAGCCGCTTCAGCCACCCCAAGGCGGGGAAAGTCGGCAAGATAGCTACGAAACTCCCGGAGCGGGAGATCAGTACAGCGGGCAAAGCGATCCCGAAAGTGCGCCCGAAAGGCGTCACGAATCTCGCGAGCCGATCGCAGCAGTCGCCCATCCGGGGCCTTGACAGAACCGATATACCGATCGGGGAACCTTCGCACTTCTTCTTCACGCGCAGTCGCGTTCGTTTTCACAGCTTCGTTGAGAACTCTCTTTAACCTAGATCTAACTACGTATCCCTTGTAGCGCTCGCTACTCTCGCGCTCAAGGTCCCCCCTAGCTAGCTCTACGTTTAGGGAGTCCCCCCCAGCCACCGCCCGGGAAAGTCTATCGTCTATAGATTTCGCTTCCTTGGTCCTATCTAGGTTGAGCTGTTGACCGTACTTGGTAGCGAAATCTCTAATCCTATGTTTAAGAGATCCCCACCACCTATTCCCGGTAACCGCCCCCACTAACGCCCGCTGAATTAGGGATTCCAACCGGTCCCGGAAGTCCCGTATCTCCAGTAAGGAGGTATTGAACTTCCAGTAGCCGGCCAGACTAGGCCTATTTGCTAACCGTAGACTGACTCTAACAAGTTTATGGTCAGTCCACGCTATCAAGTGGAACGTGGGACAACTAACAAAATCAATGTCAGCTCGTCTCACTAACACTCTGTCCAAGTAGGAGCCTACTTTGGCAGAGGGCGAACTATCTAGCCACGTCCACATCTCCCGCCCTGGGTGATCCAGACGAAACCTGTCGACGAGGTCATGACGAGTCATGAGGCCGGCAAGGCTGCTTTCACACCTTCCCACACGCCTAGCTCCCCGCCCGACCTTATCTATCTTGGGATCAAGGATCGCATTCCAATCACCCATTAAAACTAGCCGCTTCGTATCGTCCAGGAACGGCGCCAACCGACGAAAAAAGGAAACCCTCTCCACAACGATATTGGGCGCATAAACCGCAACCAGACGAAACTTGAAACTTTTCACGGCAACATCGGCCACAACCAGTCGGCCCCCGTCACCTGCAAAAACAACGTCAACATCAGCATCAAGGCTGCGTCCAACTAGCAAAGAAACCCCAACGCTGGTACGGCTGCCGTATGCTGAGAAAACGTTAAAATCGCTTTCCAGCACACGACAGTCGGCACCGCAAGTGAAGTGGGTTTCCTGCACTGCAGCAACATCTACGCCGAGAGTTTTAAGTTCACCAAGCAAGCGCGTACACTTGCCCGGATCCCTCAATCCCCTCACATTCAAAGTAGCAAGGTTTAGAGCCATCAATCCCACTTACCTTACTCAGTGTCGACTACGGGCCGGAAATCCTTCGGAGTAAGGATGCCGACGGCCTGACGCAGGGATCCGGTGCCGAGCTCAGTACTTACTCGGTCGTCCCTGGTAATTCCACCGACATCCATAGGGTACCGCAACTTTAGGGACCTATAGAATGATGGGTGAACCAAAATCGGGACCCTGCCCGCACAGAAGGGTAGCATTTTTTTCAGCATTGGATTTTTCGTATCGACCAGCATTACATCCGCCCGGCTGGCTTCGTCAATAAAGTTCCAGAGTTCCTTGGTCCGATTGCCAGCCAAGCGGACGAATGTGGTCAATTTTGGTGCGTCCTTGAATAGATGTGGTTTTGTGATGTCTTTAGTGTCAATTTTTTGGAGTGAGCGTAATGGTTTTAATGATTGTTTTAAAGTGTGGTCTATGTGTGGATTGTCCATGATATCTTCGCAGAAGTAAAAGGAGTTTATGGCACGTCGGGCTTCCGTAGAGCGTGCTCTTGGTTTTTGAACAGTTGCTGCTGATGTTGACGGTGTTTGGGGAGAGGGTGTAAGTCTGGTCGCTGAATAGGATCGAGTAAGCATTTTGGGGGTTTTAATTGGTGAAAGAGAGGGGGGTAATGGTGTTTCTGTTGGGATGATAGGGGTGGTTTTTGTTTTTTGTGGGAGAGGAATCAATTGTGCTGGTCTTTGTTTATTTTGGACTGGCGATTTTTCTGTTGTTTTTTCCCCCTTATGCTGAGGTATGGTGGTTGTTTGTGTGGGTTTTTTTGGATGTTTTTTCTCCCCCTCTTTAGTTGGTGAGTCCTCGCTGTCTCTCCTTCTTTTTAAATTCATGGACATATCCATCGGTTCAATGTTTTGATTGTCTTCTTTTGTTGATTGTTTTGCAGTTGATTGTTTCGTATTTGTTGTCGTTGGTTTCGTAGTTGTAGTCAAAAGAGTTGTTGTATCTGTTGTTGCTGGGTTTTTTGGGGGAGTTTTTTTCCCTCCCTTTTTTCTGGTGACTTGCGTCCACCCTTTCTCATTTTCTTTAGGGGTTTCTTGTTTGTTTTCTGAGGTTTCTGTTGGTATTATTGCTGCTATGACAGGTGAAGGAGTATCAGTAGTAGTAGCAGTAGTAGTAGTCGTTGTTGTGGTGGTGATTGTTGGTTTTTGAGGGCAGTTTTTTGAAAAGTGGCCGATGTTATTGCAGGACCAACATAGCGGTTTCCTGCCCTCAACGATGACTGTCATGGTTTGATCGCGGTATCGTATTTTATGGGGAATTTTGTTAAACCCTCCCCTATCGAGGCACATAACGAATACGTAGTCACCGTACGCGGTTCCCCGTGTTGACGTTACTTGTGTGACTTGTTCCACGCCGCCGTATATACTTAGATAGGCGGCGAGGACGTCACCACTCAATTGCATAGATACATTGCATACGGTGACTCGTATTCTTCTTTTGCCTCGATATTCCGGTTGTAGCCGGAAGAAGCGTGTGGTGATGTTACCACCGGCGAGGCTTTTCGCTACTTCCTCTGAGGGTAATAAGACATCCCAGGTCGCGAAACTTCTGCGGCAGAAGTACTTCCCTGGGATGTTTGCTGTTTTGAGAAGGTCCTCAAAAGTTTCCTTCTTAATCCCCGCTAGTCTCTTGGTCTTAATGTCTGTGACTACGAAGGACAGGGTCTTCGGTTCGACCGCCTCGACCAATTCGGGTATTGGGAAAATTTCCCCGTCCTTGAAATACTTTTCATACTTTTCGACCCTGTCTCTTGCGTAGTCACAAGGGGATTTTTTATTCACGCAATGTGAAGACCAAGAGACAGCCGTTTCTTTTTGTTTTTGTGCCGGTGGTATCGTACTTGCCGATGAAGAGAGGTCGAATGGAGCTTCTTCCGGCATTGGGGAGGGTTGCGTTTTGAATATGTCGGTCGGTGATTGCGATTTCATGTTGTTGGGCTCCCCCATAGTTGTGAAAACACAACCAGAGGGAGATGAAACGCGTATGGTGTTGCAAAAAATTCAGGCGAGACGAATAAATGTAGAACGATGAATGTTGATAAAAATGGCGGTCGTTTTTTAAAAAAGTTCAACAAAAAAATCGAGTCGCGTTTGACCCTCCTCACAAACAAAGAACAATAGTTTGAGGGGGGTCACAAAACTTTAACAATGATAACAATATTCAATAACAATAATTTTAACAATTTTTTAACAATAAAGAACTTACTTTTTTTCGTGGTGAAAAAAGAACTCAGACAAAAAATTTTACCTTGTAGTCTGCTTTATTTCTATGTTATTACATAGTAGGCACAAGGCCTTGAAGTTTTTGGGGAGGGGAAGGGAGCGGTCATACTTTTCTATATAAACTAAGGAGACCTAGCTAGCCACATTCGCCGACCCATTCAACAATACAATAAATATCCATTCATCCATCGCCTTTTGCGCTACAATCACCACAATACCACATTTGCTCTATGAAGAAGTCCTACTTAAAATCCCGAGATTCGTGAATGATTTTATTTACAAGTATGATTTATTTACAATGAATGTGATGGGAATGGGAGAAA
Organism: Sepioteuthis lessoniana; assembly: GCA_963585895.1. Lineage (NCBI taxonomy): Eukaryota > Metazoa > Mollusca > Cephalopoda > Myopsida > Loliginidae > Sepioteuthis > Sepioteuthis lessoniana. The sequence goes on along the minus strand of OY757935.1, from coordinate 56,172,209 downwards.
AACCCCGAAATATATATAAAAACAAGGAAAAAATCCCCCGTTTGGTTGCCCTCCCATCCCCCCGTCTATAAAATTGGAGGCCGACTGTTTTCCGGGGCGAAAGAACCGGAAACAAGTCGGACCTACCCTAGGTGGGGCAGGGATCCTAATCTACAGGGGTGAAAAGAATTTAGGGGTCGGGCGCGGTATGGGTTAATACAAGTAGGTGATATGATTTTTATACATATGAATGTTCAAGATCTTCAGTAAACGTGGACTGGGATACGGATTGAGGTACAAAAATAATGGGGATGGGGAAGATCTTGAGAACTAACAACTAGATGACGGGGACAATGACTCACAAACATACTGCTAACTAGGTACCTGGGTACCAAAGGAAAAGGGAACAGTTTTACTTACCAGGGGTGGGGTCCCTAAGGACCCGTACCGTAGACGCCATGAGCCGGCAGAGGAGGGAAGGATGACTCCAACGTTGCTCCCTTTCGCACGACCAGGCTCGCTGCATTCACCCACCTTTTGCTGAATGTTATGCGATCCAAGCGTTTTCTATCGCATCTGATTTTGACCCTCAGCTGATGCCGAAAATACAAAATCAGATCACGATGAGAAAAGTTTGCATCGTCATACAATCCCTTGTTTCGCGTCGTCCAAATCACCATTCTAGCTACAGCTAGGATCGCGAGAAACACCACACGCTTCTCACCCTGATACGGAGGAAGAACGTTGTCCACGACGTAACCAACGTCGAGCAGCACGAGCTGTTTGGGTTCGATGCGAGCCGTCCACTCGCCGACGTGATCCCAAAACGGGCGAACTCGCTCGCAGTAGTAGAAGGCGTGCTCAGCCGTTTCTTCCAAGCCACTGCCGCAGCGAGCGCAATCGGGCATGTCTGCCAGGCCCGCTCTGTAGTTCAAGCCGACAAGGGGTAACGCATTTCGCACAAGTCGCCAGGTGAGCGAGAACTCGGAGTTGTTCAAGAAGCTCGATCCTGGCGCCCAATTCCAATGAGAGCGAATCTCCTCCGTCGTCCAGCCGTGCCGCTCGCTGAGAGGATCAGAAGCGGAACCCACCACTAGCTCCCGATATAGTTCTTTTCGAGGCCGTGAAAGGTCACTGGACCCAAGAAGGTTACGAAGGGCCGTTCGGCACTCGCGGACAAACAGTGTTTCGCCCAAAGGCCTACGTCGACCTTCAGCCTTTGGGTCTGACTTTAGGCGAGGAAAAGTCCGACTCGCCTTCAGTCTCCACACTGCGTCCCCCGTCAAAGCTCTGCCCAGGTATGCAAGTCTTTCAGCAAGCCAGTGGCTCTCCAGATCAGGCATACCTAGACCCCCGTTGCGTGTACGTTGGATACAGACCTGCCTACGGACCATCGGCCTTGCACCTCCCCAGAGCAATCTGGAAAGGGATCGTTGCAGCGCCAACCGATTTACCTTAGGCAGAGGAAGTACAGCCAATCGGTAAAGGATCAAGGGGAAGACGTACACGGCGCACGCCTCCGCCCTGCCCTTTAAGGACAACCTCCTTGAAAGCCAGATTCCCACCTGAGCATTCACCTTGGCTTGTATTTCCGACCAATTTCGCTCCAGTTGGAGGCCGGGCCCGAACCACACCCCGAGGATGCGGACGGGTCCGTCACTCCAGCGGAACGGCCCCGGAAGAGTATTGCTACCCCTCCAAGCACCGAGCCGCAAACCTTCGCTTTTGTCAAAATTGACCTTGGCTCCTGCAATCCGCTCGTACTCGCTAACCGCCTTCTTCACAGCCTTTATATCCAGACGGCGGGATACAAACACTGTGATATCATCGGCGAACGCGGAAACCCTTGCCGTAAGAGGGCCAGCAAAAGGGACACCGCGCAGGGCCGGATTTGCCGTCCTATCCCTAAGCCTACGGAGCAGGGGCTCCAAAGCTAGGACATAGAGAAGAGGAGACAACGGGCAGCCCTGCCGGACCGACCGCTCGACCGCGAACACCGTCGAACGCCTTCCGTTCACCTGCACCACTGCCTGAGGGTTGTGGTACATCATGCTAATCCATCTGCGGAACTCCGGTTTGAATCCGGCAGTCTCCAAAACAGTCGCCAAAAACCGATGGTCAACCCTATCGAAGGCCTTGGACTGATCTAAACTGATCAGCGCGGCCTCGGTGCCGTCTTCTATACCCTCTAGGACCTCGCGAATCAAGTGCAGGTTGTCCTGGATCGATCTTCCCTTCACAGCAAAGGTCTGCTCAGAGCCGATCAGATCGCTAATGACAAGCTGTAAACGATTCGCTAAGACCCGGGCCAAAATCTTTAACTCTGTGTTAAGCAGAGTTATGGGCCTGTAATCGTCTAAACCCTCCCAAACATGCCTGCCACCTTTCTTCAGCAATGTGATCACGCCCTTGGTAACGCTACCAGGGATGGCTCCCTGGGCGAACCAATGGTTGAACATATCCGTCAGAATAGGCACAAACATGTGCGACATCCTCAAGTACACTTCGTAGGGCAAACCATCTAGTCCCGGCGACTTGTTCAGGCCGACCTGCTTCAACGCGTCACGGACTTCGCATTCAGTAACCACACCCTCGCAGCTAGCCGCTTCAGCCACCCCAAGGCGGGGAAAGTCGGCAAGATAGCTACGAAACTCCCGGAGCGGGAGATCAGTACAGCGGGCAAAGCGATCCCGAAAGTGCGCCCGAAAGGCGTCACGAATCTCGCGAGCCGATCGCAGCAGTCGCCCATCCGGGGCCTTGACAGAACCGATATACCGATCGGGGAACCTTCGCACTTCTTCTTCACGCGCAGTCGCGTTCGTTTTCACAGCTTCGTTGAGAACTCTCTTTAACCTAGATCTAACTACGTATCCCTTGTAGCGCTCGCTACTCTCGCGCTCAAGGTCCCCCCTAGCTAGCTCTACGTTTAGGGAGTCCCCCCCAGCCACCGCCCGGGAAAGTCTATCGTCTATAGATTTCGCTTCCTTGGTCCTATCTAGGTTGAGCTGTTGACCGTACTTGGTAGCGAAATCTCTAATCCTATGTTTAAGAGATCCCCACCACCTATTCCCGGTAACCGCCCCCACTAACGCCCGCTGAATTAGGGATTCCAGCCGGTCCCGGAAGTCCCGTATCTCCAGTAAGGAGGTATTGAACTTCCAGTAGCCGGCCAGACTAGGCCTATTTGCTAACCGTAGACTGACTCTAACAAGTTTATGGTCAGTCCACGCTATCAAGTGGAACGTGGGACAACTAACAAAATCAATGTCAGCTCGTCTCACTAACACTCTGTCCAAGTAGGAGCCTACTTTGGCAGAGGGCGAACTATCTAGCCACGTCCACATCTCCCGCCCTGGGTGATCCAGACGAAACCTGTCGACGAGGTCATGACGAGTCATGAGGCCGGCAAGGCTGCTTTCACACCTTCCCACACGCCTAGCTCCCCGCCCGACCTTATCTATCTTGGGATCAAGGATCGCATTCCAATCACCCATTAAAACTAGCCGCTTCGTATCGTCCAGGAACGGCGCCAACCGACGAAAAAAGGAAACCCTCTCCACAACGATATTGGGCGCATAAACCGCAACCAGACGAAACTTGAAACTTTTCACGGCAACATCGGCCACAACCAGTCGGCCCCCGTCACCTGCAAAAACAACGTCAACATCAGCATCAAGGCTGCGTCCAACTAGCAAAGAAACCCCAACGCTGGTACGGCTGCCGTATGCTGAGAAAACGTTAAAATCGCTTTCCAGCACACGACAGTCGGCACCGCAAGTGAAGTGGGTTTCCTGCACTGCAGCAACATCTACGCCGAGAGTTTTAAGTTCACCAAGCAAGCGCGTACACTTGCCCGGATCCCTCAATCCCCTCACATTCAAAGTAGCAAGGTTTAGAGCCATCAATCCCACTTACCTTACTCAGTGTCGACTACGGGCCGGAAATCCTTCGGGGTGAGGATGCCGACGGCCTGACGCAGGGATCCGGTGCCGAGCTCAGTACTTACTCGGTCGTCCCTGGTAATTCCACCGACATCCATAGGGTACCGCAACTTTAGGGACCTATAGAATGATGGGTGAACCAAAATCGGGACCCTGCCCGCACAGAAGGGGAGCATTTTTTTCAGCATTGGATTTTTCGTATCGACCAGCATTACATCCGCCCGGCTGGCTTCGTCAATAAAGTTCCAAAGTTCTTTGGTCCGATTGCCAGCCAAGCGGACGAATGTGGTCAATTTTGGTGCGTCCTTGAATAGATGTGGTTTTGTGATGTCTTTAGTGTCAATTTTTTGGAGTGAGCGTAATGGTTTTAATGATTGTTTTAAAGTGTGGTCTATGTGTGGATTGTCCATGATATCTTCGCAGAAGTAAAAGGAGTTTATGGCACGTCGGGCTTCCGTAGAGCGTGCTCTTGGTTTTTGAACAGTTGCTGCTGATGTTGACGGTGTTTGGGGAGAGGGTGTAAGTCTGGTCGCTGAATAGGATCGAGTAAGCATTTTGGGGGTTTTAATTGGTGAAAGAGAGGGGGGTAATGGTGTTTCTGTTGGGATGATAGGGGTGGTTTTTGTTTTTTGTGGGAGAGGAATCAATTGTGCTGGTCTTTGTTTATTTTGGACTGGCGATTTTTCTGTTGTTTTTTCCCCCTTATGCTGAGGTATGGTGGTTGTTTGTGTGGGTTTTTTTGGATGTTTTTTCTCCCCCTCTTTAGTTGGTGAGTCCTCGCTGTCTCTCCTTCTTTTTAAATTCATGGACATATCCATCGGTTCAATGTTTTGATTGTCTTCTTTTGTTGATTGTTTTGCAGTTGATTGTTTCGTATTTGTTGTCGTTGGTTTCGTAGTTGTAGTCAAAAGAGTTGTTGTATCTGTTGTTGCTGGGTTTTTTGGGGGAGTTTTTTTCCCTCCCTTTTTTCTGGTGACTTGCGTCCACCCTTCCTCATTTTCTTTAGGGGTTTCTTGTTTGTTTTCTGAGGTTTCTGTTGGTATAATTGCTGCTATGACAGGTGCAGGAGTAGCAGTAGTAGTGGTAGTAGTAGTCGTTGTTGTGGTGGTGATTGTTGGTTTTTGAGGGCAGTTTTTCGAAAAGTGGCCGATTTTATTGCAAGACCAACATAGTGGCTTCCTGCCCTCAACTATGACTGTCATGGTTTGATCGCGGTAACGTATTTTATGGGGAATTTTGTTAAACCCTCCCCTATCGAGGCATATAACGAATACGTAGTCACCGTACGCAGTTCCCCGTGTTGACGTTACTTGTGTGACTTGTTCCACGCCGCCGTATATACTTAGATAGGCGGCGAGGACGTCACCACTCAATTGCATAGATACATTGCATACGGTGACTCGTATTCTTCTTTTGCCTCGATATTCCGGTTGTAGCCGGAAGAAGCGTGTGGTGATGTTACCACCGGCGAGGCTTTTTGCTACTTCCTCTGAGGGTAATAAGACATCCCAGGTCGCGAAACTTCTGCGGCAGAAGTATTTCCCTGGGATGTTTGCTGTTTTGAGAAGGTCCTCAAAAGTTTCCTTCTTAATCCCCGCTAGTCTCTTGGTCTTAATGTCCGTGACTACGAAGGACAGGGTCTTCGGTTCGACCGCCTCGACCAATTCGGGTATTGGGAGAATTTCCCCGTCCTTGAAATACTTTTCATACTTTTCGACCCTGTCTCTTGCGTAGTCACAAGGGGATTTTTTATTCACGCAATGTGAAGACCAAGAGACAGCCGTTTCTTTTTGTTTTTGTGCCGGTGGTATCGTACTTGCCGATGAAGAGAGGTCGAATGGAGCTTCTTCCGGCATTGGGGAGGGTTGCGTTTTGAATATGTCGGTCGGTGATTGCGATTTCATGTTGTTGGGCTCCCCCATAGTTGTGAAAACACAACCAGAGGGAGATGAAACGCGTATGGTGTTGCAAAAAATTCAGGCGAGACGAATAAATGTAGAACGATGAATGTTGATAAAAATGGCGGTCGTTTTTTTAAAAAAGTTCAACAAAAAAATCGAGTCGCGTTTGACCCTCCTCACAAACAAAGAACAATAGTTTGAGGGGGGTCACAAAACTTTAACAATGATAACAATATTCAATAACAATAATTTTAACAAATTTTTAACAATAAAGAACTTACTTTTTTTCGTGGTGAAAAAAGAACTCAGACAAAAAATTTTACCTTGTAGTCTGCTTTATTTCTGTGTAGTGTACACAGAAGGCACAAGGCCTTGAGGTTTTTGGGGAGGGGAAGGGAGCGGTCATACTTTTCTATATAAACTAAGGAGACCTAGCTAGCCACATTCGCCGACCCATTCAACAATACAATAAATATCCATTCATCCATCGCCTTTTGCGCTACAATCACCAAAATACCACATTTGCTCTATGAAGAAGTCCTACTTAAAATCCCGAGATTCATGAATGATTTTATGATTTATTTACAATGAATGTGATGGGAATGGGAGAAAAACCCCGAAATATATATAAAAACAAGGAAAAATCCCCCGTTTGGTTGCCCTCCCATCCCCCCGTCTATAAAATTGGAGGCCGACTGTTTTCCGGGGCGAAAGAACCGGAAACAAGTCGGACCTACCCTAGGTGGGGCAGGGATCCTAATCTACAGGGGTGAAAAGAATTTAGGGGTCGGGCGCGGTATGGGTTAATACAAGTAGGTGATATGATTTTTATACATATGAATGTTCAAGATCTTCAGTAAACGTGGACTGGGATGCGGGTTCAGGTACAAAAATAATGGGGATGGGGAAGATCTTGAGAACTAACAACTAGATGACGGGGACAATGACTCACAAACATACTGCTAACTAGGTACCTGGGTACCAAAGAAAAAGGGAACAGTTTTACTCACCAGGGGTGGGGTCCCTAAGGACCCGTACCGTAGACGCCATGAGCCGGCAGAGGAGGGAAGGATGACTCCAACGTTGCTCCCTTTCGCACGACCAGGCTCGCTGCATTCACCCACCTTTTGCTGAATGTTATGCGATCCAAGCGTTTTCTATCGCATCTGATTTTGACCCTCAGCTGATGCCGAAAATACAAAATCAGATCACGATAAGAAAAATTTGCATCGTCATACAATCCCTTGTTTCGCGTCGTCCAAATCACCATTCTAGCTACAGCTAGGATCGCGAGAAACACCACACGCTTCTCACCCTGATACGGAGGAAGAACGTTGTCCACGACGTAACCAACGTCGAGCAGCACGAGCTGTTTGGGTTCGATGCGAGCCGTCCACTCGCCGACGTGATCCCAAAACGGGCGAACTCGCTCGCAGTAGTAGAAGGCGTGCTCAGCCGTTTCTTCCAAGCCACTGCCGCAGCGAGCGCAATCGGGCATGTCTGCCAGGCCCGCTTTGTAGTTCAAGCCGACAAGGGGTAACGCATTTCGTACAAGTCGCCAGGTGAGCGAGAACTCGGAGTTGTTCAAGAAGCTCGATCCTGGCGCCCAATTCCAATGAGAGCGAATCTCCTCCGTCGTCCAGCCGTGCCGCTCGCTGAGAGGATCAGAAGCGGAACCCACCACTAGCTCCCGATATAGTTCTTTTCGAGGCCGTGAAAGGTCACTGGACCCAAGAAGGTTACGAAGGGCCGTTCGGCACTCGCGGACAAACAGTGTTTCGCCCAAAGGCCTACGTCGACCTTCAGCCTTTGGGTCTGACTTTAGGCGAGGAAAAGTCCGACTCGCCTTCAGTCTCCACACTGCGTCCCCCGTCAAAGCTCTGCCCAGGTATGCAAGTCTTTCAGCAAGCCAGTGGCTCTCCAGATCAGGCATACCTAGACCCCCGTTGCGTGTACGTTGGATACAGACCTGCCTACGGACCATCGGCCTTGCACCTCCCCAGAGCAATCTGGAAAGGGATCGTTGCAGCGCCAACCGATTTACCCTAGGCAGAGGAAGTACAGCCAATCGGTAAAGGATCAAGGGGAAGACGTACACGGCGCACGCCTCCGCCCTGCCCTTTAAGGACAACCTCCTTGAAAGCCAGATTCCCACCTGAGCATTCACCTTGGCTTGTATTTCCGACCAATTTCGCTCCAGTTGGAGGCCGGGCCCGAACCACACCCCGAGGATGCGGACGGGTCCGTCACTCCAGCGGAACGGCCCCGGAAGAGTATTGCTACCCCTCCAAGCACCGAGCCGCAAACCTTCGCTTTTGTCAAAATTGACCTTGGCTCCTGCAATCCGCTCGTACTCGCTAACCGCCTTCTTCACAGCCTTTATATCCAGACGGCGGGATACAAACACTGTGATATCATCGGCGAACGCGGAAACCCTTGCCGTAAGAGGGCCAGCAAAAGGGACACCGCGCAGGGCCGGATTTGCCGTCCTATCCCTAAGCCTACGGAGCAGGGGCTCCAAAGCTAGGACATAGAGAAGAGGAGACAACGGGCAGCCCTGCCGGACCGACCGCTCGACCGCGAACACCCTCGAACGCCTTCCGTTCACCTGCACCACTGCCTGAGGGTTGTGGTACATCATGCTAATCCATCTGCGGAACTCCGGTTTGAATCCGGCAGTCTCCAAAACAGTCGCCAAAAACCGATGGTCAACCCTATCGAAGGCCTTGGACTGATCTAAACTGATCAGCGCGGCCTCGGTGTCGTCTTCTATACCCTCTAGGACCTCGCGAATCAAGTGCAGGTTGTCCTGGATCGATCTTCCCTTCACAGCAAAGGTCTGCTCAGAGCCGATCAGATCGCTAATGACAAGCTGTAAACGATTCGCTAAGACCCGGGCCAAAATCTTTAACTCTGTGTTAAGCAGAGTTATGGGCCTGTAATCGTCTAAACCCTCCCAAACATGCCTGCCACCTTTCTTCAGCAATGTGATCACGCCCTTGGTAACGCTACCAGGGATGGCTCCCTGGGCGAACCAATGGTTGAACATATCCGTCAGAATAGGCACAAACATGTGCGACATCCTCAAGTACACTTCGTAGGGCAAACCATCTAGTCCCGGCGACTTGTTGAGGCCGACCTGCTTCAACGCGTCACGGACTTCGCATTCAGTAACCACACCCTCGCAGCTAGCCGCTTCAGCCACCCCAAGGCGGGGAAAGTCGGCAAGATAGCTACGAAACTCCCGGAGCGGGAGATCAGTACAGCGGGCAAAGCGATCCCGAAAGTGCGCCCGAAAGGCGTCACGAATCTCACGAGTCGATCGCAGCAGTCGCCCATCCGGGGCCTTGACAGAACCGATATACCGATCGGGGAACCTTCGCACTTCTTCTTCACGCGCAGTCGCGTTCGTTTTCACAGCTTCGTTGAGAACTCTCTTTAACCTAGATCTAACTACGTATCCCTTGTAGCGCTCGCTACTCTCGCGCTCAAGGTCCCCCCTAGCTAGCTCTACGTTTAGGGAGTCCCCCCCAGCCACCGCCCGGGAAAGTCTATCGTCTATAGATTTCGCTTCCTTGGTCCTATCTAGGTTGAGCTGTTGACCGTACTTGGTAGCGAAATCTCTAATCCTATGTTTAAGAGATCCCCACCACCTATTCCCGGTAACCGCCCCCACTAACGCCCGCTGAATTAGGGATTCCAGCCGGTCCCGGAAGTCCCGTATCTCCAGTAAGGAGGTATTGAACTTCCAGTAGCCGGCCAGACTAGGCCTATTTGCTAACCGTAGACTGACTCTAACAAGTTTATGGTCAGTCCACGCTATCAAGTGGAACGTGGGACAACTAACAAAATCAATGTCAGCTCGTCTCACTAACACTCTGTCCAAGTAGGAGCCTACTTTGGCAGAGGGCGAACTATCTAGCCACGTCCACATCTCCCGCCCTGGGTGATCCAGACGAAACCTGTCGACGAGGTCATGACGAGTCATGAGGCCGGCAAGGCTGCTTTCACACCTTCCCACACGCCTAGCTCCCCGCCCGACCTTATCTATCTTGGGATCAAGGATCGCATTCCAATCACCCATTAAAACTAGCCGCTTCGTATCGTCCAGGAACGGCGCCAACCGACGAAAAAAGGAAACCCTCTCCACAACGATATTGGGCGCATAAACCGCAACCAGACGAAACTTGAAACTTTTCACGGCAACATCGGCCACAACCAGTCGGCCCCCGTCACCTGCAAAAACAACGTCAACATCGGCATCAAGGCTGCGTCCAACTAGCAAAGAAACCCCAACGCTGGTACGGCTGCCGTATGCTGAGAAAACGTTAAAATCGCTTTCCAGCACACGACAGTCGGCACCGCAAGTGAAGTGGGTTTCCTGCACTGCAGCAACATCTACGCCGAGAGTTTTAAGTTCACCAAGCAAGCGCGTACACTTGCCCGGATCCCTCAATCCCCTCACATTCAAAGTAGCAAGGTTTAGAGCCATCAATCCCACTTACCTTACTCAGTGTCGACTACGGGCCGGAAATCCTTCGGGGTGAGGATGCCGACGGCCTGACGCAGGGATCCGGTGCCGAGCTCAGTACTTACTCGGTCGTCCCTGGTAATTCCACCGACATCCATAGGGTACCGCAACTTTAGGGACCTATAGAATGATGGGTGAACCAAAATCGGGACCCTGCCCGCACAGAAGGGAAGCATTTTTTTCAGCATTGGATTTTTTGTATCGACCAGCATTACATCCGCCCGGCTGGCTTCGTCAATAAAGTTCCAGAGTTCTTTGGTCCGATTGCCAGCCAAGCGGACGAATGTGGTCAATTTTGGTGCGTCCTTGAATAGATGTGGCTTTGTGATGTCTTTAGTGTCAATTTTTTGGAGTGAGCGTAATGGTTTTAATGATTGTTTTAAAGTGTGGTCTATGTGTGGATTGTCCATGATATCTTCGCAGAAGTAAAAAGAGTTTATGGCACGTCGGGCTTCCGTAGAGCGTGCTCTTGGTTTTTGAACAGTTGCTGCTGATGTTGACGGTGTTTGGGGAGAGGGTGTAAGTCTGGTTGCTGAATAGGATCGAGTAAGCATTTTGGGGGTTTTAATTGGTGAAAGAGAGGGGGGTAATGGTATTTCCGTTGGGATCATAGGGGTTGTTTTTGTTTTTTGTGGGAGAGGAATCAATTGTGCTGGTCTTTGTTTATTTGGGACTGGTGATTTTTCTGTTGTTTTTTCCCCCTTATTTTGAGGTATGGTGGGTGTTTGTGTGGGTTTTTTTGGATGTTTTTTCTCCCCCTCTTTAGTTGGTGAATCCTCGCTGTCTCTCCTTCTTTTTAAATTCATGGACATATCCATCGGTTCAATGTTTTGGTTGTCTTCTTTTGTTGATTGTTTTGCAGTTGATTGTTTCGTATTTGTGGTTGTTAGTTTCGTAGTTGTAGTCAAAAGAGTTGTTGTATCTGTTGTTGCTGGTTTTTTAGGGGGAGTTTTTTTCCCTCCCTTTTTTTTGGTGACTTGCGTCCACCCTTCTTCATTTTCTTTAGGGGTTTCTTGTTTGTTTTCTGAGGTTTCTGTTGGTATTATTGCTGCTATGACAGGTGAAGGAGTATCAGTAGTAGTAGCAGTAGTAGTAGTCGTTGTTGTGGTGGTGATTGTTGGTTTTTGAGGGCAGTTTTTTGAAAAGTGGCCGATGTTATTGCAGGACCAACATAGCGGTTTCCTGCCCTCAACGATGACTGTCATGGTTTGATCGCGGTATCGTATTTTATGGGGAATTTTGTTAAACCCTCCCCTATCGAGGCACATAACGAATACGTAGTCACCGTACGCGGTTCCCCGTGTTGACGTTACTTGTGTGACTTGTTCCACGCCGCCGTATATACTTAGATAGGCGGCGAGGACGTCACCACTCAATTGCATAGATACATTGCATACGGTGACTCGTATTCTTCTTTTGCCTCGATATTCCGGTTGTAGCCGGAAGAAGCGTGTGGTGATGTTACCACCGGCGAGGCTTTTCGCTACTTCCTCTGAGGGTAATAAGACATCCCAGGTCGCGAAACTTCTGCGGCAGAAGTACTTCCCTGGGATGTTTGCTGTTTTGAGAAGGTCCTCAAAAGTTTCCTTCTTAATCCCCGCTAGTCTCTTGGTCTTAATGTCTGTGACTACGAAGGACAGGGTCTTCGGTTCGACCGCCTCGACCAATTCGGGTATTGGGAGAATTTCCCCGTCCTTGAAATACTTTTCATACTTTTCGACCCTGTCTCTTGCGTAGTCACAAGGGGATTTTTTATTCACGCAATGTGAAGACCAAGAGACAGCTGTTTGTTTTGGTTTTTGTGCCGGTGGTATTGTACTTGCCGATGAAGAGAGGTCGAATGGAGCTTCTTCCGGCATTGGGGAGGGTTGCGTTTTGAATATGTCGGTCGGTGATTGCGATTTCATGTTGTTGGGCTCCCCCATAGTTGTGAAAACACAACCAGAGGGAGATGAAACGCGTATGGTGTTGCAAAAAATTCAGGCGAGACGAATAAATGTAGAACGATGAATGTTGATAAAAATGGCGGTCGTTTTTTAAAAAAGTTCAACAAAAAAAATCGAGTCGCGTTTGACCCTCCTCACAAACAAAGAACAATAGTTTGAGGGGGGTCACAAAACTTTAACAACAATAACAATATTCAATAACAATAATTTAAACAAATTTTTAACAATAAAGAACTTACTTTTTTTCGTGGTGAAAAAAGAACTCAGACAAAAAAATTCACCTTCTAGTCTGCCCTGGTATTAATAGCTACTGCTATATATGGCAGATGGACTAGTTCATTGTGTGGAAAAGGTGGGTGATAACCAACTGTAAGGCAACCATTTTAGAAGAAGGAGAAGTCTGAAATCGAAACAGCTTTACTTCGCTTCAAAGTTGACTTCGTGTCACATCATATCTGCGATGGTGTTATCGGTTTAATACATTTATTCATATGATATATCAATTATTAGCAGTCACGTGGGTCCCATATATAGTGATACACCCTATATTGAAAAGTAATACTGAAAACTGTATAACTGTGGAGCTTATTTTCATTAGATAGGAATAGTCTATAGACTGATATATACGACCCATAGACATGATCCTAAAAAGTAATACCATTCTGGTTTAAGAGTTGACCCGGGAGTAACGACAATGATGGGGGTAACTCTACATATCCTAGAACTTCAGAATTGCAAGCTCAGCACCAGATGTTGATTAGAGCCCAATCTTGTAGAGAAATACTTTGTTCTAAACGTGGAGGCGCCCGTGGTGTAATTGTTATCGTTGTAGGAAATGGACACGGCGACACGAGTTCAAATCCTGGCCGAGACTGATTGCATTTCACATAACACTAATACCCTTGGGAAAGGTATGAATCCAATTATTCTCCCTCCAGATATGGGTAAATAGTAGGACAGACTGTGTTCTTCAGCCTTGGTGAGGCAACTAGTCTAGGAGAAGGAAAACTCTGAATTAAAACCTGTTAAACTCCGCTTAAAAATTGGCCTTGTGTTATATCCTGCCCGAGCAGGATATAAGTATATATAATCAAGCTTACGTGCCTTGACCCAAATTTATGTCCAAGTCCAGCTCGGTAATCAGGCCCACATTGCACTGAGTGGGTCGAGGAGCAGCATAGACCAGCAGGGCTCGAGCCTTGACTCATGCCCGACCTGCCATTCCTCTAAACCCCCACTATAATCTGACCTTCGAGTCATTGACCTTGTGTCAAGTCCTGTCTGGTGGGAGGCAGAGACAAATATCCAGTACTGAAAGATATCGGTTTGTAGTAAGAACTTCTTCGGACATAACACCAACGGAGTGAGACTAATAATATTTGTTGGACTGTACCACTTCAGTTTATAAATAGTTAACTCTATTTCACTGAGTATATCTTCCTTACCACGATACAACAAACAGAAACCTAC